>CM060358.1:168819680-169483999 GCA_030545235.1 Helianthus tuberosus | reverse complement strand
AAACTAATAGATTTAAGTTTTAATTGGTCGTACATAATAGATTTAGGTTTTATTTTGCATTTGGGCCTTATTATTTTGCATTTGAGCCTTTACCGCTAAAATCCATGCTTTAACCGCTATATAGGTTGCCAAATAGCGGTTTTTAGTGCCGCTAATAGCGGAACCACTATAGGCCACCGCTATTTGGACCGCTACACACCCTGAGGTCCGCTAACCGCTATAGCACCACTATTGACTACATAGCAATAGACTCATATATGCAAGTATTAGTTGTGCTTTCAGGTATAATAATCTAAAGTTTTGAGCTTTGTACATCTTACATTAGAATTACCAAAACACAAAATAGCAAATTCAAAGATTAAAATTTGAAAAGGATACTGAACAGATAACGCTCCCATGCGTCCAACATGTATAGTCCAAAAGTGACATTGTAAAGGTAGATTTTGCGCTGAACCCAATTCATAGACATAATATCAAACCTAACAACATAAGAATAACACAGTCAGCATCTTTAAAAAACGAAAGAAAATGTCACAAGTATTTAAATTTGATTTGTCCATCTTGACAACACAAAAACATACATACAAATATTCAAGCTCATACTCTAGCCCATTTAACGCCCCGCTTGCCTTGCGGTATGCACATATAATGTATATATGTGTGGGCGCTCGGGGGGCAAAAGTGAAAGTGCACTAATTTTAACGTTATTTTACTAATTTCGTGAAAATAACGTTAAAAGAGGGGGATGGTTAATCATGCATCATGTGGTGGCGCTGATAGCCGAAAGGCAAGGGGGTACATGCACTAATCGGCAGTTGTCTCAATTGCTGAGTGTTATGTGCCTTAGGTCCAAGGCTTGATGCAAAACTACTATCGAGCCGGGGGTCTCACTGGAAGCAGCCTCTTTATTCCTACGGGGTAGAGATAAGGCTGTCTAAATCTTACCCTCCTCAGACCCTTCCTTAGCTTTGCTATTGGTGGGATTTACTGAGTATGATGATGATGATGATGACTCTAGCCCATTTATTAAACGAACTTCAATTTAGCTTCAAGCTCGGGATCAAGCTCGTTTAAACTCGGCTCAATCCCGAACCCCTATTACTAAGTCTTACAAGAATTTCTCACTTTATTACAATTTCCACATTCATGCTTTTTTTTTTTTTTTTTTTTTAACACAATTCCCAAATTCATGTATCTTCTGTTTATGATTGTCATGTGCTGTAATTCAACTAAAGTCCTGTAATTTAGGATTTTTTTTCATCATAATCTCCTCACAACCAAAGCATCAAGTTAAAAAAAACACAAAACGACATCGTATGATGTTTTATTATTGAATCAAGTTAATCAATCGTGAAATTGAAGATCCACATACTCGAATTAACATAAAAAGGGAAACAAGATTATAATAACAATAACCCAGATCCAAACTCGCCGCACACATACATAACACAAATCGAATATGGCAAAATGATTTAAATCACATAATAATAATAATATAGTGTAAAACCTGTAATGGTGGATTTTTTCTTCAGTGGGCAGCGAAAATTAAGGGGCTGAAGATTTCGGATGCTACGATGGACGACTGGAAATTGTGAATTTGCGATTGAGATTTGATTGATTGTTTCAACCTATGAAGGCTAATAGTGATGTCATTTATTTGGGTGTCACTACAAGCCCTTTAATTTTTATAAACTTTACAATTGCAAGATTTTAAAATCCGGTTTTTATACCGTACCAGATTTGGCTGAAAAACAGTTTAACCGGGTGTATTGGGCGGTTCAACCTGGTGTACCGGGCGGTTTAAGCGGTTTTACCGAATGGTTCAACTGGTACAACCGGCTGGTTTGAATCGGTTTTTAAAACATTGCGTGTATCCCTTACCCGATCAGTAACACTGTCGTCGGCGGTTCGGGTATAGAAATTGGTGAGTGAAATTTTTGAGTGTTTACTGATTAAAGATGTGTGAGAGCTGGTTCATCGGGTAGGTGGTGGAGTGCATCGGCTTCCACCCCTAGTTTTTGCTTCGGTTATTGGGTAAGTGATGTGGCATGTGTTTTTGTTTGGGTTGTCGGCATGTGCCATCCCTCCCTTATGTTGATGTGGTCGGATAGAAAGAGCATTATGATAACATGAGTTATGTAAACAATCTTACATTGGTTGGAGTTATGTGAAATATAAATGTTTAGTATTTCACTTCACATTGAGCGATGTGTAAAAAGTAGAAAGGTAAGTAACGGTAACTTTAACACTTCGTGTGGTCGTATGGTTTATTTTGGGTGAAGTGTGATACCTCTTGGATTAATGTGGCATGTTTTCTTTCATGCTAGCCATGTCCATCACCATGGTAACGTCGTTGTTATAATCACTTGTTGGTCATCAGTATCGATGTTGTTGCCACCACAACTACCTCACCGTTGTTATTGTCACAATACCTGGTACTAATGTTATCACCATTATCTTTCGACAAATGCAACAACCACAAGAAAACTCATGTAAATATGCCTTTATAAAATCTATAACCTTTTAGACATAGTTGTTCGCTGATACACTCCTGCACCTCCTAACTTGCTTGATGTGTCTTACAGTTCACATGCTCACCAAGTCAATCCCAATTACACTAAAATATCCAACAAATAACACTCATAAAAAATGATGGTGTTGGCAAGTAATATTCTTTACATCTACGTATCAATCAACCTTCAATAATGTTTTATCGTAAAACATTATGAAAATTGTGGGTTTTGCATGGTAGCTTTATGTGATGGTCCAACTCAAGGTGCATAGTAACATGTTTGAAAAGAATTGACAGAAGAGTTCCAAATGTTTGGGATTTAATAACTAAGACTTGTCAAACAACATAATGTTTTTGATTTTGGTCTATTGTGATCATCTGTTTGCATAAACATGTTCTAATGCAATTTAGTGTTAGTGAGATGTATCTATACATATAATAAAAGAAACCAATTGATGGACACATGTTGATACAAGAGACATCTATTTTTTAGTTTTCTTGCCATATATTTATGTTTATTTTTATCTTCAAAATTACAAGTTTTAAAATAATTTATCAAGTTATCCCATATTTTAAGTCGACGTTTATCTATAACTATATCTCTATATTTATATTTATCTTATAATATAATCTTTATACTTATCTTTAGTTTATTATTTTGCGAGTAAATTGCACAAAACGTCCTTTATATTTCCTCAAACTTGCAGGTTCCAGCCTTAATGTTTAAAACTTGCTAAAAACATCCTTTAAGTTTATTTTTGTTGCTGCTTTAATCCTTTATGACTAACCAAGTTAATTATCTCAGTTTATTTCTCTCACATGCCTAACATGTGAGGATCCCACTATTGTTTGATGACCGACATCAACTGACTCGCAAATTGGAATGGGGATGTGGTGCAAACGCAAAACTGCCTGAAACCCAAGCAAAATTGCCTCTGTTTTCACCGGAGATGTAGTCCAAACACAATTGGATCTCTTAAATTTATGGGGACATTCACATGGAGCAAGCCCCTTTTCATTTCGAGCTATCAACATCCACTCGGAGGAGAGATCTAGCCCGCGTTTCGCTGACTAAATGCCAAACAAGCCATATTTGCAGGTTGATAGCCTCATGTTAGTTCTGTATGTGAATTCAAATTGAAAAGTGCATATCATTTTTTGTAATTGTTTTCCTCTTTAGTTTTGATTACTTGATTGAGATTACATGTATTAAGTAAGGAAGAATAAAAACTAATATTTAGGTATAAAGCAATGGGTCATGAATGGGGAAAGAAGAAATAAGTGAATTTAATGGACTTTTGTAATACACAAGTTTATAACCTAATAATAGAAAAATAAAAAAAAAGGTAAAATGTTCTAATATGTAAATAGTATATCAAAGTTCTTTTTAAAAAAACGTATTTTGACGACTGTGTGTGTTAACTGATTACATTATATTTATTCAAGCCATGTAGTACACGTGCATATTCAACTCATGTTATACACGGGTAATTAAATATGTAACTTTTTTATTATATAAAAATATATTTAATCAACCCGTGTAATACACAGGGTTCTAACCTAGTTTAGTCATAAAGTAGAATTAGCAAGAAGATACTGAGTAGCTCACGTCTACCATATATTGTGTCACATTGTATTTATCCTATACTGCGGAGTTGCATAAGCTATATAAATTTTGAGCACTTGTGTTCCGATTTATATCTTCTCGTAAACTAGTATTAAATTAAGTAAATACAATATATGAAAAGAAAATAAGGCTTAGAGACCATTAGATTAGGTCATGAGTTCAATTCTTACAACATGGTTTTTTTCAATTCTTACGCCACCCCGCCACCATAGCGCCCCTGGGGCGCCATCATCCACACCGCCGAAGTTAAAGGGGGGCGCCATCCTTCTCTCACCAGCAAGGTGATGAGCTGATTTTGAGTTGAACGATGATGGAATGGTCAAAAGGAAGGGGCACTATAGTTTAGAGGGGTTTTATACTACACCCCAAGTTAAAGGAATGAGCTTTAAAAACCCCTATGTGACGTGGCGGTAAGGTGGCGCTGAGGTGGCATGATAAAGCCTATAGGGGCTTTATACCACACCCTCCAGCCTAAGCATTATTGTCTAGCGGAGATGGATATAAATCGATAGTTTTACTGATGACATGATTATACTCTAGTGATCTGGTCCATAGATGATCCAAATTGGCCGTTTTAAAAATTATGAAAAGGAAAAGAAAAAATTCAAAAAAAAGAAAAAGGTTTAAATGATAACGAAACATATAAATATTTATTAATTAATTATGGTGGAAATAGATAGGAATCTTCCAGTACAATTGGCCAAATACCGCTTTCACTTTAATAATTTCTTCATTCCTCCCAAAAAATCTTCATCGCCTTCTGCAGAAATCAAAATGCATCATCTCCGGTCACACATCTCCGTCGTCTTCATCATCGCCGCCGTCACCGTCATCCTCTGCTCTCCATCAACGGTACATATTACACTTATACAACAAAAAACTCTGTTAACTTCACTCTATTTTCACTACTAAACCCTAACTTATTAAAAATTGATCGTCACTAGGTTTCAGCTGGATCCCAACCGTTACGATCATCTTCGTCCTTCTCCGTTGCTCTCAAAACTCTTCAGACGAATATTAAGTAAGTTTTCGTAAAAAAAGTGCACTCACTTCTCGCTTTTTTCGATTTTTGTTAATCATCTGTTGCTTTTGTTGCGATATTATTTAATTTTTGTGCTCGAGTTTAGTCAAATTATCTGCTGTTTTCATCGCGACATTATGTTGAGTTCTGTGCTCGATTTTTGTCTCATTATCTGCTATTTTCATTGCGAGATTATCATGAATTTTGTGCTCGATTTTTGTCTATTTCTCTGCTATTTTCATCGTCAGATTATGTTGATTTTTGTGCTTGATTTTTGTCTAATTATCTGTTATTTTCATCACGAAATTATCATGATTATTTTGCTCGATTTTTGTAGAATTTATCTGCTATTTTCATCGCGAGATTAACATGATTTTTGTGCTTGATTTTTGTCTAATTATCTGCTATTTTCATCGCGAGATTATCATGATTTTTGTGCTTGATTTTTGTCTAATTATCTGTTATTTTCATGGCGAGATTATCATGATTTTTGTGCTCGAGTTTTGTAAAATTATCTGTTATTTTCATCGCGATATTATTCTGATATTGTCTAATTATCTGTTGACTTCATCGCCAGATTATGTTGATTTTTGTGCTCGATATTTGTCTAATCATCTGTTATGTTCATCGCAAGATTATTTGATTTTTGTACTTAATATTTGTCTGATTATCTGTTATTTTCATTGCGAGATTATTCTGATCTTTGTGCAGTTATGAGTTTAAGAACATCGGATTTCTCCGCCGTGCAATGACTCACTCATCTTACTCCGAAGAGAACAACAAAGCTTTCAGCGTTCTAGGCGAGAGCATAATTGAGACGACTGTTGCTCTCAAATTGTTAAAGATAGATGTGGATATATCGTCGAAGGATGTTAGTGATCGGATTGCTGAGATATCAAAGGTGGAGACATCATGTGCGGTTGATGGAATGCGGTTAGGGCTGCAGAATGTGGTTAGGGTTTCTTCGAATACTGATGCGTCGACTTCTTCGATTGTTTGTGGTGCGTTTAGGTCGATATTTGCGGCAATTGCGCTTGATACAGGGAAGTCTGATGATGCTGGTGATGTGTTCTTGGCTGTTCATGGTGGTGCTGGAGGCTTATTTTCTGTGTAAGGAGTGAATCTGATCTAATTTGATGCTGTTTTGTTTGTAAGTTACACGTTGATGGTTACTTGTTCTACACTATTATTAGTAATTTCTGTGTTCTGTATGATATGTCTGATTCTAGTGTAACATATTGCTTCCTATTTTTACTTTATGAGCTTGTTTGGGTGTTCTTATATATTGAAAGCTCTCCATGAGGTTCATTAACATTCGGTTATCTCTTCTCTTACGATAAATCAGTCATGTCATCTCTTTGTTTCACTCATTGGGGGGGGGGGGGGGGGGATTTCAGCATATAAGGTGTACGTTTAGCTTCACTCATTTAAAGGGGGAAGGGGCTAGTTTTCGATTGTATTTACTAGCTAGTTGCTAGACAATCTTTAACATTCCTAGAAATCTGTTGGAGCGCCCATGCGGATCGGGATCTATGCGCAAGAGCGGCACCAGTGAAAAACTGTGAAGGGGGATGAGAGAGAGGAGAGGGGGAAGGGGCTAGTTTTCGATTGTATTTACTAGCTAGTTGCTAGACAATCTTTAACATTCCTAGAAATCTGTTGGAGCGCCCATGCGGATCGGGATCTATGCGCAAGAGCGGCACCAGTGAAAAACTGTGAAGGGGGATGAGAGAGAGGAGAGGCGCCTGTGGGGAGCTAGCGATGGAGATGATCTTAGTACCCATTGTATGGTAGCATTCAACACATTTGGTTCAACTACTATGGTTCAAGCAAAAGGTCCACAATCACGCGAGTTGCTGGTCTTTAGACCACTCAATGTGGTCTTCATCTTGGAAGAAATATTATTTAACAAAACAAAATATATGCTTATTAGAATGAGAATACCATATAATGTAGGGTGAGGGCATTTATAAAAATAGAAAGTAAAAAATATAAAATGGAGTGTTAGGAAATTGAAAGAAGATAATTGGAAAAACTTCATGCGTCCCCATCACCTCAAGTAGCTTCATGGTTTGAATCAAAACAAGCCATTTGAATAGATGCGATGATTTGTAGAAAAGATCTCGAACCGATATGATGGTTCACAGAAAGGTGACAAGTTCAAACAGGAAATAGTAGTCATGACTTTCGGTTTGAGATGCTCATATGGTGTGTTTGAAGAGTGCTAGACCAAAAATGACACCAATTTGTAAGGGTGAAGGGAGTGGTTAGACACTTGAAAGTGGCAAACTTTAAAATCAACCAATGAGAGGGTGCCATGTCAACACGTCTAAAGAGTTTAAACTTTGGTGAAAAGTGTTGGCATTGGTTAAACACTTGAAAGTGGTAAACTTTTTTTTTTCATTTAAAAAAATATATAAAAGTGTTAAAGTCAAATATACACACACACAAGTCTTGTCCCACTCCCTCTTTGTCGATCGGTGTGGCTTTGCCGGGTTCTTTAGTTTACCGCGCGGCAAAGAAGGACGGCGCCGGTGTTGCCCCTCGGCAAACCGGTTTGCCGACCCCTTCACCGCTCCACTCCCTTCACCCTAACTATGTAAGGGTGTCTAGGGTCCTATCATATACTCAATAGAGTTCCTTCTAAGTCTGTCCCTAAAACTCCTTATGAACTTTGGACAGGAAGGAAACCGAGTCTTAAATATATGAAAGTATGGGGCTGCATTGCTGAAGCAAAACTTTACAATCCTTTCCTAAGGAAACTTGACCCTAAAACAGTTACCTGCTTCTTTATCGGGTATCCTGATCATTCAAAGGGTTATCGTTTCTATTGTCCTTCCCATGTCACCCGTATTGTTGAAACCAAGCGTGCTGCGTTCCTGGAGGATTTCAAGGTCAGTGGGAGCAGTACCAACCCTTACGAATAATTGCAAGAAGTACAAGACGCGGGGGGGGGGGGGGGAGACTCGTCGCTTATCATTACTCCGTTTACTCCTCTTGTACCCCATGCAACTGCACCTGAAGTCACAGCACAAATTCCATCTCCACAATCAGAACCCATTATACCTCATAACGAAGGCACATCAAACGCTCAAAACCAAGACAACGCTGAACCCGATAATCAACTCAGGAGGTCATCTAGGCAAAGAAGACCTACTAATTGGGATGATTATGTTACCTACCTGACTGAAATGGATGCTGGAAAGCTCAATGATCCTATCTCTTATAATGAAGCCATTAGCAGTGATCAGTCTTCTGAATGGAACAAAGCAATGATTGATGAGCTTGAATCCATGAAGAAAAATGACGTTTGGGATTTAGTCGAATTACCCAATGGTGCCAAACCTGTAGGTTGTAAATGGGTGTTCAAAACAAAACTGGATCCGAATGGGAACGTTGAACGCTACAAAGCGAGATTGGTTGCAAAGGGCTACACTCAGAAAGAGGGAATTGATTATCAAGAGACGTTTTCACCTGTCTCTCGTAAAGATTCATTAAGGATCGTTATGGCCCTAGTAGCTCATTTTGATTTAGAGCTGCATCAGATGGACGTCAAAACTGCTTTCCTTAACGGAGACTTAGACGAAGATGTTTACATGAAACAACCTGAAGGCTTTAAACCTGAAGGTCAGGAGCATCTAGTCTGTAAGTTGAAGAAATCCATTTATGGGTTAAAACAAGCATCACGTCAATGGTACCTCAAGTTTGATGAAGTCATGAAGAGGCAAGGTTTTATGAAGAATCAAGTGGATCAATGCACCTACCTCAAGATGAGTGGGAGTAACTTTACTATACTTGTCCTTTACGTAGATGATATTCTATTGGCAAGTAATAGTTTAGACATGTTGCATGAGTCGAAGCGGTTACTCTCGCATAACTTCGACATGAAGGATCTCGGAGATGCTTCTTACGTCATTGGCATCGAAATTCACCGAGATAGACACAAAGGGATCTTAGGATTGTCTCAAAAGACTTACATAGATCGTGTCCTTACACGTTACAACATGCAACAGTGCAAACCCTCAGTCGCTCCAGTAGTTAAGGGAGATGTTTTCGGTTCATTCCAGTGTCCGACAACAGAGGTAGAAAAGGAGCAAATGAGCCAGATACCTTACGCGTCAGTAGTCGGGAGCCTGATGTATGCTCAAGTCTGTACTCGCCCAGATATCGCTTACATTGCTGGAATGCTAGGTCGTTATCAGACTAATCCTGGTCTAGATCACTGGAAAGCAGCTAAGAAGGTCCTTAGATATCTGCAAGGGATGAAAGACTATAAACTGACTTATAGAAGAAGTGATCACTTAGAAGTGGTAGGTTATTCTGATTCTGACTTTGCTAAATGCAAAGATGACAAGAAATCCACTTCGGGCTACATCTTTATGTTAGCAGGCGGACCTATCTCATGGAAGAGTCATAAACAACAGTTAACTACAACTTCCACAATGATGGCAGAATACATTGCTGTTTACAACGCGACCTGTCATGGAATGTTGCTTAGAAATCTGATCACTGGACTCAAAATCATTAATTCCATTTCTAGACCATTGAAGCTTTACTGTGATAACTCAGCTGCCATTAGTTTCTCGAACAGTAACAGTTCGACTGGAGCTGGTTTATATCTTGATACGAAGTACTTGTTCGTACGTGAACGAGTTGAGGAAAATAATCTTTGTATTGAGTATATTAGTACTAAAGATATGCTTGCGGATCCGATGACTAAAGGTCTCCCACCTAAAGTTTTCGAAGAACATGTATCGAATATGGGACTTACTAAAGACCTTGTTTAATGGCATATTGTACTAGCTTATGTTTTAATTAATAAAATTTCCCCAGTTTGATTTTGTATGTCTCTAACATATGTTCTGCCGGTGTAATGACATATAGACAAATATAAATACAAATCAGACGCTAAAGGGCTTATACATATTTTGATCGTAACTGTTAGGTTTTAAATTGAGGCTATAGTATGACTAATGGGGGTCCTGAGTCGAATGATGATTCAACGGCTGTATTTCTCTGCTATAGTTCTTGGTTTAAGGCTAAAATGAGTGTTAACACCTGGCCAGGCGTTACCTAATACTCATGATAAATGATTACTCGGCTAAGTGGGAGAATGTGAGATTAAATATATTAATAATGAATATTTAATCTTTTAGCCTTTATAATCATTTATATTATATTAGATCAAAATATATTAATAACCTATTAATAATTAGTTGGTAATTGTTGATGGACCATATTACCCTTATTAACTAATTGGGTTTCCTCTTGGGTGTATAAATAAGGGGATTATTAGAGAGTTTAAGGGTTAGACACTTTACACAATTACAACCCTCATAACATCATTCGTATATCTCTCTCCCCATAACCGAAATCAACCCTACTTTCGGTTTCATCACCATCATCACTTTACACCCTAAGGAGGAACCGGATCACCTTGACAAGATGTCGAACTCTATGGCTGGATCTCTGACTGGATTCTCTACTGCTTTGAATGCTATAACAGGTATGTGTTTCATGTTTTCCATTAAGTTTAAACAGAACTGATCAACATATTTGTCAACTAAGTGAACAAATCCTGACCATTGATTTACATCATCAAATCGTAAAATACACTAGTGTATATTCATTATCAAATCCTGGCCATTGATTTACACTTGTGTATTGATAATCAAGGGCTAGGATTAGTTCACACAATTCACTATCAAGGGAGTTGTTCACAAATAAACCTAACCCTGTTGTTTCATTGTATCTTAAGATGCAATTCGTGAATACCTGAAACATGCAAGTCATAAAGACCAAAGGGGACGGAATTGCATTAAGAAGATAGATCATTCACCTTGATATAACAAGTAGTAGAACTTACGTATTAACGAGACACAAAAATAATATATTGGCAATTAGCAATTTTCTATATATATGTTAGAACTATTCCACCTTATAGATGTTAAGAACCTACTTTACGAGCTAAGACGCGACACATGAATTCAATAATAACATATAAGTGAACTTTTTTTATCGTAACAAAATACTTCAGTGCCTTCCATACGCACAAACAAAAGACGTATGAAGTATAACTGTTTCACGTTAATTATTAAAAGCATGTCATCATATTAATATATATGTATGGTCTCATAAAAACACCAAACTTTGGGTGTAAAAAACTACCCCCTCGGGCGCGCCGTTTGAATTTTTTTTTTACGAATGTGGTTAAAATATACGGATCTAGTTGTAAAAAAAAAATCGTGGTCAACGCCCCTCCGTGGCACGTGGTTCTCGCGGTTCTCATAACTCGTGGTGGTTCTCATTCTAGCGGCCCCCTATATATATATATATAGGGCAATGCTAGACAGAAAACCCTCATTTTCTTAGAAAACTCTGGAAACCCAAATCTCCCCCCATTTTTACCCAACCTCCCGACATTTTTTTTTTTTGAAAAAAATAACACATGTAATATACATGTTTTAGAGTGTTTTGGCCCAAAAAAAACAAAAAAGCGCCGAAGGGATTTTTTTTTTAAAAATAAACAAATTTCAGCAATGTCCGGTTGCCTAACATGTGTTAGGCACAAAAGACAGAAATTGCTGAATTTTTTTTTTTAAATTATCCCTTCGGCGCTTTTTTGATTTTTTTGGCCCAAAACTCTTAAAAACATGTATATTACATGTGTTATTTAAAAAAAAAAAAATGTTGGGAGGTTGGGTTTTCTAGGGTTTTTTATATAGATAGGGTTTTCTATATAGCCCTACCATATATATATATATATATATATATATATATATATATATAGGGGAGGGTTCATTGGGGAACACTAAAAAAGTGGGGAACGGGGGAACACTCTTAAAAATTATACTTAACATGTTAAAAAAAATATTTTTCTAAATTTTTTTCGGCGCTTTTTCTTATAAATACAAGTAGAAACATTTTTGATAAAAAAAATCAAAAACTAAAAATATAATTTTTAAAAAAAAAAACAGTTATATCTTATAGAATTAACTTAACATGTTAAATATAATTTTTTTTAAAAAAAATTTCAGCGCTTTTATTTATAAAAAGGAGGAGAAACTAGTCGAGTAAAAAAATATTTTTTCTAAAAAAAACAATTTTTAGCCTTTTTTTATTGCTTTTTTTTAATATTTTTAGTTTTTGATTTTTTTTATTAAAAATGCTTCTACAAGTATACATAAGGAGAAGAGCCGAAAAAGATGTTTAAAAAATTTATTTTTAACATGTTAAGTTAAATTTTTAAGAGTGTTCCCCGGTTCCCCACTTTTTTAGTGTTCCCCAATGAACCTCACACTATATATATATATATATATAGGGTAAGGTTCATGCGAGAACCACCTTTATTGCGAGAACCGCGAGAACCAATGTGAACACAACCTAAAATAGCTAAAAAAACCTAACCCCCACCCCCCCCCCCCCAAAAACCTAAACATCCGCACCCCCCCCCCCCCCCTCCGGCTAAAAACTAAACCCCCAAAAAACCTAAAAAAATTCTAATTTTTTTTTACTATTTTTTAAGTTAAAATCGCTACTTTTCGAAGCAAAAAAAAAAAAAAAAATTAAAATTTTTTTTTGGCTACTAAAAGTAGCGATTTTTTTATAAAAAAAAAAAATTTTTGTGTGTTTTTTAGCTATTTTTAGGTATTTTTTTTGTGTTCACATTGGTTCTCGCGGTTCTCGCAATAAGGGGTGGTTCCTAACGGATCTTTGTCCTATATATATATATATATATAGGTAGAGGATCCTGTAAAAAGTGCTCAAAGCGTGAGAAGTGTGAGAAGTGTATTATAACACTATATATATTACTATATAACACCATATAAACACCGTATAACAATATGTAACACTATGCAGTGTTGCAAAAGTCGGATTCCTCGGCCGAGTACTCGGCGAGTACTCGGTCCTCGGACCTCCACCTTGGCGACTTCCTCCTAGGCGGTCTCAACTAGTCGGCCTCGGGAGTACTCGGTCCTAGTCGGCGCCTAGTCGGAGCCTAGTCGGCCTAGTCGGAGCCTAGTCGGCCTAGTCGGTCTAGGCGGTCAACGTGGTTTGTTGACTTTTAATCGGTCAAACTCGGTCAAAATCGGCCTACTCGGCCTTGTACTCGGACTACTCGGCCTTGTACTCAGACTAGTCGGACTTGTATTCAGAATATTTGAACTTTAAACATGTTTCATTTTAAATTATACCCAGTTGACATGAATTATGCTTATTTTAACACATAAATAATATATAACAATTAATTTTCTTTATATTTACCATGTCCGCGTACTCCCCGAGTACTCTCCGAGTACTCCGATTACTCCCAACTCCCCAGTCGGCCGACTAGGGACCGCCTAGCGACTTTTATAACACTGACACTATGTAATACCATATAACACTATATATCATTATATAACAAATATAACACTATAGGTTGTCTGATAGCATGTCTATGATAGATGTATAGTGTTATATTTGTTATATAATGATATATAGTGTTACATAGTGTTATATGGTATTATATGGTGTTACATATTGTTATACAATGTTTATATGGTGTTATATAGTATTATATATAGTGTTATAATACACTTCTCACACTTCTCACACTTTAGGCTCTTTTTAAACTATCCTTACCCTATATATATATAAAGATGTTTCTTATTTAAAAACATTATTCCTTTGAATTTGATTTAGGGAAAGTGGAGTTACTATTGGTACCTACCATGAATCATCGAGTGGGATTAAAAGAAGAGAAAGAGACCCTTCGATGTTGGTGTTATCTCAATGTTTGGTTGATGTTGATTGTTATCAACAAATGTATATAGTTGGCACTTTATAATGTGTATATATTTACCCTATATAATTTATCAAAATTTAGTCCTCTCACAATTTTACTATTCAATATCATTTATTTCTATTGATGTTTCACTCTCCTATCACCAATCAGTCACTAACACCTCTCTACTATATATATGGTGGTATTTAATATTAAAATGAAGAAAACTTAGTATGATAAATAAATGTTTGGAAAAGCAAAACTTTCAAAAATACTTATATATTTGTCATTTCCTTTTTTTTAGTTTAATGACTTAATCTTAGTTAATTAAATATACTATCTCTCTCTCTCTTAATAGATCGTATGAAATAATAGAAATATCACTTTTAGTATTAATCATACTTATTTTTTTTTTCCTAGCTTAACAGTACCGCCTCTCGGATTTCTAAAACTTCGTCTTTGTATCATTCTACATTTTACAAGTTAACACGACACAACGCGTGTGCGTGGTTCAACGTTTTTATGTCTATTCTTTATCTGATTTAATGGTTCTGGCACAATGCGGGGGGTCCTAAATACTCGTATATATTATCTCACAATATCTTTAACTTCCTAAGTTCACCTATTTATCTATTATATATTAATGACCGGTTAAAGTTATCTATAAATAATCATATTCAAATTCATAATCTACCCATCAAATTTTGTGAGAGGGATTTTTATGTTATAAAAAGTGGTTGTAAGTGAAGAAGAAAGAAAATGTTATTGTTCATCACACTGTTCACCCCTTAGACTGCCTCTAATGCTTCAAGTGAAGGGGATGCATTTACTGATGTGGAGGCAGCATGTGGGAAGGATGAAATAGAGTGGGTGATGAAGGGGAAGGCTTGTAGGTGGGGAAGTGCAACCAAATGCAAGAAAATGGTGGGCCCATGTGAGAGAGGTGATGTGGAAGAATGAGGATTCATGTGAGAAGGATGAGTTGGAGTTAAAAATAGGAGAGAGAGAGTGCATATGAGAAGAATGGGTAAAAAGCTGATATGGCAGTGATGACTAGGATGCATGTAGTAAATGCAGGCCGTTACATTGGAGACAGTCTTACAAGTTTTTAATATATTTTGAAAAATAGTTGTGAGTGAAAGAGATAACAAATGTAATGATAAAAGTATTAAAAAATATTATTTAATTGAAAAAAAAAGAGAAAATGTAGTTGTTTCAGTGTAATTATAGGATGAATTTGGTAGAAGGATGTGAATGTTTTAAGCCGACGGAAAGGATAAAATCGCATTATCTTATCCATTAAAATTTTCTTTGTTAGGATAAAAACTTAACGACGACATGTATGAAATTCCCCTAAATATTTTATTGTAACAACACAACGTCGTTTAGGTAATAAATTTAAGCTTGGATTAGAGGCCAAGTTGAGTAATGTTCCGAAGTATAAATTTGGATTGAATCGAAGTTAAACCATTTCAAAAAGCATATCGAATCCCAGATGAACGGATGATGTGTCCGTTGCCGGAGACCCACTGGCATTTGCCGCTCACCTGAACTAAACTACAAAAAAGAACATTGTTAGCCTCGTCACGAAGTTAAAATATTTCAAAAAGCATGTCGAATCCAAGATGAATGGATGATATGTCCGTTGCCGGAGACCCACTAGTGTTCGCCGTTTACAGAAACTAACCTACAAAAAAGAACACTGTTAGCCTTGTCATGGAGAGCCCGAGGTGGGGTTCGTGACCAGGTTCGGGCATGAGAATAAGTCTCGTGCCTTGGGCCGAATTGATAATAAATGAGGGTAGTGAATTGATCGGAATGCTATGGTTGATATCTTAGTATTGAATGCATGGATTCAATGTGGTTGAGAGCCTTTTTCTCAGTTTCTTTGTGTTGTGCTCATGATAACTTACCTCATTGTGATCTTTTGGACTGCTTATACGAAGGAGCCCAACGTACGAGGTTCCTTCTTCACCTTAGAGTTCAGAGGAATGTTCTACCGGACAATAAGATTGTTCGGGTATCTTTGCAGAGCCTGTCTCCATGAGAGGATCTCTTGATATCTTCCTCATTAATGTATGCTTCACTTCTAAGTAAACCAGTTCCTTTTCACAGGTTTACCGGCTCCTAGACAACCAGCAAGTATGGAGCATTTAATACTAAAGATCGATCACATCATCATCTCCATAATCAGAACACTAATCACATCCTTTGTTTATGGGCGGGAAATGTAAGGGCCTGCACAAAAAAAATGTCCTACAATACTCCGTAAGTGAAAACCCGGACCACTGAAACCCTAACTTTTGTTAAAAATCAAGAAAATCAAATTTTAAGGATCGCTCGCGGGCCGCGAAAGACCAAGCTAAGGTCTTCGCGGGGCGCGACAGCCAGGCAAACCTCCGGATAACGATCAAGGCCACGTGTCATACACGTGGCAGACCTATGGGGTGACACGGCAGCCCTAGCCGTAGCTAGGGTGGCCCTCGCGGGCCGCGAAGGATTCCCTTCAGGCTTACGCGGGCCGCGAAGAACTAAAAAACCTACTATAAATAGAACGTTGCATGGCCAGATCACTGTGTTCGAAAATTTCCTTTAAAACCTCCATAATCTGCTTCAAAATCACGTTCAAAGAGTCGAAACGCCGCTACGATAACGGGGTAATAACTCGATCACTGCTACGATACAATGTCCGATCGATTGAAACCGATCCGATGGATGTTTAAGTGCTGCTTGAATTCGGGCTATACTTTGTCATTCGTCGTGAGGGTTTTGATTTCGTGAGCTTATCGTAAATGTTGTATTAAGTTACTAACCTAGTTTCGTTTGCATTATTTAACTAGGTTACCAGGCTTAATCAGTAGGCAAAACTCTGTCCAACTAAACTTGCAATGTGAGTCATTCTCCTTTTTACCAAATTGTTTCCAAAACCCTATTTGTTTTCAAAGTTATAATTACAGGGATTAAGTCTTTGTAATCTTCAATTACTGCCGGTATGTGGGGTTTGTATACACTACTTGATAATATTCACCATTGGACAACGGGTTAGCCAATGGGTGATATGACCATAGTCACAGATACGGTCGAGTGACAAATACCGATTTGGGGTAATTGGTTGATATATAAACATTGTAATCGCTCTTAATACTGTATATTATAACAATGTGTCGTTTTGTACAAATTTAATGACTTGCCAGTATTTCCCCGCTGATAAAATCTTTTTAAACATGTTTCAGGCGATTTACTGTGAACAAGGAAAAAGTGCCATGTAGCACTCACTACCAGCTTAGATAAAGTGGCTCAGTAAATAAATAAACATGTTTTTGTAAACCGGGAATTTCCCAGTGAAATTCCTTTATTGTAAATTACGGGGTTGTCCCGAAATTTGAAATAAAATGATTGGATATTTTCAGTTTAAAACGATCCTGTTAAAATCTCCGCTGCCAATTTAAACACCAATACCACGGGTTTCTGCCCCGCGACTCCTGGACCGGGCAAAACCGGGTCGGGGGCCGTGACAGAAAAAGGTGGTATCAGAGCCACTGATTTAAGCCAATTAAGTATTTAGAAATACTTAATTTTTCAGATTGCGGTTTTATGATTATGTGAAAATTTAACTTGTAATAAATAAAATTTTAATTTGAATTTTTGTGTGTTTCTTCATGTGTGCTAACAGCATGAATGAACTGTCGGAAGCACTCCGAAACTTTACTATCCAAACCACTGATATGGATACAACAGGAATCCAATCCAGTTATTAGGCAGATACCGAGGAGCCATTAGTGTTTCAGGCACAGCCACAGGAGAAACCCAAGCCTAAAAAGAGGAGAAGAATTCTGGACTGGAAACGCGGACGGAGGAAGAAACCAGCTGCCCAAAAGGTGAAAAAAGACGGAGGATCTGAAGGGAAAAGGAAAGGAAGTAGGGGAGAGCTCTGGTCAAGCCCAAGAGTTGCCACCTTGGGAAGAATTGGATAGGAAAATTGCAAACTGTGACTTCATCAGACCTGCTGACGAAACCCTTTTCAATTTTCCTGCCCAATCCGAACTTCCAATCAATTTGGAACCTGCTATTCCAGACCCGATTGTCAACCCACAACCTTTTACAGGGCAGTTGGAAGAGTGGTGGACGAGCGACTGGCATTTTCAGAATTTCATGAATAACCCAAATGTTTATTTTCCCCAGTTTGATCCTGAACCTGCACCTTTCCCACCTCGGAAAACGTTGCTGAATTACGCCGCTATGGCGAGGAACTGGTGGATGCGGGAAATCGGATTCGAGAAGTGGTGGAAAACATCACGTGGAAGTACGACGAGAGGGAGCGTCGTTTCTGAGAAGCCAGCTAACTGTGATGGAGTGGTTGTATAATAATAATAATATGTAGGAATATATATATATATATATATATATATATATATATATATATATGATATAATATTGTATAATAACCCTAAAATAAGACATTTGTAAAATATTTGGCATGTACGGATGCATAATATTATAAAAATCTAAATGTCGCAAAGTCGACGATTTTGGCTATACGTGTTAACTTAATTGTGTTTTTGATTGCCCTACTGTGTTCAGTTGCTATCCATTTAGTGATAATAATTTCTATATATATATTTAATTATTCAGATGGAAAACGCAGTAAACCAACCGACAACCGAAGTTAACCAATCTGGACAAAATAATGAAGACCATTTTCTCAAAAGGCAAGACATCGAAAATATCGTTGCTCAGGGAATAGCCAATGCTATCCCAGCCATCATTGCGACTGCTAGAAATCCCGTTGAACCTTCCCAAGCCAACCATAGCAAACGCACCCGCGACGATAATTTCAGTAACAGTGTAAATGGAGGCGGCAATAATGATAATAATGTGGTTCAGGCCCCATTTCTTAAGAAAATGAAAGTAGCAACGACTGGTTGCACTTACAAAGAATTTCTTGCCTGTAAGCCAGTCGAATTTGCAGGCAATGAAGGGGCGACTGCCGCACTGCGTTGGTTAGAAAAGACCGAAGTGGTAATCAAAATAAGTAAATGCGCAGAAGAAGACAGGGTGATGTATGCATCCCACCTTTTCAAGGAAGAGGCGTTAGAATGGTGGAACACGGTGCTGCAAGCAAAAGGAAGTGACGTGGCATATGCCATGAGTTGGGAGGAATTCAAGGAATTGGTGGAAAGAAAGTTTTGTCCCTCCTATGAAAAGGAACAAATGACAAATAAATTCCTAAGCCACCAGATGGTGGACGTTGACTGTCGAGGGTATACTTCGAAATTTTTCGACTATGCTAGAATTGTACCCACTTTGGCCTCGCTAGAACCGGTGCTTATTTCTCGCTATATTTAGGGACTAATTAGCGAAATTCATGTTATAGTCAAAGCGGCGAGACCCCAAACAATTGACGATGCGGTCGAATTGGCCAACACTCTGACTGACGGACTGGTGCGCACAAGGGAAGAAAACAGAAAGAAGGAATTGGCCCAAAAGATTACCCAAGGTTTCCGTGGGGGTAATAACACCAGTAACTTCAAGAAAAAGGGAACCGGGCAATCTTCCAACCCGCCATTCTGCAGAAATTGTAGAAGGAAACATTTTGGAAAATGTAATGAAAATTACAATTTTTGCAAAGCACCGGGGCACCGAGAGGAGGAATGCAGAAAGAAAACAAAGATCTGCTACAATTGCGGAGAAGCTGGGCATTTTAGACTAGAATGTCCTAAATTGGTCAAGCCAACTGACAACAAGGCAAAAGCGACTGGTGGAGCTACTAAAAAGAACGCAAGGGCCTTTCAGCTGACAACGCAAGAAGCAGATCTGATTCCGGATGTGATCGCTGGTACGTTCCTTGTACATGACGTTTACGCAAAAGTATTATTCGACTCTGGTGCAAACCAAAGTTTTATAAATACTTCATTTTGCCAAGCCCTTAACCTACCTTTAACCAAACTTAGGCAAATTTATACGGTAGAAACAACAGATGGAAATTCTGTTAACATAGATAAGGTTCTCTAAGAGGGAAAGATCGAACTTTCAGGGCATAAATTTTTGGCAAACTTGCTACCTATGAATTTAGCCGGATTCGATGTTGTGTTAGTTAGGAATGGATTGGTTAGTAGCCAACCATGCTCGAATCCTTTGTGATAGGAATTCCAAAGAAATTCATACGCCCACAGGAGAAGTAATTTTGGTGACAGGAGACAAGCCACGTAAACCAATGAAGTTCATTTCAGTAATGAAAGTTGCTAGTTATAAACGCAAGCAAGGAATAGTGTATATGATTTCGGTAATCATTAACACTAAACTCAAGGAACTTAAAGAAATCCCAGTAGTCTCAGCATACCCTGATGTATTTCCAGAAGAGCTACCTGGATTACCACCCAATAGGAAAGTAGAGTTTAGAATTCATCTAATCCCTGGAACTACACCAATAGCTAAGGCACCTTATCGGTTAGCACCCACAGAAATGTTAGAACTGAAAAAGTAGTTAGATGAATTATTCAGCAAAGGATTCATACAATGCCCTTGGGGAGCACCTGTATTGTTTGTGAAAAAGAAAGATGGTTCGATGCGGATGTGTATCGATTATAGGGAATTAAACAAGGTTACCATTAAGAATCGATACCCATTACCTAGGATTGATGATCTTTTTGATCAACTCCAGGGAGCTAGGTATTTCTCTAAGATAGATTTACGCACCGGATACCATCAGTTGAAGGTACAGGAAGAAGACATACCTAAAACTGCTTTCGAAGTGTGAATTTTGGCTACAAGAGGTGCAATTTTTAGGACACATGGTGAATCACGAAGGTATTCACGTGGATCCCTCCAAGATAGAGGCGATCACAAATTGGAAGGTCCCGCAATCAACTACCAAAGTTAGAAGTTTTCTACGGTTAGCCATATATTATAGGCGATTCATAAGAGACTTCTCTAAGATAGCGGTTCCATTAACTAAGTTAACCTGTAAAACTATTAAGTTTGAATGGGGACCTAAACAAGAAGGGGCCTTTAGGATTCTAAAGCAAAGGTTGACAAATGCCCCAATCCTTGCTTTACCAGAAGGAACAGAAGATTTTGAAGTCTACTGCGATGCTTCTAAGCTAGGATTAGGTTGTGTATTAATGCAACGCAAAAAGGTAATTGCATATGCCTCAAGGCAGTTGAAAAAGCACGAGGAAAATTATACGACTCATGACTTAGAATTAGGAGCCATAATTTTTGCCCTTAATATTTGGAGACATTATTTGTATGGAAGTAAGTTTACTATCTATACAGATCATAAGAGTTTAAGATACATATTTGCGCAAAAGGAATTAAACATGAGGCAAAGAAGATGGATGGAAATTCTAAGTGACTACGACTGTGATATCCTATATCACGAAGGAAAGGCAAATGTAGTAGCAGATGTCCTCAGTCGTAAGTACCATGAAAAGCAAAGGCGAGTTCGTGCTCTTAGATTAAATCTCTAATTAGATTTAATGGAACAACTGAAGAACGTTCAGGAAACAGCAATCAAGGATGATGCTGAAGGAATGAAAGGAAGGATTAAAGAATTAGAACAAGGGACTGATGGAATCTGGAGATTCCATAAGAAAAGAATTTGGGTACCTAGACAAGGAAATTTAAGAGATAAGATTCTAGAGATGCATCCTGGTAACAACAAGATGTCTCAAGATTTAAGGAATAACTTCTGGTGGATAGGAATGAAGAAGGACATAGCTAGATACGTTTCTAAGTCTCTAACTTGTTCGCAAGTTAAGGCAAAACATCAGAAACCTTTAGGTTTACTTCAATAATTAGAAATGCCTGTATGGAAATGGGAACTAATAACAATGGACTTTGTTACTAAATTGCCCAAGACCAGGAAAGGTAACGATGCAATCTGGGTGATTGTAGATCGATTAACCAAATCAGCTCATTTCCTAGCCATGAAGGAAACCTTTATCATGGAGAGATTAGCCAAGCTATACGTAGACGAGGTAGTATCACTACATGGAGTTCCACTCTCCATTGTGTCAGATAGGGATAGTCGTTTCACTTCGCATTTCCGGACAAGTTTCCAAGAAGCAATGGGGACACGATTAAATTTAAGTACTGCATACCATCCCCAAACGGATGGACAAAGTGAAAGGACGATCCAAACTCTTGAAGACATGCTCAGAGCATGTGTAATTGACTTCGGTGGAAACTGGGATGACCACTTACCATTAATAGAATTCTCCTATAACAATAGTTATCATACCAGCATCAATGCGGCCCCATTCGAAGCACCGTATGGACGAAAGTGTCGAACTCCGGTATGCTGGGCAGAGATAGGAGAAAATCAATTATCAGGACCCAAGATTGTACCGGAATCCACCGATAAGATAACTCAAATCAAGGAAAGACTGAAGACGGCTCGAGATCGCCAGAAGAGTTATGCAGACAATCGACGTAAGCCGTTAGAATTCCAAGTTGGGGACAAAGTCCAATTAAAAGTATCTCCTTGGAAAGGAGTAGTTCAGTTCGATAAGAAAGGAAAGCTAAGTCCCAGGTACATAGGACCGTTCACAGTTACCCAACGAATAGGACCAGTTGCCTATAAATTACAACTACCAGAAGAACTAGCCGGGGTACATGATGTGTTTCATGTATCTAATCTTAAAAAGTGTTTATCTGATGAATCCCTGGTAGTACCTCTTCAAGACATAGAGGTAAATGAAAAGTTGAAATTTGTTGAGAAACCTCTTCAAATAGAAGACAGAAAGGTCAAGTTCCTCAAGCACAAGAGATTAGTGCTGGTCAAAGTAAAGTGGGATTCGAAAAGAGGACCTGAGTACACATGGGAGCTAGAATCGGAAATGAAGAGAAAGTATCCTTATTTATTCCCGTAAATCTCGAGGACGAGATTTTAAATAAGGTGGGGAGGATGTAAGGACCTGCACAAAAAAATGTCCTACAATACTCCGTAAGTGAAAACCCGGACCACTGAAACCCTAACTTTTGTTAAAAATCAAGAAAATCAAATATTAAGGATCGCTCGCGGGCCGTGAAAGACCAAGCTAAGGTCTTCGCGGGGTGCGACAGCCAAGAAAACCTCCGGATAACGATCAAGGCCACGTGTCGTACACGTGGCAGACCTATGGGGTGACACGGCATCCCTAGCGGTAGCTAGGGTGGCCCTCGCGGGCCATGAAGGATTCCGTTCAGGCTTACACGGGCCCCGAAGAACTAAAAAACCTGCTATAAATAGAACGTCGCATGGCCAGTTCCCTGTGTTCGAAAATTTCCTTTAAAACCTCCATAATCTGCTTCAAAATCACGTTCAAAGAGTCGAAACACCGCTACGATAACTGGGTAATAACTCGATCACTGCTACGATACAATGTCCGATCGATTGAAACCGATCCGATGGATGTTTAAGTGATGCCTGAATTCGGGCTATACTTTGTCATTCGTCGTGAGGGTTTTGATTTTGTGAGCTTATCGTAAATGTTGTATTAAGTTACTAACCTAGTTTCGTTTGCATTATTTAACTAGGTTACCAGGCTTAATCAGTAGGCAAAACTCTGTCCAACTAAACTTGCAATGTGAGTCATTCTCCTTTTTACCAAATTGTTTCCAAAACCCTATTTGTTTTCAAAGTTATAATTACAGGGATTAAGTCTTTGTAATCTTCAATTACTACCGGTATGTGGGGTTTGTATACACTATTTTATAATCTTCACCATTGGACAACGGGTTAACCAATGGGTGATATGACCATAGTCACAGATACGGTCGAGTGACAAATACCGATTTGGGGTAATTGATTGATATATAAACATTGTAATCGTTCTTAATACTGTATATTATAACAATGTGTCGTTTTGTACAAATTGAATGACTCGCCGGTATTTCCCTGCTGATAAAATCTTTTTAAACATGTTTCAGGCGATTTACTGTGAACAAGGAAAAAGTGCCATGTAGCACTACAAGCTTGGATAAAGCGGCTCAGTAAATAAATAAACATGTTTTTGTAAACCGGGAATTTCCCAGTGAAATTCCTTTATTGTAAATTACGGGGTTGTCCTGAAATTTGAAATAAAATGATTGGATATTTTCAGTTTAAAACGATCCTGTTAAAATCTCCACTGCCAATTTAAACACCAATGCCACGGGTTTCTGCCCCGCGACTCCCGGACCGGGCAAAACCGGGTCGAGGGCCGTGACAGGAAACCATGAGACCCTTGACTTGGTCCCATTCGTACAAATTCAGTAACCAAAGTATATTGCTATGGTCTTAGGGCCAATGCATGGATGCAGGTCACAAGCCCAGACGAGGGAGCCCATTAGGCGTCCCTCGTCGATGCATGTCACAAGCTTAGACGAGGAGCCCATTAGGTGATCCTCGTCGTCAAAGCCTATGATGAACCGCGCGGGGGGGGGGGGGGCTGCAAAAATTTACAAACATAACTCTCTCAATGTTATCATTCTTTAAGGATGCACAATACCACCATCGACAGTGATTCTAGTTGTGTTGGTCTCATGAAATGTGGCTGAAGTCTAGTTATTCAACTACACTCATTCCTCTCAGCACTATACATACGTTAGAAAACCAAAAAATAAGCATGGGCGGACCTAGGTAGAGGTCTGGGTGGGCGGACACATCACTTGAAAAAAAAAGTTTTAGTGTATTTTAGAGGGGAAAATCTCGATCAAACCCCCTTGAAAATTTGGTTGAACCACTCGTTCGCACTTCTTTAAAATATTTCCTGGGTCCGTCACTTGTTAAGGAGTTGAGCCAATCATTTATGAAGTGAACTACTAGGTGTTAGGGGTCATTTTCTTAACATACGTATCCTGACCAATATCCTGCCTTTGTTTGTTTATTTGTGACCATGATGCTGGAAGAGGATATTGCTAACATCTTGGGCGATATCCTGAGGTTTATTGAATTAACCACGTGCAGGTTAAAGGCTGAGACTTGCTAACGGTCAAGAGGACTTCTTCTCCTCAAGACTCGGACGAGTTTGTTGAAGGAGAGACGTTGAGCCCGAAAGACCAGGTCTACAACGTTCGATGAAGGAATATTTGGTGGATCCCGGAAGTTTAGGATAGTTTGTTATTTTATCTTTACTATAAATAGATGGGGGCGGATCAGTTTAAGGCACACAATTCTCACTAACACTCTCGAACACTTTCACTCTCTAGCTCATTGCAAACACCACACTTGTATTCAAATTTCGTTGTAACACTTAGTTGATCCGTACCACATCCTGCACTGTATCCTGATATTTGAAGCAATAGAAGAACAAGGCAGCTGCGATTGTCAGCTCCCGAGGCTTTATGCCGGCGATCTAGATTGATCAAGGGCTTTCCTCGTACATCTCGTGTCATTTACTTTACTTTTGCTCATAGTTTGATCATAGATACAGCTCAATATCCTGAGCCGTATCCTGAATACTGATTTTCTAAATAACTTAACAAGTATATTTTCAACACACTTTCTAGCACACTACCTCACTTTACTAATTTGATCACTAAGTTACTTCGGTAATTTTTGACCAAAACAATTTGGCGCCCACCGTGGGGCAAGTGGTGCTCTCTTTACTAAATTTTTTTGTGAAATCGCTAATCGGCTTTCTATTTTCAAAACTTTTTGCCACATTATCCATAATGGCCTCAAGATCAAACATGAGTTCCTCTACTGTGTCTGCTATGACTTCTGCTACTACTGGTTCGGTGCTTCCACCACATCCTCCAAGGATGCCAGCCTCTTCACGACCTCAGGACATTATCCCTACTCGCAGTGTTCAGGAATCTGCTCCTGTTCTAGCTTCTAATGATGAAATTCTTACTTTATTTGGAAGTTTGCAGGAACAAATGAGGCAGCAACAGGAAACAAACCAAATGCTTTTAAGGGAAATACAACTCCTGAAGTCTGGCTCGAGCAGATCTGCTGAGGATAATGTCACTCCATTACTCCCCAGAGCGTTGAACTTTAGTTCAGCTGTGTATACTGAGGATAACAGGGGGAATATTGTGCCCAGTCTTCCTCAGAATCATACTCCTGAAATACCCTCCTCAGTCAGGATGTCAACCATGGGCAAAATCCTCCAACGGGTAACGTGTCAAATAATAATAATACTCATGCTACTAACAATAGTGGATCTTTGCAGGATGCAGGTGTGACATCAGCACTTACTAGGGAACTTCAAAAGTTGAAGGACATGATATCCAGTGTACCTGGGGTGGTCCAGCCGATCCCGGAAGTGTCCCAAGACAGCCATAAGATATCTCGTTTTGCACATCCTATCTGTGATGCTGAGATCCCAAAGAGATTTCAAACCCCCAACATGAAGCTTTACGACGGAACTACGGATCCTGAGGAGCATATTGCTCAGTATAGGGAAAGAATGGAGATTAACCCTATCCCTCCGGAGCTCAAGGAAGCGTGCTTGTGCAAGGGATTTGGTTCTACCTTAACAGGATCAGCCTTGAAATGGCTGTTAAACGTTCCTCCTCACTCAATTACTTCGTTTGCTCATTTGGTTAATTTATTTAACAGTCAATTTTCTTGTAGTCGGAGTTTTGAGAAACTAACCAGTGATCTTTACAGGATAACTCAAGGGCCTCAGGAATACTTGAGGGATTATGTGAACAAATTCAGTCGAGAATCCTTGGATATCCCACATCTTGATGTTGCAACAGCTGTGCAAGCTTTTAAGATGGGATTACAAAAGGATTCTCAGTTTTATCAGAATCTTGTAATGAATCCCTGCAGGAATCTCGACGAAGCTCGTAACAGGGCTTTGAGATATATCCATCTGGAAGATGACAGGAAAATGCAAGAAAGGATGAACTCATCTAACACTTATGAGTCAACTAACAGGAAGTCAGAATCCTCATTCAAGTCATATCGGCCTAAGCTATATGGTAGAAATGAAAACAAGAGAGTGAATGCCGTCGAAGAAGAGTATCCTGAGTTGTCTGAATATTGATTTTCTGTTAACATTCCTGAATTGATGTATGCCATGCAGGGTCTAGGAGACAAGGCTAGGTGGCCTCGAAAGAATCAACAAAAGAATGACTGGAAAGATAAGTCAAAATGGTGTGCTTTCCATGAAGATTTCGGACATGTAACTGAGGATTGCATTGCTCTAAGGAAAGAAATAAGCTATCTTCTAAGCAAGGGATATCTGAAAGATCTCTTAGGAAGAAAGAAGAATAAGGGTCAGGATACTGAGAAGGATCCTGAGCGAGCAGCATCACCTCCCGCGGATGCCAAGATAATCAACTTCATTTCGGGAGGATCCGACATTTGTGGAACTTCGTATTCGGCAGCAAAAAGACATGCAAAGGAAGCTAAGGCAGAAAGGGGAGACAAACCTGTCAGAATGACTACCCTCACAACTGACAAAGTGATCACTTTTGATGCTGATGACAGGGATACTGTCCAGGATCCTCACCATGATGCTCTGGTAATAACGTTATATGTGGCTAACCATTTTGTACGCAGGATACTGGTTGATAATGGCAGCTCCGTCAACATAATCCAACTAGAAACTCTGAAGAGAATGAATGTATCTCCAATGGATACCACTTCAAAGTCTACCGTGCTTGTTGGGTTCAGTGGAGAGGCTAGAAACACAGTGGGAGAGATAAAGTTGCCAGTATACGTTGAAGGAGTCAACTCGATACAACGTTTCTGTGTGATGGATTCTCTATCCTGCTATAACATCATACTGGGAAGACCGTGGATTCACGATATGAAGGCCGTGCCATCAACATATCACCAATGCATCAAGATACCTACCCCTTGGGGAGTGGTCAAAGTTGATAGTGATCAGCAGGAGGCGAAAGAATGCTACTCATCCTTGATGAAATCCTCAACCAAACCTAGTGCAGCATAGCAATTAAAGACGCGGGCCCAGGATATCGTGGAGGATCCGGAGCAGGATGTGAAGAAAATTATCCTGGACCAGGATAATCCCGATATTTCAGTGCTCGTAGGGACCAATATCCCTCAGGATATTGAAGAACAATTATTAACTTTTTGAAATGCAGGACGTCAACGTTTGCATGGAAGCATGAGGATATGACAGGCATATCCAAAGATATTATCACTCACAAGCTTGGAATTGATAAATCATTCAAGCCTGTGCAACAAAAAAGAAGGAAGTTTGCTCCTGAGCGGAACACTATTATCCAGGAGGAAGTTGAAAGACTATTAAAGTCCAGAATGATCAGAGAGGTTAAGTTCCCAAGATGGCTAGCAAACGTGGTTGTAGTACAAAAGAAAAATGGGAAATGGAGAGTTTGTGTAGATTACACAGACTTGAACAAAGCCTGTCCTAAAGACCCATTTCCTCTTCCCCACATTGATGCAATGGTAGATGCCACTGCCGGGCATGAAATGCTGACCTTCATGGACGCATCTTCAGGATTTCAACAGATCCAAATGGAGCCTTCTGACCAGGAGGATACTGCCTTCATGACACCAACAGGTATTTATTGTTATACAGCTATGCCTTTTGGTTTGAAAAATGCAGGTGCAACATACCAAAGATTGGTAAAAATGATGTTCAAAGACAAACTGGGGGACACCATGGAGGTATATATCGATGATATGGTGGTGAAATCTAAAAAGGCTGAGGATCACCTCCAGGATATCAAGGGGGCATTTGATATCCTGGATCAATACAACATGAAGCTGAATCTTGCTAAATGCCATTTCGGAGTGGGGGCAGGAAAGTTTCTTGGATATATGGTGACAAAAAGGGGGATAGAAGCAAGCCCAGAGCAGATCAAAGCTATCCTGGATATAAAATCACCCTCAAATATGAAGGACGTACAAAGATTGACAGGGCGAGTAGCAGCTTTAAACAGGTTTATCTAGAGATCCTCAGAGAAGTGCAAAGATTTTTATGATATCCTGAAGAAGAATAAAAGATTCGAATGGGGGGAGAAGCATGAAGCAGCCTTGCAGGATTTGAAACGATATCTCCCAACCGCACCTCTATTGATGAAGCCTGAAAATGGTGAACCACTATCCCTGTACCTTGCTGTATCAGGGAATGCTGTAAGTGCCGTTCTCATAAAGGATCATGAAGGTCAGCAATATCCTATTTATTATGTTATTAAAAGTTTGCTAGATGCTGAAACTAGGTATTCTCATTTAGAAAAATTAATACTAGCATTAGTCATGGCATCAACGAAACTTAGGCATTATTTCGAGACACATAGGATACATGTTAAAACAAATTATCCTGTCAAAAATGTGCTTAGGAAACCAGAGATGTCAGGCAGGATGGCCAAGTGGTCAGTAAAGTTAAGTGCTTATAATTTAGTATATGAACCTAGAAATGCCATAAAATCTCAGGCTTTAGCTGACTTTGTGGCTGACTTTAGTAGTGACATTCAGAACGAGGTAGACCTAGAAATTCAACAGTTAGGAGAATCCTCAGGATCCTGGACATTATATACTGACGGTGCATCTAATGTAAGAGGAGTAGGATTAGGAATACTACTAAAATCGCCACAGGGGGACATATTACCCCAGGCTATTAGGTGTGAATTTCCTGCTACTAATAATGAGGCAGAATATGACGCTTTAATTGCAGGATTAGAATTGGCTAAGAGTATGAGTATCAAAAATCTGCAAGTATATGTTGACTCTTTGTTAATTACTAACCATTTTAATGGATCCTATGCAGTTAAGGGAGAGAAATTAATCGAATATCTCGATATTCTCAAAAAATTAGCAGGATATTTCGATGTTTTTATACTTGAACAGGTACCAAGGGAAGATAATGCTGAAGCAGATGCCTTAGCAAATTTGGGATCATCGATCAGGATACCTGAAGGGACGCAAATACCAATATTACATGTCTTATATCCTGCAACGAATCCTCAGGATAAAGAAGTAGCTGGTATTCAGGATCCTGGGGCAGAACATCCTGAAGAGGATCCTGAAGAGGATCCTAAATCCTGGACGGCTCCAATCATGAGATATCTCAAAGAAGGACACATCCCTGGAAATGAGAATCCTAAGGCATTTAGGATGAGGGTATCACGATTCACTATTATAAATAATGTTTTATACAAGAAATCTATTGCAGGACCTGTTAGGGGTCATTTTCTTAACATATGTATCTTGACCAATATCCTGCCTTTGTTTGTTCATTTGTGACCAGGATGCTAGAAGAAGATATTGCTAACATCTTGGGCGATATCCTGAGGCTTATTGGATTAACCACGTGCCGGTTAAGGGCTGAGACTTGCTAACGGTCAAGAGGACTTCTTCTCCTCAAGACTCGGACGAATTTGTTGAGGGAGAGACGTTGAGCCCGAAAGACCAGGTCTACAACGTTCGAAGAAGGAATATTCGGTGGATCCTGCAAGTTTAGGGTAGTTTGTTATTTTATCTTTACTATAAATAGATGGGGGCGGATCAGCTTAGAACACACAATTTTTCACTAACACTCTCATACACTTTCACTCTCTAGCTCATTGCAAACACCACACTTGTATTCAAGTTTCGTTGTAACACTTAGTCGATCCGTACCACATCCTGCACTGTATCTTGATTTTTGAAGCAATAGAAGAACTAGGCAGCTGCGATTGTCAGCTCCCGAGGTTTTATGCCGGCGATCTAGATTGATCAAGGGCTTTCCTCGTACATCTCGTGTCGTTTACTTTACTTTTGCTCATTGTTTGATCATAGATACAGCTCTACATCTTGAGCCGTATCCTGAAACTGTTTTTACAATTAACTTGATTAACATATTTTCGATACTCATTTCTAGCACACTACCTCACTTAACTAATTTGATCACTTAATTACTTCGGTAATTTTTGACCAAAACAATTTGGCGCCCACCGTGGGGCAAGTGGTGCTCTCTTTACTAAATTTTTTTGTCAAATCGCTAATCGGTTTTCTATTTTCAAAACTTTTTGCCACATTGTCTATAATGGCCTCGAGATCAAACATGAGTTCCTCTACTGTGTCTGCTATGACTTCTGCTACTACCGGTTCGGTGCTTCCACCACCTCCTCCAAGGATGCCAGCCTCTACACAATCTCAAGATGTTATCCCTACTCGGAGTGTCCAGGGATCTGCTCCCGTTTTAGCTTCTAATGATGAAATTTTAACCTTATTTGGAAGTGTGCAGGAACAAATGAGGCAGCAACAGGAAACAAACCAGATGATTTTAAGGGAAATACAACTCCTAAAGTCTGGCTCGAGCAGATCTGCTGAGGACAATGTCACTCCATTACACCCCAGAGCGTTGAACTTCAGTTCAGCTGTGTATACTGAGGATAACAGGGGGAATATTGTGCCCAGTCTTCCCCAGAATCATACTCCTGAAATACCCTCCTCGGTCAGGATGTCAACCATGAGGAGCTCAGGATATGCTTCAGGATATGGGCAAAATCCTTCAACGGGTAACGTGTCGAATAATAATAATACTCATGCTACTAACAGTGGTGGATCTTTGCAGGATACAGGTGTAACATCAGCACTTACCAGGGAACTTCAGAAGTTGAAGGACATGATATCTAGTGTACCTGGGGTGGTCCAGCCGATCCCGGAAGTGTCTCAAGACAGCCACAAGATATCTCGGTTTGCATATCCTATCTGTGATGCTGAGATCCCAAAGAGATTCCAAACCCCCAACATGAAGCTTTATGATGGGACTACGGATCCTGAGGAGCATATTGCTCAGTATAGGGAAAGAATGGAGATTAACCCTATCCCTCCAGAGCTCAAGGAAGCGTGCTTGTGCAAGGGATTTGGTTCCACTCTAACAGGATCAGCCTTAAAATGGCTGTTCCTCCTCACTCAATTACTTCATTTGCTCATTTGGTTAATTTATTTAACAGTCAATTTTCTTGTAGTCGGAGTTTTGAGAAACTAACCAGTGATCTTTACAGGATAACTCAAGGGCCTCAGGAATCCTTGAGGGATTATATGAACAAATTCAGTCGAGAATCCTTGGATATCCCACATCTTGATGTTGCACCAGCTGTGCAAGCTTTTAAGATGGGATTACAAAAGGATTCTCAGTTTTACCAGGATCTTGTGATGAATCCCTGCAGGAATCTCGACGAAGCTCGTAACAGGGCTTTGAGATATATCCGTCTGGAAGATGACAGGAAGATGCAAGAAAGGATGAACTCATCCAACACTTATGAGTCAACTAATAGGAAGTCAGAATCCTCGTTCAAGTCATATCGGCCTAAGCCGTATAGTAGAAATGAAAACAAAAGAGTGAATGCTGTCGAGGATGAGGATCCTGAAGAGTATCCTGAGTTATCCGAATATTGCTTTTCTGTTAATATTCCTGAATTGATGTATGCTATGCAGGGTCTAGGAGACAAGGCTAGGTGGCCTCGAAAGAATCAACAAAAGGCTGACTGGAAAGATAAGTCAAAATGGTGTGCTTACCACGAAGATTTCGGACATGTGACTGAGGATTGCAATGCTCTAAGGAAAGAAATAAGCTATCTTCTAAGCAAGGGATATCTGAAAAATCTCTTAGGAAGAAAGAAGAATAAGGGTCAGGATATTGAGAAGGATCCTGAGCGAGCAGCATCACCTCCCGCGGATGCCAAGATAATCAACTTCATTTCGGGAGGATCCGACATTTGTGGAACTTCGTATTCGGCAGCAAAGAGACATGCAAAGGAAGCCAAGGCCGAAAGGGGAGACAAACCTGTCAGGATGACTACCCTCACAACTGACAAAGTGATCACTTTTGATGCTGATAACAGGGATACTGTCCAAGATCCTCACCATGATGCTCTGGTAATAACGTTATATGTGGCTAACCATTTTGTACGCAGGATACTGGTTGATAATGGCAGCTCCGTCAACATAATCCAACTAGAAACTCTGAAGAGAATGAATGTATCTCCAATGGATATCACTTCAAAGTCTACCGTGCTTGTTGGGTTCAGTGGAGAGGCTAGAAACACAGTGGGAGAGATAAAGTTGCCGGTATACGTTGAAGGAGTCAACTCGATACAACGTTTCTGTGTGATGGATTCTCTATCCTGCTATAACATCATACTGGGAAGACCGTGGATTCACGATATGAAAGCCGTGCCATCAACATATCACCAATGCATCAAGATACCTACCCCTTGGGGAGTTGTCAAAGTTGATAGTGATCAGCAGGAGGTGAAGGAATGCTACTCATCCTCGATGAAATCCTCAACCAAACCTAGTGCAGCATAGCAATTAAAGACGCGGGCCCAGGATATCGTGGAGGATCCGGAGCAGGATGTGAAGAAAATTATCCTAGACCAGGATAATCCCGGTATTTCGGTGCTCGTGGGAACCAATATCCCTCAGGATATTGAAGAGCAATTAATTAACTTTTTAAAATGCAGGATGTCAACGTTTGCATGGAAGCATGAGGATATGACAGGCATATCCAAAGATATTATCACTCACAAGCTTGGAATTGATAAATCATTCAAGCCTGTGCAACAAAAAAGAAGGAAGTTTGCTCCTGAGCGGAACACGATTATCCAGGAGGAAGTTGAAAGACTATTAAAGTCCAGAATGATCAGAGAGGTTAAGTTCCCAAGGTGGCTAGCAAACGTAGTTGTAGTACAGAAGAAGAATGGGAAATGGAGAGTTTGTGTAGACTACACAGACTTGAACAAAGCTTGTCCTAATGACCCATTTCCTCTTCCCCACATTGATGCAATGGTAGATGCCACTGCCGGGCATGAAATGCTGACCTTCATGGACGCATCCTCAGGATTTCAACAGATCCAAATGGAGCCTTCTGACCAGGAGGATACCGCCTTCATGACACCAACAGGTATTTATTGTTATACAGCTATGCCTTTTGGTTTGAAAAATGCAGGTGCAACATATCAAAGATTGGTAAACATGATGTTCAAAGACAAACTGGGGGACACCATGGAAGTATATATCGATGATATGGTGGTGAAATCTAAAAAGGCTGAGGATCACCTCCAGGATATCAAGGGAGCATTTGATATCCTGGATCAATACAACATGAAGCTGAATCCTGCTAAATGCCATTTCGGAGTGGGGGCAGGAAAGTTTCTTGGATATATGGTGACAAAGAGGGGGATAGAAGCATGCCCAGAGCAGATCAAAGCTATCCTGGATATAAAATCACCCTCAAACATGAAGGACGTACAAAGATTAACAGGCCGAGTAGCAGCTTTAAACAGGTTTATCTCGAGATCCTCAGAGAAATGTAAAGATTTTTATGATATCCTGAAGAAGAACAAGAAATTCGAATGGGGCGAGAAGCATGAAGCGGCCCTACAGGATTTGAAGCGATATCTCTCAACCGCACCTCTATTAATGAAGCCTGAAAATGGTGAACCACTATCCCTGTACCTTGCTGTATCAGGGAATGCTGTAAGTGCCGTTCTCATAAAGGATCATGAAGGTCAGCAATATCCTATTTATTATGTTAGTAAAAGTTTGCTAGATGCTGAAACTAGGTATTCTCATTTAGAAAAATTAATATTAGCTCTAGTCATGGCATCGACAAAGCTTAGACATTATTTCGAGACACATAGGATACATGTTAAAACAAATTATCCTATCAAAAATGTGCTTAGGAAACCAGAGTTGTCAGGAAGGATGGCCAAGTGGTCAGTTGTAACACCTCGCAAATTTCGGGTTAATATTAAAACGACACGTGTCATGTAAGACAAAAACGCGTTGAAAACCCGGATTTAATAAAGATGTTTTCGGTAGGATTTAAAGTGGCGTCATGTTAAATTGTTACCTCTGAACACCTCTATTATAAATCCCAAGACCCGATATAATAAATTATACATCTATTATACCCTCAATTCAGGGAATTATTGCCTTTAAAGGAAAATTCAAATGCATGATGTGATCCCATGTTGAAATGAACGATAAACCGTTATTTTCGGGTCTTGTAAATGCAATCAATTGAAACAAGGGATGATGGTAGGGTATGTTACAGTATTAGACACTTATTGGAGGTCCCCTATTGATAAAATGAAGTCCACAAGTCGTATATAATGGCTGCCCTTTCAAACCATCAACAATCAACAAAATTCGGATCAGAGCAAGGCGTCGCGTAGCGCGACAGCCCCTCGCGCTACACGAGGGTGCGCCCAGCGACAGCAGACTTGCTGTTGGCTGTTGTGTGCGTTTGTGACCTCCTTAGCCGGTTTCTCTTGCACATTCATGGCCCTTAGACACCCCTACATGCTAGAGACATGTGTTTATCACTTGTGGTTGATCCTAGACTCTTGTGTCAAGTGATTGTGGTGGTAAACCCACTATATAAGGACCCTTTCATTCACCACTTTCATTCACAAATCATTTTCAAGCATTCTGATTATTGGGGAGCTTGCAAACTGATCAAGAGCCTTCCTAGTCATCCATTAATCATCTAGTAAGTCTCTAATCCCTTCTAAATTAATTCTAGTTTAGTTTTTAGCTTAAAAGTCAACATATCGTATTAAACGGTTGACTTCGGGTTTAGTTATCGATAGCTCAGTCGTAACCCGAATTAAAAGTACCGTTAGATAGGTAATTATATGGGTATTAAACCCTTATAAGGGCAAGTACCAAATCCAGACCTAACTAGGTCGTTTGTCGGGTCAAACGTTGACCGAAAAAGTCAACAGAATGTCAATATGCGATTTAATGCACGACTAGCAATCCGCGAGGCGTGCAACCTGTTTTAAACTTAATATAACTTGGTAATAAGTATAAAAACTTGTTTACGCTTGCCCGACTCGACAAATTACTGTTTAAACCCGGTTCGGAACCGAAAGGCGCAAAACCTTGACTTTTGCGTTGACTTCGGTTCTGACCCGTTTTAGTAAGTATTAGACATGCCTTAAAGTCTCATTAGGGTTGGGTTACATGCTAGTATAAGTCTCTGTACTTATTGCATTGATTATCCGATGCATGCACACGTTTCCGTTAATCGCTTAAATTGGACCATAACGCCCTTATGACTTTATAACGAGTATTTTGAAAATGTGGAAATACAATAATCTTAGTTACTGATTATTTAGCATGTACGTAAATTTTCACGTCAAGCGGAGGTCTAGATTAGGAGATATGCGCATTAGCGTATATAATAAGCTTTTTATTAATTAAACGGCGCGATTAGCGCATAGCCTATCTAAACCCGATTTTCGGTACCAAAACCATTACCCGCTGATGTTAAATAATATTTTAGGATTTTTGAAGATTTTCAATTATTTTTAAGCTGGTCTTAAGCTAGGCTTATCGCATTGATTCGGTTAACACCGAATATGCCCTTTTAGGCCATAAAACGAGTTTTATGAATCCGATTGATACCAATCCAATTGCCACTGATTTAAAATAATAAATATAGTATTTTGAACTTGTTTTGCTGATTAGAAAACTCAGATTGGTATCTTAACCCGTACGTCGCTTAAAACGGCTTTATACGCGTATTAAACGCGTAGTTTAGTATTAAAACCATTTTGCCACGTAAGACTTAATACCATTAGACATAACCTGTTAAGTTAAGATATTTTTCTGATTAAATCAGACCCGTATCTCAGAGGTATTATAAATCTCTTTTATAACCCTTAAAATGACCAAAATACCCCTACGGGGCGTATTTAGGGATTAAACTCGTTATGGGCATTATGGAAGATATCATAATGATATCACCACATATTTAAAGCGTATTAACCTAGGAAACCTGTTCGCGACCCTTTCGGTTACCCGTTATGCATTATACGCGTTCGGTTCGGTTTATGTAACTAGTTTGCATAAACTAGCCGAAACGGGTCAAACGATATCATTTTTATCTCAAAATCCAGAATGTGGATAATAAACCCATATTAAACAAGTCCTCAAACTTGTCGGGTCTAAATCACATTCTATCCGGTCTTCGCTTAATCGTGCGTACGAACCGTATCCTTAAAACTAACCGGTCTAAGCTTAAGCTTAATTAAAGATCCGTTAGTATTCTAATAGGTTATTATAAACCTTCGTTCCAGATTAGGAGAACCAGTAAAAGATACCGCACTCGCTGATTTTGAACTATACTTGCTCAGGTAAATACTTTTAACTTATTTCCCTATACGGGCTTGGGTAAGGTATATAAAATACCGCTTGGTCGGGCGTTGAATATTTAATCTTATTATGGTTAAATTATTGAGATGTCTCCGTTTAAATTGTTTTGTTGCTTAAAGCCTTTGGGGGGTTAATGACCGTGTCCCGGATATCCCTGGCATCATTTTACGAAATGGCCACGACCTTAGCACTCTGGTGTAGGCGTACACCTGTAGTGTCTCATAATTTAAGTGGTGTGTTAATTGATCTTTAACCCGGCTCGATCCGGGCTACTGAACGCATAAGAAACATGTAAATCCTTTACAAGTTTATATATTAAATAATTATCCCAAGTTATAAAATATTTGTGCCTTGTGCCTTAAATGCATTTCTTAAACTCTTTTCAAAATGAGTCGGTTGATTGTATTTACCAGTGTAAACTGACGTATTTTCTTAAAAAGATTGAGTGCAGGTACTACGCGAAATAGGCTGGCTTGTCTCCTAGCATCCACATTAAGTCTCGCCAGCTTGGATGTCATATCTGTTGAACATTTGTTTCCTTTTTGTTTTATTTGATCTACCTGTGGATTTTATTCGACTATTTGTGATACTTCATATTACAATATCGTTTGGTTGAATTAAATCTATATATTGCTTCCGCTGTGCATTTAAATATTGTGTTGTTTGACTATTATGTTGCCAACCACGTCACGATACTCCCCCACCGGGCCCACCGGTGACACGTGGAAATCCGGGGTGTGACAGGTTGGTATCAGAGCCAACTCTGAGTGAATTAAACACTAGCCTTTTGTGTTTAATCTCAGTTACACAATTGCACATATTTAAAACTTTCGAGTCTAGACTTATAACATAAGACAAATTCCACCCTATTCGGTTTTTGTTTTGTTCTTTAAAAACTTTATATTTTGTTATTTGTTATCTTATGTTTTGTTGACAGGTATAACCAAGAAAATGCCTCCAAGATTTTTACGTATGCGAGGACGAGGAGGAAAGGGGCCGACCACCGCCCCCAACGACCATGAAGCTGGACCATCCAATACTCAAGCTCCTATCCCCGCTGAGAGTGACGGTACTCGGCGGAACCAGAGAGGTCTATTTCAACCGGCAAGACGGTCGGTTTCGAACAGCTCTACAACTCCCGCTCAAGACTCTTATGGGCCACATTCAGAAAATGAGCCTAGAGACCCTCACCATTCCCACATACCGTTACAGCGATCTATGTCGCACCGTCCTTTTGGAGACCCCACTCCAATCTTTCAAGGCCAGTTCAACCCGGCGGATTATCTACAAGAACCAGTGGGTTTTAACCCATTGGGGCCGGAGGACCACTATTCTGGGGGAAATGATATGGATGAGGAAGATGACCCCGAAGAACCAGCATCAGGAACTCCCAACCACCCAATTGAGGTCTCGGATAGTTCCATTTACCAAGGACCACCTTATAATGGTCCAGATAGCTTCCAGGCTATCTTTACTCGGCACGAATGGTATTTTACACCTTCTCACCATTCGTCGCCGCATGAGCAGCATCAGCCTCACTATTCTCCGCCGCATGAGCAGCAGCAGCAGCATCATCAAGATTCCTCTGGGAATCACCAGTTTGAGGCAGTTACGCCACCGCCTCCACCGCCACCAGTTCAGCCGGCGCCTCCACAGCCGCAAAGACATAGGAGATCCGGAGCCCGGATGTCCACACGAAGAGAAGAGTTTCACCTTAACTCTCCTCTACAATCAAGTGGCAGAAATTATCAGCCGCTTCCAGAAGTTCCACAGATAGGTGGACCATCAAACCCCTACGCGCAGCAACCGCCACCAATGGGTTTCGATAATCAGATACCAGCATACACGGGTCCTTCGATGTACAACCCGTTTGAGCAACCGACTCACACTAACCTCGGTTACGCTGAAGCCGACCCGTATTTGGTAGCGTCTAATTACTACGCCCTTAACCCGGAGGGACCGTATGGAGCTCCTTGGGGAGTAGGCTACCCAGCACAAGGATATCAGATGCCTACACAACCCCCGTACTACCAACAACCCCCGCCGTCTCTTCAGATGTCGCCACCTCAGCATCAGGAGATCCTACAAAGTATTAGAGCGGTGCGGCATGAGGCGCGGGAAGACCGACGGCGTAACCAGGGGATGTTCAAGACCTTGACGAACTTAATCAAGGGAAAGAGTAAGAAGGATCAGTAAATCCTTTGTGTGTGTATGTCTACTTTAAAAATCAAGTCCCTACGTGGACATTTATTATTTGTATGTGTATGTAGTCCCTGCGTGGACATCTACCTTTAGTACTTAGTCCCATACGAGGACTTGTTTCTATTTTAGCCCCTGCGTGGGCACATCTTTCTGTAAGACCCCTGCGTGGGCATGTCCTGGTTTAAACCCCTGCGTGGGTAAGTTTATTAATTGTAAAAGACCCGTTTAGGGCTGTGTGTAATAGTATAATAGATTAATGGAATGTTTGTTTTATAAATTTCATAATTGCCATATGTGCATATATAATGTATAAAATGAAATAAATTAAAATCATTCCTTTTAAATTAATCTGCCTATGAAATTAATTAATTAAGGATCTTAAAAGTGTGAACCCTAGCCTCGTGTCAAATATAAGACCGGGCCAAAATGGTAAGACCTGTCTAAAAGATTCAATTTCCTGTTAACATCTTAAAACATGTTAACACTCCTGACAGAAGTGATTCGTTAAAATCACATACGTCATATTATAAAGGAATTCTTTAAAAGATTCCTAACCTAGTTTAATGATCTCTGAATCCTAGGTTTACATCATCAATAAAGATGATCATATCCTAACCATACGTGGTAATATAATGCCTACGGGCCCTTCTCATTTTCATATGAGACAAAAGACAGTAATAGTCTGTGACCCTGTCTGAAAAAGGTAAGGAACTTGGTTCAAACCTTAAAAAGCCTTGATTCTCTTGAATTCATAGCTTATAATTTAAATTGTCCCTGTGACTAGGCCTTATGTGCTAATGAAACTGTTATTGTTTTATAATTAGGATAAATTATTTTAGAAATCCTAAATAAATGTGAGAAATAAATTAACCATTTATGGTCTATGTTTACCGCGGTTAATAAAAATTGCCATAAAAGACAATTCTATAATAAACTCACCAATAAATTATGGTCAATATGTTACAGTTCAAAATACATGGCAGACTCAAACGAGGTCAACAGTCACCCAGGAATAGTGCCTGATAATGCCCCTGGGAACGTAGCAGGTGCAGAATTGCAAGCTATGATAGACAATGCGGTTAATATAGCTATGGGTAGACAGCACCATGGATCAAGTGGTACCCATACGAGGACCCATTCTACATCACACACTAGAACACCTTCCAGGACCCACACTGCCCACAACAGTAATTCTCACCACTCGTCAAACCGAAGGAGTGTTCCATCCCAGAGGGTCATTCAGGATCAAGGACCCCGTAATAGAGGGTGCACCTATAAATACTTTGTGTCGTGCAAACCCAGAGACTTCAATGGGGAAAAAGGAGCTGTGGATTGCATGACGTGGATGGATGAAATGGATACTGTGGTAGATATTAGTGGTTGCCATGAAAGGGATATTGTGAAGTTTGTCTCACAGTCGTTCAAAGGAGAAGCCCTAGCCTGGTGGAGATCATTGATCCAGGCTACAGGAAAGGTTCCGTTATACAACATGACCTGGGAGCAGTTCATGGCACAAATCAAAGAAAATTTCTGCCCTCAACATGAGGTTGAGAGAATTGAATCTGACTTCCTGGCGCTGGTCATGAAGAACCTTGACTGTCAGGCCTACCTAACCAGTTTCAACACTTTGTCGAGGTTAGTTCCTTACTTGGTAACTCCGGAGCCTAAACGTATAGCTCGTTTCATTGGAGGGTTGGAACCGGAGATTAAGGCGAATGTGAAGGCCTCGAGACCAACTACTTTTCGGTCAGTAACGGACATTTCATTGTCCCTTACCTTGGATGCTGTTAGGCAAAGGTCACAGAGGAAAAGTGACACCGAAAAGAGGAAGCGTGAGGATGACAACTCACGTCGTTCAGACAAGAAGCAGAAGGGAAACAATGACCAGAAGAAAGGGTCAGGTTTTAGAAAGGATGGCCAGCAGTCGGGTGAAAAACCCAAATGTAAAATCTGCAAGAGGCAGCACTTTGGCAAGTGCAGGTTTGAATCCAACTCTCAATCACAATCGAAGCCTTTTGCTTGTGGTTTATGCAAATCCAGGGAACACAAAACCGTGGATTGCAAGAAAATAAAGGATGCAACTTGCTATGGTTGCAATGAAAAAGGGCACATCAAGAGCAATTGCCCAAAATATGCCAAGAAGCCGGAAGAGGCTAGGAAGACCAATGCAAGGGTCTTCAGAATGGATGCAAAGGAAGCCGTCAAGGACGACAACGTGATAACAGGTACCTTTCTCGTAAATGATGTTTACGCGAGAGTGTTATTTGATTCAGGCGCTGATAAGTCATTTGTAGATAGTAAGTTTTGTGAATTGTTAAAACTACCTGTTAGAATTTTAAGTGTGAAGTATGAGGTGGAACTAGCCGATGGCACAATAGAAACCGCTTCAACCTTATTAGATGGATGTTTCATATCCATTAGGAATCACTCTTTTCCTTTGTCTCTACTTCCTTTAAAACTAGCCGGTTTCGACATAGTTTTGGGTATGGACTGGTTATCACATAACCAGGCCCAGATTATTTGCAATAAGAAGCAAGTGATAATCAAGACTTCGTCTGGTGAATCACTTACTATCCAGGGAGATACCCAGTATGGGCTGCCCGAGAAGATGTCAATACTCAAAGACTCAAAGTGTTTAAAGAAAGGCTGTGTCATCTACATGGCACAGGTGATTATTGATGAACCGAAACCCAAGATTGGAGATATCCCAGTCATTTCTGAATACCCCGAAGTATTTCCTGAAGAACTACCTGGTATGCCACCAGATAGGCAAGTGGAATTCAGGATTGACATTATTCCTGGATCGGCACCAGTTGCAAGGGCGCCTTATAGGTTGGCACCAACGGAGATGAAGGAACTAAGGACGCAGCTAGATGATCTTCTAGCCAAAGGTTTCATCAAACCTAGTTCGTCTCCTTGGGGAGCGCCAGTTTTATTCGTCAAGAAGAAGGATGGATCGATGCGTCTGTGCATCGACTACCGCGAGCTTAATAAGGTTACTATCAAGAATAGGTATCCTTTGCCCAGAATTGACGATCTGTTCGATCAACTTCAAGGGGCAAGTTTCTTCTCAAAGATTGACTTGAGGTCAGGCTACCATCAATTGAAGGTTAGAGATGAAGATGTGCACAAGACAGCATTTAGGACTCGTTATGGTCACTACGAGTTCCTAGTGATGCCTTTTGGGCTCACAAATGCACCAGCCGCATTCATGGATCTCATGAATCGCGTCTGTAAGCCTTACATGGATAAATTTGTCATCGTTTTCATCGATGATATCCTCATCTACTCAAAGAACCAAGCTGACCACGAGAAGCATCTTCACTGTATTTTGGAACTACTTCATAAAGAGAAGCTCTATGCCAAGTTCTCAAAGTGTGAATTCTGGCTTCGAGCAGTCCAATTTCTTGGACATGTCGTTAGTGAGCAGGGCATTCAAGTAGATCCCGCTAAAGTTGAAGCTGTCATGAATTGGCATGAGCCAAAGACGCCTACAGAAATTCGTAGCTTCCTAGGTTTGGCAGGATACTATAGGCGATTCATAGAAAACGTCTCAAGGATTGCTGCACCCCTGACTTCGCTGACACGTAAGAAGATTAAGTTTGACTGGGGTCCTAAGCAGCAGGAATCCTTTGATATTCTGAAACAAAAGTTGAGCAATGCTCCAGTATTGACATTGCCTGATGGAATAGAGGAGTTTGTTGTTTATTGTGATGCATCACACACCGGGATGGGATGTGTGCTTATGCAAAAAGGCAAAGTCATTGCCTATGCTTCAAGACAGTTAAAGGTGCACGAAAAGAATTACACCACCCACGACCTAGAGTTGGGTGCCGTTGTATTCGCACTAAAACTGTGGAGGCACTACTTATATGGAATAAAATGTGTGATCTATTCTGATCACAAAAGCCTTCAACATCTGTTCAACCAGAAGGACTTGAACATGAGGCAACGCCGTTGGATGGAAACTCTTAATGATTACGATTGTGAAATAAGATACCATCCCGGCAAGGCGAATGTAGTCGCCGATGCCTTGAGTCGGAAAGAAAGAGTGAAACCCATCCGAATCAATGCCAAGAGCATGGAAATAAAGAACAACTTGATAGAAAGGTTGTTAGCTGCACAGAAGGAAGCTGTGTTGGAAGCTAACTATCCCAATGAAAAGCTTGGAGTAACTGAGGAGCAGTTATCTCTCAGCAAGGATGGAATTCTTAGATTGAACGGACGAATATGGGTTCCGATTTTTGGAGGACTTCGTGATGTCATCCTCCAAGAAGCCCATAGTTCCAAGTACTCCGTTCATCCTGGAGCGGATAAGATGTACCAGGATTTAAAGGCAAATTATTGGTGGATAGGCTTGAAAAAGTCTGTGGCCGCCCATGTAGCAAAATGCTTGACATGTGCGCAAGTCAAAGCCGAGCATCAGAAACCGTCAGGTTTGCTACAACAGCCTGAACTTCCTACGTGGAAGTGGGAGATGGTAACTATGGATTTTATCACCAAGTTACCCAAGACAAGGAAAGGAAATGACACCATCTGGGTGATAGTCGACCGACTGACTAAGTCAGCACATTTCCTACCCATTAAGGAGACCTACAGCTCCGATATGCTAGCCCAACTGTACGTTGATAAGATTGTAGCTTTACATGGCATACCTGTAGCTATTATCTCTGACCGAGATACTAGGTACACGTCGCACTTTTGGAAAAGCTTCCAACAATCTTTGGGCACACGTTTGAACTTTAGTACGGCTTACCATCCACAGACAGACGGTCAGAGTGAGCGTACTATTCAAACGTTGGAAGACATGCTACGTGCATGTGCGATCGAATTGGGAGGTAGCTGGGATAAGAACCTACCCTTGATCGAATTCTCCTACAACAATAGCTACCATACCAGCATAAAGGCTGCGCCTTTTGAGGCATTATACGGTAGAAAATGTAGATCGCCAGTTTGTTGGGCGGAAGTGGGAGAAGTCCAGTTATCAGGACCGGAAATCGTGTTCGAAACGACGGACAAGATTGTCCAGATTCGTAACAACCTCCAAGCTGCCCGGAATAGGCAGAAAAGTTACGCGGATCCAAGTCGTAAGGATTTTCACTTTGAAGTAGGTAACAAAGTCCTACTTAAAGTGTCACCATGGAAAGGGGTGATGCGATTTGGTAAGAAAGGCAAACTAAGCCCAAGATACATAGGACCTTTCGAGGTCATCGAACGTGTTGGGTCAGTTGCCTACAAGTTGAACTTACCGGAAGAGCTCAGTGGAATCCACAATGTGTTCCACATTTGCAATCTAAAGAAGTGTTCCGCTGACGATTTGCATGTCATGCCTCATACAGATGTGCAAATTGATAAGAGCTTAACGTTTGTAGAAAAACCTTTGTCGATTGAAGATCGACAGGTAAGGAAGCTTCGAAGAAAGCACATACCTTTTGTAAAGGTCAAATGGGATGCCCGAAGAGGTCCCGAGTTTACGTGGGAGTTAGAATCCACCATGAAAGAAAAATACCCTTACTTGTTTCAGTAAATCTCGGGTCGAGATTTATTTTAAGGGGGTGAGGATGTAACACCTCGCAAATTTCGGGTTAATATTAAAACGACACGTGTCATGTAAGACAAAAACGCGTTGAAAACCCGGATTTAATAAAGATGTTTTCGGTAGGATTTAAAGTGGCGTCATGTTAAATTGTTACCTCTGAACACCTCTATTATAAATCCCAAGACCCGATATAATAAATTATACATCTATTATACCCTCAATTCAGGGAATTATTGCCTTTAAAGGAAAATTCAAATGCATGATGTGATCCCATGTTGAAATGAACGATAAACCGTTATTTTCGGGTCTTGTAAATGCAATCAATTGAAACAAGGGATGATGGTAGGGTATGTTACAGTATTAGACACTTATTGGAGGTCCCCTATTGATAAAATGAAGTCCACAAGTCGTATATAATGGCTGCCCTTTCAAACCATCAACAATCAACAAAATTCGGATCAGAGCAAGGCGTCGCGTAGCGCGACAGCCCCTCGCGCTACGCGAGGGTGCGCCCAGCGACAGCAGACTTGCTGTTGGCTGTTGTGTGCGTTTGTGACCTCCTTAGCCGGTTTCTCTTGCACATTCATGGCCCTTAGACACCCCTACATGCTAGAGACATGTGTTTATCACTTGTGGTTGATCCTAGACTCTTGTGTCAAGTGATTGTGGTGGTAAACCCACTATATAAGGACCCTTTCATTCACCACTTTCATTCACAAATCATTTTCAAGCATTCTGATTATTGGGGAGCTTGCAAACTGATCAAGAGCCTTCCTAGTCATCCATTAATCATCTAGTAAGTCTCTAATCCCTTCTAAATTAATTCTAGTTTAGTTTTTAGCTTAAAAGTCAACATATCGTATTAAACGGTTGACTTCGGGTTTAGTTATCGATAGCTCAGTCGTAACCCGAATTAAAAGTACCGTTAGATAGGTAATTATATGGGTATTAAACCCTTATAAGGGCAAGTACCAAATCCAGACCTAACTAGGTCGTTTGTCGGGTCAAACGTTGACCGAAAAAGTCAACAGAATGTCAATATGCGATTTAATGCACGACTAGCAATCCGCGAGGCGTGCAACCTGTTTTAAACTTAATATAACTTGGTAATAAGTATAAAAACTTGTTTACGCTTGCCCGACTCGACAAATTACTGTTTAAACCCGGTTCGGAACCGAAAGGCGCAAAACCTTGACTTTTGCGTTGACTTCGGTTCTGACCCGTTTTAGTAAGTATTAGACATGCCTTAAAGTCTCATTAGGGTTGGGTTACATGCTAGTATAAGTCTCTGTACTTATTGCATTGATTATCCGATGCATGCACACGTTTCCGTTAATCGCTTAAATTGGACCATAACGCCCTTATGACTTTATAACGAGTATTTTGAAAATGTGGAAATACAATAATCTTAGTTACTGATTATTTAGCATGTACGTAAATTTTCACGTCAAGCGGAGGTCTAGATTAGGAGATATGCGCATTAGCGTATATAATAAGCTTTTTATTAATTAAACGGCGCGATTAGCGCATAGCCTATCTAAACCCGATTTTCGGTACCAAAACCATTACCCGCTGATGTTAAATAATATTTTAGGATTTTTGAAGATTTTCAATTATTTTTAAGCTGGTCTTAAGCTAGGCTTATCGCATTGATTCGGTTAACACCGAATATGCCCTTTTAGGCCATAAAACGAGTTTTATGAATCCGATTGATACCAATCCAATTGCCACTGATTTAAAATAATAAATATAGTATTTTGAACTTGTTTTGCTGATTAGAAAACTCAGATTGGTATCTTAACCCGTACGTCGCTTAAAACGGCTTTATACGCGTATTAAACGCGTAGTTTAGTATTAAAACCATTTTGCCACGTAAGACTTAATACCATTAGACATAACCTGTTAAGTTAAGATATTTTTCTGATTAAATCAGACCCGTATCTCAGAGGTATTATAAATCTCTTTTATAACCCTTAAAATGACCAAAATACCCCTACGGGGCGTATTTAGGGATTAAACTCGTTATGGGCATTATGGAAGATATCATAATGATATCACCACATATTTAAAGCGTATTAACCTAGGAAACCTGTTCGCGACCCTTTCGGTTACCCGTTATGCATTATACGCGTTCGGTTCGGTTTATGTAACTAGTTTGCATAAACTAGCCGAAACGGGTCAAACGATATCATTTTTATCTCAAAATCCAGAATGTGGATAATAAACCCATATTAAACAATTCCTCAAACTTGTCGGGTCTAAATCACATTCTATCCGGTCTTCGCTTAATCGTGCGTACGAACCGTATCCTTAAAACTAACCGGTCTAAGCTTAAGCTTAATTAAAGATCCGTTAGTATTCTAATAGGTTATTATAAACCTTCGTTCCAGATTAGGAGAACCAGTAAAAGATACCGCACTCGCTGATTTTGAACTATACTTGCTCAGGTAAATACTTTTAACTTATTTCCCTATACGGGCTTGGGTAAGGTATATAAAATACCGCTTGGTCGGGCGTTGAATATTTAATCTTATTATGGTTAAATTATTGAGATGTCTCCGTTTAAATTGTTTTGTTGCTTAAAGCCTTTGGGGGGTTAATGACCGTGTCCCGGATATCCCTGGCATCATTTTACGAAATGCCCACGACCTTAGCACTCTGGTGTAGGCGTACACCTGTAGTGTCTCATAATTTAAGTGGTGTGTTAATTGATCTTTAACCCGGCTCGATCCGGGCTACTGAACGCATAAGAAACATGTAAATCCTTTACAAGTTTATATATTAAATAATTATCCCAAGTTATAAAATATTTGTGCCTTGTGCCTTAAATGCATTTCTTAAACTCTTTTCAAAATGAGTCGGTTGATTGTATTTACCAGTGTAAACTGACGTATTTTCTTAAAAAGATTGAGTGCAGGTACTACGCGAAATAGGCTGGCTTGTCTCCTAGCATCCACATTAAGTCTCGCCAGCTTGGATGTCATATCTGTTGAACATTTGTTTCCTTTTTGTTTTATTTGATCTACCTGTGGATTTTATTCGACTATTTGTGATACTTCATATTACAATATCGTTTGGTTGAATTAAATCTATATATTGCTTCCGCTGTGCATTTAAATATTGTGTTGTTTGACTATTATGTTGCCAACCACGTCACGATACTCCCCCACCGGGCCCACCGGTGACACGTGGAAATCCGGGGTGTGACATCAGTAAAGTTGAGTGCTTATGATTTAGTATATGAACATAGGAATGCCATAAAGTCTCAGGCTTTAGCTGACTTTGTGGCTGATTTTAGTAGTGACATTCAGGACGAGGTAGACCTAGAAGTTCAACAGCTAGGAGAATCCTCAGGATCATGGACATTATATACTGATGGTGCATCTAATGTAAGAGGAGTAGGATTAGGAATACTACTAAAATCGCCACAGGGGGACATATTACCCCAGGCTATTAGGTGTGAATTTCCTGCTACTAATAATGAAGCAGAGTATGAGGCTTTAATTGCAGGATTAGAGTTGGCTAAGAGCATGAGTATAAAAAATTTGCAAGTATATGTTGACTCTTTGTTAATTACTAACCATTTTAATGGATCCTATGCAGTTAAGGGTGAGAAATTAATCGAATATCTCGATATTCTCAAAAAATTAGCAGGATATTTCGATGTTTTTATACTTAAACAGGTACCAAGGGAGGATAATGCTGAAGCGGTTGCCTTAGCAAATTTGGGATCATCGATCAAGATACCTGAAGGGACGCAAATACCAATATTACATGTCCTATATCCTGCAACGAATCCTCAGGATAAAGAAGTAGTTGGTATTCAGGATCCTGGAGTAGAACATCCTGAAGAGGGTCCTAAATCCTGGACAGCTCCAATCATGAAATATCTCAAAGAAGGACACATCCCTGGAAATGAAAATCCTAAGGCATTTAGGATGAAGGTATCACGATTCACTATTATAAATAATATTTTATACAAGAAATCTCTTGCAGGACCGTATTTGAGGTGCTTGGAGGATCCTGAAGCCAAGGAAGTACTTCAGGATATACATGAAGGGGATTGTGGTAACCATGCTGGGGGCAGGTCGTTATTCTCAAAAGTATTAAGGACAGGATAGTATTGGCCAACAATGAGAAAAGATGCCGCAGAATATGCTCGAAGATGTGACGCATGTCAAAGACATAGTAACATACTGCATCAACCTGCTGAACCATTGTATCCTATTGTCTCCCCTTGGCCATTTATGAAGTGGGGTATGGATATAGCGGGAAAGCTACCAAAAGCTTCGGGAGGAAAAGTCTTTATGCTAGCAATGACAGATTATTTCTCTAAGTGGGTTGAAGCTGAAGCATTTGTTCAAGTTAGAGACCAAGAAGTAGTATCCTTCATAAAGAGGAATATCCTGACCAGATTCGGAGTACCAGCTGAGATAATCTGTGACAATGGTTCTCAGTTCATAAGTAAGAGGACTACTGACTTTTGCAAGAGTTGGGGAATCAAAATGATCACATCTACTCCGGTACATCCTCAAGCAAATGGACAAGCAGAATCCTCAAACAAGATAATTGTCAATAACTTAAAGAAAAGGCTTGGAGCCAGAAAAGGAAGATCGGCAGAAGAATTACCCTTTGTTTTATGGGCTGATAGGACAACGGTAAAGAATGCAACAGGCCAAACCCCAATTTCCTTGGTGTTTGTAGCAGAAGCAATGATTCTAACGGAAATGACAATACCTACTGCAAGATCTGTCTTAAGTGATCCTGAGCGGAATCCTGAAGCCTTGAGTCAGGATTTAGATACTATAGATGAAAAGAGAGATGCGGCAAGGCTAAGGATGGCAGCATATCAACAGAGAATATCCAGGGCATATAACAAGAATATTAGAACCAGAAGATTTAAGGTTGGATATTGGGTGTTAAGAAAGGCTTTTCAGAATACTACTAATCCTACCGATGGCAAGTTAGCTACAAAATGGGAAGGACCATATGAAGTTGAATCAGAAGCAGGGAAAGGAGCATACAGACTCAAGAATATGGAGGGGGATATGCTACCGAGATCTTGGAATGCTATACACCTTAAGCTCTATTTCAAGTGAGTTTAGAATTCAATTTCTAAATCAGAATGGTATGAATTCTATCTTTTTTAAATATGTTTTGGTTTAATTTATTCTTTGAAACTCAATACTGACTTAAGCATCGGAGGGGTGTTAGCCAAGCTAACACCCACCTTAGTTTACAATTGTTTTGCAAGATATGTTTCAGGATATAGCTCCAGGATATGCACTCAGGATAACTCAGAAGATTAGAGGATTGGCCCCCTCTCTTACGTTTAAGGGATACTGATCCCTTCACAGGTTTAAAGGTATTCACCTTTCTTCGGAATTGGGTTTAAACACCCCGCCTGGAGCGCAAGTTATTCAGGGATAGTTCAAGGTGGCGGGACCAGTCCATGTAAAAGTGGCTGATAATTTCGTTACTGTTGGCTATATCCTGAATCCTAAAGGTATATGAGGATTGATCACCCTCTCTCACGAAAGGGTATTTTCATACTCTCTAAGGTTTAAAGGTTTTCACCTTTCTAAGTCTTGGAGTTTATACACTCCCGCCAGTAGCGCATGAAAATTTGGGATTTTCCCCAGGATACAGGGGATTTGTCTCCAGTACATCCTTGGGTTTTGCCCTTGGGATGTAAAAAATCGCCTATGGAAACTGACATTCAAAAGATTTCTAAAGTATTTGAAGACATTGTACACAGGGGACATTCCCACCAAGGTGGTGGTGTAAAGCTAAAAGGATGAGGTTTGGAACTAATGCACTAAGTACCTTGCACAGGGGACATCTTCATTGGAAGAGTTGCAAAGGGATCGAAGTTTGGTAATAGGTTTATACCCTATTTCTGGTATGATCTTTCCTTTGTAAGCCTTATTTAAGTTTTTAGTGACATTGTGTCCTTTTCAGGATATTTGATTAGGGTGTTTGAAACTAGTATTAGTTTAGAACTCTGATCTTTTAAATATTATCAAAACTTGGTGTTGAAAAGATGGACTATTTTTCACTTTCTAATGGGATTTTTACAAAGTTGAAGGAACGCTTGGAAGTTCTATCTAATAAAAGGCTTTTGCAGTATGTTGCTGAGCATACTGATCAGGATATTTTATAAGATAACGATACAGAATCTTTATAAAGATAAGACTCACACTAAGGTAATGCAAGGTAACAGAAAATAAGTCAAAAGATAGTTATATTATTAACAAGTCAAAAGTTGTGCTTTTGGTTTCACCTTAAACTAAGGCCCATCCGCCAAAAGCACAATTAGTTTTTACCATGCTTGTGTAACGGTTGCAGGATCTATCTCAAAACAGGACCCGTCCACCTACAACCGTTACTACGTTCGAAACAAGTTATACTAATCGATGACCAAGGGCTTCATCCAAAAACCTAGGACCCTTCCACCTTTGGTCATCGTGTTGTTCTAATGCAGGAAATATAAAATTGTTCGAAGACAGGAAAAGTAAATTGTTTGAACAACCACAACCACGAAATTTAAAAATGGGCTCCGGCCTTGGCACGTATATCCATCATCGCCCATTTCGCCGCCTAAGACGCGGCACCTTCTTGATCAGCAACTTCCTTGTCAGCATCCGCCCCAGCATCGGCCTCAGGATTCTTCTCGGCATCATTATTAGCATTGGCCACCTCCTCTGCCGCCTTCGAAGGCTCTTCACCAGCATGTTTTGCAGAATGAGCAACGGGATGACCTCCAAGATCCTTTAGTTTCGCCTCCCAAGTCTTTACGTTCCAGGAGGGGCATTCAAAACCCAGATCCATGGCCTCATAAGCCATCTTTATCCTGGCTTGGAGAAGGGAGACGACCACGGATGCTTTGAGGCTATCCCGATATGAGCTCATATTCTGCTGATATTGAAGAAGGGCGGCATCTAGCTTGGCTTGAGCGTTCTCATTAGCTTTGTGGAGGGCAGCTTGATGTTCCTGGGTCATTGCCTTGTATTTGTCTTCATAGTGCTGGGATTTGGCAGCCGCAATGGTTCCTTGGTCAGCTATGGTGGCTTGAGCTTTCTCCAGCTGAATCTGCAACATCTTGTTAAGCCCGCAAGCGTCTTCGTATAAGTGCATAAGACGATCCAGACCCTATCGATAAAGACACAGGTATTAATGTGAAAAATAAGCAGGATAAAGACTAACATACTTGTACTGGATATCGAAAAGAAAATTCTACCTGTCTGAGGAATGAGGTGGCTTCATTGAATCCATGATTCTCAAGAGAGAATGTTTCAGAAACAGCTGGGGAGTCAGTCTCCTTTCTCTTCCGAGAGCTGGATGCCCGGGTCCTGGATGCCGGAGGGCCTTTGGGAGCGAAAACAGTTTTCGAGGAGGTAGGCTTTGGTGTAGCAGATGACTTTGGCTTGGATTCTTGTTTGGTGGGTTCAAGGCTGGAGTAGCAATCCAGTTCGTCAAGTTCGAAACCTTCAAGGTTGACGACTGGTACTACATAAGGGAAGATATTCTTAAACTCATCATATTTTTGAAAAATAATTAATATATGAGAATGTGCTTACCAGACATTTCTGAGCTTGATTTTTGATGAGAATCTGTAAGAGACAGGGAAAAAGTTCTTTCACTGGCAGGAAGACGGTAGATTTCCTTGATCTTGGATTCGGATTCTGCACTGGGAGGCACTAAATCTCTGAAATTCGCTGCATAAAAACATCAGAATATAAGTCCGGGATACAGTTTGAAGATATAATTGGGGATATTCCTAAAACCCTAAATCCTACCCTTGGTTAACCATTTAACCGGTAGATCAAAACCCTTATCAATAGAGTCTCTTTTTACGAAAAAGAATTTTCGTCGCCATCGATCCTCGTTCTTGGTGGCTTTAAGGACCAAAGGGTTCTTGATGGAAAACAGAAGAAAACGATTATTGCCATGGGATCTCAACCGGCATGCTATAGGAAGGTCCTCAACAAGTAGGTTAGGAAAATGACGAGATTTGATTTGATCCAACACTATTAAGACTCGCCAGACCATTGGCATAACTTGGGCATAGCTAAGGCCGGTGAGCTCGAAAAAGCTAGAGATAAAGGGTGGAAATGGGTACAGGAGTCCAAGAGAGAACGGATAAGCGAAAAAACAAACCCACTCGTTGGATGACGCGTCCGATCGGGCTTCCTGGTCGAAGGGGCGAAAGACCGTTCCGGTGGGAAAGGCACCGGAATCTTTAAGAGCAGCGATGTCAGCATTGTTGAAGCAGCAAATCTCCTTTGCTGGATCGGAGATGAAGTTTTGACTTATGAGGGTTGAGGCTGGTCGGTCTAATCGGGATTTCGTTCGTGGTGCCATGAAGAGTATTGAGTAAATTAAGAGAAATTCAAGAAAGGAGAATAGAAAAGAAGATACCTGATGTTCGCTTGCAGATAAGGATAACCGTGATAAGGAGCCCCTTGGTTAATATAGGATGAATATAGGGGGGTAAAGAGTAAATAATGCCTTGGAAGTTGCACCGCTGTCATTTCAAGGGTCTAGTCGTATTAATTACCTTAAGTCATGAGGTGAAACTTTTGAAATATATCCGTTGGATTGGTATCCCAACCGATATATTTGGGGACAATTGTTAGGGGTCATTTTCTTAACATATGTATCTTGACCAATATCCTGCCTTTGTTTGTTCATTTGTGACTAGGATGCTGGAAGAAGATATTGCTAACATCTTGGGCGATATCCTGAGGCTTATTGAATTAACCACGTGCAGGTTAAGGGCTGAGACTTGCTAACGGTCAAGAGGACTTCTTCTCCTCAAGACTCGGACGAATTTGTTGAGGGAGAGACGTTGAGCCCGAAAGACCAGGTCTACAACGTTCGAAGAAGGAATATTCGGTGGATCCCGCAAGTTTAGGGTAGTTTGTTATTTTATCTTTACTATAAATAGATGGGGGCGGATCAGCTTAGAACACACAATTTTTCACTAACACTCTCATACACTTTCACTCTCTAGCTCATTGCAAACACCACACTTGTATTCAAGTTTCGTTGTAACACTTAGTCGATCCGTACCACATCCTGCACTGTATCTTGATTTTTGAAGCAATAGAAGAACTAGGCAGCTGCGATTGTCAGCTCCCGAGGTTTTATGCCGGCGATCTAGATTGATCAAGGGCTTTCCTCGTACATCTCGTGTCGTTTACTTTACTTTTGCTCATTGTTTGATCATAGATACAGCTCTATATCTTGAGCCGTATCCTGAAACTGTTTTTACAATTAACTTGATTAACATATTTTCGATACTCATTTCTAGCACACTACCTCACTTAACTAATTTGATCACTTAATTACTTCGGTAATTTTTGACCAAAACAGGACCGTATTTGAGATGCTTGGAGGATCCTGAAGCCAAAGAAGTACTTCAGGATATACATGAAGGGGATTGTGGTAACCATGCTGGGGGCAGGTCGTTATTCTCAAAAGTTTTAAGGACAGGATATTATTGGCCAACAATGAGAAAGGATGCAGCAGAATATGCTCGAAGATGTGACGCATGTCAAAGACATAGTAACATACTGCATCAACCTGCTGAACCATTATATCCTATTGTTTCCCCTTGGCCGTTTATGAAGTGGGGTATGGATATAGTGGGAAAGCTACCAAAAGCTCCGGGAGGAAAAGTCTTTATGCTAGCAATGACGGATTATTTCTCTAAGTGGGTTGAAGCAGAAGCATTTGTTCAAGTAAGAGATCAAGAAGTAGTATCCTTCATAAAGAGGAATATCTTAACCAGATTCGGAGTACCAGCCGAGATAATCTGTGACAATGGTTCTCAATTTATAAGCAAGAGAACTACTGACTTTTGCAAAAGTTGGGGAATCAAAATGATTACATATACTCCGGTACATCCTCAAGCAAATGGACAAGCAGAATCCTCAAACAAGATAATTGTCAATAACTTAAAGAAGAGACTTGGAGCAGAAAAAGGAAGATGGGCAGAAGAATTACCCTTTGTTTTATGGGCTGATAGGACAACGGTAAAGAATGCAACAGGCCAAACCCCATTTTCCTTGGTGTTTGGAGCAGAAGCAATGATTCCAACGGAAATGACAATACCTACTGCAAGATCTACCTTAAGTGATCCTGAGCAGAATCCTGAAGCCTTGAGTCAGGATTTAGACACTATATATGAGAAGAGAGATGCGGCAAGGCTAAGGATGGCAGCATTTCAACAGAGAATATCCAGGGCATATAACAAGAATATTAGGACCAGAAGATTTAAGATTGGAGATTGGGTGTTAAGAAAGGCTTTTCAGAATACTACTAATCCTGCCGATGGCAAGTTAGCTCCAAAATGGGAAGGACCATATGAAGTTGAATCAGAAGCAGGGAAAGGAGCATACAGACTCAAGAATATGGAGGGGGATATGCTACCGAGGTCTTGGAATGCTATACACCTTAAGCTCTATTTCAAGTGAGTTTAGAATTTAATTTCTAACTCAGGATGGTATGCATTCTACCTTTTTTAAATATGTTTGGTTTAATTTGTTCTTTGTAACCCAATACTGACTTAAGCATCGGAGGGGTGTTAGTCAAGCTAACACCCACCTTAGTTTACAATTGTTTTGCAAGATATGTTTCAGGATATAGCTCCAGGATATGTACTCAGGATAACTCGAAAGATTAGAGGATTGGCCCCCTCTCTCACGTTTAAGGGATACTGATCCCTTCACAGGTTTAAAGGTATTCACCTTTCTTTCGAATTGGGTTTAAACACCCCGCCTGGAGCGCAAGTTATTCAGGGATAGTTCAAGGTGGCGGGACCAGTCCATGTAAAAGTGGCTAACAATTTCGTTACTGTTGGCTATATCCTGAATCCTAAAGGTATGTGAGGATTGATCACCCTCTCTCACGAAAGGGTATTTTCATACTCTCTAAGGTTTAAAGGTTTTCACCTTTCTAAGTCTTGGAGTTTATACACTCCCGCCTGTAGCGCATGAAAATTTGGGATTTTCCCCAGGATACAAGGGATTTATCTCCAGTACATCCTTGGGTTTTACCCTTGGGACGTAAAAAATTGCCTATGCAATGGAAACTGACATTCAGTAGATTACTAAAGTATTTGAAGACATTGTACACAGGGGACATCCCTGCCAAGATGGTGATGTAAAGCTAAAAGGATGAGGCTCAGAACTAATGCACTGAGTACCTTGCACAGGGGACACCTTCATTGGAAGAGTTGCAAAGGGATTGAAGTTTGGTAATAGGTTTATACCCTATTTCTGGTATGATCTTTCCTTTGTAAACATCGTCTAAGTTTTTAGTAACATTATTTTAAGTATCCTGATATATTCTCAAAGTCCTTTTCAGGATATTTGATTAGGGTGTTTGAAACTAGTATTAGTTTGGAACTTTGATCATTTAAATATTATCAAAACTTGGTCTTGAAAAGATAGACTGTTTTTCACTTTCTAAAGAAATTTCTACAAAGTTAAAGGAACGTTTGGAAGTTCTATCTAATAAAAGGTTTTTACAGTATATCGCTGAGCATACTGATCAGGATATTTTATAAGATAACAGTATGAAATTTTTTACAAAGCTAAGAGTTACACTAAGTAATGCAAGGCAACAGTGAATAAGTCAAAAGATAGTTATATTATTAACAAGTCAAAAGTTGTGCTTTTGGTTTCACCTCAAACCGAGGCCTATCCGCCAAAAGCACAATTAGTTTTTACCATACTTGTGTAACGGTTGCAGGATATATCTCAAAACAGGACTTGTCCACCTACAACCGTTATCACATTCAAAACAAGTTATACTAATTGATGACCAAGGGCTTCGTCCTAAAACCTAGGACCTATCCACCTTTGGTCATCACATTGTTCTAGTGCAGGAAATGTAAATTGTTCGAAGACAGGAAAAGTAAATTGTTTATACAACCACAACCATGAAATTTAAAAGTGGGCTCCGGCCTTGGCACGTATATCCATCATCGCCCACTCCGCTGCCTAAGGGGCATCATCCTCTTGAACAACAACCTCCTTCCCAGCGTTCGCACCAGCATCAGCCTCAGGATTCTTCTCATCATCACCAGCATTGGCCGCTTCCTCTGTCGCCTTAGAAGGCCCTTCACCAGTATGTTTTGCAGGATGAGCAACGGGATGACCTCCGAGGCCCTGTAGTTTCTCCTCCCAAGCCTTTACATTCCAGGAAGGGCATTCAAAACCCAAATCCATGGCCTCATAATCCATCCTTATCCTGGCTTGGAGAAGAGAGACGACCACGGATGCTTTTAGGCTATCCCGATATGAGCTCATATTCTGCTGATATTGGAGAAGAGCGGCATCTAGTTTGGCTTGAGCATCCTCATTGGCTTTGTGGAGAGTAGCCTGGTGATCCCGGATCATTGCCTTGTATTTGTCTTCATAATGCTGGGATTTAGCAGCTGCAATGGTTCCTTGGTCGGCTATGGTGGCCTCAGCTTTCTCCAGCTTGATCTCCAACATCTTGTTAAGCCCACAAGCGTCTTCATACAAGTGCATAAGACGATCCAGACCCTATCAATAAAGACACAGGTATTGATGTAAAAAATAAGTAGGATAAGGGCTAACATACTCGTGCAGGATATCGAAAAGAAAATTCTACATGTTTGAGGAATGAGGTGGCTTCGTTGAACCCATGATTCTCGAGAGAGAATGTTTCAGAAACAGCTGGGGAGTCCGTCTCCTTTCTCTTCCGAGAGCTGGATGCCCGGGTCCTGGATGCCGGAGGGCCTTTGGGAGCAGAAACAGTCTTCGAGGAGGTAGGCTTTGGTGTAGCAGATGGCTTTGGCTTGGATTCTTGTTTAATGGGTTCAAGGCTGGAGTAGCAATCCAACTCGTCAAGTTCAAAACCTTCAAGGTTGACGACTGGTACTATACAAGGGAAGATGTTCTTAAACTTATCATACTTTTGAAAAGTAATTTATATATGTTGAGAATGTGCTTACCAGACATTTCTGAGCTTGATTTCTGGCTTGAATCTGTAAGAGACAGGGAGAAAGTTCTTTCACTGGCAGGAAGACGGTAGATTTCCTCGATCTTGGATTCGGATTCTGCACTGGGAGGCACTAAATCTCTGAAATTCGCTGCATAAAAACATCAGGATATAAGTCTGGGATACAATTTGAAGATATAATTGGGGATATTCCTAAAACCCTAAATCCTACCCTTGGTTAACCATTTAACCGGTAGATCGAAACCCTTATCAATAGAGTCTCTTTTTATGAAAAAGAATTTTCGTCGCCATCGGTCCTCGTTCTTGGTGGCTTTAAGAACCAGAGGGTTCTTGGAGGTAGAAAACAGAAGAAAACGATGATTGCCGTGGGATCTCAACCGGTATGCTATAGGAAGGTCCTCAACAAGTAGGTTAGGAAAATGACGAGATTTGATTTGATCCAGCACTATTAAAACTCGCCAAACCATTGGCATAACCTGGGCGTAACTAAGGCCGGTGAGGTCGAAAAAGCTAGAAATAAAGGGTGGAAATGGATACCGGAGTCCAAGGGAGAAAGGGTAGGCGAAGAAACAAACCCATTCATCGGATATTGCATCTGATCGGGCTTCCCGATCAAAAGGGCGAAAGACTGTTCCGGTGGGGAAGGCACCGGAATCTTTAAGAGCAGCGATGTCGGCATTGTTGAAGCAGCAGATCTCCTTTGCTGGATCAACAATGAAGTTCTGACTTACGAGGCTTGAGGCTGGTCGGTCCGATCGGGATTTCGTTTGTGGTGCTATAAAAAGTATTGAGCAAACTAAAAGCGATTCAAGAAAGAAGGATAGAAAGGAAAATACCTGATGTCCGCTTGAAGATAAGGATAACCGTAATAAGGAGTCCCTCGGTTAATATAGGATGAATATAGGGGGGTAAAGAGTAAATAATGCTTTGGAAGTTGCACCGCTGTCATTTCAAGGGTCTAGTCGTATTAATTACCTTAAGTTATGAGGTGAAATTTTTGAAATATATCCGTTGGATTGGTATCCCAACCGATATATTTGGGGACAATTGTTAGGGGTCATTTTCTTAACATACGTATCCTGACCAATATCCTGCCTTTGTTTGTTTATTTGTGACCAGGATGCTGGAAGAGGATATTGCTAACATCTTGGGTGATATCCTGAGGTTTATTGAATTAACCACATGCAGGTTAAAGGCTGAGACTTGCTAACGGTCAAGAGGACTTCTTCTCCTCAAGACTCGGACGAGTTTGTTGAAGGAGAGACGTTGAGCCCAAAAGACCAGGTCTACAACGTTCGATGAAGGAATATTCGGTGGATCCCGGAAGTTTAGGATAGTTTGTTATTTTATCTTTACTATAAATAGATGGGGGCAGATCAGTTTAAGGCACACAATTCTCACTAACACTCTCGAACACTTTCACTCTCTAGCTCATTGCAAACACCACACTTGTATTCAAATTTCGTTGTAACACTTAGTCGATCCGTACCACATCCTGCACTGTATCCTGATATTTGAAGCAATAGAAGAACAAGGCAGCTGCGATTGTCAGCTCCCGAGGTTTTATGCCGGCGATCTAGATTGATCAAGGGCTTTCCTCGTACATCTCGTGTCATTTACTTTACTTTTGCTCATAGTTTGATCATAGATACAGCTCAATATCCTGAGCCGTATCCTGAATACTGATTTTCTAAATAACTTAACAAGTATATTTTCAACACACTTTCTAGCACACTACCTCACTTTACTAATTTGATCACTAAGTTACTTCGGTAATTTTTTACCAAAACACTAGGGGTTGAAAAAAACTTTTGGTTGTGGTAAGTGCAACAAAAGGGCTATAACTATATGACATGCATACAAGGTAGTATCATGTTAAAAATGTAATTCATAACTTAACAGAAAAAAAGTTTCATGTTAAAAATGTAATGTCATTGGCCATAATTCAAGGACACACTCTACTTGCCGGAGTCACCCGTTACACGCTATGGGTCACGAGTTGAAGATAAACAATAGATTTTTGGTATAAGTTGTTGGAAATTTGGTGAATGGATATTTAGTGAATTATAATTTAATGAAATTATAATTATTAATAAACTCTTCATATGGTGAATTAAAGACTAAAATCTTAAGTAGAGTTTTAATGTCTTTTAATTTGAGTCTTTATGTCTCAAATTAAGTCTCTAATTAAGTGAGACTTTTCACTCATCCTCAACTCTTGTATAATAATAGGCTATGTGCCTCATTTGAGAGGAAGAACATCTAGAAAAATACAAGAGAAGATACAAGAAAATTACATGAATATATGGAGATTTATTGGAAATAAAAAAATACTTGAAGACCCATGTGTTGGGTACTTAGAGAGATATGTTTTCTCTATTCGATTTCACCACCGTCACATCTTTATTTGTTCCATAAGTTCAAACACTACAATTATCCGGTGTAACCTCGGGCGCGTGGCCATCTTCGGCAGTACAGACTGCTTCGGCTGTTGTACCCTGGGAGAGAGACGCGTCGTCTTTGGTAGAGGCGTGAAATCTGTTTTAAGGGAAGCGTGTTGAACACGTGCCTCAACCAAAATCATCAACGTTTTAGTGTGCTCTTTGTTGCAGTCAAGGAGTATATTTCAAGACTCAAGATGATGAATACTCGAGTCTAAGATGCTATCAAGTGTGCGTGAAGGACCCACCAGAGATGCGACTTGAATCAAGATTGGTATATATAATTATATTTTATATTCCTTTTATTTAATTACTGCAACCGGTATTGTACTATGACATTTCCTACGAATAACGAGAGTCTCGTTAATAAATATTTTGTAACTATATTTTATAAAAGGTGAACCTAGTTCCTACAAACTTAAAACAAATTTCATGAGATTGTTGATACAATCTTAAAACCTTATTTATAAGGATTTTGGGTTCACAAAAGGATTTATAATAAAAAAAATATTTTTAAAGATTATGATCTTATAAATATTTTTTTTTTTGGGAAATATGAATGTGGTACAACTTGTGTTTGGATTTCTTGAGATTGAGATACAATCTTAAATCCTATACCGTGGTACAAAACGAATAGTTTTGGTTCGACCGTTTGGTTTTTGAAACGATTTTGGGAATCGTTAATTTTTCTAACTTTTGTGTTAGATAAGGTTTATTAGTGTAAACCATACGTTTTTTTTGTAAACATTCAATTCTCTAACATGTGTGTTAGACCGGAATTATTGGCGTAAACTATACGTTTTTTATAAACGTTAAATTCTCTTATGTAAAGTTTTTATGTATTTAAATAAGAGTTTTATATTGCTTGATTAGAGTTTTATGTCTCTAATTAAGTCTCTATTTAAAGTAGACTTTTCATCCACCCATGGATTGATATGAACAAATAAGTCTTATAGTGATTTTTGTAATCATTTGTCTTCTAACTTGTGTGTTAGAAACGTTCATGAAACGCGTTAGTTTGGAAACAATTTTTTAATTGTTTAGTTTCTAACGTGTGTATTAGAAATGACTTATTTATTTGAACCATATATGTGTTTTTAGCAAGTCCAATTAACATTTTGTGGAAATGTTAATATTTCTAACATGCGCGTCAGAATTTCTTTCATTTTAACATGATTGTTAAAAAATGGTTAAAATACAAATGCTTTGAAATGTTTTATGTAAAAAATTTATATAAGTAATTTGTTGTAGCATTGATTTTAATGCTTTGTATGATTTAGAAATAAAAGGTCATACATTGAAGTTGATGTTTGATTGGCTTCAAGAATTAAATCACCATAAAGTGATGGTGTAGTTTTGTGGGATTTATCACCAACTTTAATTTGTGATTTCTAAATCCATTTGAGTGAAATTTTAATTAATAATTACACTCTTCATATGGTGAAACTCTTGAGTAGAGTTTTAATGATGACATTTGATGAGTTTTATTAGAGTTTAAGTTTATAATTATTGAGACTCTTAACTCTTCATATGGTGAAACTCTTGAGTAGAGTTTTAATGATGACATTTGATGAGTTTTATTAGAGTTTAAGTCTATAATTATTGATTCTCTTAACTCTTCATATAGTGAAACTCTTGAGTAGAGTTTTATTGATGACATTTGATGAGTTTTAATGATGACATTTAATGCTTTAATTTGGTCATGTTTTGTATATATAAAATGATTTAAATTTTCTAACACGTGTGTTAGAAAATGTGTATCACGAATACGATGTTAGAGATTGTTCATAATGAACATAAATGTTTTATGTAAAAATTTAATTTCCTATGTGTGCATTAAAAATGATGAGAAATGGATTATTTTATAAACTATATCTTTGGAAAACGTTTTATGTAAACGTTCGATTCTATAATGTGCTTGTTATAAGATTTTTTTACATGCGTGTTAGAAAATGTTATTTGGTGAAAAACAACTTGGTGTTGTTGTGAACAAAATTAATTGTTCAAGTTTACTACTTGAAGATAGTATTTGTAACAACTTGGTGTTGTTTTGAGCATAATTATCCAAGTTTAAAGTTTCAAGATGAAATGGGGAACTTGTACTTACAAGTGCATGGAGTCTTATTGAGTGAGTACCTCAAGACATTCCATGGGACGATATTGTTGAGAAGATTTCGGTCATATTATAAAGCGTTGAAGATAAAAGCACTTTGCTATTTGATGTCTACATATTGTCTATGCTTCCGTTTAAATTTCAAAAGTGATTGGCACTTATGATTTAGTTTCCAATGTATTTTATTGTTTTGTGTTCAATATCTTCGGATAACACATGCAATTTTTACAAAGAAATAAATCACTAATGGTTGTGACGTATAAATTATTTTTGTGGAAAATAATTATAACGTCGGTTATACATTGTTTAAAAGAATATGGTTTTAAACGGATAGTACATGAAAATACTTGGACATAAACAACTTGAGAGTTGTTACATTGGCTAATAGTCAAAGACGAAACATCAAATGTATAACCACATCATGAGTGAGTAATGAAAGAACGTAGTGAGTGTATTGAGATGAAATACACTAAAAACATTTGTAACACCCTGTGTTTCGAAAGTCAAAGTCAAAGTCAAGATTGAAGTCAAAGGAAGAAAGGATTGCTAATTGCGATCTGTCTCTCCTTGCTCAATTCCTGTTTTGACTTCTTTGACTTGTAATTAGTCTATTTTATTATCGCTTTAGTTGTATTATGTGGAGTATCTATTAATAATCGCATAGTAATCGCTATTTATCGCTTGATTAACCGCTTTATCGCTATCGCAATCGCACTCGCAACTCGAATTACGCATTTTGGTTATTGTTATACGTGTGTGTGTGCCTTATGTGTTACTTGTGCATGTTTATTTATGTTATGTGTGGTAATCAATCGAAACGCAATCGAACTCAATCGCAATCTGTAGGATCAAATCGCGACCTGAATGAGTCGTTCGGAAGAGCTCAAATCCGTTTCAGAGGCGGAAACAGAGAAACGGATGTGAAAACAGCTTGATTCACACTTTAAACCTCTTGTATATTGTATTAACAACGTTTACAATCACAAGGAATACCGGCAGCACCTCGGTATCACTCTGAAAAATCTGTTCCAAATGAAATGACAACAACCCTATTTATACTATTCGTGGTCTCGCTTGAACCATACATGTCAGCTTCAAGCGAACTGCTCAAGCGAAACTACCTAGGTTGACTTTCAAGCGAAACTTACAAAATAACATCCTGTTTCATATATGCATGTAAATTCATGTGATAATGCAATTTATGATGTCACCATTATGATGTCATCATCAAAGAATGATGACATCATGCTTGATCAGATCCGCAACGCAGCCAAGACTCGATATAAGACGAAGTCGACAGATGTATGCACCAACAGACTCCCCCTCAGATGTTGACGAGTCTTAAGTGTCGAGTCTTTTCAATCTTCAGTCTTTATCAGTCTTTGGGCTTCCTTCACTCTAACTTTCTTCAACTAATCTTTCAGGATCAAACTCCTAGCTTTTGCATCTTCAGATTCTCTTTCTCTAACAGACTCCCCCTCAAGATGTGCTGGGATCGTAGTCTGGCTTTCACAGGTTCAGATATCGTAACCTGACTCACCTGCATATTCTCTACCCAAAACATAAGTTTCATAAAAAATACGATATAACAAATTTAGAAACTTTGCTAATCACTTGAAGACACAACCTTGAATAGAAAGATTTATCATGTAAATTTCTGATGAACCACATGAATATATATCATTTTCATTTCAAACATCTTTAAACATACTTTCCCAAACCTGTTCGTCATGTTTAGCACTCAGAATTTTGAAAATCAGCTTTTCAATATCAGTCGTCTAAAATCTTTTTGAATTTTTTTTTTCAAAATTTATGCTAAAACACACCGAAAATCTTTTTGGATTTTTGACATAACAGAAATGAAATGCAGTAAAGAAATATTTACATACAATATTTTTGTGAGTTTGTGTAAGAGGATCATATCAGTTTATGAGACAAATCACCAACACCGTTAAGCTTTATACATTTTAAGTTCTAAACGATTCACTTAGATTGTCAGTATACTGATCCACTTAAATTTTCACACAAAGTTCAACTGTTTCGAGATACGAGATTAATGTCTTAAGCACTTAAACTTATTCGCGTTTCCCACCTCAGAATATACTCCCGTATCCAGATCTCAATATTCAGTCTTACAGGTGAGTATACCTAGATGATATCTGTAAGGGGTTAAATTGCAAAACCGTGAGAGCTCAGGTCAGAACTTCCGTTCAGCAGAGAGATGACGGCTCGACTTTTGGTGGGTCCCCTTTAGAGGATCTTTTTTACAACAGCATTAATTAGCAATTTTATTGTCTATTTTTGCTGAGGGCGGCGCTATATTTCAAGCAAGCATAAAGTATTCTCCGGGAACTAGGCCATTGCTTCTGCATTATCAGAAGTCCCGGGATAATACCCCAGATATCACTAAGCATAAAGACCTAGTATCTCAGAAAGAGGGGTCCTTCAAACAAGATTTCGGGGGTTACCCATATATCCGAGAGATGTTACCCACGAATTAAGCAAGTTTGAATTTAGGTTTATATCTCGTCACAATAAACTAAATGTGCAAAAACCTACTAGCATATCATCAGTGAGACCGTTTATCATATTTAACTTTCCATTTCTTTAGCATGCCGTGATCGTCCACTGATGTACTATCATTTCCTCTTTTGTACAACAAAACTCATTTTTGAATTTTTCATGTTTTTGGCTTTTTCAAATTTTCTAATGTTTTTGGATTTTCTGAAAAAAATTTTACTCCCCCTAAAATGCAAACACATTTTAGGAAATTTGAAAATAAACTGTACAATAAAGTGACAACTGATATCAAATCACTTCAATTCGCCATCCACTTGGCATAAACAATCAGAACTCCCCCTCACAACAAACTATTTTCCCATTGTGATTTCAAAACACTTAAGTTTGTTTTAATCAAATGGTTTTTTCGGAAAATAAGTTTTGTTGATTTTAATAAACCATTTGTAGGTTAGGGGTTCATCACATTGTTCTCCAAAATATCACTTGTAAGTATGGTCCAATCAAGTTCAACTTAATGACCTTGATTAACCACTTGTCAATGAAAACCTTTTTCAATCACTTACAGGTTCACTCACCAACTATAATCACTTGTAAATCAAAATATAACAATTTAAAGATATCACCTGTACTTTACCAACTGTACCACTTGTAGAATCATTTGCTAAGAAAGATGCCGATACCTGTTCCACTCTTACCAACCTGGGAGCTCCGGCAAGTCAGAATTTTTAGTTTGGAAAAACTTTCCCCCAAGTCTAACCAGCCTTGGGAGATTCTGGGACACATCTATCCCACCAACATTTTGATTTATAAAAATCTTTTGCATTTTTAACCTTGCCATCAACCATTTTTCCGAAAATATGTTTGACTTTTCCATTGAAAGCCTTCTCAACATCAAATTCTCCCTTATCAGCGAAGAATTGATTTGAGATCTCTACCTTTCCCACTTTCTTCATCAAATTTTCCTTTGACAATGGAGGAAAATCCTCATCGTTCACCTCTGGAATGGAATTCACAACTTTTTTCTCAACCAAAGACTCCTCTGATTTTATGGAATCAAATTCATTGCCAGAATTACCCTCAGATTTAACCACCCACTTTTGTTTACTCAAATCACCTCTTCTTTTGTAAAACCGTTTTGAACTTTCTCCTTCCTCAGAAATAGAATTTTCAAACTTTTTAACATTTTTTACAGGTTGTTCTTTCTTATCAACACAAGTCTTTCTCAAAACAGATTTAGAAGAAACTCCCTGTTTTTGGTAGTTGGTCTTGGGGCAATTCCAAGCTATGTGTCCAACTTCCTGGCATTTGAAACAGGTTCTTCTGTTAACTCTTTGAGCACATTTGTTCACATTCTTCTTTACTTGAGCAAGAAACTCTTGATTTGATTGTTTCCAAAATGGTTTCTTCTGCTCATCTTCAGCAGTTCCTCCTACAACAAATGTTGTTTTTGGTTTATAATTTTTCTCATTTTTATCATTTTTTGAAGAATTAAATCCAAGACCTTTCTTTTTGAGATTACCATTATGGTTTGATTTCTTTCGATAACCTGAACCATAACCGTAACCCTTTTTCTTGTTCAATCTCTGTTGAACTCTTGAAGTGTACTTTTTAGGTTTTTCAGCAAGATTTAAATCTTTTATTTCAGAAATGTTAATTTCTGTTAGTTTGAAAACCTGTTTGATCATTTCAGTTTTTACACTTCTTATTGGAAATTCCTCATCAGAATATAATTTGTGTGAATCATTCAAAGTATATGCTACTTTGATTGGTCCGTCATTCAAATTAGATATTGATAACAAGAATTCTTTATTGTAAACCCTTTTAACCGATGAACTCGGACTCTTTTCTGATGAACTCGAACTTTCCGACTTAAACTCCGGTTTTGACTCTTCATCCATATCTAACACATGATCGACCACTTTCTTTAATAATTCAGACTCATGATCAGTGTCAGACGCTGTGAATGTAACATCAATATTGTTTGGTAATTCATCAATGATTTCAGACTTTAACTTGATATTGACTGCCTTTTTTAGACGCTCCTCGTTAGGATTCCTTGGAGAATAAGTTTCATGGATCGGGGGCGGACATCTGTTATACTTGACACTTGGTTTCTTACCAGTATCAGTATCTTCAGTCTTTTTATCCATGAACGCTTCCAGACCTGCAACAGTAGGATAAACACGATCAATCAAATAATCACATGTTGTATAGCTCAGCAACAATCGTTTAATCCTTTCACTCTCAATCTTTTCGAGTTCCCAATCCCGCTTCAGCTTTGCACAATCTTCAATGTATGCATTAATAACACTCTGCTTTGTCATTAATGTTGCGCTCATCTTTTCCATTGCATTTTCGATTTCTGAATTTGTCTTTTTCAGACGATCAACTGTTTTGTTGAGCACATCATATGACTCCTTCACATACTTCACATCGGACAATAAATCTTCTTTAATCTTCTCTAATTCAGCAATCTTCTTATCTTTCTCCTCACAAACTTTGCAAGATTCTGAACACTTCAAACATGGTTTTTCAACTTCAACTATCTTATCGACTTCAACAACTTTCTCTACAATCTTTTTAACCACTGGTTCTTCAGATTCTATTTCAGCTTTCTGTCCCTCAGTTTCCTTTGTTGAACTTTCTTCAACTTCTGCTTTCTCAGTTTCTACTTTTGCTTCCAACTCATGTTCTTCAATTTTCTGAATAAACTGTGCCAGATTCATACTCTCTGATTTCCTCATGAGTTTCACAATCAACAGATAATGTCACACCCCGATTTTCCACGTGTCACCGGTGGGCCCGGTGGGGGAGTATCGTGACGTGGTTGGCAACATCATGGTCAAACAACACAATATAATAATGCACAGCGGAAGCAAAAGATAAATATATTACATTCCGAATATAAGTAATGTCAAAGTATTACAACGGAAGGTAAAGGATCCACAGGCGGATCAATAAAAGAAAACTGTTCAACAGACTTTAGGCATCTAGAACTTGCAAGATTCCCTAGTGACGCCCTGAGCTCCCAGCCAATTACGCATAGTACCTGTCACTTAACCTTTTGGAAAATACGTCAGTTTACACTGGTAAATACAATTAACTGACTCATTTTGGAAAAAGAGTTTGAAAAGTGATTCGAGTGCAAACGGCACAAAATATCTTGACACATTGATTAAAATGCACAGAGGCCAAATTAATCTTTTATACTTGGGACAATTTTATTAATAAAAATCTTGTATCCGATTTACATGGTTGTCCAACATTTAGGGCCGGTGATTATACAATACAAGCCGGACAAGATTAATCGACACACCACAAATATAATCTCACAAGAAGATACCCTTACGAGTGAGTATACGTTATACATATGCAACATGAGGTGTTTTGCCTACACCTTGTGCTTACGTCGTGGCCATTCACTTTTTAAAATGAGCCAAGGATATCCAGGACACGGTCATTAACCCCCAATGTTATTTGTTATCAATCAATACAGATTAAAACGGGATTATGCAATTTAATCATCTCCGATTAAAAGGTTTCTACACCCGACCAAGCGGTATTTTTATAATACCGTATCCCAAGCCCGTATAAGGGAAAATAAGTTAAAAGTATTTACCTAAGCTAGCAATGCAATTTACACTCAGCCGTATATCTTAATCAGCAAGCACAAGTACTTCTACTGGGGCTCTTAATCTGGAACGAAGGTTTTATTAACCTATTAAATTCCTAACGGGTCTTATTTAAGTCGTAACTTAGACCGGTTAGTTTTAAGGAAAGGTTTACGGTTCAAAACGCATGATTAAGCGAAGACCGGAATAGAATGTGATTTAGACCCGACAAGTTTGGAGACTTGCAGAATATGGGTAAACTAAACACATTCTGGATTTTGAGATAAAAATGATAAGGTTTGACCCGTTTCGGCTATTTTATGTAAACTTGTTACATAAACCGAACCGAACGCGTAATAAGCGTAACGGGTATCCGAAAGAGCCATATACAGGTTTCCTAAGTTAATATGCTTCAAATATGTTGTGACATCAGTAGGATGTCTTTCATTATGCCCCGAACTAATATAAACACAAACTATGCCCCGTAGGGGTAGTTTGGTCATTTTTAAGGTTGTAAAAGAGTTTAAATGTTTAACTAAGTTACAGGTCTAATGTAAACAGCAAACATACTCAATTTGATGAGTTATAACAGTAGGGTGAAGTATATATGTGAAATATATCATTTATAACCAAACTATGCACCGAAGGGGCATTTTGGTAATTTCACATAAGCCGAAAAGCTCAAAACTGAAGTCTGAGTTTATCAACCTTTGCTTACTGTTAAAATATCATAATTTGCCTCGTATATCAGTAGGTATCAACCCGGGTATGTTCATTATGATTTTAAAACGTACTATGCGTTAAAAACGCCAAATAAGGCGATTAAAGGCCATTTCCGGGTTTGATACTTAAATCTGATATTTTAATATTTCCAGAAGGCTTAAAATAATTTATTTATCATATGTGATCAGTAGCAAAAGGTTTGGAGTCATTTAGATAAGTAAAACTCATTTTATGGCCCGTAAGGGCAAAACCGACAATTACCGGATTAAGCCTACGACTACTAGTTATGCTCAGCCTAAAATTAATTAAAAATCTTTAAAAATCCCAAAATAATATATTATATCAGTGGGTATTAAGTTTGATACCAAAAAGTAGGCTTAACTAGGCTATACGCTAATTACGCCGTTTTATTAACATAAAGCTTTAATTTTGCGATATTGAGCATAACTCTTAATCTATAAGTCAAACTGATGTCAAAATTTGCATACAAGTTTATATATCAGTAACTAAGGTTTCTACACTTTTACATTTTCATAAATCATGTTCTAAGGTAATAAGGGCATAATGGTCAACATATGAGCAATTAACGGAACATGCATACTAATTGGATAACTAATGAACCAAGGTGTATAATCACAGAGGGTTGTTCTAACATGTAACCTAATCCAATTAAAGCTCTGAGGCATTTCTAAAATGTGCCTAAACGGGTCAGAACTGAAAGTCAAAGTGAAAGTCAAACTATGTGACTTTCGGTTCCGATCCGGGTCTAAACAGGAAATTGTCGGGTTGAACATGTTTAGACATGTTCTTACACTAATTACTAAGTTATAACAATGATCAAACAGGTTATATATGTTCTAGATAGCTAATTATGCATAAATGACATTTTAAGAATCCTGTTGACTTTTTAAGTACATGTTTGACCCGACAATTGAACTAGTTAGAGTGGTGATCAGGGGAAACCCTTTTGGGGTTTTATTACCCACATAAATACCAACTTATAACTACTTTCAATTCGAGATATGACTGAGCCATTATTGACTAATCTCGAAGTCAAACCGTAATTACGACGGTTTGACTTTTAGCTAATTAAACAAGCTAAACTCAACTAAAGAAGGATTAGAACACTTACAAGAGTCCTATGCACGACTTATGATCAGTTGGACCTGCTTGAGAGCTCCAGGAATGATCAGATTGCAAGGAAATTGGTGTGAGGAACTTATGTGCACTACATGGCCTTTTATAGTAAAATTCTCACCACAAATCCTTGACAACAAGGTCTAGCACCCACCACAATTGATCAACACTTGTTGTCTAGTGCTTAGGGGTGCCTAGGGGTCATCCACATGTGAGAAAAACCGGCTAGATGGGTCAAATTCGCGCATAACAGGCTGCTGCCTGGTTTTTCTGGTTCTGGGCGTCCCACGCGGGCCGCCTCAAGATAAGCTTAAACCCACGCGGGCCGCTTGGCTCCAAAAATCAGATTTTCATTTTTTAAATGTTTTGCAGCTTGACCTTTGGTTTCACGAAGGGGCAACTAGGGTTATTTCTTGCATTTTGACCCCCTTATATTTACCCACAAGGGCTTTAGGACTTATACCCACTTTGCCAAGTCCCTGAACACTTCCGGTTAACCCGAAAAGTCTTAACTTTCAATGTTTGCACTTTAACCCCTCGCCTACGAATTTGGTCATAACTTTCTCATACGATAACGAAACATAGTAAAATTTTAATCGTGCATTCAAGTGAGTATAATTAACATTTACAAAGCTTCGGGTTTGTCAAAAGGTCACTCAGAGGTATATCTTTAAACATGTTGACACATTTAACCCTTGTAGTTTGAAATCTCTCACTTTTAGCTTCGTATGATCCATGATTTATTCGTTTGATGTTATAAACATCATGTAGGGTTATTATGAAGTATGTTTATCCATTGTTGACATTTTGAACCCTTATTTTCACATACTTTCTATGTTTGTCAACTTTAGTCCCTCTAAAGTATACTTTCTCACATTCAAGCTGATGACACGTGTCAATACATTATAGGACGTGAATTTTCGAGGTGTTACAGATAATTTCCCCATTTTTGCTGTGGTAATGCATCAGCAAGTTTATCAATCCATTCATCATCATCTTTCTTAATGTTCAATCTTCCCATTTCTACAACTAAATGACAATATCTATCAATGGTCATCTTTGTTGTTTCATGGTCAAAAGCTACAAACATGTCAAATGACTTCTTCAACAACGCCTCTTCCATGTTTCGGTTTTCCAAAATTCACACACACAAACTTTCTTGTTTAAAAAAAATATTGGTCTCAAACAAGCTAGATCACCTCTTAAAACACCTCGAATTACCTGCAAACAAACAAACAAACGATCAGTTTAAACGAACTGAATATATAAACGTGTGTGACAATTGAATCGATCTAGAACTCGTGTTGAAGATCCGCGGACTCGTTCAATGTATTCCGGGTAAACTCACTGAATGAATGGGCCGACGATATATTTCACAAGCAAACTGATATTGATGGACTTTTGACAAACAATCGGACCAATAAAAATTGGACTTTGATATCAAATCAAGATTGGGCCGACAAACTATATAATCCAATTACTTCTATTGGACCTCTAGAACTTGATCAAATATAATGTGATTTGGGCCAGTTGTATATGTAAACTCTGATTGGGCTCGATATTAATTTTCAAAACCTTGATTTTAATTGGACCGTTGATTCACATGCTTGATAAGATCGATGAAATGTAACTTGTGCCAACAAACATCACATGTGCAACTGACAAAACTAATATCATTGGGCCAAACAATTCAATTTTGATGTATTAAACACTGGAACCGAGAAGTGGTTGAACCGATAATCTGATAACAATATTGATATTATTCAATTGATGATCGGTCCTTGCAAAGATCACATGCACTCTGACACAAAACTTTATTACTCTAAACACTTGATTGGGCCGATTGTATGAAGTCACATGGGTCGATGAACTTCACATGCAAAAACTGATGACTATGATCAAACCGATGCAACCAGAACTTCAATTTTCAAGACCCGAAATGATAATATCACATGAATTTGACACAAAAACACGCCAATTCACACAACACGATGCACTTTCAAGCACTTTCAAGCGGACTAACCTACTTTGCTTGAAATATCCACACAAATTCAAGCGAAACCTGAACTTTTCAAGCGAAAGACCTTGTTTCGCTTCAAACTACACACTTTTTCAAGCGAAATGTCAACTGTTCGATCAAGCGAAAGGTGGTTTTCAGTCCATTTTTACTAGATTTACTTCGAATTTTAAGCTGATATTCTCAAGGGTTGGTTAAAATACACTTTTACACACACTGAGAAAAATTTGTCTGATTTTAACCGTGAAATCTTGAAATTTTGAAAGAAGGTGTAGAAAAACAGAAATTTTCAAGCTGAATCGTATAGAACTCCTCCTCCTGAGCTCTGATACCACTTGTAGGATCGAATCGCGACCTGAATGAGTCATTCGGAAGAGCTCAAATCCGTTTCAGAGGCGGAAACAGAGAAACGGATGTGAAAACAGCTTGATTCACACTTTAAACCTCTTGTATATTGTATTAACAACGTTTACAATCACAAGGAATACCGGCAGCACCTTGGTATCACTCTAAAAAATCTGTTCCAAATGAAATGACAACAACCCTATTTGTACTATTCATGGTCTCGCTTGAACCATACATGTCAGCTTCAAGCGAACTGCTCAAGCGAAACTACCTAGGTTGACTTTCAAGCGAAACTTACAAAATAACATCCTGTTTCATATATGCATGTAAATTCATGTGATGATGCAATTTATGATGTCACCATTATGATGTCATCATCAAAGAATGATGACATCATGCTTGATCAGATCCGCAATGCAGCCAAGACTCGATATAAGACGAAGTCGACAGATGTATGCACCAACACAATCGAATCGCAAACACTAAACGAATATGAAATTAGGATGCTTGTATGTTGATATAGTAGTTGGGATTAAAAGTAATTTGACTAGGAAATTCTCTCGCATCGCAACGCTCGCAATCGCAATCGAAACGGCAAACTCGTCGCACCAAACACTTGAAACAAGTGGCCAATCGACCAGGTGGCCAGCCGATCGACCAGCTATTCGATCGAGCTGCCACTCGATCGGCCAGCCAATCGATCAGGCTGCCAACCGATCGACCAGCCCCTCTCCTCCCCTTTCCTTTTTGGGAAACCCTATAAATACCCCCTGTCACCATCATACTTTCCACTTTTGACAACTCTCCTCTGACCATCTCATCTTCCCCACTTTTCTTCAGATTTCTCGCGATTCCGGTAAGATCTCATCCTAAATCTTGTACTTCCTTAATCTACACGCACTCCTACACCTTTCTATCTTTTGAATCTTAACTTTTAACCGTGAAATCATCAAGATTCAAAGGGTTCTAGGATGACGTCATCATGTGTTCTTGAGAACTTCATGTTTTGGCCTCAATCCACCAAGAACAACTTAAATCTAACCGATTTCCACATAAACAAACAAAGATCTTTCATAGATCTAAACATATTCACAATGAAAAGGATTGAAAGATGGTTTTCCAACTTTCTTTCAACTCTTTTACACTCAATGCCTTCAAAACCGATAGAATCGGAGCTTGTGCCGACTTACTACTCATTCTTGTGGTTGTGTTGGTTCAAGATCTGGATTCTATCCACGAGACTACCGATTTTGGGTTAAACATGGAACACCGTCTCGAACAGTTAACTGGTCGGATTTGGGTGATTCATGTCCGACCAGGGGTACCAAGTATTGACAAGGTTTCTGTTGCTTAATACGTTATCAAAACGTCTCGATAAAACGACAAACAATCAAAACAACCAAGTGTAAGACGAACAGGTCGACCAGGACAGAGTGTCGTCCGATCGGACTGCTGTCCGATCGGACAGCCATCCAAACGACCGGTCATCCGATCGACTTGCACCTTGGCCCCACAATTAATTTTTCAAATCAACCCTCAAGAGTTTTGGAACACCGAACGGATTGTCGTCCGATCGAGTTACCACTCGATCGACCGACCATCCGACTATGTGATGTTTCGAAACTTCAACACTTAAACAATTTTCAACATGTTCAATGCACAAGGGATGCCACCCGATCGAACAACCGTCCGATCGAGTGACAACCTGCTGAGAACTTGTTCTCGCTGAAGTGCCCAACCTATCGGACTGTCGCCCGATCGAACGGTCGTTCGATCGATCGACATGAAAGGTAGAGATACTTCAATGTTTTCAAATACTACAACGAAAACTTCAAAAGTCAAGCCATCGTACACAAACACATCCTTTCCAAAGGAAGTAACAATCCACTCGAACGATCATCCGACCGGACGACCGTCCGAACGGACTGTCACTCGAACGACCGGCTGTCCGATCGGACTACCATCCGATCGAACTGCTGTCCTACCCACTTGCACTCTGTATCGTTTTACGCGTCGCTTATCGTTATGCTATCAATCTGTTCAGGCTAACCCTACTCTCTAGCGCTCCCTTCAATCCATCAATGGCTGTGAGTATACTCGATCCCTTTTTGCTTTACGCACTTTTGGGTGTTACATACGTTACTTATACAAAATCACATCGAACACACTACGCAATACTTTAAATGCTAACCGTTATCGCATGTATACGTGACTTAATGAATGCTTGTTTGTTATGTTTACACATGGAATGCTGTCTAACTGCCTTAGCAACGATAGTACTATAGTTTGGACTCAGCACCTGTTCACTCGGGGGTTGTTAAGGACAATTAGTTACATGGCTCACAGTGGTGAGTGTGTATCGCGAACTGCCTTGGGCAGTCAACCCGCAGTCATTGGTATCGATAGGTTCATGTCGATAACTAACATGCCTCATTTTACACTGTGTACGTGCTGGTTATGCGTAACGCTTTCGAACTCTATATGCTATTATCAAACTTGTATGCTCACCTTTACACTATGTGTAATGACTTTTACTTTAACGTATGTGATAGGTGCTTAGGATGCTTATTTGCTTACTTTGCTGTGAAATCGAGGCTAGGAAAGACCTAGGTCAACAATAAACTATTGTCTGTAATGAAAATCTGAGTTGTCGGAAGAGAACAATTTGACTAGATCTTTTCTGTAATAATTGTACTATCATTTATGACATGGTATGGGACGTGTTGCTTTAAATATTTGGTAAATATAGTTGTTATGGAAACTTCTGTACAATCTGTTTCGCTCAGTGCCACGCCCCGATGTTTCCGCCATCGGTTGGGGTGTGACAACATTCATGTCGACATACTTCATTAGAAGTCATTGGAAAATTCACAAGTGTGAATTCTAACATATGAAAGTAAAAGTACTATATGTTATTGTATACCTTTAATAAATATTGCGAGATTTATAAGTAGATGCGTCTACGACTTGATTATTGTTAGATCTATATGGAGATTTTACCTTCATTTGGGAGAGCATCCTAAATATACATATCTCCTAATGAATAATAATAGATGTGTGCAAATCACTTATGGCAAAATTATGAATGCCATGTTGTTGAGTGTCGATCTAGTTGACTCTATCTCACGCATAATAGTGATTGTAGATGAGAAACATTCATTTTGTTGGTGATGAATGTGTTCACCAAGTGACTTGGATTAAGACTTATTTTAAAGTACTTATGAGTCAATGGTAGATTGTTGGAGATCAAAGGTAAACAAGTTATGTTCCTTAAATGAATGATGAAATTTAACTATGTGCTATATACAATAATTTGTGACACCTTCCTAAATATTGATGTTTTATGATTATGAATAAGTCTCATTATTTTGTCTTAATAAGGGATGAATGTTGCAAAGTGATATTATGATATCCTTAGGGCTGTGAAGAATCAGAACGATGCATCTTCTGTTCACATGCTAAAGTATTGTAGTCTAAAGCATGCCAGACTTGTACTTGGTTAATTATGGTTCTTGACGGAGACTAATTAACTCTAAACATTCGAATGTATATGAACACAAAAAGAATTTGTGTCTAGAAAAAGTTGAGGCAGAATTTTCATTCATTATAAGAAAAAGACATGTAACTTTTTAAGAGTTTGTTCGAAAAGCTAATGAGGAGAACTCATTGTCTAAGCTTATTCTAGATGTTAAATTAGAATTATTCTAAGTTGGTGATAAACTTATGACAATGGCAGGTGTTGCTCTGGTTAGCTCGGAAGCTTATGTAAGCTAATGCAATATGAGTTGAATTCACTGATACAATGAGGTTGATCTTGTTCAATCATATGTGTATAAATGTCGCCATAAGTGGTGTTACGGAAATGTTGATCAAATGGCAAGAAATGTGGGGGAGGATCCATTTAAGAAACAACCCTGTAAGGGTATGTAGAAATGGTTCTCATTAACCCATCTAGATGTTATCCAATAACACTTAAATGTGGGGGTGTCTTGCATTTGTTTTTGGCAATAAGGATTTTGTAATCCAATCTAACATTGCAAATAGACCACTAAGTGGAGGACACAATGGTCGTAGTGCATAATGGAGATGTGTTTGCCTTAAATGATACACGTATCTTACGAAGACATATGTTATAACCAGATTCAGATGACCACTGAGGTTATAGTCTTAGAAGTTGACAATAGGCAAAATTAACTTACGAGTTAAGAACACATCATGACAAATGATCTTAAATACGCAAAGTTATTTGTTAATGTTATGGATCCAACAACCTGAGGGTTTATTAGAGATCAAGTTGTGGAATGAGACTGAAGCCCATAGAAAAGGCTGTGTGAAGGAAACCTAACTTAGTTGATTGGAGATCCCAAGATCTAAGTTCAATAGGACAACTAACTAATGTGCCTAATGGTGGTCACTGTGGGGGCATAAATGATATGCATAAGCTAGTATATATGGTCATACATACCTCCAAAGTATAAAAGGGTGTTTAAATACGCCCTAGTCTATTCCTATGATATTCAGTAACAAAGAGTGAGGCTAAGCATAATATGTGGTAAATGATTCGGATAAATCACGATAACCACAATGCTTTTAATGATCTAAGGAGAATCACCTATGTTAGAGAGAAGTGGGGTCGCTTCGAATGGAATTGAGGGCACAATTCCTAGAGCTCTCGCAGAACCAGGAAAGTGTTCCACGACCATTATTGGACACAACTATGAGGAAATGACCCGGCTAAGGAGAGTCTTGTGTGAAGTGTATTGTCATCTGCACAAATGGCAGACGAGTTCAAAGACATCGAGATCTACTCAGAGCTAGTGGGCTAAGTGCATTCCATGAGCGAAGGTTCAAAGGGTAACACCTACCTATCGTATGCAAAACTCAACTGTCGAGGTTCCATTGGAAATTTTATGTGTTTTGAACGATCTCCATTCATGTGGGGGATTGTGTCACACCCTGACTTTTGCGGAAGCGTGTGATGTGTGACTTGCTTAATATCATTGCATTCAATTATAACAACAACTATATGATTAAAACCATGATGTTCATCCATTAAAACGTTTCAAAATAATACAAATCACATTGTTTAGTACCAACCACAGATTTCAAGTTTAACATACAACCCAACCAATTGTATTAAGTTCCATAAAGGACTTTAACAAAAGACATAGATAAAACAAGGCTTTGACTCATGTATCTTTTCAAGGATAAGATTCACAATTCAAACCCTTCAAAACGGGATGACATCATTTCTTGTAAACGCATCTTGAAATATTTAAAACGCCCGCCAGATCCATATCAATTTCCTGAAATACATGTAATTTGAAAACATCAACAAAAGTTGAGCGAGTTCATGTGTTTTGTATGTGAGCTCGTAATGACTTGTAAACATTTGAGAGAATTCCTTTGATAACCGGTATGAAAACGTCTATGAACAGATCATTAATGTTTTGCAAGGACATTAATATGTGTGGTGCGTAGGAAGTGCTCAAACCTAGCGGATTTCCTCCGGTCTATCTGGCGGGAACGACATAGTCACCACATGCGGCCATACAAGGACCCATGGGTGGGGCTCGCTACACCCAGATAAATCTACCACTCATGCCCCTCAGTCTTAAACTAGATTAATGGCACTTAAGAGAGATACTACATCATCCACGTGATCTAACAGTTCATTCCTTATCTAAACCATACCATTGAAACATTTGAACATTTGAAACAGTTGAAACATGTATCTCACCCCCGAAGTTATAAACCGAAAACAGTTAAAAGAAAAGGGGGACATGAACTCACCGAATTACGTCTTGTTCCTGGTAACTCAAAGATTCTTTCTTCTGGTCGTACTACTACCTACACACATGTTATATTTTATTAGACGGCTAGGTCGTGTAACGACTCTTAGTCTTTGGCATTATGACTGATCATACTTTGAGTTACGAGTTGGATGTGCAATATATTTTTCCAAAGTATATAATTATTGGTTAAAATAATAATATTTTAACTTAAATTATATTTATCGATTATTTGGAATATTTGTTAAAATAATATATTTTAACTTAGTTCATTTTGTAATCCTTTCGTGAATACTCCCAAGGATGGTTATAATTATACTTGTGTATTTTTAGACTTGTGTATTTTGCCAAGTATTGGTGGTATATTCCGGTGTGTATTTGTACGTACAAGAATACGTATTTTCTTCTGTTAAGTATTTTATACTTAATCTTGTATTTGATTTTCCGGGATATTATTTTAATCAACTAAAAATCACCAATTTATATTCTCAAAATATATGTATTTTAAGAAAACTTTTATAGAAAAATAACTATAACTTTGCTTGGCAAAATAATATGTTTTCGTATAACCTCAAAGATAATATATTTTCAAGATTAACTTAGAAAATATTTATATTTCTAATTTTCACCCAAAATAATATGTTTTTAGCTTGTTTAAGAAAATATATATTTTCTTCAAAAATAATATATCTTCTAATTGTTTAAGAATATATATATATATTCTTCTCCACTCAAAAATAATATATTTTCTACTTGATAAAATATGATATATCTTGTAATACTTGTAAAAATCATATTTTCTGTTTCTTTGGTTTCCAAAATACCGTTTAACTCGTTTGTCGAAATATATATGAATTTAATTCCGGAATATATATATATAGGATCACGCTAAAATGAGAACCACCTCGAGTTGTAAGAACCGCGAGAACTACACCGTACGGGGGGAGGTGGACCAAATTTTTTTTTCATAAACGTAGATACATATATTATAAGCACATTTGTAAAAAAAAAAATTCAAAAAAAAAAAGTTTTTGAGCACCTCAAGTGTGCATTTACGGGTACCATAAATTTTCCGACCAGATTTACGGGTCCCGTAAACACAAACTTGTGGCGCTCAAAACTACACACACGACATTTTTTTTTTTGAATTTTTTTTACAAATGGTGTTTTTATATATATGCATCTACGTCTATGAAAAAAAAATTTGGTCCACCGCGCCCCCTACGGTGTAGTTCTCACGGTTCTTACAACTCGAGGTGGTTCTCATTTTAGCATTCCCCTATATATATATATATATATATATATAGTCCTTTTTCGGTTTGTCCAATATTCGGGTATAAATTATATATTTGTTTTCTTGGAATTTTTGTAAATATTTTGTATTACAATTTTGGTATTTTGGTGAGTTATATTATTTTCAAGTTCCTAAAATAATATAACTAATACACATAATATACAAGTAGCACACAAGTGTGACATCTAAATATATATTTCCCTAAATATATACTTAGTCACTTTTATTTATCAAAAATCGACCTCCAATATTTGTAATTTTTGTAACAAAAATTATGGTAAGTTTTTATCTGAAAACCATGATTAAAATTTACTTGTAAACACTTGTTTAAAAAATATTTTTCTAAGTGTTCAATTTCTACAAAAATTTTGCTATAGTTTCCCCTTAAAAATGGAGGTTTCCATGCTTTAAAAGCATATCATTTTCTTTTAAAATCATCATCAATCATCAACAATTCAATCAAGACTTACCATGAGCCAAAATCATGCAATTTACACTACATCATGAACTTGAAATTTTGTAAAAGTTTGTAGTAACTTAACATGTTGTTAAGTAAGTTTCGTTACCCCTAAAAACATGGTTATTTGTTATAAATCTCATCCTTGTAAAATTTAGTCTTTCACAATTTACATGAAGATTTTCTAGAAATAATTCTTCTTGTATTCTTCTTGTTAACAACATGTTTCTAGCTTTGATTTAACACTTAAAACATGATTGGTTTCTTGAGAAGACTATTTTTTGAAATCATCCATTTACAAGACTTATAACATGTATCAATCATCATAATACTCTAAAACAACTTCATTTTCAAGTTTATGATCCACATAAAGGATGATCATTATGATTTTCATAAGATTCATCCTCATACTTGCTAGATCATGCGTTTAATCATAATCTAGCAAGCTTCTTATGATGATCAACATCATAAACACAAGAAATCAACAATCAAGTTTCACACATACACTAGAACAACTTAGATTCTTATGTTATTAAGCTTTATGTGAATGATCATCTTCTTGTTTCTTTGAGTTTCATAAGATTAACACATTTCTTTTAACCACTAAAATTAGACGTAAAATCAAGTTGTAAGAAGCTTACTACTAGCACAATGGCTAGGGAAGAAACTATGATGAAGAAGGTGGATAAAAGCTTATGGTGAAGGTCCTTCAAGCTCCAATGCCTCCAAGCTTCTTAACTAAGCTCCTTGTACCCTTGGATCACCTTAGAATGGTTGAGAATGATTGAACAATGGTGGGAGTATGGTGGTGAGTGGTGGCCGTAAACAAGGAAGGAGGAGAGGAGAGAAGAAGGTGAAACTTGAAGTGGTGAAATGAGTGAAATGGTGATCTTGTGGTTTTTAAAATGATTCTCCAACATAACATTAACTAAGGGTCCTTGTGTTTCAAAAGCATTAAACAAATCCAATAAACAATAACAAGAAAATCAAGGGGTGGGTCCCCTAGTGGTGACCGTCGAATGAGGGGGGGGGGGGTCTTGGTTGGGATTCAAATGTTAGTTAGTGAAACCTAGTTAGATTCTAAGTATAAGATTTAGTGTTTTAGGTGTTATGTGTTTATAAGATGTATTATGATGTACGGTGACCATAACTAGCTTCGTAACACTAAAACAGTGCTTCTTGTTAAAATTTGGTGTTTCGGGTAGTGTCCGGTTGTTCGGTTGGTTACCGGTTCGTTAAAGTGCTAAATTATGCAGTTTAGTGTACTTTATGTTCCCTTTCATGACAGTTTTGATTCCCGACACTTAGGAAGGTATTCTGGACCATTAAACCATAATTCTGCATTATATATTTTTGTTAAAATGCTGATTTTTGCTGAAATATGCAGAATTCTGTAGTTTGTGTGAGTTTTAGGCACTTTCCGACACTTAAACTATCACTAGGAAGGCAGTTTTATGATCCTTACTTTCCTACACACTATACTAGTGTAACTCTTGGTTTCGGGCTTATTCTGTGTCTTAGTATCATGTCTGTCTGAGTACTGAACTCCCATCAGTACTTCTAACTTGTCTGATAACTCTGCTAACTTTGTTTCGTGCACTAATTGAACCATATTGAGTTGCATTGTAATAATGATAAATAATCATGCAACATGTAATGCTCTTGCATGTATATGACAATAATCAGAAATTCATTCATGTCATTAATCCAAATCAGGCACAGTCATTAAGATACAAATTACTGTTTAATTATTGTACGGACACACAAAAAATTGAAAGTTGTCACATTCTCCCCCCGTTAAGAAAATTTCATCCTGAAATTTTAGGCTGCGTTATCGGATGCAGGGGAGTTAGGAAACAAGTGTGGATACTTTGATTTCATTCGATCTTCACGCTCCCAAGTAAACTCTGGGCCGTGACGTGAATTCCAGCGAACCTTGACAAGCTTAATACGATTCCTCCGAGTCTTGTGGACTTTCCAGGTGGATCTTCACGCTCCCAAGTAAACTCTGGGCCGTGACGTGAATTCCAACGAACCTTGACAAGCTTAATACGATTCCTCCGTGACCTCAACAGTTTCCTCAGTGAATTGGAGATTATTGTCGATATGCACCTCATCCGCAGGAATGATAACTGTTCCCTGGGTTGGGCTTTTCTTCATGTTTGATACATGAAATGTATCATGAACACCGTTCAGTTCCTCTGGTAATTCTAGTTTGTATGCGACGGTACCAACCCTTTCCAATATCTTGAATGGCCCAATGTAACGTGGGTTTAACTTTCCACGTTTTCCAAATCGTGCTACACCTTTCCAAGGTGAGACCTTCAACAAAACCATGTCTCCTACTTCGAATTCGAAAGGTTTCCGTCTTTGATCTGCGTAGCTCTTTTGTCGATCACGAGCCGCCTTGATGCGCTCTCGGATCTGGATGATCTTATCGGTTGTTTCTTGAACTAGTTCGGGACCAACCATCTGTCTATCTCCAGCATCTGCCCAACACAACGGTGAGCGGCACTTATGGCCATATAGAGCTTCGAACGGTGTGGCTTGAATGCTCGTATGGTAGCTGTTATTATAGGAGAACTCAACTAGAGGTAGGTGAGTATCCCAACTGCCACCTAAATCCTTAACACATGCATGAAGCATATCTTCCAGTGTTTGTATAGTTCGTTCACTCTGACCGTCTGTTTGTGGGTGAAAGGTCGTACTCAGATTTAACTGAGATCTAAAGGCCTCCTGAAAGGATTGCCAAATCCTTGATACGAATCGTCCATCCCTGTCTGAAATTATCGAGATAGGCACTCCATGACGTGCTACTATCTCCTTGAGGTAAAGCTCAGCTAGCTTTCCAGTGCTATCTTTCTCTCGAATCGGTAGAAAGTGTGCAGACTTTGTCAATCGATCCACTATTACCCATATCATATCGTGCCCTCTAGGAGTCCTGGGTAATTTCGTTATGAAGTCCATCGAAATTTGTTCCCCCTTCCACATGGGTATTTGGGGTTGTTGCAAAAGACCTGAAGGTTTCTGATATTCGGCCTTAACCTTAGCACAGGTTAGGCATTTCCCAACATAAACAGCAACGTTTCTCTTAAGTTTTGGCCACCAGTAATAATCTTTCAGATCTTGGTACATTTTATCCGATCCTGGGTGGATCGAGTACCTTGACTTATGAGCTTCATCAAAGATAACCTCTCGAATACCGCCATAGAGCAGAACCCAAATGCATCCCTTGAAGTATACGGTTCCTTCCTCATTTGGCACTAACTTCTTCTCCATTCCTCGGAGATATTCGGCCTTAAGATTCTCCTTCTTAAGAGCTTCTTGTTGTGCGTCTAGTATGCGTGAAGCGAGATTCGTCCGAATAGTCATTTCTAAAGCTCGAACCCTTAGGGGCTTAACCCTTTCCCTTCGACTTAAAGCGTCTGCCACCACGTTTGCCTTTCCAGGATGATACTTGATCTCACAATCGTAATCATTCAGCAACTCTACCCATCGTCGCTGACGCATATTCAAATCCTTTTGATCAAATATGTGTTGTAGACTCTTGTGATCCGTGAAGATAGTACATCGAGTACCATACAAATAATGTCGCCAAATCTTCAAGGCAAATACCACTGCGCCTAGCTCCAGGTCATGAGTGGTATAATTCTTCTCATGTACTTTCAGTTGGCGTGAAGCATAAGCGATAACTTTTTGGCGTTGCATGAGCACGCAACCCAATCCCTGTCGCGAAGCGTCGCAGTATACCACGAAGTCTTCTGTACCTTCGGGTAGGGATAGTATCGGTGCATCGCATAGCTTGTTCTTGAGTAGTTGAAAGGATTCTTCTTACTTGTCTCCCCAGTCGTACTTCTTGTCTTTCTGGGTAAGGGAAGTTAGCGGTTGAGCTATTTTGGAGAAATTCTCGATGAATTTGCGGGAATAGCCCGCTAATCCCAAAAATTATCGAATCTCGGTCGGTGTCTTGGGAGTTTCCTAATTCTTTATCGCTTCAATCTTTGTGGGATCCACATGAATACCATTCTCGTTTACCACATGACCAAGGAACTGTACCTCACGAATCCAAAATTCGCATTTTGAGAACTTAGCGTAGAGCTTTTCCTTCTTCAGTAGTTCTAGAATGGCTCTGCGATGTTGCTCGTGCTCTTCCTTTGTCCATGAATAAATAAGAATGCCATCGATAAATACAATCACAAATTTATCGAGATACGGCTTGCATACACGATTCATCAAATCCATAAACACTGCTGGCGCGTTAGTCAATCCGAACGGCATCACAAGTGTCACACCCCGATTTCCACGTGTCACCGGTGGGCCCGGTGGGGGAGTATCGTGACGTGGTTGGCAACATAATAGTCAAACAACACAATAATTATTATGCACAGCGGAAGCAAATTTAAAAAATATAATACAACCGAATTTAATTATTGTAATATCAAGTATCACAACGTTCGATTGTTTATCCACAGAACGGATCGAAATAAAATAGAAACAATCCAGCCAATTTCGTTTAGTACCTGCATTCAGTCTTTTTGGGAAAATACGTCAGTTTACACTGGTAAATACAATCAACTGACTCATTTTGAAAAATGATTTAAAATTGGTTTGGATGCACATGGCATAAACATTTTTATAACTTGGGAGAATTATTTAATATTATAATCTTGTGAACGAATTACATGTTACTTGTGCGTTCAGTAGCCCGGATCTTGTCCGGGTTAAAGATCAATAGACACACCACATCATAGAGTTATACACTGACAGGTGTACGCCTACACCCCGTGCTCAGGTCGTGGCCATCTCGTAAGATGATGCCTAGGATATCCGGGACATGGTCATTAACCCCCCAAAGGCTTTAAGTAATCAAGACTGTTTAAATGAGCCGATCAAATTATTCAACTACCCACTCAACTGTGTAGATTTGATGCTCGATCAAGCGGTATGCTATATACCGTAACCCAAGCCCGTATAGGGAAAATAAGTTAAAAGTATTTACCTGAGCAATGTATAAATCACAATAAGCAAAATGCACGTAGCTTTTACTGGTACTCCTAATCTGGAACGAAGGTTTATAATAACCTCTTAGAATCCTAACGGGTCTTTAATTAAGCTTAAGCTTAGACCGGCTAGTTTCAAAGATACGGTTCGTACGCACGATTAAGCGAAGACCGGATAGAATGTGATTTAGACCCGACAAGTTTGAAGACTTGTTTAATATGGGTTTATTATTCACATTCTGGATTTTGAGATAAAACCGTTAAGGTTTGACCCGTTTTGGCTAATTTATGTAAACTTGTTACATAAACCGAACCGTACGCGTAATAAGCGTGACGGGTATTCATGAGAGCTATATACAGGTTTCCTAAGTTAATTATGCCTCAAATATGTTGTGACATCTGTAAGATGTCTTTCATTATGCCCGAAACGTGTTTAAACACAAACTAGGCCCCGTAGGGGTAGTTTGGTCATTTAAAAGTTTATAAAAGAGTTTAAGTAACAACCTGAGTTACAGGTCTGATGTAATCAGCAAAAACACAAAATTTGCTAAGTTATATCAGTAGGATAAAGCATATATGTGAAATTTATCATTTTTAACCAAACTATGCCCCGTAGGGGTATTTTGGTAATTTCACATAAGCCGAAAAGCTCAAAACCGAAGTCTGAGTTAATAAACCCTTGTTTACTGTTAAAATATTCTAATTTGCCTCATATATCAGTAGGTATCAACCCGGGTATGTTCAATATAATGTTAATACATACTATGCGTTAAAAACGCTAAATAAGGCGATTAAAGGCCATTTCCGGGTTCGATACTTAAATCTGATATTTTTATATTTCCAGAAGGCTTAATATAATTTATTTATCATATGTGATCAGTAGCAAAAGGTTTGGAGTCGTTTAGATATGTAAAACTCATTTTATGGCCCGTAAGGGCAAAACCGACAATTACCGGATTAAGCCTACGACTACTAGTTATGCTCAGCCTAAAATTTATTAAAAATATTTAAAAATCCCAAAATAATATATTACATCAGTGGGTAAAAGATTTGATATCAAAAAGTAGGCTTAACTAGGCAATACGCTAATTACGCCGTTTTGTTAACATAAAGCATTCATTTTGCGATAATGAGCATAACTCTTAATCTACAAATCAAAATGATGTCAAACTTTGCATACAAGTTTATATATCAATAATTAAAGTTTCTACTCTTTTACATTTCCAAAAATCACGTTTTAAGGCAATAAGGGCATAACGGTCAACATATGAGCAATTAACAGAAACATGCATATTAATTGGATAACTAATGAACCAAGGTGTATAATCACAAAGGGTTATTCTAACATGTAACCTAGTCCAATTAAAGCTCTGAGGCATTTCTAAAACATGCCTAAACGGGTCAGAGCTGAAAGTCAAAGTGAAAGTATATGGTCTATAATGTTAATTATGCATAAATGGCATTTTAAGTATCCTGTTGACTTTTTATAAACTAGTTTCACCCGACTTTTGACCTGGTTAGAGTGGTAATCAGGGGGAACCCTTTTAAGGGTTTATTACCCATATAATTACCTACTTATATCTGCTTTTAATTCAAGATATGACTGAGCCATTGTTGACTAATCTCGAAGTCAAACCGTAATTACGACGGTTTGACTTTTAGCTAAATAACTAAGCTAAACACAATTAAAGAAGGACTAGCAGACTTACAAGAGTCCTATGCACGAGATATGATCAGTTGAGGCTGCTTGGGAGCTCCAGAATTGATCAGGTATGCACTTGAAGATGTGAGGAATGTTTGTGAACTTGAAGGCCCTTTTATAGTGAATTTAAGCACCGCAATTGATTGACAACAAGGTCTACTACTGCCCACAACATTCCCACATGTGTCCTAGTGCTCTAGGATAGTTTAGGGGTCGCCCACATTGCATTAATGTCGAAAAAGGATCGGTTTTCCACGTTTATAGGAGGCTGTCACGCTTTTCTGCTTCTGGGCGCCTGACGCGGCCCGCCTCCCGTTTACCATATCCTCACGCGGGCCGCATGGCCCTTAATTTCAGATTTTCCATTTTCTATTTGTTGCAAAGTTGACCCTTGGCTCTTTGTAAGGGCAACCAAGGTTATTTCTTGCATTTTGACCCCCTTATAATTACCCACAAGGACTTTAGGACTTATACCCACTTTGCCAAGTCCCTGGACACTTCCGGTTAACCCGAAAAGTCATAACTTTCAACGTTTACGCTTTAACCCTTCGCACACGAATTTGATCATAACTTTCTCATACGTTATCGAAACTTTACGAAATTTAAACCGTATATTCTAGTGAGCATAATTAACAGTTACAAAGCTTCGGGTTTGTCAAAAGGTCACTCAGAGGTATAATTTAAACATGTTGACACATTTAGCCCCTGTAGTTTGTAATCTCTCACTTTTAGCTTCGTATGATCCATGATTTATTCGTTTGAAGGTATGAGCATCTTGTAGGGTTAATATACAATATATTTATTCACTGTTGACACTTAGAATACGTATATTCACATACTTTCCATGTTTGTCAACTTTAGTCCTTTCATAATATTCTTTCACACGTTTAAACATACGACACGTGTCTACCCATTATAGGACGTGAATTTTCGAGGTGTTACATCCTCACCCCCTTAAAATAAATCTCGACCCGAGATTTACTGAAATAAGTAAGGGTACTTTTCTTTCATCGTGGATTCAACCTCCCACGTGAATTCGGGACCTCTTCGGGCATCCCATTTGACCTTTACAATAGGTACATGCTTCCTTCGAAGCTTCTTTACCTGTCGATCTTCAATCGACAAAGGTTTTTCAACAAATTTCAAGCTCTCGTCTATATGCACATCTGTATGGGGTATTACCAGTGATTCATCAGCGAAGCACTTCTTCAGATTGCAGATGTGGAACACATTGTGGATTCCACTGAGCTCTTCCGGTAAGTTCAACTTATAGGCAACTGGCCCGACACGTTCGATAACCTCGAAAGGTCCTATGTATCTCGGGCTTAGCTTGCCTTTCTTACCAAATTGCATCACCCCCTTCCAGGGTGATACTTTAAGTAGGACTTTGTCACCTACTTCGAAGTGAAAATCCTTACGCTTTGGATCAGCGTAACTCTTCTGCCTATCCCGGGAAGCTTTGAGACGGTCACGAATCTGGACAATCTTGTCCGTCATTTCGAACACGATCTCTGGTCCTGATAACTGGACATCTCCAACTTCCGCCCAACACACGGGCGCAAGTCGATATGGTGCCTTGGTTACAAGCGCGGCGCCTGGAACCAAGTCAATGTGGAATTCAACTTATCTTTGAGGAGGTAATCCTGGCAAGTCTTCGGGGAAGACCTCAGGATAATCCCTCACCACTGGGATGTCTTCAAGCTTAGGCTCCTCACCCTTCTTATCCACTACATGAGCTAAGAAGGCAACGCATCCTTTTCGTAAACACTTCTGGGCTTTCATACAATTGATGATCCGCAGGGGCGTATCATGTTTCTCTCCATGAGTTACAATCGTCTCCTCATTCGACATCGGAATGCGAATGATCTTCTCATGTCAAACTATATCCGCACGGTTGCTAGACAACCAATCCATCCCGACCACGACATCAAAGCTTCCCAACTCAACTGGTAGAAGATCAATAGAAAACTCACGCTCTCCAAGCTCCAAAGTACAACCCTTAATCACTTCATTCGCCTCTACCAACTTCCCATTAGCCAATTCTATCGAATATGGAACGTCTAGCTTACTTGTAACTAAACCAAGTACGTTCTTAAAGTCTAGGGATACAAAGCTAAAATCGACACCAGTATCAAACAGCATAGATGCATATCGTTGGTTAATAGGGAACGTACCAGTAACCACGTTTGGATCCTGGCATGCTTCCCAGGATCCAATGGTTAATACTCTTCCTCGAGCTTGATTATTTTTAGGGCAATCCTTTTTGAAGTGCCCCAAGTCACCGCAGCCAAAGCAGCCTTGGCCGCGTCCATTTCCATTACCACCCTGGTTGTTGTTATTTCCTCCACGGTTTCCATTCCCCGCTTGATTCCCGTATCCATTCTTGTTCCCATTACCTCCTTGATTGTTATTTCCTCCCTGGTTTCTGTTTCCATATCCATTCCCACCACGGTTACCATTATTGTTACCATTACCACCCTGATTTCCATTTCCGCGCCCTGCGCCATACCAGCACGTATCCTTAGAGTGTCCAATCTTTCCACAATTCTCGCACTTATGGGTCCTGCACGGACCGGTATGATGGTACTGACACCTATCGCACTTGGGTAGAAATCCTACATACCCTTTCCCCCTATTTTCAGCGCCAGTCTGTGCCTTAGCTGGCTGATTGGTGTCTCTACGCTTGTTGGCATTGTTGTTGTTGGTTGCCCGGATGCTCTTCTTGAAATTAGTAAACTTCCTTTGTTATCACCCGATGACTCCACATGAGTCTCCTTTTTTTTGTCTCAGAGATCAAAAAATTTCCCAACCGAACTGCCTCCTCGGTAAGTGCCACACTTAAATCAATAGCCTCAGCAATAGTTGGAGGCTTGGATGCTGTAACCATACTCAAGATCTGAGGTGCCAATCCCCAGATAAAACGCTCAATCCTTTTGAATTCTGGCTCCACTAGGTAAGGAACAACCCTAGACAAATCATGGAAGAGCTGGATGTACTCGGCTACCTTCGGACCATCCATCTTCAAGTTCCAGAATTCTGTCTCCAATTTCTGAATCTCAGCTCGAGAGTAGTACTTCTTGCACATTAACTCTTTAAGTTCATCCCATGTTAATGCGTACGCAGCAGCTTCACCCAGTGTTTGGACTTGGAGGTTCCACCATGAAAGCACTCCGTCCAGAAACAACCCAGAAATATACGTAACTCTTTGTTTCGGAGCACACTTGCTCATTCTCAATACAGAGTCAGTTTTCTCTACCCAGCGTACGAAAGTGACAACACCCCCAGTGCCATCGAAGTTAAGGGGCTTGCAATCCAAGAATTGCTTGTAGGTACAACATGTAACACAAGCAACACAATTCACAGTAAGCATTGGCAAAACACAATTGGAAATAACCAAACGAGTTGTAATGTGTCTTAGCTGACTTAACATTACTGGTTGGGGGTTATTCCCAGAGGTACCACCGCTATGTTCGGAGCGGAGGGCCTTGTGCTGAGCAATAGCTAGTGATATGCGTTCTTGCAGCTCTGCCTCAGTCCTTGGCAGTGGGTTGTTGGTATCGGTATTCCATCGAGGCGGCATTGTTCTTCTAGTAAGAAGATCGGATAGGTTAGGTCTTAATCATTAAATAATTGTCTAGGAGGCGTACGTGTATATATATATATGTGTATATGTATATAACGCCCTGCGTTTTCATACTTTCTATATTTGGAAACCCTTGCTTGAAATTCTATTTTTGGTAACCTTGTGTTCTTGAAATCATTCTCTTGTTGCAATCATTGTAAAATCTGAGACGTGGATCATAAATAAAACTCGTACTTCTTTAAATTTGTGTTACACACTTCATACATACTCATACGTTTTTTTTTTTTTTGTGAAACAATTGATTCATATTCGAAATTCTTGGAAACTATGTGCCAAACTCGCAAATACGTGAAACTTACGAATAATACGACTCTTGAACGCATCTGATACTTAAATACGACATCCATACACTTATGTATACTCCATTATGTTTATTTTATGCTAATTACACTTGTTAGACCCTTAAACAATGCTTACATGTCTTAAAATCACCTAAGAACCCAAAATATAAACTTTAGGGGCCTAATTGTCAGTGTTTAAAACTTTAATTCGCACCAGACATGGTCTGGCGGGCCGCTACCCGCCCCCTTGACAGCTTCACGGGCCGCGAGGCCTGGCAATCTGAAGTCAGTCCACAGCCAGCTACGGGATTGGCCAATTTTATGTGTTTTGTTGATTTGTTTTGTGTTTCTTGTCTTAAATACTCCCAACCAACTTGACCTAACCCTTCCCTATAAATACCAAGCCATTCCCAAGCTCTTTTCACTTTACAAACACCTCAAAATCACTCTCAAACACCCTCAATCAGCAGCAAATTCGGAGTCTTGGACAGATTCAACACAAGTTCTTCAAACAAGCATAACTTCTTCATTTCTTGTCCGTGTTCATCGATTCTTCTTCCTACTTGTTTCGATTGACCTAAGGAACAGTTCCACAGGTCTTCTATGAAAAACCAAGGTCTGGAATGTCCCTAAATAGGCTCCAAAGTGGACTGAAGTTTCTATTTTTACTTAAACTTTGTAAATCTTTGTGTAACTTGAGTTTATCTCATCTCAAACCTATGTCCTTATGCTTATAACCACTTCTATGGTTAGTTAGGCTTAAAAACAAGGTTGAGACATTCAAAATCAGAGGATTAATCCTCACAAACTTTTTGTTTTGTTCAAGGGTTTAACCCACAAGTGATGTTCAAGCTCAAAGCTTGATGAATGTGAGATTAAGGATTAACTTGGGTTGCCCTACATAAAATCCACACATTGCTCGATGATTTCTTATAGGTTAGTGTTTAGTATTCTTGTATTACTTGTAGTTCATGACCCTCTTTGTATGTTCATAACATCAAGTGTAGTGGTGAACACTTAGAGGTGCCTAAATGGAAGACTTGCTCTTCCTACCTCCTACATGACTTCTATGACACAAAGAGGTGCCTAAATGGAGATTTTAATCTCCTACCTCATACTTGACCATTAGGACTTTGTAATCATTATATTATCTATGTATTCCATATATATATATATCTAAGTAACTAAGCTTGATGGTAACTTAGTAGCTATTTGTCAAGAACATGTTACATTATCTATGACCAAACACTTGTTATGACTCTAATGGACCTTTAATCCATGAAATCCTACAAACTCTTTTGAGTTTTAATAGTGTCAAGAATATGTGCTATGTGTATACGATGATTACTTTTCATATACTTACTTTTCATACACTTTAAACTCCACATCCTTAGACCAAATGTATCCGCCTCTTAAAATCCCAACTCGAACATATTCAACCTTCTAATCTCAACAACTCTGTCACATTGGATAATCAGAAAGCATATGCAACTTTGTGAGTATCCTCGAATCCCCTCTTTACGTTTACCACTTTTTGGGGTGTAACATGTTTTCTTATAAACTTACACTTAAACCTTATACATAAATGCACAAACATTCCTATAACATGCTTGTATACGTGATTACTTGATACATTGAACTTGGGTTTATTACATCTTGTGTTAGACTTATCATTAGCTTCGATCAAGCCTATCCTTGACATATGTAGCGCTATAGGATTAACGCACCTCCCGTAGACTTGTGGTTATGTCATGAGCATATTGCGTTTCATCATTGGTTTGATATGTTAGACACATGCCGAATTTAATGTTTATCTTGTATCACATGCTTGCTTTGAGGAATTGTTTAATCGTCTTTTTATGCTATGTACGTATCAAACTTGTATACTCGCCTTTGCTTTTGAATTGAACTTTATTTTAAACATGTTATAGGTCGAGGAAGACGATGCTATGAAATAAAGTAGCGTTGATGCCTGGTTACACATATAGACGTTTAGGTTTAATATGTTGTATCAATTTTATTTATGTTGTTATGTATTTCATTTGAACTTGTTGTTATTTGAACTCCTTGTAACGTTTGAAAATTTACTTTATGAAATGAAATCGGTTTATTTAAATATTGTCACAAATAGTGTTATGAAGTCTCTTGTAATCTCGTTTTCGTCTCATTCCGATGTTTCCGCCATCGGTTGGCGTGTGACAATATATATCACATAAGCAATCATCACAATAAACAACCACACAATAACATAATCATCACATAAACAGGTAAGTCAACATTGTTTTTAATGAGAACACGACTATTGAGCTTTCATTAATAACCAACCACAAGTTACATTGTTTTCAAGTTATAGTATATCAAAAAGAGACATGGGGTCACACTACCCCTGTCAAATAAGTCGGTCAATATAAGAAAGTAATAATCAAAATATGGTATTCATATCTTCATAATCTCGGCTCAATTGTGGCGCTCTCACCAAAAGTAGGGTACCTTTGTAAAACCAAAAACCTAAGATGCTGATGGCGGAGGAGGAGGGAAAAAGAGCAAAATGCGAACATGGGCGAGCTCCTCCTCAAGCTCATAAACACGACGAATCAGGTAGCTGATCTGCTGCTCAACTGTGAGAAAGCGGGCATCAAATCCCAGAATAGATGTGGGAGCAGCAGGTGGAGGTACAAAAGATGCTGATGATGAGGGTGGGGGACCAGAAGTAGGATGAAATGGAAATGGTGATCGTCTGGCACCCTCACCAAACTCTAACTCGAGGACTCTGCGGCTCAGGATCTCAAACTGAAGCTGTAGGGACAAAAGTCACTCATCACATGTGTAGCTGACGTGATACGACGGATGATAAGGGTCAGAAATAGGCATCGAGTAGGGTGGGAACTGTAACACCCCGTGTCATGGAAGTCAAAGTCAAGGGAAGAAAAGATTGCTAATTGCGATCTGTCACTCCTTGCTTAACTACTGATTTAACTAACTTGACTTATAACCAATTTAGTATTTGAATCGCTTTAGTTGTATTATGTGGAGTACATGTTAATAAATCGCTAATTTAAGCGCAGTTAATCACTACTCGACTTATCACTAATCGCATCGTAATACGAATTATGTGTTCTGGATATTGTTTTACGTGTGTGTGCCATTATGTGTTACTTGTGCATGTTATGTTTGTATTGAGGTGATTAATCGCAATCGCAACTCTATCGCATCGCAATCAAATCGCAAACGCTAAACGCAAGTTATTTACAGTGATTGTATGTTAGATATAGTAGTTAGGTTATTTGTGTGACTAATGGGTAATACTATCGCATCGCTCGCTCGAAACACATCGCAATACTCAACGCACGAAACGAAAACATGAAAACCAACACGCGGAAACCAGTCGATCGAATGACCATTCCATTCGATCGGATGGCCATTCGACCCGACGCTGGTGCCCATCTTTCCTCTTTTGGAAACCCTATAAATACCCCTGTCACATCACCAAAGTGATGTGACAGCTCTCTCTCTCTCGACCAGCGTGCTCCAGCTCACTTTTCCTCTCGATTTCTCGTGATTCTTGTAAGTTTTCCACTCAAATCTTGTACCTCTATGATCTACACACACTTCTACATCATTTTCACCTTTGAATCTTAACTTTTAACCGTGAAATCAGTGGATTTGAGGTGTTCTAGGGTGATGTCATCATGGAGTTCTTATGAACTTCAAGATTTGACTTCATTCAACCAAGAACTACTCAGATCTGAAGGATTTCCATATGATTTAACACTATTTTCTCCTAGATCTAAACATTTTCAGAGTTAAAAGGATTGAAAGACGCTTTTCTAACTTTCTTTCAACTCTTTTACACTCAATGCACTCAAAACCGATAGTATCAGAACTCGTTCAGGCTTTCTAATCATTCTCTGGTGAAGTGTTGGACTGAGATCTGATTCCTATCCATGAGACAACTGACTTCGGGTTGAACATGAACAGCCGTCGTGAATAGTTAACTGGTTCGGATTGGGGTGATACCCGTTCGACCAGATAACCTGGGTCCGAAGGGGTTCCTGTTGTTCAAAACGTTGTCATGACCGTCTCGATCAGACCACAAAACTTTCAAATATTCAAGTTCAAAACGACCAGATTGTGGGACGGGTTGCCGTCCGATTGGATTGCCATCCAATCGGATTGCTATCCGATCGAACCGCAATCCGATCGGATTGCACTTGGACTTCCAACACTTAAAGATTTTACAATTTTCAAAGATGATCAGTTTATAGCGGATTGCCATCCGATCGGTAGACCATTCGATCGAATGACAATCCTGCTGAGAACTTCTTCTTTGAGAAATACCTCGCCGGACGGATCGCCACCCGATCAAACTACCGTTCGATCGAACGATCTGAAATGGTAGAGAAACTGCTCTGACTTTGAAATGCTACAACGAAAACTTCAAAGCCATCATACACAAACACATCCATCCCAAACGAGTGTCAATCCGACCGAATGGCCATCCATTCAGATTGCCATCCGACCGGATGACCACTCGTCACTTGCTTCACTTGCATCGTTTTACGCACCGCCCTTCGCTTACACTATCGTTCTGATCAGGCTCATTCACTCTAGCGCTCCCTTCAATCCATTAACTACCATCGCTGTGAGTATACTCGATCCCTTTTTGCCTTAAGCACTTTTGGGTGTTACATACGTTACATATTCTAAATCACATCGAGACACAACGTACACACTATTTATACGCTGACCGTTATTGCATGCTACTTGTTACTCGATGAATGCTTGTATGTTATGATAACACAGTGATTGTTGCCTGACGCCTTAGCAACAATAGTGCTATTTGTTTGGACTCAGCACCTGTCGTGGACATGGGTTGTTAAGGTTACCTCTTCACGTGTCACGGTGGTGATATGTGTTGCGCATTCTACAACTCGCAGTCTAGTCTGTGAATATTTCATTGTCGATAACCTACTAGCTTCACACTATACATGTTACATGCTGGTTATACGTAAACGCTTTCGAACTCTATTATTACTATTAAACTTGTATGCTCACCTTTACACTATGTGTATTGACCTCTATTTTGACGTATGTGACAGGTGTTTAAGACGCTTGCCTGCTTCTGTGGAATCAAGTAGGATGGAGTCTAGAAACAAACTAAATAAAATCTGAGTTGTCGGAATGGATATTTGTCTTTGAGAACAATGTCTGTAATAACTGTTTTTATTTTATATGTTTGTTGTATGGGACATGAACCTTTAATATATTATAACAAATAGTTGTTATGGATTCTCCTGGATAATCTGTTTCGCTCAGTGTCGCGCCCCGATGTTTCCGCCATCGGTTGGGGTGTGACAGATTGGTATCAGAGCCATAACTATAGGAAATTAGGCAAGACTCGACCTAGTCCGGGTTGATGTCTTAGAATCGACCTAGTTTATAGTCTAAGCACCAACAGACCAACTTGTACAAACCCAGTAGGGATTTCGCACAAGCTTATTTTCTATTCTCGTTCGAATTCGCTAAACACTACACACTTGCGCGAACATCGCATGCTACCGCTTCGCGCAAGGACGACCTTTCCTAAGGCTGCCAACTCACACTATCTTCTAATTTATCGTGTAAGCAAGGTGATATGGCCGAGATTAGGTGTGAAAACCGCAAACTCTCGACCAGATCGCTTGCTCGACGCGACTTTCTACTACACGAACAAGAATCTGTGTTGGATCAGGAATGAAATCCATACTTCGACTCAAATTTTCCCTCTACTTCATCAACACAGGGAACATAGTCGTTAAGTTAGGGGTGAAACCCGAACCTTGATGACTCATTCCGCTCTTTATTGTGGTTTTTCAAAACTCTCACCAAGGCCTCGACGGACTCCAACGACTTGGAGTCACACTGTGACTGGAAGAATGCGTGCCAATCGCCCAAATCGAGGCGAGAGCACAGTCCAGAAGGCCCAAGTGTGCGCTCAGAATCCTTGTGAATAGTTGAAACACCTTGGTTAGTCAAAGTCTAACACACCCAAGACATTCCATTCGCTTTTATGTGTTTTGATTCTGGATTTCGTCGCCACAACTTTGTGACGTATCGCTTTTATGTGGAAATTTTTATGAGTTTTATATGCTTATTTGTTAGCGTTTTGAGATAAACAGTACAATGGTACTGTTGGTTTCGATTTCACGTCTCTCGCTCCGCCAAAATCACACACAACTCACACCACAAATCGCTTATGTTACTCGCAATCGCTACTCGCTTTTCGCACTCGTAACTCTCGGTCGCATTACGCAACTTGAAATGATAGGGGAACACGTTGGTAATACGTAGGTGAATACGTGCAAAATATAGTGCTATATGTGCTTAGAATGATTGTGTGCTTACGTGCTTCTGTGCTCTACGTGCCTATGTGTTCTGTGCTTATGTGACTACGTGTTTATGTGATTATGCGTTTTGATGTGTTCCTGCGCTTTAGTAGCCTGTGGTAAGATCGCTAGACTATATTAGGGTTAATCACATTGTGTTGAACCCTATGACGATGTCTGTTGTAGACAATGTCGTCATTTGGTACACCCCACTCTCGAGCTGCTAGACAAAATCACGCTGACAAGCGAATCGCTTCTCTCGTCGCAAGTCAAATCGCTAAAGTTATTCCGCAAATTGTTAGCGAGCTGAATGAAAACGCTAGCAAATCCTCAGAGGAGTCCAGGACTGATACTCCCAAGACTACTTTAAGCTTCAAGCAGTTCAAAGCCTGCGGTCCAAAAGAATTTACCGGAGAAGATGGACCAACGGCCATGTTTCAATGGTTTGATTCGATCGAAGTCACCCTGCGCCAGAGTGGTTGTCCAGAAAACCTCCGCACTGTCAATGCCATCGGCGTCTTCCAATCCCGCGCTCTTGATTGGTGGATGGTCGAGAGGAACAAATGAGGGAATGATGCAGCTTTTGGATTGTCGTGGGACGAGTTGAAGAACATCATGATGCAAGAGTTATGCCCTCCCCATGAACTTCAAAAGCTAGAGGACGAATTCTGGCATATCAAGTAGGATGGTGGAGATAACGCTGGTTTAACTGCTCGCTTGAGTATCATCTGCCCTGGTCAAGTTACTACCCCTGAGATTACGATCAAGAAGTATATCCGTGCTCTGCCGGATTGTGTCGCAAATTTTGTTCAGGCTGCAAAGACAACAACAGTCGAGGAAACCTACCTGCTCGCAGCGGAGATCAACAATAAGCGAGTCAGGGCGGGTTACTTTGATAAAGCCTCCAAGAACCTGCATCAAGTCACCGCTGCTACCACCACTGAAACTATTGCCGCACCGCAATCTTCAAAGCTCTCAAGTCGCAAGAGAAAGAACAGCAGTTCAAGCAACAAGAACTGTGCAGTTACCGCCGCACCACTTCAAACTGTACCGGCAAAACCGCAAACTCAACACCGCCAAGTAACGGCGCCTGTGGCCAATGCACAGCCAGCAAAGCGTTCATACACTGGCCCACATCCGCTCTGCCCTACTTATACTTATCATCACCCGGTTGGTATCGCCTGCCGGTTCTGCGTCCACTGCAACATATACGGCCACTTCACCGCAAACTGCCGTACTGGTCCTCGCCAAACTCCAGCTCCAGCGCCAGCTCAAGCTCCCGCTCTACCAGCTCCCCAGGGCCAACAAGCAGCTCCTGCCCCCGCTGCCAATGCAAGAGCCTGCTATGCATCTGGTGATCCTAACCACTTTGCAAACATGTGCCCCAATCAAGTGGTGAAGCAAGAGCCACAACAACAGCCGCAACAACATTAACAGCAGCAGCCGCAGCAGCAACAGCCAGCATAGCAAGCAGCCCGCGGGCGAGTCTTCAACATCAACGCCCGCCAGGCTCAGGCAGACAACAATGTGGTTAATGGTATGTTTCTCGTAAATGGTATATATGCTTCGTGTTTAATTGATACTAGAGCCGATAACTGTTTTGTATCATTCGAATTCGAAAGGCTCCTAAATCGTAAGCGCGTTAACCTCCCATCAACCTTCGACGTAGAAGTTGCCACTGGAAGAACCGTCACCGTCAGTTTCGTTCTGCGTGATTGTACTCTTGATCTCAACGGTCACGTTTTCCCGATTAATCTCTTTCCGATGCAACTCGGTAGCTTCGATGTCATAGTAGGTATGGACTTCCTTCGGGAGAATCATGCTGAAATTGTTTGCTTTGATAAGATGATTCGGTTCTCTCTCACGAATGGTGATCAATTGTGTGTTTATGGCGAGGTCGCTTCGAAGAGATTACAACTCATGTCGTGTGTCCAAGCTAGCAAGTATCTCCGCAAGGAATACCAAGCTATCTTAGCACACATCGTAGTAGCGGAGAAGGAAAAGAAAGGAAAAATGATGGAAGAAGTACCTGTTGTTCGTGAATTCCCTAACGTCTTTCCTGATGATTTACCTGGTTTACCTCCCACTCGTGATATCAATTTCCGAATCGACCTCATTCCCGGAGCAAATCCTGTAGCTAGAGAGCCTTATCACCTTGCTCCCTTTGAAATGCGCGAACTCTTGAGTCAGCTCCAGGAACTGCTTGATAAAGGCTTTATTCGCCCTAGCACCTCTCCTTGGGGCGCGCCTGTCCTTTTCGTCAAAAAGAAGGACGGTTCCTTCCGGATGTGCATCGACTATAGGGAATTGAATAAGCTTACCATCAAGAATCGATATCCCTTTCCCCGAATCGATTATTTGTTTGACCAACTACAAGGTGCTACATGCTTCTCGAAATTGATTTACGCTCAGGCTATCACCAACTACGAATTCAGGAGGAAGACATACCCAAAACCGCTTTTCGAACCCGCTATGGTCATTACGAGTTTGTTGTTATGCCTTTTGGTTTAACTAACGCTCCCGCAATCTTCATGGATCTAATGAATCGCGTGTGCAAGCCCTTCCTTGACCGCTTCGTCATCGTGTTCATCGACGATATCTTGATCTATTCCAAGTCAAAAGCCGAACACTCGCAACATCAACGTTTGGTTCTTGAGTTACTCCAGGGAAACCGCCTCTATGCCAAATTCTCCAAGTGCGAATTCTGGCTTGAGGAGGTCCAATTCTTGGGTCACATCGTCAATAGTCAAGGTATTCATGTCGATCCTGCGAAGATTAAAGCAGTTAAGAGCTGGGTTACACCCAAGAACCCGTCCGAAGCCCGTTCTTTTCTCGGACTAGTGGGTTATTATCGACGATTTATCAAAGGGTTCTCTAAAATCGCTGTACTGCTTACTTCTCTCATGCACAAAGACAAGCCTTTTGTGTGGGGAACTGAGCAAGAGACTGCCTTTCGAACTCTCAAGCATTTGCTTTGCAATGCTCCCGTGCTCTCACTTCCCGACGGAAACGACGATTTCGTAGTCTACTGCGATGCATCTAACCTCGGTCTTGGTTGCGTCCTCATGCAACGAGATAGGGTTATCGCGTACGCCTCTCGACAGCTCAAGATCCACGAGAAGAACTATACCACACACGACCTCGAGCTTGGTGCAGTTGTTTTTGCGTTAAAGATTTGGCGACACTACCTTTACGGTACCAAGTGCACTATCTTCACCGATCATAGGAGCCTATAACACATCTTTGACCAGAAAGAACTAAACATGCGCCAACGCCGGTGGGTAGAACTCCTCAACGATTATGACTGTGAGATCCGTTACCATCCAGGCAAAGCAAACGTCGCCGCTGATGCTCTCAGTCGATGAAGCTATTTTCATAACATTCGTAATATCCAAGCCCAACATAATCTCGAAACTCTGATACGTGACGCTCAACATGCTTGTTTTACCGAACGAACCTTGAAGAAGGAAAGAATTCTTAATGACGGCGCTCAACTCGAGAACAAATCGAATGGTATCTTTCATTATCTAGACCGAATTTTGATCCCCAAGCGTACCAACTTATGACAAATTCTGCTAGACGAAGCCCACAAATCTCGATACTCCATTCATCCTGGTGCCGATAAGATGTACTAGGACATGCGCTACAAGTGCTGGTGGCCGGGCATGAAGAAGGATATCACTATCTATGTTTCGAAGTGCCTGACATGTTCGAAAGTCAAGGCTGAGCATCAAAGACCCTCTGGCTTACTTGTACAACCCGAGATCCCTATGTGGAAATGGGAGAGTATAGCTATGGATTTCATAACGAAACTACCGCGCACGCCATCAAGTCACGGTAGCATCTGGGTTATCGTTGACCGTTTGACTAAGTCCGCTCACTTTCTACCGATACGGGAAGACTATAAGGTAGAACGATTAGTATGAATCTACACAGATGAGGTTATTTGTCACACCCCGATTTCCACGTGTCACCGATGGGCCCGGTGGGGGATTATCGTGACGTGGTTGGCAACATAATAGTCAAACAACACAATGTTTAATATGCACAGCGGAAGCAAATTTAAAAGATATAATACAACCGAATTTATTATTGTAATATCAAATGTCACAATATTCGGAAGTTTATCCACAGAACGGATCGAAATAAAATATGAAACAATAGTTCAACAGACTTCAGGCATCTTAAGCTTGCGAGACCTCTATGATGCTAAGGAGACAACCAGCCAATTTCGTCTAGTACCTGCATTTAATCTTTTTGGGAAAATACGTCAGTTTACACTGGTAAATACATTCAACTGACTCATTTTGGAAAATGATTGAAAATTGGTTTGGATGCACATGGCATAAACATTTTATTTAACTTGGGAGAATTATTTAATATTATAATCTTGTGAACGAATTACATGTTCCTTGTGCGTTCAGTAGCCTGGATCAAGTCCGGGTTAAAGATCAATAGACACACCACAATATTGAGTTATACACTGACAGGTGTACGCCTACACCCCGTGCTCAGGTCGTGGCCATTACTTCGAATGATGCCGAGGATATCCGGGACATGGTCATTAACCCCCCAAAGGCTTTAAGTAACAAGACTGTTTAAACGAGCCGATCAAATTTTTATTCAACTACCCACTCAACGGTGGAGAATTTGATGCTCGATCAAGCGGTATGCTATATACCGTAACCCAAGCCCGTATAGGGAAAATAAGTTAAAAGTATTTACCTGAGCAATGTATAAATCACAATAAGCAAAATGCACGTAGCTTTTACTGGTCCTCCTAATCTAGAACGAATGTTTTATAATAACCTATTAGAATCCTAACGGGTCTTTAATTAAGCTTAAGCTTAGACCGGCTAGTTTCAAAGATACGGTTCGTACGCACGATTAAGCGAAGACCGGATAGAATGTGATTTAGACCCGAAAAGTTTGAAGACTTGTTTAATATGGGTTTATTATTCACATTCTGGATTTTGAGATAAAACCGTTAAGGTTTGACCCGTTTCGGCTAATTTATGTAAACTTGTTACATAAACCGAACCGTACGCGTAATAAACGTGACGGGTATTCATGAGAGCTATAGACAGGTTTCCTAATTTAATTATGCCTCAAATATGTTGTGACATCAGTAAGATGTCCTTCATTATGCCCGAAACGTGTTTAAACACAAACTAGGCCCCTTAGGGTAATTTGGTCATTTTAAAGGTTATAAAAGAGTTTAAGTGTTTAACTGAGTTACAGGTCTGATGTAATCAGCAAACATACTCAGATTAATGAGTTATAACAGTAGGATAAAGTATTTATGTGAAATTTAGTAATTATAACCAAACTATGCCTCGTAGGGGTATTTTGGTAATTTCACATAAGCCGAAAAGCTCAGAACTGAAGTCTGAGTTTAACAACCTTTGCTTACTGTTAAAATATTATAATTTGCCTCAAATATCAGTAGGTATTAACCCTTGTATGTTTAAAATACTTCTAGTACATACTATGCGTTAAAAACGCTTAAAAAGGCGATTAAAGGCCATTTCCGGGTTTGATACTTAAATCTGATATTTTTATATTTCCAAAAGGCTTAAAATAATTTATTTAACATATCTAATCAGTAGCAAAAGGTTTGGAGTCGTTTAGATATGTAAAACTCATTTTATGGCCCGTAAGGGCAAAACCGACAATTACCGAACTAAGCCTACGACTACTAGTTATGCTCAGCCTAAAATTAATTAAAAATCCTTAAAATTCCCAAAATAATATATTACATCAGTGGGTAAAATATTTGATATCAAAAAGTATGTTTAAGTAGGCTATACGTTAATTACGCCATTTTATTAACATAAAGCTTTCAATTTGCGATAATGAGCATAACTCTCAATCTACACCTCAAACTGGTCTCAAATTTTGCATACAAGTTTATATATCAGTATGTAAGGTTTCTACTCTTTTACATTTCCAAAAATCACGTTTTAAGGTAATAAGGGCATAATGGTCAACATATGAGCAATTAACGGAATCATGCATATTAATTGGATAACTAATGATCCGAGGTGTATAATCATAGAGGGTTATACTAGCATGTAACCTGGTCCAAATAAAGCTCTAAGGCATTTCTAAAATATGCCTAAACGGGTCAGAACTGAAAGTCAAAGGGAAAGTCAAACTATGTGACTTTCGGTTCCGAACCGGGTATTTATAGGAAACTGTCGGGTTGAACATGTTTAGACATGTTCTTACACTTATTACTAAGTTATAACAATGATCAAACAGGTTGTATATGATCTACATTGCTAATTAAGCATAAATTGTATTTTAAGTATCCTGTTGACTTTTTCTTAGCAAGTTTGACCCGACTTTTGACCTGGTTAGAGTGGTAATCAGGGGGAACCCTTTTAAGGATTTATTACCCACATAATTACCAACTTATAACTATTTTTAATTCGAGATTTGACTGAGCCATTATTAATTAATCTCGAAGTCAAACCGTAATCACGATGGTTTGACTTTTAGCTAAATAACTAAGCTAAACTTAATTAAGAAAGGATTAGCAGACTTACAAGGGTCTAATGGTTGATTAGGAAGTCTTGGAATCAGCTTTGGAGTTCCAGAGATGATCAGAAGTGAGTGCAAGAATGTTTGTAAACTTGAAGGCCTTATATACTAGTTGTAATCACCATGAGATGTTGACAACTAAGGCTACAAGTGACCACAATTGTCCCACAAGTGTCCCTGGGGTCTAGGAACATTTTAGGGGTCGCCCAATAGTGAGAAATACCAGTGAGATCGGTCAAAATCGCGCAAAACAGGCTGCAGCCAGTTTTCTGTTCGCTGGGCACTGCTTGCGCACCGTAAGGCTTTATGCTTGCGGTGCGCAAGCCTTCATCAGGGACCAAAAGTTGTTGTTCTTTGACGTTTTGAAGGGGCAAGTGGGTATAAACGAATTGTGGACTTCTTATTTACAACATGGGACTTCAATTATCAGTTATATACCCTACCATTTGAATTTGTTTGCTTGGATCCTTTATAAAAGTACCGAAAACTAAGGGTTACCGTAGGAATTTCTTCGTAGGAGTCCACCAATTAAATTATGAATCATTCATTGCTATAATTCACTGAACTTGAACATATACTAGATGTTTTTAATATGATTTGAGTCTTGGGATTTATAACGAGGTCGTTCAGAGGTGCAAAAGTTAACATGACGACACTTTTAAATCCTGTCAAACATTTTTAATAAATCCGAGTTTATAACGCTTTTTGTCTTACTCGACACGTGTCGTTATTTTATTTAACACGAATTTTCGAGGTGTTACATTATTTGCCGACATGGGACACCTCGTGATATCATTTCTGACTGCGATGGTCGATTTACTTTGCGTCTTTGGGAAACGTTTCAATATGCTCTCGGTACTACTCTTAATCTAAGTACCGCTTTCCATCCCCAGACCGACAGTCAGACTGAACGCACGATTCGTACCCTTGAAGACATGCTTCGCTCGTGTGTCATAGATTTCGGTGGTAATTGGGACATACACTTACCTTTAGTCGAATTCTCGTATAATAACAGTTATCACTCTAGCATTCAAATGGCACCATTTGAGGCATTATACGGAAGAAAATGTCGATCGCCTATTGTATGGCACGAGATCGGAGACGCGCAAATTACCGGTCCTGAGCTGTTGCAAGAAACGACTGACAAAATCCTCCAAATTCGAGATAATCTGCTGAAAGCTCGGATCCGACAGAAAAGTTACGCTGATAGACGCCGCAAGCCCCTTGAATTTGACTTTGGCGATCACGTACTCCTAAAGGTTGCACCTTGGAAGGGGGTGATCAGATTCGGCAAGAAAGGAAAGCTCGCGCCTTGATATGTTGGACCCTTTAAAATTCTGGAAAGGATTGGCAAAGTGGCCTACAGACTCGAACTACCGGAGGAACTGAGTAATGCCTACTCGACTTTCCACGTTTCGAACCTCAAAAAGTGTCTATCCGACCAGGAATTACATGTCCCCCTGGAAGATTTACAAGTGGAAGAAACATTACACTTCATGGAAAAGCCTGTCGAGATCATGGGCCGAGAAACCAAGGTACTCAGACGCTCACGCATTCCCATTGTGAAGGTTCGCTGGGAAGGCAAACGCGGCGTCGAGTTCACCTGGGAACTCGAAAGTGACATGAAGGCGAAGTACCCGCAACTGTTTGTTACGCCTACTTCTTAAATTTCAGGACGAAATTCCCTAAAGTAGGGGAGACTGTAACACCCCGTGTCACGGAAGTCAAAGTCAAAGTCAAGGGAAGAAAAGATACACATATAGACGTTTAGGTTTAATATGTTGTATCAATTTTGTTTATGTTATTATGTATTTCATTTGAACTTGTTGTTATTTGAACTCCTTGTAACGTTTGAAAATTTACTTTATGAAATGAAATCGGTTTATTTAAATATTGTCACAAATAGTGTTATGAAGTCTCTTGCAATCTCGTTTTCGTCTCATTCTAATGTTTCCGCCATCGGTTGGGGTGTGACAATATATATCACATAAGCAATCATCACAATAAACAACCACACAATAACATAATCATCACATAAACAGGTAAGTCAACATTGTTTTTAATGAGAACACGACTATTGAGCTTTCATTAATAACCAACCACAAGTTACATTGTTTTCAAGTTATAGCATATCAAAAAGAGACATGGGGTCACACTACCCCTGTCAAATAAGTCTGTCAATATACGAAAGAAATAATCAAAATATGGTATTCATATCTTCATAATCTCGGCTCAATTGTGGTGCTCTCACCAAAAGTAGGGTACCTGCGTAAAACCATAAACCTAAAATGCTGATGGTGGAGGAGGAGGGAAAAAGAGCAAACTGCGAACATGGGCGAGCTCCTCCTCAAGCTCATAAACACGACGAATCAGGTAGCTGATCTGCTGCTCAACTATGAGAAAGCGGGCATCAAAGCCCGGAATAGATGTGGGAGCAGCAGGTGGAGGTACAAAAGATGTTGATGATGAGGGTGGGGGAACAGAAGTAGGATGAAATAGAAACGGTGATCATCTGGCACCCTCGCCAAACTCTAACTTGAGGACTCTGCGGCTCAGGATCTCAAACTGAAGCTACAGGGACAAAAGTAACTCATCACGTGTGTAGCCGACATGATACGAGGGATGATAAGGGTCAGAAATAGGCATCGAGTAAGGTGGGAAATGTAACACCCCGTGTCACGGAAGTCAAAGTCAAAGTCAAAGTCAAGGGAATAAAAGATTGCTAATTGCGATCTGTCACTCCTTGCTTAACTACTGATTTGACTACCTTGACTTATAACCAATTTAGTATTTGAATCGCTATAGTTGTATTATGTGGAGTACATGTTAATAAATCGCTAATTTAAGCGTAGTTAATCGCTACTCGACTTATCACTAATCGCATCACAATACGAATTATGTGTTCTGGATATTGTTTTACGTGTGTGTGCCATTATGTGTTACTTGTGCATGTTATGTTTGTGTTGAGGTGATTAATCGCAATCGCAACTCTATCGCATCGCAATCAAATCGCAAACGCTAAACACAAGTTATTTACAGTGATTGTATGTTAGATATAGTTGTTAGGTTATTTGTGTGACTAATGGGTAATACTATCGCCTTGCTTGCTCGAAACACATCGCAATACTCAACGCACGAAACGAAAACACGAAAACCAACACGCGGAAACCAGTCGATCGAATGACCATTCGATCGAATGGTCATCCGAACGGATGACCATCCGATCGGATGGCCATCTGACCCGACGCTGGTGCCCATATTTCCTCTTTTGGAAACCCTATAAATACCCCTGTCACATCACCAAAGTGATGTAACAGCTCTCTCTCTCGACCAGCGTGCTCTAGCTCACTTTTCCTCTCGATTTCTCACGATTCTTGTAAGTTTTCCACTCAAATCTTGTACCTCTATGATCTACACGCACTACATCATTTTCACCTTTGAATCTTAACTTTTAATCGTGAAATCAGTGGATTTGAGGTGTTCTAGGGTGATGTCATCATGGAGTTCTTATGAACTTCAAGATTTGACTTCATTCCACCAAGAACAACTCAGATCTGAAAGATTTCCATATGATTTAACACTATTTTCACCTAGATCTAAACATTTTTAGAGTTAAAAGGATTGAAAGACGCTTTTCTAACTTTCTTTCAACTCTTTTACACTCAATGCACTCAAAACCGATAGTATCAGAGCTCGTTCAGGCTTTGTAATCATTCTCTGGTGAAGTGTTGGACTGAGATCTGATTCCTATCCACGAGATAACCGACTTCGGGTTGAACACGAACAGTCGTCGTGAACAGTTAACTGGTTCGGATTGGGGAGATACCCGTTCGATCAGATAACCTGGGTCCGAAGGGGTTCCTGTTGTTCAAAACGTTGTCATAACCGTCTCGATCAGACCACAAAACTTTCAAATATTCAAGCTCAAAACGACCAGATTGAGGGATGGGTTGCCGTCCGATCGGATTGCTATCCGATCGAACCGCAATCCGATCAGATTGCACTTGGTGTTTCGGGTAGTGTCTGGTGTTTTAGATTCTAAGTATAAGATTTAGTGTTTTAGGTGTTATGTGTTTATAAGATGTATTATGATGTTCGGTGACCATAACTAGTTTCGTAACACTGAAAAGTGCTTATAGTGAAAATTTGGTGTTTCGGGTAGTGTCCGATTGTTTGGTTGGTTACTGGTTCGTTAATGTGCTAAATTACGCAGTTTAGTGTGCTTTATGTTCCCTTTCATGACAGTTTTGATTTCCGACACTTAGGAAGGTATTCTGGACCATTAAACCATAATTTTGCATTATATATTGTTGTTAAAATGCTGATTTTTGCTGAAATATGCAGAATTCTGCAGTTTGTGTGAGTTTTAGGCACTTTCCGGCACTTAAACTATCACTAGGAAGACAGTTTTATGATCCTTACTTTCCTACACACTATACTAGTGTAACTCTTGGTTTCGTGCTTATTCTGTGTCTTAGTATCATGTCTGTCTGAGTACTTAACTCCCGTCAGTACTTATAACTTGTCTGATAATTGTGCTAACTTTGTTTCGTGCACTAACTGAACCATATTGTGTTGCATTTTAATATTGATAAATAATCATGCAACATGTAATGCACTTGTATGTATATGACAATAATCAGAAATTCATTCATGTCATTAATCCAAATCAGGCACAGTCATTAAGATACAAATTACTGTTTAATTATTGTACGGACACACGGAAAATTGACAGTTGTCACAGATTGTTGAAAATTTGGTGAATGGATATTTGATGAATTATAATTTAATGAAATTATAATTATTAATAAACTCTTCATATGGTGAATTAAAGACTAAACTCTTAAGTAGAGTTTTAATGTCTTTTAATTTAAGTCTTTATGTCTCAAATTAAGTGAGACTTTTCACTCATCCTCAACTCTTGTATAATAATAGGCTATATGCCTCATTTGAGAGGAAGCACATCTAGAAAAATACAAGAGAAGATACAAGAAAATTACATGAATATATAGAGAGTTATTGGAAAGAAAAAAAATACTTGAAGACCCATGTGTTGGGTACTTAGAGAGATATGTTTTCTCTATTCGATTTCACCACCGTCACATCTTTATTTGTTCCATAAGTTCAAACACTACAATTATCCGGTGTAACCTCGGGCGCGTGGCCATCTTCGTCAGTACAGACTGCTTCGGTTGTTGTACCCTGGGAGACAGACGCGTCGTCTTTGGTAGAGGCGTGAAATCTGTTTTAAGGGAAGCGTGTTGAACACGTGCCTCAACCAAAATCGTCAACGTTTTAGTGTGCTCTTTGTTGCAGTCAAGGAGTATATTTCAAGATTCAAGATGATGAATACTTGAGTCTAAGATGCTATCAAGTGCGCGTGAAGGACCCATCAGAGATGCGACTTGAATCAAGATTGGTATATATAATTATATTTTATATTCCTTTTATTTAATTACTGCAACCGGTATTGTAGTATAATATTTCCTACGAATAACGAGAGTCTCGTTAATATATATTTTGTAACTATATTTTATAAAAGGTGAACCTAGTTCTTACATAAGTGACACGAAAGAGGTTTTATCAAACGATGTAAGGGTTGTTAGTTATGTTGCTTGAAAGGGAAGAATGTATGGAAAACCCACTTTAATTTAGAAAATCCGGGAAACTCAAAGCTCCCGATGTTTTTTTTTTTTTTTTTAAATTTATACATGTTATATAAATGTTTTTAAGGGTTTTGGGCAAAAAAAATCAAAAAAGCACCGAGTAGTTATTTTAAAAAAAAAATAAACAAGTTTTGGTGTAACACGTGTTACATTCATCTGACATATTTGTAACACGTGTTACACCAAAACTTGTTTATTTTTTTTTTAAATATCTACTCGGCGTTTTTTTTTTTTTTTTTGCCCAAAACCCTTAAAAACATGTATATAACATGTATAAATTTAAAAAAAAAAAACATCGGGAGCTTTGAGTTTTCTAAATTAAAGTGGGTTTTCTATAGATACTTACATTGTTGCTTGAATACTTAAAGAATATAATTATTACATTAATTAAGAAATATTTTCTACAATATCCATTTCAAATAATTAGAAAATTAAAAAAATTAATTGTTTAATTTTGGATATTGATTTCATTAGGTAGATATGCACATCAAGTGAAAATTGTATATTTTTGTAGGGTAAGGATAGTGTAAAAAGGGCCTAAAGTGTGAGAAGTGTAAGAAGTGTATTATAACACTATATATAATACTATATAACACCATATAAACACCGTATAACAATATGTAACACCATATAATACAATATAACACTATGTAACACTATATATCATTATATAACAAATATAACACTATACATCTATCATAAACATGCTATCAGACAACATATAGTGTTATATTTGTTATATAATGATATATAGTGTTACATAGTGTTATATGGTATTATATGGTGTTACATATTGTTATACGGTGTTTATATGGTGTTATATAGTATTATATATAGTGTTATAATACACTTCTCACACTTCTCATACTTTGAGCACTTTTTACAGGATCCTCTACCTATTTTTGTAAAAGAATTAGTTTTGCTATTCAAAAAAATAGGTAGCCGCGTAGCTTTTTGTCCGTTTACCAATTATTTCGATGTAAATTCTTAAAGTGAATATAATAAAGACTAAAATAATAATTTAAAGTTTGTAATCCGTTTAGATACAACATTAACAAGCATCTCTAATCCGTTTAGACAAATGGGTTATATGTTTTGTGTACTAACTATATGAACTTCGGTGTTTCATGATAGCGTTAGTGACTTTAATATGACTAATTATATGAATCATATTCTGGTTCATTAATTTAATAAGTTCTTTATATTATATAAAAATAAAATCTAGCTACGAAAATGTAAATAAGAATGACAGATAGACGGGTAATAAGCTGCGTCGCAACCAATAACGACTTTATAAAAGTATCTATATGTTAACAACTCATTTAAATTTATAATTAGTATTTATTTAACTCGTTACATTAACTTCATTTTGTCAGTTTTTTTATAACGGCAATTATACTTTATTTAAAATTATTAGTGTAATAACTAGGGGTGCAAACGAGCCGAGCCGAGCTGAGCCCGAGCTCGACCAGGCTCGAGCTGGAGCTCGTTTAACATATGAAAGCTCGAGCTCGAGCTCGGCTCGATTCGAGCTTTATTTCTAAAACTCAAGCTCGGCTCGAAGGTAATTTTTCAAGCTCGGGCTCGACTCGTTTAGTATTTATTAATTAATTTATATTAATTATAATTATTATTATACATATAATTTAGTTATTTTTTATATTTATATAAATGGTAATTATTATTATGTAAATATATGTTTAATATATTAATAAAAAATATATAAACAGAAAGCTCGATTAGGCTCGCGAGCCGGCTCGAGCTCGATAAGCGAAGCTCGGGCTCGGGCTCGTTTACTAAACGAGATTGTTTTTAGGCTCGGGCTTGAGCTCGTTTAAGCTCGGCTCGTTCGAGCTTTTTCGGAGCAGAACTCGAGTAGCTCGCGAGTGGCTCGGCTCGTTTGCACCCCTAGTAATAACTTTGTGGTCTTTGTTGCTTGCAAGCATTAAGAACTTGTAGTTGAAGATAATTTATGGCATGAGACGTTTATTCAGAACTTACCCGTGTGGGAGATTCTATATCCATTGTTGACATGAAACACATCATCATAGTTAATAAGGTTCTTAATATTCTCTTATTAAAGATATTTAGCTAATTAATTAATTAATTAATATAGACGCGTTAAATAATAAAAATTATCAAGTAAAGAAACACAAGAATCACATAAACACTTGTATGTAATAGGTAGCGTATTGCGGCGGTGATGCCTTAGTTGTTTATAGTTGGCAGCACGTTATGTAATATGTTAACCATATGAAAAGACGTATTTGGACGTATCCAATCTAAATATTGCGGTTACAAAATAAACGGAATCGAACCCGAGTTGGTTCGTTTAGTGAGCGTTCCACCTAACCACTACATCACCTTTACCTTTACACCAAGACTTATTGACGTCAAAACATACAATAACTCGAATTTATACCGTCGAATGAAAACAAATTATATTTGATCCTATTGTTTCCAAACACAGTTAACGTCAAAACGTATACCAACAAAAAAACGTACGCAAAAATAAGCACGCAAATGTATTATATTTGACCATACTCGATTTCGAAAAATAAATTATGTTGAAACGTGAATTTATATCATTTACATTAAAATGTGAATTTTTACCGACATGCAGTGGCGAAGCTTAAGATTCCGACCGGGGGGTCGAAAACGTATATACCCAAATATTTCTATACGAAAACTACATACTCTCCACTACTGAGTGAAAAGTTTGGGGGTCGGCCGCCCCCTCCCGCCCACTAGAAGTTGCGCCCCTGCTGACATGTACATTAAAATGTCAAAAAGTAGACCAATTGAAAACGTACATAAAAATAAGTGTGAAAACGTATTATATTTGACCCGACCCGTTTCCGAAAATTTACGCCGAAACCTGAATTTATACCAACACCTACATAAAAAGAACCACGTGATACGGTGGGTAAATTTGAAAAGTTAGAACTCAATGGGGTGAAAATGACATTTGTAAGGTTTTTAGAAAATAGAGGAGGTGTAAATGTCAATTTTAAAAATCTAGGGACTATTTTTGACAAGTTGAAAGTTGAGTGGCTATTTTGTTTTTTTATATGCCACGGAACTTTGTTTTTAAGGTATATAGAAATTTTATACCCCTGACAATATATGACCCATTAATCAAGAAATTAGTTGATATGGGTAGAAAATTGTTTATATGCTTGTTTTGATTTGCTAAAATTATAAGGCTAGTCAATTTGCGTCTACTTAAATTATATCACAAAGCAATATGGGCCATTAGCATAAAACTTGACAATCTAAAATGAGTTACCACCCATCCTCATTGTGTCCGCCTACTAGCCATCACCACCACCACATCTCCTGCAAACAACCTTCTCCACCTCCTAAAACATTTGTCACCCCGCCTCCACCACAATCGTAGTGACGGCTCCACCTTCACATTCTCACCATCACCACAACCTATTGTAGCCACCATCATCATTGTCACCTCCACCTATCGTCAACGTCATTCATCGCCACTAGTCGCCATAAAAACAAATATCGTAACTGAAGTGATTTTAACACTCTCTTTTTTTCCATTATAAAACAACTCATTTCAAGACAAAACCATTCTAACCAAAGACCATGTTTTAACCTGTACAAAACTAATACTTTTTATTATAACACATTTTATTTCTAGCAATTGATAAGCCAAGCCCATTTTAACCAATTAGTTGATCCGGCCATTTTTCTTAGGGGTGAGCAGAAAACTGAAATAACCAAACCGTAACCGAAATAACCGAACCGAAAAAACCGAACCGAAACAAAAACCGACGGTTCGGTTTTTAGATTTTTAATAACTGAAAATTTCGGTTCGGTTTTTGGATAATCATTTTCAATAACCGAAAAAAACGAACCGAACCGATAAGTTACAACCCATATATTTTTAAGTTTAGGTTTAAGTTGTTTAAATGTTTAACCCAATGCTAATAGAAATTATTAATTTTATTCTTGACTGTTAAGTGTTTATAATAAAAACATTACATGGTTATTTATAATTGAAGTGATCTATTTATTACCTACAAGAAATAACAAAATTTTATATAAAAATTAAATGATCTTTAAATTATTATAAAAGAAAATGTCTTAATAAAAACTTTAGAGAAACATAAAAATAGATTAGAAGGTTAGGTTTATGTAAACAATATTAATTCAAGAAGTTAACTATAATAGTTTAAATTTAAACATATAATAAAGATTCTTATATTTTAAATTATACTTTATATTTTTTTGAATCTTACATAATTTTGTTCCAAAAACCGAAATAACCGAAAAAACCGAACCGAACCGACATAAAAACCGAAAAAACCAAAACCGAATGGTTTTAAAAAGCCAAAAACCGACATTTCGGTTTTGGTTTTGATTTTACCCAAAAACCGAACCGAACCGTGCACACCCCTAATTTTTCTATTTAAAATTACTTTTCAGCCTCTATAAGGCTATGTTTTATGGTTTCACATTTTTGGGTAAATTACATTTTTCGTTCTTTATGTTTGTAGCGGATTGCAATGAATGACTTTTAACTTCAATAATTACAGTTACAGTCATTTACATGGAAAACTCATTACACTCTACGTCCTTTGGTCCAAACCAGGTTATAATTTTCAGTTAAACATGGCATATGCGTGGCATGGAGGGATTTTAACTAAAAGGGTACTTGTGTAATTTGACATTTTATTTTATTTTTGGAATTTTATCTCTCATTAACTAAAAATGCATAAGATTATGGAAACTGTTTCTCCATGATTTTCTGAATGGTGGTTTCGAAACCCTTGATCTACAACACCAAACCCACCGTTAAACTCATAGTCCGTCGGACCACCACCACCACCGACGGATGGAATCCCCATTTTCCCAGTCACCTTTTTCATTTCCGATGGTGATGCCTACCGGAGATTGTGGAAAGTGGTGGAGGTCAAGAACTTCGGCATTGGAGGTGGTGGTGGTGGTGGCGGTTTCTTGATTTTTCGGCCATTTGGAAGAAATCGGTGCCACGGCGGCGGTGTCAGCGCCCCGTGAGAGGAAGACAGGGTGGAGGATTTCTTGACATTGTGTTTTAACAACAAGCATTCATGCTGCTAACGCTGGATGAAGTTATTTCTATAAGGCTATATATATAAACCCATTTCTCTCCTAGAAAGTCTGAAAATCCACATCCTATTTCTTCGTTCTTCTCCACTTACCACCCACCACCACCACCTGCCACCACACCACTATCCAACCTCACACGTTACCGTCGCAACCACTACATACCACCACTATCATTACCGTCCCCTAATCTGAACCCTAGCTTGGGTCGTCAGTAACGTGGGTGGGTGGGTAGTGGTGTGGTGGCAGGTGGTAATGGTGGTGGTGTGTAGTGGTTGCGACAGTAACATGTGAGGGTGGGTAGTGGTGTGGTGGCAGGTGGTGGTGGTGGTAGGTAAGTGGAGAAGAATGAAGAAATAGGATGTGGGTTTTCAGACTTTGTGGGAGAGAAATATATATATATATATATATATATATATATATATATATATATATATATATATATAGTGGGGATCCTGCGGAAAGTGTGTTTTTCCTAGAAAGTCTAGGAAGCAATCTCGGCCATCCAATGGGTGTGTTTAATGGTTGAGATCATCTTGGTGGCATTTTGGTAATATGTGTTTCTTAAAAATAGGATTATTTAATTAATCAGGGGTAAATATGTCATTTAGCTTGTTTTAAATATGGAAATAACTGTCATTCCATAAACCACCCCACATTTCTTGCGATTCTCTCTCTCTCTCTCTCTCTCTCTCCCTTTCTCTCTTCTCTCTCTCTCTTCCTTCTATCCTTCATGAAGAAACTCAACATCAGAGAAAACACATCGTGACAAATGTCACACATCGTACCAGCATGAATGGTAAAACACAGCGTCAAGAAATCCTCCAGCATTATCAGCATGAATGCTAAAACACAACGATATTAAACTGCTTGCTGTTAAAACACAATGTCAAGAAATCCTTCAGCATTACCAGTATGGATGGTAAAACACAGCGTCAAGAAATCCTCCAGCATTACCAACATGAATGCTAAAACACAACGGTATTAATCTGCTTGCTGTTAAAACACAATGTCAAGAAATCATCCAGCATTACCAGCATGGATGGTAAAACACAGCGTCAAGAAATCCTCCAGCATTACTAACATGAATGCTAAAACACAACTGTATTAATCTGCTTGCTGTTAAAACACAATGTCAAGAAATCATCCAGCGTTACCAGCATGAATGCATGCTGTTAAAACACAATGTCAAGAAATCTTCCAGCATTACCAGCATGGATGGTAAAACACAGCGTCAAGAAATCCTCCAGCATTACCAGCATGGATGGTAAAACACAACGTCAAGAAATCCTCCAGCATTACCAACATGAATGCTAAAACACAACTGTATTAATCCGCTTGCTGTTAAAACACAATGTCAAGAAATCATCCAGCGTTAGCAGCATGAATGCTTGTTGTTAAAACACAATGTCAAGAAATCCTCCACCCTGTCTTCCTCTCACGGGGCGCTGACACCGCCGCCGTGGCACCGATTTCTTCCAAATGGCCGAAAAATCAAGAAACCGCCACCACCACCACCACCTCCAATGCCGAAGTTCTTGACCTCCACCACTTTCCACAATCGCCGGTAGGCATCACCATCGGAAATGAAAAAGGTGACTGGGAAAATGGGGATTCCATCCGTCGGTGGTGGTGGTGGTCCGACGGACTATGAGTTTAACGGTGGGTTTGGTGTTGTAGATCAAGGGTTTTGAAACCACCATTCAGAAAATCATGGAGAAACAGTTTCCATAATCTTATGCATTTTTAGTTAATGAGAGATAAAATTCCAAAAATAAAATAAAATGTCAAATTACACAAGTACCCTTTTAGTTAAAATCCCTCCATGCCACGCATATGCCATGTTTAACTGAAAATTATAACCTGGTTTGGACCAAAGGACGTAGAGTGTAATGAGTTTTCCATGTAAATGACTGTAACTGTAATTATTGAAGTTAAAAGTCATTCATTGCAATCCGCTACAAACATAAAGAACGAAAAATGTAATTTACCCAAAAATGTGAAACCATAAAACATAGCCTTATAGAGGCTGAAAAGTAATTTTAAATAGAAAAATTAGGGGTGTGCACGGTTCGGTTCGGTTTTTGGGTAAAATCAAAACCAAAACCGAAATGTCGGTTTTTGGCTTTTTAAAACCATTCGGTTTTGGTTTTTTCGGTTTTTATGTCGGTTCGGTTCGGTTTTTTCGGTTATTTCGGTTTTTGGAACAAAATTATGTAAGATTCAAAAAAATATAAAGTATAATTTAAAATATAAGAATCTTTATTATATGTTTAAATTTAAACTATTATAGTTAACTTCTTGAATTAATATTGTTTACATAAACCTAACCTTCTAATCTATTTTTATGTTTCTCTAAAGTTTTTATTAAGACATTTTCTTTTATAATAATTTAAAGATCATTTAATTTTTATATAAAATTTTGTTATTTCTTGTAGGTAATAAATAGATCACTTCAATTATAAATAACCATGTAATGTTTTTATTATAAACACTTAACAGTCAAGAATAAAATTAATAATTTCTATTAGCATTGGGTTAAACATTTAAACAACTTAAACCTAAACTTAAAAATATATGGGTTGTAACTTATCGGTTCGGTTCGTTTTTTTCGGTTATTGAAAATGATTATCCAAAAACCGAACCGAAATTTTCAGTTATTAAAAATCTAAAAACCGAACCGTCGGTTTTTGTTTCGGTTCGGTTTTTTCGGTTCGGTTATTTCGGTTACGGTTTGGTTATTTCAGTTTTCTGCTCACCCCTAAGAAAAATGGCCGGATCAACTAATTGGTTAAAATGGGCTTGGCTTATCAATTGCTAGAAATAAAATGTGTTATAATAAAAAGTATTAGTTTTGTACAGGTTAAAACATGGTCTTTGGTTAGAATGGTTTTGTCTTGAAATGAGTTGTTTTATAATGGAAAAAAAGAGAGTGTTAAAATCACTTCAGTTACGATATTTGTTTTTATGGCGACTAGTGGCGATGAATGACGTTGACGATAGGTGGAGGTGACAATGATGATGGTGGCTACAATAGGTTGTGGTGATGGTGAGAATGTGAAGGTGGAGCCGTCACTACGATTGTGGTGGAGGCGGGGTGACAAATGTTTTAGGAGGTGGAGAAGGTTGTTTGCAGGAGATGTGGTGGTGGTGATGGCTAGTAGGCGGACACAATGAGGATGGGTGGTAACTCATTTTAGATTGTCAAGTTTTATGCTAATGGCCCATATTGCTTTGTGATATAATTTAAGTAGACGCAAATTGACTAGCCTTATAATTTTAGCAAATCAAAACAAGCATATAAACAATTTTCTACCCATATCAACTAATTTCTTGATTAATGGGTCATATATTGTCAGGGGTATAAAATTTCTATATACCTTAAAAACAAAGTTCCGTGGCATATAAAAAAACAAAATAGCCACTCAACTTTCAACTTGTCAAAAATAGTCCCTAGATTTTTAAAATTGACATTTACACCTCCTCTATTTTCTAAAAACCTTACAAATGTCATTTTCACCCCATTGAGTTCTAACTTTTCAAATTTACCCACCGTATCACGTGGTTCTTTTTATGTAGGTGTTGGTATAAATTCAGGTTTCGGCGTAAATTTTCGGAAACGGGTCGGGTCAAATATAATACGTTTTCACACTTATTTTTATGTACGTTTTCAATTGGTCTACTTTTTGACATTTTAATGTACATGTCAGCAGGGGCGCAACTTCTAGTGGGCGGGAGGGGGCGGCCGACCCCCAAACTTTTCACTCAGTAGTGGAGAGTATGTAGTTTTCGTATAGAAATATTTGGGTATATACGTTTTCGACCCCCCGGTCGGAATCTTAAGCTTCGCCACTGCATGTCGGTAAAAATTCACATTTTAATGTAAATGATATAAATTCACGTTTCAACATAATTTATTTTTCGAAATCGAGTATGGTCAAATATAATACATTTGCGTGCTTATTTTTGCGTACGTTTTTTTGTTGGTATACGTTTTGACGTTAACTGTGTTTGGAAACAATAGGATCAAATATAATTTGTTTTCATTCGACGGTATAAATTCGAGTTATTGTATGTTTTGACGTCAATAAGTCTTGGTGTAAAGGTAAAGGTGATGTAGTGGTTAGGTGGAACGCTCACTAAACGAACCAACTCGGGTTCGATTCCGTTTATTTTGTAACCGCAATATTTAGATTGGATACGTCCAAATACGTCTTTTCATATGGTTAACATATTACATAACGTGCTGCCAACTATAAACAACTAAGGCATCACCGCCGCAATACGCTACCTATTACATACAAGTGTTTATGTGATTCTTGTGTTTCTTTACTTGATAATTTTTATTATTTAACGCGTCTATATTAATTAATTAATTAATTAGCTAAATATCTTTAATAAGAGAATATTAAGAACCTTATTAACTATGATGATGTGTTTCATGTCAACAATGGATATAGAATCTCCCACACGGGTAAGTTCTGAATAAACGTCTCATGCCATAAATTATCTTCAACTACAAGTTCTTAATGCTTGCAAGCAACAAAGACCACAAAGTTATTACTAGGGGTGCAAACGAGCCGAGCCACTCGCGAGCTACTCGAGTTCTGCTCCGAAAAAGCTCGAACGAGCCGAGCTTAAACGAGCTCAAGCCCGAGCCTAAAAACAATCTCGTTTAGTAAACGAGCCCGAGCCCGAGCTTCGCTTATCGAGCTCGAGCCGGCTCGCGAGCCTAATCGAGCTTTCTGTTTATATATTTTTTATTAATATATTAAACATATATTTACATAATAATAATTACCATTTATATAAATATAAAAAATAACTAAATTATATGTATAATAATAATTATAATTAATATAAATTAATTAATAAATACTAAACGAGTCGAGCCCGAGCTTGAAAAATTACCTTCGAGCCGAGCTTGAGTTTTAGAAATAAAGCTCGAATCGAGCCGAGCTCGAGCTCGAGCTTTCATATGTTAAACGAGCTCCAGCTCGAGCCTGGTCGAGCTCGGGCTCAGCTCGGCTCGGCTCGTTTGCACCCCTAGTTATTACACTAATAATTTTAAATAAAGTATAATTGCCGTTATAAAAAAACTGACAAAATGAAGTTAATGTAACGAGTTAAATAAATACTAATTATAAATTTAAATGAGTTGTTAACATATAGATACTTTTATAAAGTCGTTATTGGTTGCGACACAGCTTATTACCCGTCTATCTGTCATTCTTATTTACATTTTCGTAGCTAGATTTTATTTTTATATAATATAAAGAACTTATTAAATTAATGAACCAGAATATGATTCATATAATTAGTCATATTAAAGTCACTAACGCTATCATGAAACACCGAAGTTCATATAGTTAGTACACAAAACATATAACCCATTTGTCTAAACGGATTAGAGATGCTTGTTAATGTTGTATCTAAACGGATTACAAACTTTAAATTATTATTTTAGTCTTTATTATATTCACTTTAAGAATTTACATCGAAATAATTGGTAAACGGACAAAAAGCTACGCGGCTACCTATTTTTTTGAATAGCAAAACTAATTCTTTTACAAAAATATATAATTTTCACTTGATGTGCATATCTACCTAATGAAATCAATATCCAAAATTAAACAATTAATTTTTTTAATTTTCTAATTATTTGAAATGGATATTGTAGAAAATATTTCTTAATTAATGTAATAATTATATTCTTTAAGTATTCAAGCAACAATGTAAGTATCTATAGAAAACCCACTTTAATTTAGAAAACTCAAAGCTCCCGATGTTTTTTTTTTTAAATTTATACATGTTATATACATGTTTTTAAGGGTTTTGGGCAAAAAAAATAAAAAAAAAACGCCGAGTAGATATTTAAAAAAAAAATAAACAAGTTTTGGTGTAACACGTGTTACAAATATGTCAGATGAATGTAACACGTGTTACACCAAAACTTGTTTATTTTTTTTTTAAAATAACTACTCGGTGCTTTTTTGATTTTTTTTGCCCAAAACCCTTAAAAACATTTATATAACATGTATAAATTTAAAAAAAAAAAAAAAACATCGGGAGCTTTGAGTTTCCCGGATTTTCTAAATTAAAGTGGGTTTTCCATACATTCTTCCCTTTCAAGCAACATAACTAACAACCCTTACATCGTTTGCTTTATTTTCTTCACACTCTTTGCTTTCTTATCCAAAGAACCACACTCCTCCCGTGCTTTCTTCCTACATACACATACTCGCAGACTAAACGTATACACTTTTGGTTATTCTTTTTTATTTCCCTTTTTATAAATTAGATAATTCAAATTTTATAAATGATTGTTATTTTTTATTTTTATTTTTATTTTTTGAATGGCTATAAATGATTGTTTTTAACTTGGGGTTTTATGCCATATTTAGGGGTGTAAACAATCCCAGAGGTACGAGAGCTACTCATGATCAGCTCGGTTAAAAGTTTGAACGAGCCGAGCCTTGACGTGCCCAAGCTCGAGCCTAAAAATGAGCTCGTTTTGTTATCGAGCCCGACCTCGAGCCTGAAATACAAAGCTCGTTTAGGCTCGCGAGCCTAAACAAGCCCAAACACTTTTTTTAGTTTTTTATATATAACTAGGATTACGACCCGCCGCAATGCGGCGGGATTCTTTAGTTATATACTAATTCGGTCTAGGACCCGCACATTATGTTAACCCTGTCAAACGGGGAAAAATAGACGATGTAAAACGTTCTCCCACACACGCATGTTGTTAAACGTGTCAAACGGGGAAAAAAAGACGATGTAAAAACGTTCACCCACACACGCACGTTGCGTCGTGTTAACTCACAAAATTTAGAACGAAACGTAAAAACGTTAAGCCAAAGACACACGCTGTGATGTGTTATGTCACAAAATTTAGAACCAAGCATAAAGCGCAAAATTTGCGGAAAATGAAAACTATAAATGAACAAAGTTGAAAGTAAAAAAAGTTATGAAGATAGATTGCAAAAGATAAAAAGTTTTGGGTTAAAAGTAATTTATGAAATACTTTTGGGTGAAAAGTAAAAAAAAAATCATTTTTTTTTGGAAAACCCCTAAAGCCAACGTTACGACAATCATATGCATAACCATTTTTTCTTTGAAAAACCCACAAAGCACACCTCGCGTTGCAGCGGGGCGTAAAATTGTGTCAAATAGTACTAATGTCACACAACCGTCATCGACCACCAACACTGACTTGACCTAGGATATGCGTGTTGCGATGAACCTGTCAAACATGGAAAAATAGAGGCAAAAACGTTGAACCACACATGCACGTTGCGTCGTATTAACTCGAAAAATTTAGAACTATACGTAAAACGGAAATTTGCGAAAGATGAAAAGTATAAGTGACAAAAGTTGTGAAGTTAAATTGCAAATAATGAAAAGTTTTGGGTTAAAGTTAAAAAAACAAATTATGTAGGGTTAAAATTGTAAAAGATACAAACCTTTGGGTTAAAACTAAAAAGTCAAGTTTTTTTTTGAATAATGTGCAAAACATAATGTACAAGTCCTTATGCATAGAAAACTTGCTAATTTATATAGGTTTTAATATAATATAATATAATAATAATGATGATAACGGTGATAAGCCAAGCTTTGGCTCGTTTAAGCAATGTTGAAGCGAACTCGAGCCGAGTTTTTAGCTCGTTTAAGGTTGTTCTTAAAATAGTTCTAACTGAGCTCGAGCTGGGTTTTACTTGCGAGCTGAACTCAAGCTCGAGCTCGAGCTCAAAGAAGTAGGCTTGAACCGAGTCGAGCTCGAGCTTCATATTCACTATTGTTAGCAACGATAGTTGTTTATAAACCACATGCCACATCACATATGCATAATTGCATAACATACATATTTATTTATAAACCACATATGATAGTAATGATGCAATAGTTGTTTTCAGAAGAATAAGGCCAAATCAATTATCAATCACTAAGCCACATACTTATCACTGTTTACGCTTGATCCATCTTCTAATTGTTTTCATCTTTGTACCGTCATTTATTTTCTCTTGATCCATCTTCAACTTCACAACCCCCCTTGTCTATGATAAAACCTCTTTCGTGTCACTTATGTAAGAACTAGGTTCACCTTTTATAAAATATAGTTACAAAATATATATTAACGAGACTCTCGTTATTCGTAGGAAATATTATACTACAATACCGGTTGCAGTAATTAAATAAAAGGAATATAAAATATAATTATATATACCAATCTTGATTCAAGTCGCATCTCTGATGGGTCCTTCACGCGCACTTGATAGCATCTTAGACTCAAGTATTCATCATCTTGAATCTTGAAATATACTCCTTGACTGCAACAAAGAGCACACTAAAACGTTGACGATTTTGGTTGAGACACGTGTTCAACACGCTTCCCTTAAAACAGATTTCACGCCTCTACCAAAGACGACGCGTCTGTCTCCCAGGGTACAACAACCGAAGCAGTCTGTACTGACGAAGATGGCCACGCGCCCGAGGTTACACCGGATAATTGTAGTGTTTGAACTTATGGAACAAATAAAGATGTGACGGTGGTGAAATCGAATAGAGAAAACATATCTCTCTAAGTACCCAACACATGGGTCTTCAAGTATTTTTTTTCTTTCCAATAACTCTCTATATATTCATGTAATTTTCTTGTATCTTCTCTTGTATTTTTCTAGATGTGCTTCCTCTCAAATGAGGCATATAGCCTATTATTATACAAGAGTTGAGGATGAGTGAAAAGTCTCACTTAATTTGAGACATAAAGACTTAAATTAAAAGACATTAAAACTCTACTTAAGAGTTTAGTCTTTAATTCACCATATGAAGAGTTTATTAATAATTATAATTTCATTAAATTATAATTCATCAAATATCCATTCACCAAATTTCCAACAATCTGTGACAACTGTCAATTTTCCGTGTGTCCGTACAATAATTAAACAGTAATTTGTATCTTAATGAATGTGCCTGATTTGGATTAATGACATGAATGAATTTCTGATTATTGTCATATACATACAAGTGCATTACATGTTGCATGATTATTTATCAATATTAAAATGCAACACAATATGGTTCAATTAGTGCACGAAACAAAGTTAGCACAATTATCAGACAAGTTATAAGTACTGACGGGAGTTAAGTACTCAGACAGACATGATACTAAGACACAGAATAAGCACGAAACCAAGAGTTACACTAGTATAGTGTGTAGGAAAGTAAGGATCATAAAACTGTCTTCCTAGTGATAGTTTAAGTGCCGAAAAGTGCCTAAAACTCACACAAACTGCAGAATTCTGCATATTTAAGCAAAAATCAGCATTTTAACAACAATATATAATGCAAAATTATGGTTTAATGGTCCAGAATACCTTCCTAAGTGTCGGAAATCAAAACTGTCATGAAAGGGAACATAAAGCACACTAAACTGCGTAATTTAGCACATTAACGAACCAGTAACCAACCAAACAATCGGACACTACCCGAAACACCAAATTTTCACTATAAGCACTTTTCAGTGTTACGAAACTAGTTATGGTCACCGAACATCATAATACATCTTATAAACACATAACACCTAAAACACTAAATCTTATACTTAGAATCTAAAACACCGGACACTACCCGAAACACCAAGTGCAATCCGATCGGATTGCGGTTCGATCGGATAGCAATCCGATCGGACGGCAACCCATCCCTCAATCTGGTCGTTTTGAGCTTGAATATTTGAAAGTTTTGTGGTCTGATCGAGACGGTTATGACAACGTTTTGAACAACAGGAACCCCTTCGGACCCAGGTTATCTGATCGAACGGGTATCTCCCCAATCCGAACCAGTTAACTGTTCACGACGGCTGTTCGTGTTCAACCTGAAGTCGGTTATCTCGTGGATAGGAATCAGATCTCAGTCCAACACTTCACCAGAGAATGATTACAAAGCCTGAACGAGCTCTGATACTATCGGTTTTGAGTGCATTGAGTGTAAAAGAGTTGAAAGAAAGTTAGAAAAGCGTCTTTCAATCCTTTTAACTCTAAAAATGTTTAGATCTAGGTGAAAATAGTGTTAAATCATATGGAAATCTTTCAGATCTGAGTTGTTCTTGGTGGAATGAAGTCAAATCTTGAAGTTCATAAGAACTCCATGATGAAATCACCCTAGAACACCTCAAATCCACTGATTTCACGATTAAAAGTTAAGATTCAAAGGTGAAAATGATGTAGTGCGTGTAGATCATAGAGGTACAAGATTTGAGTGGAAAACTTACAAGAATCGTGAGAAATCGAGAGGAAAAGTGAGCTAGAGCACGCTGGTCGAGAGAGAGAGCTGTTACATCACTTTGGTGATGTGACAGGGGTATTTATAGGGTTTCCAAAAGAGGAAATATGGGCACCAGCGTCGGGTCAGATGGCCATCCGATCGGATGGTCATCCGTTCGGATGACCATTCGATCGAATGGTCATTCGATCGACTGGTTTCCGCGTGTTGGTTTTCGTGTTTTCGTTTCGTGCGTTGAGTATTGCGATGTGTTTCGAGCAAGAAATGCGATAGTATTACCCATTAGTCACACAAATAACCTAACAACTATATCTAACATACAATCACTGTAAATAACTTGTGTTTAGCGTTTGCGATTTGATTGCGATGCGATAGAGTTGCGATTGCGATTAATCACCTCAACACAAACATAACATGCACAAGTAACACATAATGGCACACACACGTAAAACAATATCCAGAACACATAATTCGTATTGTGATGCGATTAGTGATAAGTCGAGTAGCGATTAACTACGCTTAAATTAGCGATTTATTAACATGTACTCCACATAATACAACTATAGCGATTCAAATACTAAATTGGTTATAAGTCAAGGTAGTCAAATCAGTAGTTAAGCAAGGAGTGACAGATCGCAATTAGCAATCTTTTATTCCCTTGACTTTGACTTTGACTTTGACTTCCGTGACACGGGGTGTTACATTTCCCACCTAACTCGATGCCTATTTCTGACCCTTATCATCCCTCGTATCATGTCGGCTACACACGTGATGAGTTACTTTTGTCCCTGCAGCTTCAGTTTGAGATCCTGAGCCGCAGAGTCCTCAAGTTAGAGTTTGGTGAGGGTGCCAGATGATCACCGTTTCTATTTCATCCTACTTCTGTTCCCCCACCCTCATCATCAACATCTTTTGTACCTCCACCTGCTGCTCCCACATCTATTCCGGGCTTTGATGCCCGCTTTCTCATAGTTGAGCAGCAGATCAGCTACCTGATTCGTCGTGTTTATGAGCTTGAGGAGGAGCTCGCCCATGTTCGCAGTTTGCTCATTTTCCCTCCTCCTCCTCCACCATCAGCATCTTAGGTTTATGGTTTTACGCAGGTACCCTACTTTTGGTGAGAGCACCACAATTGAGCCGAGATTATGAAGATATGAATACCATATTTTGATTATTACTTTCGTATATTGACAGACTTATTTGACAGGGGTAGTGTGACCCCATGTCTCTTTTTGATATGCTATAACTTGAAAACAATGTAACTTGTGGTTGGTTATTAATGAAAGCTCAATAATCGTGTTCTCATTAAAAACAATGTTGACTTACATGTTTATGTGATGATTATGTTATTGTGTGGTTTTTTATTGTGATGATTGCTTATGTGATATATATTGTCACACCCCAACCGATGGCGGAAACATTAGAATGAGACGAAAACGAGATTGCAAGAGACTTCATAACACTATTTGTGACAATATTTAAATAAACCGATTTCATTTCATAAAGTAAATTTTCAAACGTTACAAGGAGTTCAAATAACAACAAGTTCAAATGAAATACATAACAACATAAACAAAATTGATACAACATATTAAACCTAAACGTCTATATGTGTATCTTTTCTTCCCTTGACTTTGACTTTGACTTCCGTGACACGGGGTTGATGAAACAATGGTTAACCGGGCAGGGTTAACTCACTGGTCTCGTCAAGAGGGTTAATCCCTTCTTTCCGAGGATCGCTGGCTGGATCGTCTGGTGGTGGGTTTCCTGCACAAGGAAACAAACCGTGACTCGTAACAAGGAGGATGGGGTGGGGGGTGCTCCTTGTTACCACTCTCCGGCGTGAGAATCAGTAATTTGCTTGGGAAGCAAAGTATGATAGTAGTATTGAGAGAGTTGAGAAGTGATACCTCAAACCTGGTTTGGGGTGAGTATTTATAGCCGAGGAGTGAAGGAGGGTAGTTGAGTAGCTAGTCTGACATCGCACAGCTATTTGCAGGTGTGTCAGACCTGTCGGATATTGTGGTGATGCCACGTCCTGCTGTGGTGTCAGACTGTTGTACATACGTGGGCCAGTAGGCGACTGTTCCCAGTGCCACTTGCACTGTGGTGTCAGGCCTACTTGCTTTGAAGGCAGGATGCGGTGCCAGGCCGCATCGCTGCTTGCGGTCATTTGATGTTGTTCCCGCATTGGTTGTTCCATCCATGATTTACGCGGGATGCGGTGCCAGGCCGCATCGCTGCTTAGTGACTGTTACTGTTGTCCAGATCCCTTGTCGTGACGAAAATGTTCATAGGATGCGGTGCGAGGCCGCATCGCTATGCGTAACATTAGTTTCCGTCCTTAAGGTAAGTCTTCTCATCAATGGACAGATTGGACCGCAGTGTTCGCGTGTACCCACGCGGACACTGGAGAGTTTATTGCTGTTGGAGGTTTTTGATGAGGGTAATGGTCATTCGCGGTCGTGCTGACGCGATATTTGAGACCATACCCCTTCAAGTCCCCCCCCCCCAGTCTAGTGTTCCTTCCGTATGCGAGTTGCATGTGGGAGGGATACTGGACTATGTTGTCTAAAAGGTTAAGTATGGGCCATGCAGATGGCACCTTCTTTAAGTAGTCCTTTCTAGTGGATTGTTTCTTCCTTTGAGAAGGGTGCATGTTGAGTAAGTTCCGTCTGATGCGGAATTCTCAGCCGAGGACTTGACTCTTAGTCTACCCTTTGTTGATGTCATCAGCCACCTGTTGGTGTTTCGAACCAACCTTTGAGACGGTGACTGAAGGTGTTAGCAGGGTTCGAACCAACCTTTGAGATCGTGACTGAAGATGTCTTCAGTCTAGTTGGAACTTCTGCGTCAGCTAGTGCAAAGTTGTAAGTACTTTGCTCAAGCTTTATGTTCAGCAACTGGACATGTAATGATGATCCCTGTTTTGTGGGGTGTTCGTGTTTTCCAGTTAGCTTCCTAGTAACCGCACGTCCTCTGCGGTTTATCTCTCAAGTAACCGCACATCCTCAGAGGTTTGGCTCTCTAGTAACCGCGCGTTCTTTGCGGTTACCTCGTTGCCGAACCTTGTTTGTCATTTTTCTTTGAGGATCGTGGGGTAGTTGCGTTATTGTTGGCCGTGTTTGGTCGAACAATGTGAATCTGGACTATGGGCAGATAAACATGGTCATAGGCAGGGTTGTGCCCACCATTGTTTATTCTATGCGGTCCATAGGTGGGTAACTAGTCATAGGCAGACTTGTTACCGCTGTTCTGGAGCTACTTTCCTTCACGCTTTGTTGGAAAGTAGTTTTCCAGTCAGTAGCGTTGCCGGAAGAGATCTCCTTAGATACTTGGGAAGTTGGTTGAAACACTTCCGCATTCGTTTTGTAGCCACTTTCCTTTACGCTTAGTTGGAAAGCGGTTTTCCTTAAAGTAGCTTTGCTCCTCCGCGTGGTGGCTTAGTTGTGGCTCTTCCGTAGCTACCGTTCGCATAGTTGCGGTTTGTAGTAACCACGCACGAATGGTTGCGGTTTGAAGCAAAGAACTCGCTTCTAGAAGCCTTGTAGCCTGGATGTAGCTCTTGAAGGTTCAGGGAACAGGGTTGCTGATGTGCGGTTGCTCAGCATACTTGTCCTTTTCCTTAAGGAGAAGCTGTTTGCGTTCCCTCTGTGGTTGTGAACCGGAAATGAGGGTTTTGAAGCTTGAAGAAGCTTTCATGGAGTGCGGTTTACCGCATCCTGAGAAGCGGTTTTCGCAGTCCAAAGAACCGTGCTGGTTCTGAGTATCTGACACACCTGTGCGGGTTGGTGTGCGTCATCTCCGCATATTCCACGTGTGCTCGTGGATATGTGCGGTTATGACTTATACCCCTTTATATAATTTAAAGATATATATTTCTGCCTTTTTTGAGGGGTATGTAAAAAACGACATGCGGTATGGGTTATGGTGCGGTAAACCAGAGAAACCGCATGCCGCTTGTGTTTGGATAAGGTTGTCGCTTTCTGTTGCCTACGTCACGATTGCACGTGTTGGTTGTTGAAGTTGATAGGATTCTGACATGTGCTGATTTGAAAAGACGTTTGCACTGACCGAGGTCATAACTGCACTGTAGCAGGGAGTGAAAAGGTCTTCTCTGTCAGGCGCGTGGGCGGCCACGCGCGCGTGATAACCGTCAGCGGAAAGGTCGCTGAACATGTGTCGCCTTGTAACTCGCCTTTTTTGAACGTGTTGAGGCGGTTTACTGTATCGCATTTATTGCGATGAGTATATAAAGGGCAACCGTTTTGTGGTTTTCCCTACTGTTCAGTTTTTTCGAAAAATTTCTGGTGAGAGAGAGAGCATTCCCTTCATCTTCTCCGATCAATCTGTCTTTTATTCCGGTGATCTTCTTCTGAGTTGTTGTTTAACTCGATACTTCTTTTCTTATTTCTTGATGGCTGAACCATCTAGTCCACATAACGTGGAGGGTGAAAACCCTGCTCATTCTTCGCCGGTGGTCGGTGAAGAAGAAGATGACGGTGGTAGTGCCCCCGGTGGTGGCTTACCACCATTGAAGTGGTCGAGAACGTCATTCGACCAACTGATGGCCAATATCCAGATGCCCCACGAGTATGGGGCTGTTTATCCCCAAACTGGTGACACTGGTGCCTGTGCTCCGGCCGGTCACATCACCATGTGGGCCGACTCATTTACAGATGGTAACCTTCGTTTACCATTAACGGTTTTTGTTGCTCAGGTCTTGGAATATTACAAAGTTCATATCTCCCAGATGAGTCCCTTTGGGATGATCCGTATTAGACATTTTGAATCAACTTTTCGTGCTCTTGGTCTGCCGGTTACCGTTGAAAATTTCCGGGGGTTTTACCAGTTGACAGTGAACACCGGTTTCTTTTCTTTTAGAGAACGGTATGGAAGCATGAAGTTGATGACCCCTCCGAAGGGTATTACAAAGTGGAAGTGTAAGTTTTTCTACGTTAAAGCTGCCGCAGTTGTCGTGAACGTGACTATGCGGAATGTCAATGAGCCTATCCCTGCGGAGGATATTGCTATACCTACTGCGGAGACTGCGGAGTGGTTCCCAAGGCTGTGGGCCATTGAGCATAGGCAGCTGACCAATGATGAGTTGTGGGTGTTGCGGATGATGCTGACCCGGCCTAACAGGAACTTCATGCCTATTGTGCGGGAGAAAACTGGTGGTAAGTGTTACCACTCTTGTGCAGTTGCTTTATTCCCGTGTTCGTCATTAATTTGTATATGTATTATCAGAAATTGTGGAAGTGTGGAAGATATTTGATCCAACCTTTACTGGCAAGGTTGATATTGTTAAGACTACGGAAGGTAAAGGTTTTAACTTGACGATTGTCCCTTACTTCCGCGTTGCTTCACGCGAGGTAATGACCGCACCCCTGCCGCAGGGTAAATGTATGATTCATAACCTTCGCTATTGCTCTATAAGGTTCTTTGCTGATTCTCTATGTGCAGGTACTCTTGGGAATCATGGCAAATTTGAGTCAAAGGGTGCCCCCAAAAGATACGCGGAGAAGAAGCATGTGAATAAACCTGGGCGGGGTCGCGGTGTGAAGAAACCTGTGGTTTCTATTGTTCCGCCGTTGGTGAAGCAAGCAGCAGGTATCTCTCATTCTCGTTTCAGCAGATATACCGATTACGTGGTAGTATCTGACACCCTAGAGGGTTTGGGTGTTCCAGGTGCTGGTGCGGCTGTAGATGGTACCTCTGCGGGTTCCAAGCCTGCTGATGAGAAGAAGAGGAAAGCTGCGAAAGCTGTTGATGCTGGTGAGGGAAAGAAACCGAAGATTCAGACCAGGCGCAGGGCTTTTGTTGGACCAAGGAAGCCTGCGGTTGTTTCTGGTATGTGATGCATTACTTTAACAAGTATTTTGTGCTTATACTTGTATTTTAAAGTATTTTTGTTTTGATTTCAGAACCGCAAGATGAAGGGTTCTCCATCTTTGATGCTCCTCCTCCCCCTCCTCCGCATGACACTGCTGCGGGTGTGAGGGTTCATAAGGTTGTTACTCCTGAAGCCTCTGTGCGGGAGGTGGACACTGGAAAGGGTCCTGCGGATCGAATCTACGACACGGTTGATTCGGGTGATAATGTTATCACCCCAGAGGATGCTGGTGATCTTGGCTTGAAGTTTGGTTACACTGGAAAGCCAAAGTCTCCTGCTGCGGAGAAGGCTTCCGGTTCCGTTTCTGGTGGTGCGGGTTTTGTAGAGACTCCCATTCAGCCTGAAGAGTCTGAATTGGAGTATTATTATCGCTCCTACACAGAAGGCCGGGCCATGTCTTACCACCGCCCTCCGTGGTCTGTGATGCAAGGGGATGACATTTCCGCTGATCCCTCTGCTTGTAGGGAGATTTTGGGTGGTCTAGGCACCCCATTTGAAGTCAACCGGGCCCGTGCCCTACCAACTGAAGCCCAGATTAACCAACTCTCCTCCCTGCTTGTTGGGAGTTCTGTAATGGCCAACACCATTATGGAAAACTACAAGGTGTTGACGCGCAGGGAGGAAGAGAATGTGCGCTTGCGTGCAGAGGCTGAGGAGTTGGTGAAGGCTGCGCGTGAGGGTGCGGAGCAGCTTGAGAGGGATAGAGCTGCGTTTGAGAAGCATAAGCAGACTGAAGAGTGGGCTGCAACTGCTGAGCTTAAACAGGTTCGTACCCTTGCAAAACTGCTGTCTGATGAGCGTAATCGTTGGAAAGAAACCCTTTCTAATGAGCGCAAGACGCTATTTGATGAGCGCAAGACTTGGAAAGAATCTTGGGGTAAACAGAATGAAACTCTCTTTCATGTTCGTCAGGAGCTTATAAATGCCAAGGCAGCAATTTCTGCGTTGGCTAAAGAGAAAGCTGAGGCCGTTGCGGCTGCTCGAGAGGCCAAGGAAGCAGAGGTTCGTCTTGCCAAGGCTCTGGAAGAGGCCAAGGAGGCGGAGGCTCGTGCTGCAAAGGCTCTTGAAGGGGCAAATGTTGACCGCACCAAGTTGAGCAAAACTATTTTGGACCTTCAGGTATAAGTTTATCCTAACTTTAAAATTGCGTCTCACAAGTTTGTTGATTATTCTTGTATACTTTTGATTTCTTGTAAAAAGGCTGAAGTGCGGACCCGGGGGGTCGCTATTGAGGAAATCTCTGCCCGTGTTGCTGAAGCTGAAGTGCGGGCAAGAGAGGCTGAAGAGGCTAGAGATAGCCACGCTTCTTCACTTGAGTTGCTCAAGGCTGATCATGAATGGATGCGTATGCACGGGATCGGGCATGTAAGTATCCGTCGCCTTGTTATTTTTGTTGTATGTTTGCCTTTGATAACCTGTGTTTTTTGTATCGCAGATTGTTACATCCATCCTTGATGCACCTGAGACTGTATCAGGTGTTAACGAGATCAAGGAGCGTGCCCGGGACGCTGGTTTTAAAGCTGGCTATAATCGCTGTATCAGTCATTTGAATGTTGCGGCTCATGGCGGACATACTGATGAGCGATCCGGGTTTCACGGTGTGGATACTGAAGCGCTTCTTGATGCTGCGGTTGAGATGTATAACGAAACAACCATTTCTGATCTCGAGGAGCTTGAAAAGTGTTTAGAAGCGGAGGACTATGTGGACCGCTTGCGGGTGTTATACGGTGAAGAAGAAGATGAGGAAAAACCATTTGTTGAGGGCAAGGATGGTGCGGGCCCCAGTGGCACAAAGGAAGATTAGATTGGCCTGCGTGCCTTTTTTGTTTTCTTATGCAACTGTTACAAAACTTTATGTAAATTCCCTGTGCACCGCGCAGGTGTAGGAAATTTTTTGAATATAAAGAATTGTTGTTTCAATTTTTACAAGTGTTTTTACTACTTGCATGTTTGAATTTGTACGCGTTTAGTGTTACTGTGAGTAATACTAAATCTGTAATTGCCTTTTGCATATCTAGGTGATAAGCAAGTATGAAGATTTGTCTCTAGTTAGACAAACAGTATTGCCATTGCTGGCCTATTATAATAGTTGCGTGTGGTTACCACTCTGTGTGGGTATCACGAATGAAGATTTTGCTAATCTGTTTTTGTGTATACCTCAGAGTGGAACACGCATTTATAATAGAAATAAATAAACAATGTCGCATTGAATCGTCTATTTATTTATTTGCAAATATCCTGCGGCCCAATAGATTACATGTAGAAAACATGACTTACATATAACAGCGTCGAAGTTGCTGTGCGTTCCATGTGCGTGCGATAGTTTCGCCTTCTAATGTTTGTAGTTTATACGCGCCTTTGCCCAGGACCTCTTGGATGAGGTACGGTCCTTCCCACTTGGGGGCAAGTTTCCCTGGGCGTTCCGCGTTGGATGCTTCGTTGTCACGAAGGACGTAGTCTCCCGGGTTGAAAGTACAAATGCGAACGCGTGCATTGTAGTACTTTTCCAGTTTGGTTTTGTACTTGGCCTCGTTGATGGCAGCGTTTTCGCGTCGTTCTTCCAAGAGGTCCAAGTCAACCCTGCGTTCCTCATTGTTGTCTATCTTGTTGATGGCCAACATTCTAGGTGAGGGGAGGCCTACTTCCGCGGGGATCACCGCTTCAGTGCCATAGACCAGGCTGAAGGGGGTCTCGCCGTTGCTTGTTTTTGGGCTTGTCCTGTGAGCCCATAAAATACTTGGGAGTTCATCAACCCAGCCGCGTCTGGCTGTTCCCAACCTTGCTTTGATGCCTTCGACTAAGCTTTTATTGATACTCTCGACCTGGCCGTTCCCTTGCGGATGCGCCACTGAGGAGAATATGTGTTCAATGTTTAGCTCTTTTAGCCATTTTTGAAAGTCATCGGCAGCGAAGTTGGTACCGTTATCGGTGACAATGCACATTGGTAGACCGAAACGGCAGATGATATGTTCTCACACGAATTTCCTTGTTATCATAGCGGTGGTTGATGCAAGTGGCTTTGCCTCTACCCATTTTGTAAAGTAATCAACAGCTACTATGATAAATTTCACTGCTCCTGGTGCGTCTGGAAATGGTCCCACCACATCAATTGCCCATTTCTGGAATGGCCATGCGGTGGTGACGGGGATCAGGTTGTTCTTGGGACGCAAGGTCTTGGGAGCATGTCGCTGACAATTGAAACACTTGCGCAAGATTTTGACTGCGTCCAGGTGCATGCCCGGCCAATAGTAGCCAGCGTTCATGATTTTGGCCACCACCATGCGTGGTCCTGCGTGTATGCCACATATCCCTTCGTGAATTTCTTTGATAAGGTATGTGGCATCTTGTGAGTTGACGCATCGTAGGAGTGGCCCCAGGTATGATTTACGGTATAAGATACCGTCTCCCATTTGGTAATGACACGCTTTGTGTTGCAATTTGCGTGCCTCTGCTTTGTTTTCGGGAGTAACACCTGATTGTAAGTATGCAATAAGCGGTGTCATCCAGGATGTTGTACCGTACTGGATGACATTGACTTGGCGCAGGGGTACCGAGGGATTTTGCAGAATTTCAATGCGTACCTCTTTTGCCAAGTGTTGGAAGCTGGTGGATGCGAGTTTTGATAGTGCATCCGCAGGTTTATTATCACTCTTGTTGATGTGGCGAATATTGAAGGAGGTAAACTTTGACTTCAGTTGCAAGGCTTGTTCGAGGTAGAGGATCATGATATCCCCTTTTGCGGCATAGTCACCGCGTATCTGCCCTGCAACTAGTAGTGAATCGACGTGTGCTTCCAAATGTTTGACGTCGAGTTTAATTGCTAAACGCAACCCTGCCAGTAGAGCCTCATATTCCGCTTCGTTATTCATGCTTTTGAAATCGAGGCGTATTGCGTAGGTTAGCTCTTGGCCATCGGGGCTAACAAGTCGCAAACCTGCGCCAGAACCATCTTCGTTGGACGCACCATCTGTAAATAGTGCCCAGGTTTCTGCGGAGGATGGTTGTGATACAGGGTTTTGTTCTTCTTCGCATTCTTGAATGCGGTTTGCTGGTACTTCAGCAACAAAGTCAGCCAAGACCTGGCCTTTGATTGCGGGGCGCGGCTTATAGTTCAGTGAAAGCGCGCCTAGTTCGATTGCCCATTTTGCTAACCTCCCAGAGATGTCAGGTTTGGATAGGATCGGGCCGATCCTATAGTTGGTTAACACTGTGATGACGTGGTTTGCAAAGTAACGTCGTAAACGTCTCGATGCGTGCACTAGTGCCAGTACCAATTTCTCCATGATGGAGTACCTTGTCTCTGGGTCGTTGAGCATTTTGCTGATGTAGTAGATGGGTGTTTGGACTCCTTCCCGCTCCACTATAAGTACCGCGCCTACCGCGTTGTCTGTGGCAGACAGGTATAAGATAAGTGGCTCATCTTTTCGTGGTGCGGTTAAAGTTGGGAGTTGGATCAAACACTCTTTCATTTCCCGGAAAGCTTTTTCGGCCTCTGCGGTCCATTGGAATTGTTCCTTTTTTAGACAGCTCCGCAGGGTCTTGATGAAAGGGTAAGACTTAGCTGCATGGTTGGCTAAGAATCTATTCAGTGCAGCTAGCCTGCCGGCTAGTCGTTGCATTTCCTTCATCGTAGAAGGCGATGGCATGCGCTCGATCGCCTGAACTTTCTCCGGGTTCACCTTGAATCCATCTTTGGTTACAATGAATCCAAGGAATTTGCCTTCTTCCATTCCAAACGAGCATTTCCCTGGGTTGAGCTTCATGTTGACGCTTCGCAGAGTTTGGAATGTTCTTTCGATATCGTCGAGCATGGTGTTTTCCTCCATGCTCATGACGACCAGGTCGTCCATATAGATTTCGACACTTTTGCTGATTTGACCGCGAAAGGTGTCGTTCATCAACTTTTGATAGGTTGCACCCGCGTTGCGCAGCCCAAACGGCATTTTGGTGTAGCAGTAATTCCCGATAGGAGTGCGGAATGCCGTTTTATCTTCATCGTCGATTGCCATTTGTACTTGGTGATAGCCTTTGTAACAATCGAGGAAGCACTTCCATCGAAATGGTGCGAGGTTATCGACCTTTTCGTCGATCTCTGGAAGTGCGTAACAATCCTTGGGGCAGGCCTTATTGAGGTCTTTGTAATCGACACACATGCGCCAGCCCCCGCTTGGTTTTTCTACCATGACTGGGTTGGACATCCAAGTCTGGTATTTCACTTCCCGCAGGATGCCTGCGGAGAGCAGTTCCTGTACCTGCTCTTCCATCGCCACGTTTTTTGCTGATCCAAGGTGGCGTTGGCCTTGGATCACGGGCTTGATACCCGGCATGGTATTCAAGAAGTGTTGCGCAATTTCGCGTGGTACCCCTGTCATATCTGCGGGTGTCCACGCGAAAATATCTTGGTTCCTGAAGAGTAGTTGCTTCAGGCGCGCTCTGATGGTAGGTGTTAAGGCATGGCCTAACGTAACCGTTTGTTCTGGGTGCCTTGCATTAAGCACCTATTTTTCTGGTTGCGTTTTAGGGGTGGGCCTTGCTACCTTCGTCGGACGCAGTTCGTCCGTAGACATGACTTCTCTTTGGGCGTATATTATCGCGATCCCCATTTCGGTTGGAAAACCGATGGCAGAGTGGGGGACGGATGTTATCATGTTGAAGTCGCCTTGGGACTCCCTCCCGAGAATTACGTCATACTTTGAGGTGTGAGGTAAAACCATGAAGTTCACCTCCTCCGTCCTTGTGTGCCTTCCGTTGGTGAGGCGCACAGGGAATGTAATTTGTCCCAGGGGGAATACGGTTTCCCCTGAAAACCCGGCCAACGGGTAGTCCGCTGGCTGCAGTCGATCTTTGTCTTCTTGATCGAACTGGTTGAAGCATTGCTCGTATATAATATCGGACGTACTGCCCGGGTCGATGAACAATCGCTCGGTGCAGTAGTGAGCTAGGTGCCCTGTGATAACCACGGCGTGCCTATCGCGCGGTCCGCCTCGGACTTTTGGAAAGACGACTTGCTCGTCCTTCCAGTCATTGTCCGGTCTTCTCGCCGCCTTACGCGGTCTTCCTTTTCCTCCATTGATCATGTGGGTAGAGGCCACGTACATGGCCCTCTTACCTGTGGAGGTGCCCTCATTGTGGGGAGTGATACGCTTGGTAGCTTTTTGTGCGCCTGTCAACAGGTGTTGCAGTTTCCCCTCTTTTAGGGCTCGCTCAATCTCCAGTCGGAGACTGATGCAGTTGTTCGTGGTGTGGCCCGAGTCCTTGTGATACTCGCAGTAGAGTGCGGGATCTTGATTCTTTTTGGACTTCATTGGTTGGGCCGGTCTCAGGAATTGCGCATCCGTGAGGAGAACGTCGCTTGGCGACTGGTTGATCTCGGTCCAGTTGCGGTCCCGAGACTCTTTCTTTGACGCCCGGTTTTCTCGTTGGGCGTTTATTGTAGCCCTTGCGTCGGGCTGGTTGTTCCGGGGGACATATGGCCTGGGATCGCTGCCGCGATTCCATGTGTCCCTGTTGCGCTTATTGCTGCGCTTGGGCTCTTGGCGGGAAGACTGGCCTTCCGCTAGGGGTTGTGCTTTTGACATGTGCGGTCTGAGAGACCGCTGAGTTTGGGCATATGTTTTGACCTTAGCCATGACATCTTCCCACTTCTTAGGCAAGCCGTTACCGCCGGAAATATTCATAACCATTTGTTCGTCTTTGACTGCAACAATGAAATGGTTACGTGCCATCTGGTTGTCAACGTCGCCTATCTCTAGGATCTCTTTATTGTAACGGACAACGAATGCGTCAAGCGATTCGTTGTTTCTGCGCCAGATGTTCATGACGTCCATTGAATCACGTTCATGGCGTCGTTGCTAGCTAAAGTGCGCGAGGAACTTTTGTTGTAAGTCCTCGAATGAGGTCAGTGACCCTGGTGGCAGAGAATCGAACCATGCCCTGGCCAGACCTGTTAGGGTCTGTGGGAAAAAATGGCACCAGGTAGGTTCGTCCCACTTACCGTTGCACCCAGCGCCGACGAAGATGTTGTTGTGATCATCTGGGTCGGTCGAGCCGTTGTATTTCCCAATGTTCAATGGGAATTTTGTGGTGGTGACATCGGCGTTGGCGATCTCTGGGACAAACTTAGAGTTTTCGGCCGCAGATTTCGGCCTATAAGGTTTGCCCTGGTGGCGCTTTGCAGCGCGGAGGTATGTAGTGCGGGGTTGAGTGGGAGGAACATAGTTGCGTCCTCCCGGTCTGCTGTTAGTGGAATGGGACTCCCCGCGGTATGTATTGTCGTCTGGATCGGTATGGCCATACCCTTCACGGTGGGACTGTGGTCCCAAACGACTGTGAATGTTTGTGTCGCGGCGAGTTGTAGATTGCCGCCTTCTTTCTTCGTGGGGGCCTAAACGGCTATGTACGGAGTCCCTGCGGCGGGACCCGTACGAGGAATCGTCCTCATTGAGTGTGTGGACATCACAATAAGAGGAGCCGCGGTCCTCCTGTCTGCTTCTGGAGGCTGGATGTGTGGGGGCCCTGTCGTCGTATCGTAAAATACGACCGGCAGGTGTACGCGGTATCGGGGTAGGTCCGATACCTCCTTGTTCGTCTGCACAGGCTCTGTTGTACGTTGCGGCCAGAAGGGCCGCTTGTTGGTCATACCAGGTATGAGGGTTCATGCCTGGAGGTATGACAGCAGCGTATTGTGACAGATCGTGTCCAAACGTAAGGGATGCGCCCCCTTGCGTTGATGTGCCAATGTGTTGGGCATTTGGGGCTAGGGGAATGGTTCCCGCAGGCCCTTGGTTTGCGGGGTTTAGGTTATCCCCGGTAGTGTTGTTTTGACGATCAGACATCTTTGGAAAGAAAAGGATGATTGGAAAAAAGTGCTAAGAGTAGCGGTGGGCACCAATGATGAAACAATGGTTAACCGGGCAGGGTTAACTCACTGGTCTCGTCAAGAGGGTTAATCCCTTCTTTCCGAGGATCGCTGGCTGGATCGTCTGGTGGTGGGTTTCCTGCACAAGGAAACAAACCGTGACTCGTAACAAGGAGGATGGGGTGGGGGGTGCTCCTTGTTACCACTCTCCGGCGTGAGAATCAGTAATTTGCTTGGGAAGCAAAGTATGATAGTAGTAGTATTGAGAGAGTTGAGAAGTGATACCTCAAACCTGGTTTGGGGTGAGTATTTATAGCCGAGGAGTGAAGGAGGGTAGTTGAGTAGCTAGTCTGACATCGCACAGCTATTTGCAGGTGTGTCAGACCTGTCGGATATTGTGGTGATGCCACGTCCTGCTGTGGTGTCAGACTGTTGTACATACGTGGGCCAGTAGGCGACTGTTCCCAGTGCCACTTGCACTGTGGTGTCAGGCCTACTTGCTTTGAAGGCAGGATGCGGTGCCAGGCCGCATCGCTGCTTGCGGTCATTTGATGTTGTTCCCACATTGGTTGTTCCATCCATGATTTACGCGGGATGCGGTGCCAGGCCGCATCGCTGCTTAGTGACTGTTACTGTTGTCCAGATCCCTTGTCGTGACGAAAATGTTCATAGGATGCGGTGCGAGGCCGCATCGCTATGCGTAACATTAGTTTCCGTCCTTAAGGTAAGTCTTCTCATCAATGGACAGATTGGACCGCAGTGTTCGCGTGTACCCACGCGGACACTGGAGAGTTTATTGCTGTTGGAGGTTTTTGATGAGGGTAATGGTCATTCGCGGTCGTGCTGACGCGATATTTGAGACCATACCCCTTCAGGGGTGTTACAGTCTCCCCTACTTTAGGGAATTTCGTCCTGAAATTTAAGAAGTAGGCGTAACAAACAGTTGCGGGTACTTCGCCTTCATGTCACTTTCGAGTTCCCAGGTGAACTCGACGCCGCGTTTGCCTTCCCAGCGAACCTTCACAATGGGAATGCGAGAGCGTCTGAGTACCTTGGTTTCTCGGCCCATGATCTCGACAGGCTTTTCCATGAAGTGTAATGTTTCGTCCACTTGTAAATCTTCCAGGGGGACATGTAATTCCTGGTCGGATAGACACTTTTTGAGGTTCGAAACGTGGAAAGTCGAGTGGGCGTTACTCAGTTCCTCCGGTAGTTCGAGTCTGTAGGCCACTTTGCCAATCCTTTCCAGAATTTTAAAGGGTCCAAACATAAATGACGAAAAGTGTAATTTACCCCACACTTTTTAACCGATACATCAAAAAAATGAACGGACATCAGCATAAACTCCCACTCACATTTTTCAGATTAAATGTATACTGATTTAAAATAAAATCACCATTCACTCATTAAAATAATATTTAGCTTAAAAAAAATAAAAGGAAAGAGTGGTTTTGATCGTCGAGAGCCTTACGCCCACCACTCTTTCTCCTTACACACTCGTGAACTACATAACACATGCAGCAACCAAAACTTCACTAACGCCCCTTGACGCCGTATGCAACGTCCCTCACGCCGTGAAAACTTGTCACATGAATGATACCGAGACGATAACACATGATCTAACCATTTAAAAAAAAACTAAGAGTTAATTACTGTTTTCGCCCCTGTGGTTTGTCAAAAATCACTATTTCAGTCCATTAGTTTAAAAATTGCGATTTCAGTCCATATGGGTTCACTTTCGTAACCATTTCAGTCCACCTCGTAACCATTTCAGTCCCTGTACTTACAGAATAAATGGATTGAAATGGTTACGAAAGTGAAACCACAGGGACTGAAATCGTAATTTTTAAACTAATGGACTGAAATAGTGATTTTTGACAAAACACAGGGACGGAAACAGTAATTAACATACATTTAAACTAAAATTCACTAAATTAAAATGTATACATACATCTTCCGTATGCGTACACACAATACAATGGGCGTCAGTCACACCCTTCCCCACATCCACCATATAAAAAAAGGGTTTTCGCTTTCTACAAACACACTCAAAACCCCTACTCACATGGCGTCTGAATTCTCCCCTAAAGACACCGAATCCAACCCTCACTCACCTTCACAATCGCTCTTCATCAAACGCCGCTGCTGTTTCTGCATCCCCTACCGATGGCACAAAGTCAATTCCTCTTCCATTTCACCAGACCACACCGAACCACAAACTCTCTGGTCACGTGGCATCGACGCTTTAAAAAAGCTTCGAGAGTGGTCAGAGATCGTCGCCGGTCCACGCTGGAAAACCTTCATCCGCCGCTTCAACAGGAACAAAAGCTCCGGCCGAAATTCTTCCAAATTTCAATACGATCCGCTCGGTTACGCGCTCAATTTCGATCAAGGACCGTTCGAAAACGGTGATTCTGAGATCGAGAATGAGTATATCGTTCGTAACTTCTCGTCGCGATACGCGTTGAGAACGAATGTTTCCAAAACGACGTCGGATGGTGGTAAGGATGTTGTTATAGGTCCGAATTTCGTGTGATTTTTTTTTTCTAATTTCTTTTTTTTTTTAAGTTTTGGATCTGGATTGATAGATATTTTTTAGGTTTTGAGATTGTACTATAGCTCATCAATGGTACTGTTTGTAAATATAATAAAAACACAGGATGAGAAAGTGAAAGGTGTATGATGAATTTGGACAGCTGTATCTTTCATATTTCATATTTCATGAATTTCATAATTATGAATAAATTAAAAAAAAAAAGTCATTTCTGAATTAAATTTACTATAACTTTTGTGTTGTAAATGATTATGGATCAGAAGAGGTCATGGATCGCTCTTCTTCTTCTTTCAAAGAAGAAATCATCGCGGAAATTTCCGCGATGGTAGGTGGCGTTGAGGTACTGTTGATGCACCTCAACGCCACCTGTAAGAGGACAACCATCCTTTCTTCACTGGCGCCTTCGACTATCAACGCCTTGTCGAACACTTCAATGGTCCACTCTTCTTTGACGATTGATGTAACCCACTTGGATAAACCGGACCCGTTGTCTTGGACTGGTTTGCCTGTAAGGAGCTCGAGTAAAATTACACCAAAGGCGTGCACGTCGGCTTTGAAAGGGGTGGTGGTTTGGTCGTTGGTTGGGTCTGGGCCGTGGGGGTTTATGGGCATTAGGCCGTATTCGCTTAGGCATGGTTCCATGTCGTCTTTGAATAAGATGTTTGATGATTTTAAGTTTCCGTGGGGGATCTCGTCGGATTTAAGCTCGTGGTGCATGAATGCGAGTGCTCCGGCTATGCTTGATGCAAGACTTAGGCGGCTTCCCCAGCCGAATAGTTGTCCGTTTTGTGATCCTGAAACAATAACACACAACGGTTTACAAAAGTAACAGTGACAGAATCAGAACTTTTCTAACTCGCGATTGTAATATAAGATACCAAAAAAAAAAAAACTAAATTTCACTTGATTAAAATTTTAAGTATGACATTGAAAACCCATATTTTATTAATAGAAATTACAAGTGATGGTCTCTTTTGTCCATGAAAGCTAATCATATTTTGCAAATGGTATCAAAAACGCATCAAAAGAGTATTTTCGAGAAACCATACTCTTTTGACCACTAAGCCAAATAATTCAAAGACGTATTGAATTATACAATAGGTAATCATTTCAATCGGTTTTATTTATAAATCATTTGATTTGACTTTTTTGTTTTATCTCTTTTAAGGGCTAGACAAAACTGTTTCACGCCCTCCGGCCCATACAAAACGTGTGGGTCAAATGCATGTATAATACATGCATTTGACCCGCACATTTTGCGAAGCAAGTAAGAATGAGCAGGTTTGACAGATCAACAAACAAAGATTATGCATGCATCGCATTGCATAATCCACACAAACTGCTCATTCTTATAAAAATAATTAGAGAAGCCACTACGTAAGGATGAGCAGTTTTGGCAAACATGCAAGAAACAAAAATTGCATCATGTTGTATGATCCATCAAAAACTGCTCATTCTTAGGCCATGTGCAGTCATAACGCCCCTTTGTGGGCGTTATGCGACACGTGGCGCGCCACGTGTGCGGGTGGGCGTTATGGGGCGTTATGCATTTTAAGCCCGTAGTCATAAAGCCCCTACCCATCATTACCTAATTATTAATTTTCAATTTTATTAATTAATTATAAAAAAGCTTGCTTAAATTTGATTGGTCCAAGTTTTGAAAACCATCTCCATAACGCCGCTATAATAATGGCGCCTCCCCCAAATTTTTGAAACATGGCGCCGATGGTTTTGGTGTTCCCGGCGTTTTTGGGGCGCTATCAAAGGGCATGCCGCCCCATAACACACACTCTTATAAAAATAGTATAAGAAGCAACTATTCAAGAATGAACGGTTTTGGTAAGCATTCAATAAAACAAAGATTATGCAATGCGTTGCATAATCAATTTAAAACCGTTCATTCTCATAGACGTTTTTCTTCTAAATTCATCCGAAATCTAAGAAAAAGATGAAGAAAAATGAGTTAACTCACCATGCAGAAGCCTAAAGAGGCTGCCATTCTGTTGAAACTCATAAACCAAAAGCTTTTCTTGTTTTGAAGAGTAATATGCAACAACTGGTAACACATTTGGATGCTTAGTCTCAACTATTTTCTGCAATCTTTTCTTAAACTCATCTCTTGAAATCTTCCAATCTTTAATCCGTTTGACCACAAGCGGAACCCCGTTATCGGGTTTGACTTTGTATAAACTTCCATGCTTACCTCTTCCAATCAATTCCGCTGGAGCCCGAAGCAGATCTTCAAACCTCAGCCCGTTAACCACCGGGCTCGATAAAACAACCATCGACGACGAAACCCCACCACTTTCAACTGACGTTGTCGAAAATTCAGACCGGGCCCGGCTGTTCTTCGACCCACTTGACCGCCCACTGTCTGATCCGTTTCTGGCTTTCACTGATAAATGAGTCTTCACATCATTTTGTTTCTTTTTTTTCTTGAATACCAAAATGGCTATCAAAACCAGCACCATGCAGCCGAGAACTGCGAAACCCGCATAAATAAGAATATCTCGGAAATTTGACTTTTTATTCTCTTTGACCGGACACTGAACCGGCAACTCTTTCCCACATAACTTCGGGTTACCCGCGAAGCTATTAGCATCAAAGCGGCCCGTGTCATCAGGAATCGGGCCGCTAAGATCGTTATTAGCTACACTGAAACCGTCAAGTTGACGATAGTTAAATCTTGGAACCGGGCCCGTGAACTGATTATTCTGGCCCAAAAACGATAACAAGCTCGTGAGTCTTGAAAAGTCGGGCAGTTGGCCCGTTAACCCGTTGTTGGATATATCGATTCTCTTTACATTCAGTAAGCCCGTTATCGAATCAGGAAGACTTCCCGAAAACTGGTTCCCACTTAAATACAAATGTGTAAGTCTTTTACAATTTGAAACCTCTTGTTGCAAGTTTCCTGCAATGCTATTGAAGTTTACACTTAACACAAGAAGGTTACTCACCTTGCAAACGGATTCGAAATCAAGAGTTCCCGATAAGTTAAGCTTCTCGAGCACTATTTTCTTAACGGTTTCGTTATCTTTATCGCAAGTAACCCCGGCCCATTTACTCGTGCAAGGGTCCGACGAAGTGTTCCAACCCCAATTCGGGGTGGTTTGCATGCTCCCGGGATTAAGTTTCTCCATGAACACAACCAATGCTTGTATCACACTTTGATCTTCGGTTTTCGCTGGTGAAAAAAGTAGAAACAACACGAAGAACCCGCTTAAAACAGGTCGCATTCGATCCATTTTTGGGAGGAAAGATGTATTTTTTCTGGTTTTGGTTAAGTTATATGATGCAGTTACAAAGGAAGCTACAAGTTTAGCCGGCTGGAAATGGTCTAAGATCCAATAGTGGCCGGCTTTTAGACATTTGTGATCAATTATCATAACATTGTTGCACCTTGGACCGAGTAATATAATAACTTTGGGCTTGCTCTATGCAGGCTGGCTTGAGCTAGTAGCTAAACATATGGCTTAATTTAGTTGTACCTGTAAGATGGGCCGGGCATATGAAAACGGGTTTGGGTTAAAACGGATATTTAACTTATTATGTATTTTATTATAATGACTATACATTATTATATCCATATGAATAATAGGCTTGTTTAGTTGTTTAGGCTCGCAAATCTGGTCGAGCTCAATATATGAATCTCGGGCTTGAACTCATTTAGTAAATGATGTCCAATTTATCGACCTTATATAAGATAGGCTCAATTCAAACTTTTAGCGCACCGATCTCCTGTAACTCACGAGCTGCTCGACTCATTTACGCTCCTACATATTATGTTAGAATCTGTTTATCTAAATATCAAATACAAACTAGCTTATTACCCACCAAAACTTAAACAAATCAGAGTTATATCACTAAGAACTTCCAGAAAAAAACAAAAAGCAAAGTAAACCATGAGAATAAAAAGAGTCACACTTTTCACCCCCATTAAACTAAAGTATAGCTAGCTACATTCATATTCCTAATGTTCTACATTTGCAGTGGTATCTTAACATCTTCTACACGTTTTAAAACAGTATCATAGTCGATTGCAACATAGATAGTCGGTAGTTGAAATACGATATATAGTTATACAAACCGATAAATATCCATTTTCATAATTCTGCACGGCCCGGAATCTCATCATCACTCGAGCTATAATTTCCATCACTGATATCTTCTTCACCACTCTCGTCTTCTTCAACTGCAGATTTACCATTGTTCTTTGCATAACGCTCACAATATTCTGTCAAACAAAAACAACATTAGTCACATAAAAACCGGTTTTGACCTGAACCCGTTTGGCCCGCTACCTGACCCGCCCCGCCCGTTTTGTCAGGCTTAATTTAGTTTGAAACGAAGTTGGGAACTACCTTTAACTTTTTCTTCATATTCCTTCTTGTCCTTCATCATCAATGAAGCAGCATCACCGTTGAGCGGGTCTGAAGGATTTGGGTAAAGCAAAAGCTGAGGAAGAAACACTTCGAAAATGTTTAAAAGATCTGCGAATTCACATTATCCACAGTTATATAAATAAAAATAAAACCAATATATATTTAAAGAGACAATGAACTCAAAATGAGGGATAATACCGAACATTGGACTCCAAGATTGGTTTATGACATCTAAGCATACCGAACCAGACCTAAAAAAATTTTACACACATGTTAAGTATCAAAAAAGTTGAGATAATGTAATGAGTAAAATGCCGGTTTCGTCCCTGAGGTTTGGCCGAATTTGCGACTTTCGTACAAAGGGTTTGTTTTTCTGCATCTGGATATAAAAGGTTTTAGATCTTGCCAATTTTATCCGGCTCGTTAACTCTATCCATTTTTCTCCATTAAGTCAGGGCTATTTCCGTCTTTTTTGTTAAATTAAAGAGCAATTCGGTCTTTTTCGGGGGTACTCTGTCTTTTTACATAAAGTGAAAAAGACCGAATTGCCCTTTAAGTTAACAAAAAAAACGGAAATACCCCTGATTTAGCGGAGAAAAATGGATGGAGTTAACGAGCCGGATGAAAATGGCAAAATTTCAATCCTTTTGGATCCAGATGCTAAAAAACAAACCTTTGGACGAAAGTCGCAAAACTGATCAAATCTCAGGGACGAAAATGGCATTTTACTCTAAAGTAATATACTAAAGTTTTCTTCACAATTTTGCATCTATTTTCTAATTTTAATGTGGTAAAATTGCTTGAAAAAGATTAAAACTGCATGATGTTATCTACTTACAGTTCATCCACATTGGGGTGGAATATTTTGTTCACAAATCCAATTGAAGGAGACTTGTATGGATATGCATCGGGAAGCTCAACACGCACTTTCCACACACCACCCTCGTACGCACCTACGATATTTGAACAACATAATCATACCTTAAGAGCTCGAATCCGGGTTGGGTGATGGGTCAATACAGGCGTGTTGAAACGGGTCATTTCTTAGCAAGTGTGGAAACACACCTGGGTTGTTGGCTTGACCCACAAAGAATTGGTTTTACAACTTTTGAAAAAAAAAGAATATTGGGTTAGTTATGACTACAAAACAATATCAATGCAATACACGTAGATCTTTGCATATAATGGTTTTTAGACTTTAATTGGCTTCGACTTGAATGACCCATTTGTTTCCTATGCAGTTAATGCGGTAAAAATCGGATATTGGTCAAAGACCGATATTTGAGATATACGTTATCGTGGTGGGATATCTGTAATTTTAATATCATGCAGAATTTATATATATATATATATATATATATATATATATAGCAATTTAACACTAACAATTCAGTACACTCTCCTACCATTAACAAATTAACCTTTTGCAACTTGCAAAACACTCACAATTGTAGCAACTGGTTAAGACTTAAAACACTAACAATTAACGTTTAACAATTAAGACTTAAAACACTAATAGCAACAATAAGATGAAAGTTATTAATATCAGGAAAATCGGTGATATATCGGTCAATATCGCCGATAATATCGGTACTGATATTCTGACCAATATTTGACACCGATATTTTACATGGGAACCGATAACCGATATTAACTGCATAGTTTGTTTCATTCGACTCTATTCCCTTTTAGCATTTTTTTTATTTGACACAAGCGAGCTCAGCACATATATAAGTAATCACGTCGAAATAACCATATGGTTTAAAAGAAATGATTACAAGAGGTAAGAGACGTACTTTCTTTTGGCCCGTGAAATTCCACACTAAATTCATTGAGCCTATCGTTTGGTGTATCCACAATGTAATCGCTCATCATCCTGAATTCATACATAGTTTAAGAACAATAAAGATATGCGTAGACATCACGAATACAAGAAAAAAAAAACAGATGGTAGTTATAAACTTATAATAATCTACTTCATTCATCCCTAAATAAATGTGACATTTCAGTTTGATTATTAGTCAAATATCTAAAATCCACCACAATACAGACAAAATGGAATCTTGTTGACCAAGATCAAATTTTGACCAATATAATGTAAACATTGATTATGGAAATGGTAAATCTTTACTTGGTCATTTTTACTATAACATTTATGATTATTTTCTTATAGTTAAATTATTATTTTCAAGAGTAAAAGGCTCATTTCACTTAAATTTAACAGAATCTTTAACATTAGTTAGTGAGTGTCTTAGTGAAAAGAACCAAAAGTGTTACTACTGAGTGAGTACCGGTGACTGTCTGTGAGCGTAATATTTAAAAAGATATGACTAAACCATAATATGGCCTTACCACATGACGTGATGACCATCCGTGTAATTTCACTTCTTACGGGTAACTTGGTTTTAAAATGCGTGTAGCGATCAGATACGTTTTGATCCAAAAACCCGATGCGTGCTGCGCAATGCGCGAAGTGCACGCATCACGATGCGAGGTGTTCTTTACTTAAAAATACTAAAAAATATGTATAGCTAATATTTTAACTTGTGAACCTTTAAACACTAAAATATAATATATTCTCATCATCTATAGTCAGAATTGTTCAATAAAAGATCTAATTTGTTCAAATACCGGTCAACTACATCAGGCACCAGAATAGACGACATCATGCGATGTGCGCATCTTGGACTCGCAACATGCGATGCAACCTCTAAAATTTGTGGAACCAAACTTTAAATGCGGTTCAACTCTAAATTACGCTCTAGTGTCATGTTTTATCTTTAACGGGTCAAATAAGAAATCGATAACCATTATTTTGATGAATAAAACAATGAGAAACGAAACTTACAACTTCATGACATCCATTTCTCTCCTCTTGCTAGGGGAAGACATTTTCCGTTGCTCCCAAACTATCATCACATTAAAGTAACTTGGTTAATGTCACAAAATTTCAAATAATCAAACTTTGTCAAACACTTGAACATGTGATTAATCCGGTATTGCAACGTCAAACAACAACAACAACAACATGATCAATAACTAACTTCTACCAACAGTTTATTATAGTTCATAATCTGATTATTTAATAACAGAAATAACTTATTAACAAGAATGTTTTTATTTGCATATGAAAAACTAAATGACATTAGTATACATTTGACTTTCAAAAAGTCAAACGGATTGCTAATGACTTCAAAAATTCATAAAATATTTGGTTTTGATGGAAAATAATTAAACAATATGAACATCTATAAAACAAACAAACAAAGAAAACCAAGAACACATCCTTCCATTTAAATTTAAAATCATAAACAATTGAATATCATACACCTTCCCAAATGTAATCAGAAACCAAATTGCGAAAAGAACAGATCAAACCCTAAACATTTACCACAGAAATTTCACGGATAATTAAGAATAATAATAATATTACTTAAGAAGAAATCAGGGGGGGATGAAAAAGGGGAAAAGATAGAAACCCACCCAGAAATTGTAGTAGATTGTAAAGCAGAACAAAGTATGAAATGAAGATCGAAATGTGAAAGTGGGTACAGAAAATAAAGGCGAATTATCATCGACGTTTTATTAGAAAGCTTTTTGCAGAGATAAAAGAGAATTGTGAAGCACGTGTCCAAAATGAAAAGATTATAAGTAAATGTGTCAATTTTTTTTTTTTTTTTTTTTGGTAAATTACACTTTTCGTCCTTTATGTTTGTAACGGGTTGCAACGGATAACCTTTAACTTTAATAATTACAGTCACAGTCCTTTATTTGCAAAACATGTTCCACCTTAGGTCCTTTGACCCTACCCTGGTTAAAACTTTCAATTAAGTGAGGTTATGTGCAACCCATGTAAGGGCAAAACAATCATTTAATAAAAAAAATGTCAAAAACCTAAACCACCGTCATCATCTCCCCCAACCCTCTCTCTCCCCTATACTCTCTCTCTATCTATATGGTCAGGATTAGTTCACTCAGTTCGCAAGCTACACTAGTATTCACTCTTGAACCTAATTCTATATATATATATATATATATATATATATATATATATATATGGGACCGCTAAAATGAGAACCACCTCCAGTTGTAAGAACCGTGAGAACTACACCGTACGGGGCGATGTGGACCAATTTTTTTTTTTCATAAACGTATATGCATGTATTATAAACACATTTGTAAAAAAAATTCAAAAAAAAAAAATGTCGGGTGTGTAGTTTTGAGCACCCAAAGTTTGTGTTTACGGGATCCGTAAATTTTATTTAAAATGTAAATTTTATTTAAAATGTAAATTTTATTTAAAATTTACGGTACCCGTAAACACAAACTTGTGGTGCTCAAAACTACACACACGACATTTTTTTTTGATTTTTTTTTACAAATGTGTTTATAATACAAGCATCTACGTTTATGAAAAAAATTTTGGTCCAACTCGCCCCGGATCAAAAAGTTCTCACGGTTCTTACAACTGGAGGTTGTTCTCATTTTAGCGGTCCCCTATATATGTGTGTATATATATATATATATATATATATATATATATATATATATATATATATATATATAGGGAAATGCTCCATAGAAAACCTTCGATTTTGAGAAAACCTTGCAAACTCAACATGTGACCTACATCCTTCCACGTATCCATAGTCAACCTGATTATCCTTTTTGCTTCTAAGGGTATATATGTAATTATACATCTATCCACCCAACCCAAGATATCTTCCCCATTTGATTTGACACTATCATTAATGCCCATCACATCATTGTACAAATCACCAAACCCCCATTTCTTTTAGATTATTTCAATTTTAAAAGGAAAATTTTCAATTTCGAATTCATCTTACTCAACAAGAACTTTAATTCGTCATCCTCCATTAACGTACAACGGAGCGTCCACCAACTTTAATTCGTCTGATCCAAAGCAAGAACTTTACTACGTGTTCCTCCATTAACGAGATTGACATCCAAAATGAAGAAAATGTTCCAGGCTTGTTTTTAATGTTTATTAATGGTTATGTTTTTCTCTTGCTTGTATCTTCAGCCGTTTATAGAATATGGTTTGTGTAACACAAACAGCAAATATAATAGTTATGTTCGAATTTACACCGTTAATGTGTCCAACGTGTGTTTTTTTTATGCAGAAACGCCACCATCCTCTGTTATTAAGACGCATCAGGGTACCCGGTACTGGATTATTTTTGCATATGAACATGTTGTGATGTTATTTGAGAAAAAAAATTGTATTTAGCTAAAAAGTTTCGATTTTTTTAAAATCTTGTTAATCTTTGAGTCATATGCATGTTTAGGGGGAGAAGTTTAGAATGTACAGGGTGCAAATTTGTGTTTTTGGCATATGTTTTAAGTGTGATTTTGGGGATTTAATTTGGAAAACTATTTTGCATATGAACTGATTTTTGGTTGTGTTGTGATGTTATTTGAGAAAAAAATTGCAATTTAGCTAAAAAGTTGTGATGTTGTTTGAGAAAAGGATTTTCTGGCTATGAATGTGTTAATAGTTATGTCTGGTTAACAACTTAACGGTTATCTTATCTTTTTGTTATTAGGATGGTGATGGATACAAGGGAAACAAGATCCAAATCTCAGGACCGTTGGTTTCGTCAAACGCGGATCAGATGCTCAAGGATCATGACCATGTTTATGTTACAGCACAACACAACGTAACACGTGTTATAGTTTGAACTTCTGGACATGCATGTGTTACATGTGACATGAAACCCATGTACAACGTAACACGTGTTACGTGTGACATGAAACCCATGTACAACGTAACACGTGTTACGTGTGACATGAAAACACATTTTTATAACTTCCCTGGCATACGCACACCCAGATGTTTACAAACTGTTTCAAGACCGACCCAAACAATAAAGCAAGGGTAGCCGCTGAAAAGCTAAGGCAGGAAAGGTAGCCACTGAAAAGCTAAGGCAGACTGTCAAAGGAAGCTCCACCATTTTCTTAGTGCTATGTATTTTCGCTTACTAGTAATATGTAATGTGAGACTCTTATTGTTTTGTCTAGTACATGATGTTAAAACGGTATGGACTTAACACATTTTATGTTGAAGTCGCCAGTGTTTGTACTTCTGTTGTTACTAAGTTACTATTGGAGTTTATGCATCCATTCTGAAGTCTTAACACACGTTATAATAGAGGCTTAACACACGTTATATCAGGTTTACTCTGTTGTTATTAAGTTACTATTGGAGTTTATTCATCCATTATGGACGTCTTTACACACGTTATAATAGATGCTTAACACACGTTATACATTTCAGTCGCTTAACACATGTTACAGTATGTATATACACATCATGGTGTTTTGGAAACCACTAGCTTATACATGACACCATGTTAGGTTAAACCAAGATTATAACAGAGGCTTAACACATTTTATCCCAGGTATACGGTGTTACGATATTAACTTGTATGTTCCATATTAACTTGTACACGTGTTACGATTAGTATATGCACATCATAGTGTTTTGCAAACCACTTTCATATACATGAATACAAGTCGGGTTACAACAAGATTATAATGGTGGAGGCGCCCGTATTTGTACCTCTACTGTTACAGTTACTATTGAAGTTTATGCATCCATTCTGGAAGTCTTAACACATGTTATAATAGATGCTTAACACACGTTATATCAGGTTTACTCTGTTGTTATTAAGTTACTATTGGAGTTTATGCATCCATTATGAAAGTCTTACACACGTTATAATAGATGCTAAACACATGTTATACATTTCAGTCGCTTAACACATGTTACAGTATGTATATACACATCATGGTGTTTTGGAAACCACTAGCTTATACATGACACCATGTTAGGTTAAACTAAGATTATAACAGAGGGTTAACACATTTTATCCCATGTATACGGTGTTACGATATTAACTTGTATGTTCCATATTAACTTGTTCACGTGTTACGATCAGTATATGCACATCATAGTGTTTTGCAAACCACTTTCATATACATGAATACAAGTCGGGTTACAACAAGATTATAATGGATGCTTAACACATGTTATCATATGTATACAGGTGGGGTTACAACAACATTACAATATTACTAAACTCACCATTAAACCCATCGCCTCCGTCAACTGTTTTCACCCTTATCACATGTTAAGCAACTACATGTTCCAAACAGACAGATTGTAACACATGTTAGATCAGTATATACACATCATGGTGTTTTGTAAACCACTAGCTTATACATGAATACATGTCAGGTTACAAAAAGATTATAACAGAGGCTTAACACATGTTATAAATTCCAAAATGTGCACAACAAATGACCCGTTTCATATTATATATTCCAAAATTACCGGTACATGAGTTACCATAAATGGCTCGTTTCATATTACACGTTACATACTAACTTGTACATTTATTACTTGTACAAGTGTTATGCTCAGTATCCACATTATCAGATATTTTAAACATCAATAAAAATAAATAGATATTACTTGTTTTTTTTTAAATTAACAAAGGTTAACACACGTTATATGTCATTCTAACGGGGGCTTAACACATGTTATACATGAACACATGTCAGGTTACATCATGGTGTTCTGTTACAGCACGAACCACTAACACATGTTATAAATGAACGAGAGTTCTTTCCAAAAAAATGTGACTTATTCAAGGTCCCGCATTAACGTCGCCTACATCCATCCAGCTTGTCAATTGAATATCTTTATGGGGACCGTTTCTGTAAATCAAGCAACCCATTCGGTGATATAGACATTCTTTCGATGTCTCCAACAAAGCAACTTTCTTTTGCCTGAAACACATCCCAAATAATTACAAACTCAAAAAAATGATAAACATATAATGATTTTAACAATTAAATTTTCAAGATCCCAAAAGAAAACATACATAAAAAGCGGTGACAACTCCGGCAGAATCACCTCCGACCAACTTAAGCTTCATACAAAACCACTCGAATCTGTACTTTTGTTTTATCTTAAACCCACAACCTATTCAGTTTCATAAGTCAAACTTTGACCACTCCACCCGGTGCTGGCTGAAACGGCGGCGTTTCATCCATGTAAATCTCTGGTCGGTGTGTGTAGAATTAGACCGAGAGGAGAGAGAGGGCCGGAGAAGAAGTCCGGCGAGTTTCGCTGGAAAAGGTGGTTGGATGATTATAAATATAAGAATTCAACGGGGAATTAAATGAAGATGAAAAGGACAAGAAAGTATACCGATCACGTAACGACTCGAGACCTACGTAAACTTTAAACACTTCCGGCGATTTCTCTTGCTCCGGCGAGTTTACGTGATCTCGATGATGTCTCCGGTGAGTTGTTGAACAGAGAGAGTGAGGTTCTGATTAAGGTTAAATGAAGATGTTGGTTCAGCGGAATAGCTGGTTGTAGCCATTGCCAAATACACAAGCATGCACCAGATCACCATTGAAGGATCACCATTGAAGACCATGAAGCTTTTCTTTTTCACATGATGAAGAAAGAGGAGAGAGATAATAGTGTTTTGAAAGATCTGACTAGAAAAAAGAGGAGAGAGATGATGATACTAGTACTACACAAGTGGGGTTTGTCATTTCCAATGCCAAAAAGTCTTTTTGTTCTACCAGAAATGTACTTCTTTGATTATATTTAAATCTAATATACACACAAAATAGGAGAGCCATAGATCTTCTTGGATGAAAGACAATCGATGGATGAGAATGGGTTTTCAGGGTTTTCTAAAAAAGATGGGGTTTTCCATATAACCCAACCCTATATATATATATATATTCGACTTATCAAACCAAAGATGAAGATTCGCATCCACAAGCCAGAATGATATACCATCCGCAATCTGAATCCTGATCGAATGATTCTTGTCATCCAAAAGAAGCCCTAAAATGGATTCAAATCGATATTATAAGACGGAATATTAAAAGCTCCGATCGACGCAACTGGCTCCCAAAACAGTGGATTAATTCCACCCGTAAATATCACCGGAAAAGGAACCACATGACGTGGAGGTATAATCATTATTACCGATCTATATAATAAATTTTAATTGAAAATAATGTAATCTTTGATTTATATATACTCTCACCTGTCTATGATCCTCAGTAACAAAGATGAAATGCTTCCTGTGCAAAATGTGAATGGTGGGCCCAGATGATGCTTTTCAAATCTTGAAATCATAATGGAAATGGATTTGGGTGTGTTGACTTCTTGTGCAATTGCTTTTAAGACAGCAGTTCTGCAGTTGTGGTGGACTTGGGCCAGTTGGGGTATTTGGGTGTGCTGAGTTCTTGTCCAATTGATTTTCCATATAAACATGTTGTTTAAATTTATCAATTGATTCCGGATGGTATATCATTCTTACTTGTGGATGGGAATCTTCATCTTGGGTTTGATAAGTCGAATGTAGAGAGAGAGAGAGTACAACGAGATGATGATGGTTTAGGTTTTTGACAATTTTTTTTATTAAATTACTGTTTTGCCCTCAAATGGGTTGCACATGACCTTACTTAACTGAAAGTTTTAATTAGGTTAGGGTCAAAGGACCTAAGGTGTAATAGGTTTTGCAAATAAAGGAATGTGACTGTAATTATTAAAGTTAATGGTCATCCATTGCAACCCGCTACAAACACAAAGGATGAAAAGTGTAATTTACCCTTATTTTTTAAAGTTTTGAGTTTCTTGATATTGCTTCTGTTGTCTGTACTAGTGAAGAGATATAGGCCCAAACCCAAACTCAAACTCAACACATGACCCGGGCCGACAAATATGCGTGAGGGCACTTGTCACGTCGGACATGCTAGGGCAAATGAGATAAAAGGGACACCGTGAAAAGGAAGTGTGGCTAATGATATTCCTCGAATCACCTTGATCTCCACTAGCAGTTATCAAAAGAAAGAGAAAAGGGAAAATTGATAGCAATGTCCAGCCAATCATGTTTTGCGGACACCTGCTCCTCTGAGCCTCCACTAGCAGTTATTACAGAAGGACCACAAAGACATCACGATAGTAACGTCGAGCCAATAGCATGTCGCGGAAACACACTCTCATCTGCCACCATTAAAGGTCAGCAGGAAGGGGACCAAAGGGATGGGAAGGGCAAAGACAGTTGGTGTGGAAGTGTTTGGGAGAGGAAAGAGTTCAATGCCTAACTAATTTGTTTAATCTTATTTTCAAATTCGGAAGAATGCCAAATTAGTGGAGGAGTAGAGTCGTAGTGCCCCTTTATAAAAACAAAGGTGACGCACAATGTTATGGGAATTAAGAGGGATTATATTATTAGGTCATACAATGAAATTATGGGAAAAGGGTAATTGAGACTAGACTTAGAAGAGAAACTCATTACTGTAAACCAATATGGTTTCATGCCAGGGCGATCAACTACGGAAGTTATACACATTCTAAGGAGATTGATGGAAAAGTATAGGGAGAAGAAGCGAGATCTACACATCGTGTTTATAGACCTTGAAAAGGCAGACAACAGTGTGACAGAGTTGATGATTGTGACATGAGTAAAAATATAGGATGTGTTCTAATTAAACAATTTAACCCGAAACCCGTCAAACATAAAAAAAACAAGTAGAAGGATGTGGAATAACATCAAACTTGAGGGTTAATGTGGAATATCATTAAACATAAAAAACAAGTAGATGTTATAAAAGAACGTTGTTACGTTGTCATATATAAATAAATGAAGAAAGATATTGTTAATTTTTTATGAATAAGTACGGTAACTGAAAATCTGAAATAGTAGGAATCTCGCCTCTATATCTTCTCGATGGTTCGCAAAATCATAGAATTGGGGAAACAGGTAATTCTTCAACCCCTGCGATAATGCCCTTTTTAGTTTCATATATTGAATTAGGATTTTGTACATGCGTTTCTTGATTTCAGATATTGTGGGTTATGCTGTTAAAGATTGATATGTAATGACATTTTGAATTTGGGTTTGTTGTTGTAAGCATTTTCGGTTTCCCTTGTATAACTTCCAACTGTTTGATAAAATGACTGTCCCAAAACAATAATGTTCTGTAGTTCAAACTTTCCATTGAAATCACTTGCTATACGATTGTTTTTCATTCAGGACTTGATCCAGCAGAGATTCTAATGATATAGGCTTATTATCAATACAATATTAAATCTACCATGAATGTCATGACCACCATTCCACAGCCCATCATCTCCTCAACCATTCACGTAAACCACTACAACCACCTATTAACCACCCTCTCAGCGTCATCCTCCCTCTCACACCTCAAGCAAATTCATGCCCGAATTATTTGTTCGGGCCTTGACCGCTCAAACTCCCTCCTCATCAAACTCGTTATTACGGCATGCACATTATTGTAACACCTGTGTCATTTCAACCATCAAACAAATGCCAAACCAATGAAATAATGTATTTCATACTTTGGACTTGTATAAATATGTGTATCTTTTGCACATATCGACTCATGTTCGATTTCAAGCTCTAAATCGCTTTCTGGAAGGTTATACGCGCACTAATGCGTAAATATAACCAGTTTAATGCAACGAACACTCCGGAATAGTGAAATAGGCTTAACATACCTTAAATAACCTATACATAACTTAGATACAAGTTTTGGAAGGTTTGGTGTGGTGAAATCAAAGTTAAATCGCTTACAGGGACTAAAGTTGACAAACTGCGAAAGTATGCCAATTTGAACTGTAACAGACATTCCGGAACATGACCATAAGTTAAACATACCATAAATATCCTTTACATAGCTTAGAAATAGGCTTTGAGGGGTTCGGTGTGCTAAAATAAACTTTTGGGTCATTCAGGGACTAAAAGTGTCAAAAAAGTGCACAAGTTTGCATTTTCGCGCATAACTTACGTTCTGAATACATCTGGACATCCAAAAATTTATGTAAGCATGAATACATTATATTTTAGTGTTCGCTATAAGAAAAATGCATTCGTTGCGTCATTTGGATCGTTTTTCGCGCTTATGCGCATTCCGTCGTAATTAAGCGAACATCGCGTTCGTACGACCAAACGAACCATCATCCGGCATATTTTTGAGTATGTTTTGAGTTCCCTATACTTTAACTTCATTTTAGAGCCTTGAAATGAGGTTAACGGGGTTCAAACGCATCGAAAAAGGCCTTAAACACGTGCAGGGACCATTCCTGCCACTTTTGAAACTTTTCTGAAACTGGGGGGTCAGTGGCGTAGCGCGACTGCCTAGGCCCTCACCGTCGCGCTACGCGACTGCCTAGTCTGGGGCAGAAACATGCAGAAAACTCATTTTTCGCATTTTCGGGACCAGATTCGATGTATCGACAGCTGTTTACAGCTGTTTTGCACTCCCAAATCCTTTGCCACATGTTGATACCCTATGGTTTGTGGCAATTTAGACACCATAACATTCCGACACTTGTACGGTTGCGATTAAGACATGTATTCCATGAAACGATCTTAACGGTTCGGGTATTACTATAAATACCCCATCACCCCAACCTCATTTCTTACAAGAATTCTGATTTTGAGAGCTCTAAGTTGAAACCATTGTTTCATACCTGAGTTCTTGGATCGGGATTAGCATTCGGGGACCCTTCGTAAGTATTCTTTCGTTCTTTTCCTTATTTTACTGCTTTTCGAGTCAGAAAGTCAAACTTTGTTTGACTTTCAGCGTTGACCAGTAATGGTCAATGCGAAGTTCGTTTGAACTTCGCAACGTGAGTGTAATCACGTTGGTCATAGTCCCTTGGGACTATGCCCACTGATTACCACGTTGTCTAGGGTCGTAGGGTAAGCGATCTGATAAATCGCTTATACCTCGAACCCGACCCAGTTTGGTCGATCATTAGGATCCGACCAAACACATTAGGTGACCATAGTAGGTAGGGAATAACCTTCCGAGGTTATACCCTATGGTCACATCGTTTAAGTAGTTGTATGATAGGTAGTTTATATGCCTTAGGTAAATTACCAGAATACCCTTTTCATGTATAATTGGTAATTAAGCATATGTAACCTAAACCTTTGTCACATAACTGATTATGTAACATGTTTAGGCATATAACACTTGTCATAGGACTAGTTAGGCGATCCGAACGCGTTTCACGCGAACGACGCGTTAAAGTAGCATAAGCTACCTAAACGGGTCGTAATGGGTCGTAGACACTTAGGTTAAGTTTCATTTAGTATGTAGGCTTTGTTAAACCAAATGACACGAGTCTCTACACTCGTTTGGTTTACAAACCCTAATGCTACCCAATCTTCCGATCTAGGTCCGGTTTATTAACATAGTTACCTATACTAGGTGCCGTTTGATATCCGCGATCTCTAGCATTATTTAGTTGTCACTCCAGAACTACTGAGCAATCTCAGGTGAGTACATAGACCCCTCTTTTACTGTTTTCCAAACTGTTTTGGGGTGAAACACATGTGCCTACTTGTTATATTCATGCTTTCCCGTTTTCACATCATATACCTGCTATGTTCGTTAGTACATTATAGTACATGATTTCAATACACTTTATGCTATGTATGTCCATTATGTGCATACTTAGTACATTGTTTTTCATTGCTTTTCTGTTGCATATGCTTATCCAGCATATGAACACATTATACTACATATATTGAACCGTTGTAAACATTTGACTATGTGAACCGTTGTAACCATTCGACTATGTGATCCGTTGATATCTGTGAACCGTTTGTATCTATGATCCGTTGATATCTGTGAACCGTTTGTATCTGTGAACCGTTTGTATCTGTGAACCGTTTGTATCTGTGAACCGTTTGTATCTGTGAACCGTTTGTATCTGTGAACCGTTTGTATCTGTGAACCGTATTTGACCATACATAAACATTTCTACTATTGTTAAACATTACTTTGGTGGTTTAGTTTGATTAAATGATTAAGTAACGATACATGTGTAATATGATACAAGCATGGTGGATACGCCGCTGGTACTTCCTATATATAAGTGTTTGTATGGTATTACATATCATACCGTTATTTGAATCATTTCAGTTTGATACATATAACATTTTATACAAATAACATACTTTTCACAAGACATTGTTTTACAAACAACTTATCTTATACAAATCCATTTTTACTATGGTTATTCATTTAACCATACATTATTCATTTATTTATACATATCATCTGATCTTATCGATTTTCAAATGATTTACAAAACAAAGCAAACTAAAAGGTTCATGACTAAACATTTTCTCAAACATAAGTCATGGAACCTATTTTCACAAAACCTATGTATCTCACATGCATTTTTATGCTGACGTACCTATTTTCACATGTGTTTTTCAGGAGCTGTTGCGTAAGATGATCAAGATACACATAGGCAGACTCGGGCTTTAGTGACAATAAAAGATGCAAGACTAGTTAATTAAGTTGTATTTCTTTGTTTGTTAAGACATTGTAACACTTTTAATCAATAAAATGAAACTTCAATTGCCATGGATTTGAAACAATTAATTCTGTTACAACACTCCCCGACATTTCCGCCACGTTTTGTATGTTCTACGTGGTCGGGGTGTGACAGAAAAGATGGTATCAGAGCCAATGGTTATAGGGAATTAGGTTATTAGTAATGCTTTGACCTAGTCTATAACCTTCTTAGGACCCTAACGCGAGTTTACTTGCGTTTAGTCATAAAACAATACCGTCACCTATCCTTAGGCGACGACCACAACAAGAACATAAATTTCAAAACCGCTTTGAAAACTAATCATTTGTTCTAGGATGATTGATTTCTAGGTTTTTGAACCCTCTATTGTAAGGTTTTGAACCCTCTGTTATACGGTTTTGAACCCCTTTGAGTTTTCAAAACTCTCGTTAAGGTTTTGGGTTTTTAATAATGTGAACACGTGCAAACTGGAAGGGTGAATGCCTGTATTCTGGGTTTTCTGTCTAGGCAAGCACTTCGTATACATCTCAACCAGACGCGAGACCAGTTGTGCTTACCTGGGAATTCTTGGGATGAGTGTTCACTTATAGGAGAGCATGTCTTCGCGATACATTATTTTTGACCCGCTTACTTTGATTAGTCACTGTCTCATTTGTTTGCCTTTGGTAACAAACAAATGGTCACAATCTAAATGCCTTGTCATTTTCTTTTGACTATCTTTCGCTTGTTTCCTCCTATACCTTTGGTTATCTTCAAGATGCTTCTTCATCGCAACGACAATGTCCGAACCAGGTGCTGCAATTACCCAGCGAATAGGCGACTTACTCCAGAGGACCGTTGACTTAGCTATCACCATGACACGCCTCAGGGATGAAGCTGTATAAGGGAACTGCTCCTTGGTGCAATCAATGCCATCGTCATTATTCAAATCAAATACCATGTTACAAATGTACCCACGGTGGACGATGGAGACATTTGGTTAACATGTGTCGCTTTGCTGTTCAAAGCAAAGCAGTTGCAAACCCTGTTGCTACTTAAACCTTCAAGTTCTGCTTCATATGTCGCCTTGGCATATCTAGCGCCTCAACCTCATGAACTTTCTACTTTGTGTATCGACTTAAGCACGCCTAGTGCAAGGTGTCGAAGCACCTCTCGTTACACAAATTTCAAAATCCATAAAGGATCTTTCTATCCTCATAATCAGATCCTTGTGGATGAATATCACTCAAATCGGAGCCCTTAATTGAATTATTCGTATGCCTTAATACGAACATTACCATTCAATAAGGACAAAGCCGAATTCTTATTTAGATCTTCCTATCTTCATAGTTAGATTCTAATGATTTAAGTGCCGCATGGAATCCACGGATTGGATTCCTGGTGTGCTTTAAATATCCGTGTCCAAAGATAACAAATTAATAACCAAGTTAAACAATTATGTGATTATGTGCTTATGTGTTCCCTTTTATGTTTTTGGTGTGATCCGAATTCTTGTCATTCAAATCCTCGTAGAATCTTCCATATCTTTGGGTGCTATATTAAATCCTCAACGGGCTTGTACGTAATAGTAAAGACCCTTGGATTATATTGTACCATTCCATAATTAGACCCTGAGAGGTCTAGGTAAACAGATTGATCCAAAAATCTGGTTAGGAATATCATGTGATGATATAGCTGAAAGGACTCCTTGGTGGCCTAATTTAAAAGGATCCTTTGTCGATCTAATTAAAAGGACCCTATGGTAGTTTAGTCACACTCATCATCAGGTTTGATTTTTCCTCCCCTTCACATTTCAGACAAATTGTGCGGACTATGCAAGGAATTGCGTAATTATGGATGCATACATAATTATGGAATTCAGTGCACGGAAACCACAGCTAGTTTGGTCGTGTGGTGAAAAATGACTCATTTCGTTCATTTTTGGTTTCTGAAGAAATGGTGAAAAATGACTCATTTCGTTCATTTTTGGTTTCTAAAGAAATGGTGAAAAATGACTCATTTCGTTCATTTTTGGTTTCTGAAGAAATGATGAAAAATGACTCATTTCGTTCATTTTTGGTTTCTGAAGAAATGGTGGAAAATGACTCTTTTCGTTCATTTTCGGTTCTGAAGAAGTTGTGGAAAATGACTCATTTCGTTCATTTTCGGTTCTGCAGAAGTTGTGGAAAATGACTCATTTCGTTCATTTTCGGTTCTGCAGAAGTTGTGGAAAATGACTCATTTCGTTCATTTTCGGTTCTGCAGAAGTTGTGGAAAATGACTCATTTCGTTCATTTTCGGTTCTGAAGAAGTTGTGGAAAATGACTCATTTCGTTCATTTTCGGTTCTGCAGAAGTTGTGGAAAATGACTCATTTCGTTCATTTTCGGTTCTGCAGAAGTTGTGGAAAATGACTCATTTCGTTCATTTTCGGTTCTGCAGAAGTTGTGGAAAATGACTCATTTCGTTCATTTTCGGTTCTGAAGAAGTTGTGGAAAATGACTCATTTCGTTCATTTTCGGTTCTGAAGAAGTTGTGGAAAATGACCCATTTCGTTCATTTTCGTTTTTGAAGAAGTTGTGGAAAATGACTCATTTCGTTCATTTTCGGTTCTGAAGAATGTCCGTCAAGGAAATGTCAGGATTATGCCTTTCATATCTTTGGTGGTTATTTGACACAAAGCCACAGATAGACTCCTACGAATGAATTTCGGGACGAAATTTCCTAAAGTAGGGGAGACTGTAACACCTGTGTCATTTCAACCATCAAACAAATGCCAAACCAATGAAATAATGTATTTCATACTTTGGACTTGTATAAATATGTGTATCTTTTGCACATATCGACTCATGTTCGATTTCAAGCTCTAAATCGCTTTCTGGAAGGTTATACGCGCACTAATGCGTAAATATAACCAGTTTAATGCAACGAACACTCCGGAATAGTGAAATAGGCTTAACATACCTTAAATAACCTATACATAACTTAGATACAAGTTTTGGAAGGTTTGGTGTGGTGAAATCAAAGTTAAATCGCTTACAGGGACTAAAGTTGACAAACTGCGAAAGTATGCCAATTTGAACTGTAACAGACATTCCGGAACATGACCATAAGTTAAACATACCATAAATATCCTTTACATAGCTTAGAAATAGGCTTTGAGGGGTTCGGTGTGCTAAAATAAACTTTTGGGTCATTCAGGGACTAAAAGTGTCAAAAAAGTGCACAAGTTTGCATTTTCGCGCATAACTTACGTTCTGAATACATCTGGACATCCAAAAATTTATGTAAGCATGACTACATTATATTTTAGTGTTCGCTATAAGAAAAATCCATTCGTTGCGTCATTTGGATCGTTTTTCGCGCTTATGCGCATTCCGTCGTAATTAAGCGAACATCGCGTTCGTACGACCAAACGAACCATCATCCGGCATATTTTTGAGTATGTTTTGAGTTCCCTATACTTTAACTTCATTTTAGAGCCTTGAAATGAGGTTAACGGGGTTCAAACGCATCGAAAAAGGCCTTAAACACGTGCAGGGACCATTCCTGCCACTTTTGAAACTTTTCTGAAACTGGGGGGTCAGTGGCGTAGCGCGACTGCCTAGGCCCTCACCGTCGCGCTACGCGACTGCCTAGTCTGGGGCAGAAACATGCAGAAAACTCATTTTTCGCATTTTCGGGACCAGATTCGATGTATCGACAGCTGTTTACAGCTGTTTTGCACTCCCAAATCCTTTGCCACATGTTGATACCCTATGGTTTGTGGCAATTTAGACACCATAACATTCCGACACTTGTACGGTTGCGATTAAGACATGTATTCCATGAAACGATCTTAACGGTTCGGGTATTACTATAAATACCCCATCACCCCAACCTCATTTCTTACAAGAATTCTGATTTTGAGAGCTCTAAGTTGAAACCATTGTTTCATACCTGAGTTCTTGGATCGGGATTAGCATTCGGGGACCCTTCGTAAGTATTCTTTCGTTCTTTTCCTTATTTTACTGCTTTTCGAGTCAGAAAGTCAAACTTTGTTTGACTTTCAGCGTTGACCAGTAATGGTCAATGCGAAGTTCGTTTGAACTTCGCAACGTGAGTGTAATCACGTTGGTCATAGTCCCTTGGGACTATGCCCACTGATTACCACGTTGTCTAGGGTCGTAGGGTAAGCGATCTGATAAATCGCTTATACCTCGAACCCGACCCAGTTTGGTCGATCATTAGGATCCGACCAAACACATTAGGTGACCATAGTAGGTAGGGAATAACCTTCCGAGGTTATACCCTATGGTCACATCGTTTAAGTAGTTGTATGATAGGTAGTTTATATGCCTTAGGTAAATTACCAGAATACCCTTTTCATGTATAATTGGTAATTAAGCATATGTAACCTAAACCTTTGTCACATAACTGATTATGTAACATGTTTAGGCATATAACACTTGTCATTGGACTAGTTAGGCGATCCGAACGCGTTTCACGCGAACGACGCGTTAAAGTAGCATAAGCTACCTAAACGGGTCGTAATGGGTCGTAGACACTTAGGTTAAGTTTCATTTAGTATGTAGGCTTTGTTAAACCAAATGACACGAGTCTCTACACTCGTTTGGTTTACAAACCCTAATGCTACCCAATCTTCCGATCTAGGTCCGGTTTATTAACATAGTTACCTATACTAGGTGCCGTTTGATATCCGCGATCTCTAGCATTATTTAGTTGTCACTCCAGAACTACTGAGCAATCTCAGGTGAGTACATAGACCCCTCTTTTACTGTTTTCCAAACTGTTTTGGGGTGAAACACATGTGCCTACTTGTTATATTCATGCTTTCCCGTTTTCACATCATATACCTGCTATGTTCGTTAGTACATTATAGTACATGATTTCAATACACTTTATGCTATGTATGTCCATTATGTGCATACTTAGTACATTGTTTTTCATTGCTTTTCTGTTGCATATGCTTATCCAGCATATGAACACATTATACTACATATATTGAACCGTTGTAAACATTTGACTATGTGAACCGTTGTAACCATTCGACTATGTGATCCGTTGATATCTGTGAACCGTTTGTATCTGTGATCCGTTGATATCTGTGAACCGTTTGTATCTGTGAACCGTTTGTATCTGTGAACCGTTTGTATCTGTGAACCGTTTGTATCTGTGAACCGTTTGTATCTGTGAACCGTATTTGACCATACATAAACATTTCTACTATTGTTAAACATTACTTTGGTGGTTTAGTTTGATTAAATGATTAAGTAACGATACGTGTGTAATATGATACAAGCATGGTGGATACGCCGCTGGTACTTCCTATATATAAGTGTTTGTATGGTATTACATATCATACCGTTATTTGAATCATTTCAGTTTGATACATATAACATTTTATACAAATAACATACTTTTCACAAGACATTGTTTTACAAACAACTTATCTTATACAAATCCATTTTTACTATGGTTATTCATTTAACCATACATTATTCATTTATTTATACATATCATCTGATCTTATCGATTTTCAAATGATTTACAAAACAAAGCAAACTAAAAGGTTCATGACTAAACATTTTCTCAAACATAAGTCATGGAACCTATTTTCACAAAACCTATGTATCTCACAGGCATTTTTATGCTGACGTACCTATTTTCACATGTGTTTTTCAGGAGCTGTTGCGTAAGATGATCAAGATACACATAGGCAGACTCGGGCTTTAGTGACAATAAAAGATGCAAGACTAGTTAATTAAGTTGTATTTCTTTGTTTGTTAAGACATTGTAACACTTTTAATCAATAAAACGAAACTTCAATTGCCATGGATTTGAAACAATTAATTCTGTTACAACACTCCCCGACATTTCCGCCACGTTTTGTATGTTCTACGTGGTCGGGGTGTGACAATTATCTTCCCCATCCTTCGACTACGCCCTATCGGTCTTTTACCAAATGCACAACCCAGAACCACATTTATCTAACAAATTGTTACGTGAACTTTCCCGAAGCACCAAACATGAAATGGCCCTTTTAGTTTATGCCAAGATGAGGGAAAAAGGATATGTTATTGACAGTTTTAGCCTCCCTCCATTTTTAAAAGCGTTAACACGAATTTCAGCGTTAAGTGAAGGGATGGAACTTCATGGGTTTGCTTCAAAAATGGATTTTGTGTCGGACCCGTTTGTGCAGACTGCTTTGGTTGCAATGTACTCGGCCTGTGGACATATTGAAGACGCACGTTTGATGTTTGATAAAATGCCAGAAAGAGATATTGTTGCTTGGAATATTATGATTGACGGGTATGGCTTCTTTACAAACATGTTGCTTTCTTTCGTATTGTTAGCATGAATTGCTGATTTAGTTTGTCTATATTTCTAAATTATGAACAGTTATTGCATGAACGGGCGCTACGAAAATGTTCTGCCTTTGATTGGGGAGATGAACAGATCAAACGTACAACCAGATGAGAAGATCTTTTCAACCGTTGTGTCCGCTTGTACCCGTGCTGGAAATTTAGAATTCGGGAAAGCATTTCACGAGTTCATTACCGAAAGCAATGTTTCCGTTGACTATAACCTGCAATGTGCACTCGTGATTATGTACGCATGTTGTGGCTCCATGGACATGGCGGCTAATATGTTAAAAAATTTGTCTCCAAAAAACATCGTTGTTTCTACCGCCATGATTACAGGGTATTCAAAAGCAGGACAGATTGATGCCGCACGGTTGATATTCGATCAAATGACTGAAAAGGACTTGATTTGTTGGAGTGCAATGATTTCCGGGTATGCAGACGGAGTTCAGCCTCAGAAAGCCCTTGAACTTTTCGACAAAATGCTAACCTCGGGAGTAAAACCCGATCATGTCACTATGCTAAGTGTTATTTCGGCTTGTACTAGTCTTGGTGCTGTAGATAACGCGATAAAAATCCAATCATATATCGATGAAAATAGGTTTAGTGAAGTCTTACCGGTGAATAACGCCTTTATTGACATGTATGCAAAATGCGGGGATCTCGATAGGGCTAAACAAGTTTTTGCTAGAATGCGTAAACGAAACGTTATTACATGGAGTAGCATGATCGGGGCCTATGTGGTTCATGGAGATGCTGTTAATGCACTTGACCTTTTTCATGAAATGAAATCCCAGAGAGTTGAGCCAAATGGTGTGACATTTGTGGGTTTGTTGTATGCTTGTAGCCACACATGATTAGTTGAATAGGGTCGGAAAATCTTTGCGTCAATGGTTAACGACTACGGCATGACACCCAAACGCGAGCATTACGGCTGCATGGTGGATCTCTACGGCAGAGCTAATTTGCTTAAAGAAGCTCTTGAGGTGATTGAACAGATGCCTATGGCAACAAACGTTGTCATTTGGGGATCCCTAATGGCTGCTTGTCGAATCTACAACGAGACTAAACTAGGCGAGTTTGCGGCAAAACGGGTTCTTGAGCTCGACCCGTATCATGATGGGGCCCACATTTTTCTATCAAACGTTTATGCAAAAGAAAGAAAATGGGAAAGTGTTGGGGAAATTCGAAAGCTGATGCAGAACAAAGGCGTGGTAAAGCAACGGGGATGTAGTAGAATTGAACTGGATGGGGAGATGCATGAGTTTTTAACCGCGGATAAAAAACACGCTCATGTGGATAAGATATATGAAAAGTTAGACGTGGTTGTGAATGAGTTAGAGGTGGCGGGTTACACTCCAAACATGTCTTGTGTTTTGGTTGATCTGGACGAGGATGAAAAGATAAAGGCGTTATTATGGCATAGTGAGAAGTTGGCACTGTGTTTCGGGTTGTTAAGACAGAAAAGAGGATCTTGCATTCGTATAATCAAGAATCTTCGGGTCTGTGAAGACTGTCATAACTTCATGAAGTTGGCATCTAAGGTTTACGGGATTCAGATTCTCGTACGGGATAGGACTCGGTTTCATCTGTACGAGGATGGTATATGCTCTTGCAAAGACTGTTGGTTACTTTCATTTTATATAACAAAAATCTGAGTATGCCAATGTATTATGTGTAATCTTGCATATCAAAGCTACCTAGTTTTTGAACATGACTTGATAGTTGATGCTCTCCTCCTTTTCCTCTACTCACTTCTACAGTTCTACTTAATTTAATTGCTATATTTTGCATATATAATATATAAATTCATAAAATAAAAGGTTGAAAAGAAAAAAACACACACTTAATCAGTCGCTTAGAATTTTTATCATACAACAAATCAATTTAGTTCAAGTAAAATGATACTATAGTTTATTTATTTTTTGAACAACAAGTATAACTTGTATGTTGCAGGATTTGAACTTCTTAACTCCTATTTTTTTAGTTGTGAAGTATCTATACTACTTTATTAAGAGAACTAGGATTTTTACCCTTTTGGTAATTTTACATTGTGTACACATTTTGAAGCAACATGTACAAGAGAGCCAAACTATTTTACAGGGGGTAAACTTGCACATTGTCCAAAAATTTAGGACACTTTAAGGGCATTTTAGGGATTTTCTTCCATTCATGGCCCTGCTCCTTCCATCTTGACCCATTAGTTATGACGCCTCAGATCAAATTGAATGTCCACATTGTGAAATTGATTAACAGTTGTCACCATATGAATGGAGAATCAATTTAAGGTCTCAAATTTAATTCAAAACCTTTCATCTTTCCTCTAGATTAAAGGAGCAATTTATATAATATTAAAGACAAATGTCGGTGCACAAACAAACAAAACACTGCCTTCTTTGACGCAATGACAATTTTGCCCTTTCTAAAATTACAGAATTTCCTACCTTTGTTTCAGTGTTTTTTCTTTGTACGACACATATTACATGTCCAGTAATCCACACAAACATTGTCTTCACATAGCGTTGTTTTGCCAGACAACTTTCCAGGTGCAGACAGCCACCGTCTTCACACGCCGCATGGCAATATTATTTAATCAATTCATGTAGTCAGTACTTGGTTTATTTACTTTGAATAATTTGAAATAGCCATTGAAATATTCACACCGGTGAGTTGATGACCAAATATTTGTAAAAATGAATACCTGCGGTCCAAATCGATCATATGGAGATATAATACCTTCGGTTAATTCAAGTATTGGAAATATTGGTTCGATTAATCATGGTTATATTTTGATCAAATAAAATATAACAATCTTTTTCATTTATTAAAGAGAATAAGCAACAACTAATCGGTTATTTATAAAAGAAAATTATAACAACTTTATCCAAAAAAATATAATATCCACATGCATAATTTAAACCCATTCATTGTTTAACATTGTGGTTCCAGGTTTAGTAGAAAACTACTATTAAAGCATGGTGTACCAACCAACTATAAAATATGGAATGTAAGCCTTCTTTCAAAACCAATACACACGGTTTTATACTATGTTTTCTATTAATTACCATGTAATTGTATACGAATGAGGTATGGTGGTCCAGGTAAAGGCAAAACGTTTAAACATTTTGTTATAATAATTCAATCTGATCTCGCAATTGCATATTGTTTTCGCTCTATGTTTCTTAAGTTTATGCCCTTTTGAAAGCTACATCTGCTACATGCATGGTAAAACGAACTAGACAGAACAATAGTGACTGTTTTGCTTAAATTGTTTGAAATTTTGATGTTTATATATCATTACAAGGTAAATAAATAATTAGGTTAAAAATTGCTATGCATCTAGATTTTTAAACAAGTCATATTATATTACCATTTCGTTGTAAAACTGTTTTTTCTGTTATTACTTATATAGAAGATAAGAGAATTTATAAAATTATAAAGGATAATTTAAGAGATAACATCGAGCTTAAATAAGTGTTTTTTTTTATCTCAGCAGTCATTGGCTCATTGCACAGGTTAAGTTCTTCATGTGTTTATTATAAACGGATGAGTGTGGTAGCGTTTCAAGTGTATGTTGTGAAAGAGTATAATCATAATATCATCTTTTTATCCTCATTGTCAAAAAGCACATTGGATTTTTGTTTGTTTCGACTAATCCAAAATGTTGGTTAATATGGCTGTCTAACTTGTGTGCAGAACGCATTTGAGCTAGCTTCGTTCTTTTGGTTCTAGGTAATTTCTCTTATTTGATTTCATAACCGCAATTCGTCTTAAATCTTGAGTTATATTAACTGCTTTATGTTTTTTTGCAGCGGCAATTCAGCTATAATTCTTGTTTTATCATACGACTGATTTTGGGGTATGCATTTGTTTCCATTCAGTTTGACTTGGATTTCATACATGTTTAAAAGTAACGAAATGGTGGGTCGTTAATGAGTCAAAACACCCATCTTTTTAAAAATTGTGTTGCGCCTAAGATGAACGTATTTATATCTTTGGTGTACCTTCATAAGTATTTGTTTGTTTATTGTTTAGTTGCCAGTTATTATTCTGAACCAGCCATAAGCAGTCTAAACAAGCCAAAATCCAAACGAAAACAAGTCTAAAACAGTGAAAACTGGCCTAGACTCAGATGTGGCCTTGCTTGTTTCAGGGGTGGGCTTTGCGCCTAGGCAGCATTCTCAAATTTTCACTTTTAGTGTACCTTGATAATTTAATTTAGAGTAAACTGCAATTTTACCCCTTAGGGTTTAGGGCAATTGGCATGTCTACCCCCCCCCCAGGAAATAATTGCAATTTTACCCCCCAACGTTTGCTGTTATGTCGCAACTTTACCCCCCGGACCATGTCAACGTTAATATTACCGTTAGTGTGTATTGAAATGTCCAAAGTGCCCTTTTTCTTCCCCATTAAGAAGCTTGAAGCCCTCAATTCACTGCCCTAAACGCTGTTCTCACCCAATTCTTCAATCGACCCCCAAATTCATCGCTCTTGCTGAACATGTCTTCATCTTCTTCCTATGTGCTTCGATCCAAGGAGACAATGGGCAAAACTCAAGCTTCAGACATCATCTGCCCTTGTGGTGGGAAAACAGTGGTCAAACAATCAGAATCCAAAGCTAATCCTGGTCGATGGTATCTTCGATGTGTAAGTTTCTTCTGTTTTATGCTTATTGAAACTCAAGTTTGTTTGTCGTGTTGCTTATGATGTCCGATAATAGGTTGGAGGATGTGGATTCCTCAGATGGGCTGATGTTGGTGAAGAACAGGGATGTCTGATTTGTCGAGAGGTAATACCTGCTTTAATTCAAAGCATTAAAGATAAGGATGAGTTGGCTAAGTGCAAAGACCAGTTGGCTCGGTACAAGAATGGCGATGTGTTCAAACTGAAGATGTACTTAGGGATTACTTGGGTCTTGATTGTTCTACTTTTTTTGCTTAAGTAGTTAAATGTGGAGAAATTGGATTAGTTTGTGTATTTTGACTCTAACTGTATTTGAGTTATGAGTTTTCAAGTTTATGCAATGCTCCTTTTCAAGTTCTTACTTTATGTTTGTTTTGGTAGCCTGCTTGTAATTCTATAGGTATTGCTGATAAAGAGAATGATATAGTTGAGAATGAGAAAGATATTGCTAAGGATGAAGACGTCATTGCAGCCGAAGAACCACACAGTTATGTATACTTTGAGGATCAAGACTCTGAGATACTCAGACCGTACATGGAGCAAGAAACAGATTAGGAAAGTATATTCGGAGATCCGACAAAGGATTATGACCCTAAAGTGCTGGAACATGCATGGGATTACACATATTGGGATGAAGAGGATGATTGGTACTTTGACCCATATGAAGGGGAGCATGGTTCTGATTCGGATTGGTCTTGTTTGGATGATTGTCACTGGAAATAGGGTAGATTTGTTTGGTTGCATGTTTGTATTTTGGACCTCTTATTTGTACTAAATGTTGCAATGTAATCGAATCACTTTCCGCCAAAATTCTGTTTGAACACATTATTTGTACTAAAGAGCCATATACAAACTATATTCAAACAACCAAACATGTTCATGACAACATAACCATCCGTCACTCATAAAGATTGTAAACCAAACATTGTCTTGAACAAACTTGACAAGCCAGACATTGTCTTGAACAAACAAACAAACAAACAAACATAGTCTAAAGTTACAAACCAAACATTGTCTTGAATGATGTGCGTAAAATGCAACATATAAATTACATCAAATGAGGCATAAAACTAACCCTTTTTTAGTACTAATGTTGGAAAAAGTGTGCTTTTGTATTCCTTTTGTATTTTCAGGATCAAATGAGCTTAAACGAACAAAAGGAACAAATATACAGCCAAAACCAGCATAAATACAAAGAAAAGGAAGAAACGTGGCATGCCCGACTCCTCGACAGCATCTCCCAAAGCAAAAACAAGAAGAAAGCTGAGCATGGGGCTGTGCCCAACTGAACACGGGGCGTGCTCAGCTCAACACGGGGCGTGTCCAGCGAACACGGGGCGTGTCCAGCGAACACGGGCGTGCTCAAGTGTCTGCAGAAAAGACAAAGTTGTAGAAGCTTCTATTGCCCACCACGGGGCCGTGCTCAGCGGGCACGGGGCCGTGGTCAACTATAAGATTCGCACAATCCTGGCAAATCTTCATAGTACAAAGATTCTTCTGCACACGGGGTCGTGCCCAACGGACACGGGGCCGTGGTCAACTAATGAAGACAAGAGCAATTAATGAAGAAAGAGAAAAGGGTGGACACGGGGCCGTGTCCAGCGGACACGGGGCCGTGTCCAGGCTTCTGTACAGGCTATAAATAGGAGTGCTTGGCTCAAGCTCAAACCATCCCTTGGCACACCACCTCTCTCACACTTCACCCACCACCATAACACCATCATCCACCACCATCATCCATTGTCCATCATAGAGTGTGTGAGTCGTCTCGGGATCCAAGATTGATCGTAAGAGTTCTTGACAATCAAGGCCATGTTTGCCTAAGTCTCTTACATCACTTGGTGAAGACAAGTGTCTAGTGTAATACTTTTTATTTCTAATCTTTTCGCACTTTTTACTTGGTTTTGTATTAATGACTTTAATAACTAGTTTCTTAATGTTGAAGGTGATCTTTCCTTATCGTTTGTCCGTGGTGTCTTGGCATTATTTTACTGTCTATATAAAATAAAAGATTTTCACCATTCATATCTCCACGGTCTATATGGAGGTATATTGGCTACCTGGTCGGGGGTTAAGGGAACTGTTTGGTAAAGGTCTTGCCATTGTTCAGCGTTTAGAGGTCCTGCAATGGACCTGGGTCAAATTTAGTAGGACCTCCTTCAATACTTAACGGTATTGGATGGCGGGGGTCCAAACTCTTTGATCCCCTCATAAGTTAACTACTATTAATACTATAACCCGGCTATTTAGGACTATATCCTTGCTGACTCAGACTACTTAGTCGAGGGTAACGTCACCTCCAAAAGAGGGGCCTACCATAATTTGCATTAATAACTTAATTAATTATCTTCCAATAATCCACCCTTTTAGGATTGTATCCTTGCTGACTCAAACTACTGGGGTGAGGGTAACGTCACCTTCAAAAGAGGGCCTACTACAATAACTAAGATAATCTCTTAAATAAGTGCAAAAGTGCGGAAATAATCAAAGGTTACACTAGATACGAGTCGGAACCAAGTGATTCATCTTGTCTATCTGTTTTTTTCTTTTATTTGTATTTTCAGCTTTTTAGTTAGTTTTTATTTTTCTTAGCTTAAAACATTTTTCTAAACTTTTTATTTTGATTAGACGTTGAGGATAAACCGATACTAAAAGCTCTTGTGTCCTTGGACGACCTCGGTATCTTACCAACACTATACTACGCTCACGATGGGTGCACTTGCCCATATGTGTGTCTAGTGTTAGTAAATATCGTGTTTTATAAATTTAAAACTTGACTAAAAAAGTGTTAAAGGGGCTTAAAATATACACCTAATATATATAACACTTCACACGCATCAAGTTTTCGGCGCCGTTGCCGGGGACACAAGGATTTTAAGAAAGCTTAAAATCGACGGCCTAATCAGTTTTTCAAAACCTTTTTAAAACGCGCGCACATTTTTCTGCATTTTAGTTTAGTTTTGCATTTACAGTAACCTGTACACGGGGCCGTGTTCACTGAACACGGGGCCGTGCTGCACATTTTCATAAAAACACCCAGTAACAGTAGCTTGAACACGGGCTGTGCTCACTGAACACGCCCCTTGCTCAACGAAATCAGTAAATTTAACTAAAACGCCCAGATACAGATTCTGAACACGGGGCCGTGTCCACTTAACACGGGGCCGTGTCCAGCCTCTGTTTCCGTTTTTATTTTTGTTTTCTGATCTCGAGACTTGGTTGTGGTCTGCTGAGTGATTCTTATGGATCAATACTCAGGAGGTTACAACTACACCTATGAGGAGGATGATTATAGGAGTAATTATTGCACTAATTGTCGTAACACACACTCGGTTCAAAATAGTCACTCATATCAAACATCCAATTCATACACCTACTATGAGGAGCCCAGGTACGAGCCATCGACTTCATACACATCCTATGAAGACCAAAGGTATGAACCTCCTCCCTCATACTCATATTTTGATGAACCAAGGTATGAGCCTTCTTACTCATACTTTGAGGAACCAAGATATGAGCCACCAGCTTCGTATGCTTACTATGAGGAACCATGGCGTGAACAACCCACCTCGTATGAGTATTATGAAGAACAAAATTACGACCCTTATCCATCATATACTTACAATGAAGAACAATGGTGTGAACCATCTACTTCATATGGGTATTATGAGGAACAAAGGATCGAACAACCGGATTCAAGCTTTGAAAATCCCGATTCTTTTTCTATAACCGAAGTGACCGATAGGATATTAGAACACATTAGAGTTATCGATCGCTGTATAAAAGAATCTCGCGCAAGGGAAGAGGAGTCCCGCGCAAGAGAAGAATTAAAAAAGGAAGAGATAACCGAAAGTGTAAAAATGGAAGAACAAATAAGTGAAAAACCGACACATGAGTTAAACAACGAAAAAGGTGAGTCCGACAACGTTAAAATTCAAGAAGAGTCTAATTTTGAAGAAATTAATCTCTTGTCACCTTCTTTTGAAAATCATTGTTTAGTACCCACTCATGCTAAGTTTTTAAAAGAGTTAAACACTAACACTAAAATTGACGAAACGGTAAGTGTTAAGTTAACTGATGATCAAACCTCACTAATAAAAGAAGACCCATTTGAAATTAACATTACACCGGTTCCATGTTTCTTTCAAAATTCATTTATTAGTAATGTCACAATAGATAAAGATCTTTGTGTTAACATAATGCCTAACTACATTTTCGAAAAATTAAGTATTAGTGATTTTTCTCCACTTCAAATACCCATTTTTCTATCCAATCGGAAAGTAATAAAATCAATCGGTGTAGTTGAAGATGTATTGGTTCAAACAAATCAATTGGTAATCCCAACCGACTTTGTCATCCTTGATGACGCTCCTCTAGTGTTGGGACGACCATTTGTAAAAACACACGAAGCTTTGAAAAACCGGAAGTACAACAATCTACCTCTTCAATTAGGGGCATTCAAAAAAAGTGTCGACCTTGAGCGATCAATGAAATATCCATTCGGCAATGACGACCCCCTAATTGAAGATGAGCCAGAACCACCTGATAAGGTGGGTCTAGCCAAGGACCCTTATAAACGTGGCGCACCACGGAGGCATTCCGCGGAACTATCCTTAGTTTTAGATTAGTTTAACTTTTATATTTTCTAGTTTAGTTTTAATTTTCAGGAATAAAACACACTCGGGATGGTGAAGGATGCTAAGGGAAGCTTGAACCAACACCCCATGCACAAAAACAGAGCCTCCCGACAATTTTTCTTCATTACAGCAAGTTCAGCACGGGGCCGTGCTCACCCCAACACGCCCCGTGCCCGAGGTTCTGTAGAAAATGCCCAGTTCAGGTACCTGGACACGGGGCCGTGCTCACTGGACACGCCCCCGTGCCCAGCCTTCTGTTTACTTTTGGTACTGGCAGTCTGGACACTGGGCCGTGCTCAGCCAACACCACCCCGTGTTCAGCTACCCAGTACCATAAAATCTTGTTTTTAACCCACTTTTACACATTCAATCAACCTAAAAACTTATTTTTGGGACACATTGAGGACAATGTGTAATTTAAGTGTGGGGTGGATGCTAAAACCTTGAATCTTGCAAGTCCTAAATACAAGCCTTACACAAAACTCTATTGGAACCGCTAATCACCCCAAATTTTTTTCAAAAATTTTCATTTTTTTTACTTGTCTAGGTTTAACTTGGGAATTTCAAAGTTCTAAAAAGGTTATATTTTTACAAATTTACAACCGATAGCATCGTGATAAAAAGAACCAACATAAGAAAATTATGAAAAGGCATGACAAGTTTAGTTAAAATTTGATTATATATACTTGATCACAAAAAAAACCCATTCACACAAAAGTGAGTTTTGAGCCTTTATTGAGCATACAAATACATATCTTTAAATTAAATGCTCATTTTTCGTTTCTTGTGTGAATAGCCGCTTGGTTCTTACAACTCTAGAACTTGCCACGACGATAAATTCCCGGTCCTTACCAACTTAAACCCGAGTAAGTAAATGATGGAGGCATTAGGACTAACCCTTTTTATTTCTACACCATTATTTTTCTTTTTTTTTTACCACCTACCCAAAATCCCCCTAGTTAGCCCCTTTGAGCCTAAACCTTTTCATTTCATAGCCCAAACCAAACACCCTTTCACCCACCAAAACCTTTTTCATTTTTAACCCTTTGTTTTAGTAACTAGCTCGGTTTTTCGTATGACTCTTCCAAAAAAAAAAAAAAATTAAATGGGTGTTGATGATGAAGCAAAAGGAAATAAACAAATAAGTTCATCAAAAATAACTTTGTTTGAATAATAGCTTCATAAAAAATAAGAGTTACAAAAAAAAATGTCTTACGAAAACCGACGCTTGTTACGTTTTTAGCCTTTTCCACTAACCACTAACCACTAACCCAACCACCTACCTTTAACCCAAGCCTAACCCTTCACCCAAAAGTCCTCTTGATATTTACAAAGGTGTATAGTTAAAAAGGAGGAGGATTGATTGCTTGGCAAGCTTATGGTAGGAGTAAGTTCCATGCCGCTCTCGAGTGATCCACTAAAATACATCTTCGGCCGAGTGTTGAGTGATCCCCCGTGAGGTATGTGAACTTGTATATAAGTGGAATTTTAAAAAAAGACATGTTATGCCCTAATAAGTAATTTATCTTATGAAATGTTTTAAATAAATCATGACGAATAGGATTCTAAATAAATAAAAATAAAACTTAATAAAGAATCTTGGAAATCCCGACACTCTATGACAAGCCCTAAAACCTTCTCTTCTACCCATTCCATTTGGGAATGTAAGCCACATTATAAAGAGTTTTGCTTGAGGACAAACAAAGATTCAAGTGTGGGGGTATTTGATGTGCGTAAAATGCAACATATAAATTACATCAAATGAGACATAAAACTAACCCTTTTTTAGTACTAATGTTGGAAAAAGTGTGCTTTTGTCTACCTTTTGTATTTTCAGGATCAAATGAGCTTAAACGAACAAAAGGAACAAATATACAGCCAAAACCAACATAAATACAAAGAAAAGGAAGAAACGTGGCATGCCCGACTCCTCGACAGCATCTCCCAAAGCAAAAACAAGAAGAAAGCTGAGCATGGGGCTGTGCCCAGCTGAGCATGGGGCTGTGCCCAGCTGAACACGGGGCGTGCTCAGCTCAACACGGGGCGTGTCCAGTGAACACGGGGCGTGTCCAGCGAACACGGGCGTGCTCAAGTGTCTGCAGAAAAGACAAAGTTGTAGAAGCTTCTATTGCCCACCACGGGGCCGTGCTCAGCGGGCACGGGGCCGTGGTCAACTATAAGATTCGCACAATCCTGGCAAATCTTCATAGTACAAAGATTCTTCTGCACATGGGGTCGTGCCCAGCGGACACGGGGCCGTGCTCAACTAATAAAGACAAGAGCAATTAATGAAGAAAGAGAAAAGGGTGGACACGGGGCCGTGTCCAGCGGACACGGGGCCGTGTCCAGGCTTCTGTACATGCTATAAATAGGAGTGCTTGGCTTAAGCTCAAACCATCCCTTGGCACACCACCTCTCTCACACTTCACCCACCACCCACCACCACCATAACACCATCATCCACCACCATCATCCATTGTCCATCATAGAGTGTGTGAGTCGTCTCGGGATCCAAGATTGATCGTAAGAGTTCTTGACAATCAAGGCCATGTTTGCCTAAGTCTCTTACATCACTTGGTGAAGACAAGTGTCTAGTGTAATACTTTTTATTTCTAATCTTTTCGCACTTTTTACTTGGTTTTGTATTAATGACTTTAATAACTAGTTTCTTATGTTGAAGGTGATCTTTCCTTATCGTTTGTCCGTGGTGTCTTGGCATTATTTTACTGTCTATATAAAATAAAAGATTTTCACCATTCATATCTCCACGGTTTATATGGAGGTATGTTGGCTACCTGGTCGGGGGTTAAGGGAACGGTTTGGTAAAGGTCTTGCCATTGTTCAGCGTTTAGAGGTCCTGCAATGGACCTGGGTCAAATTTAGTAGGACCTCCTTCAATACTTAACGGTATTGGATGGCGGGGGTCCAAACTCTTTGATCCCCTCATAAGTTAACTACTATTAATACTATAACCCGGCTATTTAGGACTGTATCCTTGCTGACTCAGACTACTTAGTCGAGGGTAACGTCACCTCCAAAAGAGGGGCCTACCATAATTTGCATTAATAACTTAATTAATTATCTTCCAATAATCCACCCTTTTAGGATTGTATCCTTGCTGACTCAAACTACTGGGTGAGGGTAACGTCACCTTCAAAAGAGGGGCCTACTACAATAACTAAGATAATCTCTTAAATAAGTGCAAAAGTGCGGAAATAATCAAAGGTTACACTAGATACGAGTCGGAACCAAGTGATTCATCTTGTCTATCTGTTTTTCTTTTATTTTTATTTTCAGCGTTTTTAGTTAGTTTTTATTTTTCTTAGCTTAAAACATTTTTCTAAACTTTTTATTTTGATTAGACGTTGAGGATAAACCGGTACTAAAAGCTCTTGTGTCCTTGGACTACCTCGGTATCTTACCAACGCTATACTACGCTCACGATGGGTGCACTTGCCCATATGTGTGTCTAGTGTTAGTAAATATCGTATTTTATAAATTTAAAACTTGACTAAAAAAGTGTTAAAGGGGCTTAAAATATACACCTAATATATATAACACTTCACACGCATCATTGAACCATCTGTCAAACAAACAAACAAACAAACATAGTCTAAAGTGACAAACCAAACTTGACAAACAAACAAACATAGTCTAAAGTTACAAACCATTCGTCACTCATAAAGATTGTAAGCTGGTGCATCTTGAGTGGCAGTGTGTGATTCCTGTGAAGCAGTAGATTGTTCACCCCCTTGTCCTTTGTAGCTCCTGACATTGTGACCCATGTTCCCACATTTACCACACTTGATGCTGGTTCCCTTTCTGGTCATTTTACCTCCTTTGTCGAACTCCTGCTCAAGCTCTTTTTCACCAAATGCCTTCTTTCGTTTCTTCTTTGGCCTTCCAACTTGTGTATGATGCTTTGGTGGGATGAGTGTTGTTGGACACTGTGAAGGAGTCCACATCTCCGGCCCGTTGATTGGCTCTATCACATTGTCATAAACTTTCTTCCATGTTGACAGCCAATACACATCAGCAACCCACTCTTCTGGTATGCCAACATCAATGTTATTCCTTGACATATCCCATATGGCTGCAACTGCATGTTTGCAAGGCATCCCTGTCAAATCCCACTTCCTGCATGCACAAGTTTTATGTTTAACATTCACAACACACTGTGATCTCGGACCTGTTACTTGATACTTGTCTGAATCAACCATTAAAACAGACATTTCAGCAGCCTGTTTCTTGATCTCATCGAAGACCTCAGTGGCATGAGGTGTCAGTGGCCCCATACACTTTGCTTGCAATTTCTTGACATTCACTATCCTCTTGGTCATGTACTCTCTAATGAATTCTAGGCATGTGATAATCGGCTTGTCCCTTGCTCCTATGATTTGTCTGTTAAAAACCTCACATATGTTGTTCAGCAACATATCAAATTTAGCTCTTCCAGAAAAATATGCTCTTGACCAAGCGGTGTGTGGGATCTCATTCAGCCAGTCATACATAGCTCGTTCTGTTGTCTTAATTTCTTCCATAGCTTTGTTAAAATATGGAATAGATGTCTTCCTTTCGGCTGACCAAATCAAATTCTTGTAAAGATCTCCACACTACTTGGATTTCATGTTCTCATGGATGTGCCTCAAACAAAATCTGTGCTCACCATTAGGAAAAACAGCTAGCATAGCTGGAATCAGACCCTGTGATACAAAATGCAATTAATCCTAATATTTTGCAACCAAAGTTATTTGCAAGTTATTAATTAACACTTAAGAAGTTATTACCTTTTGTCTGTCACTGATGAAGGTGAAACAAGACTCAGCCGTACACCCTAGGTCATCTCTCAACAGTTGCAAAAACCATTTCCAGCTTTGTGTTGTTTCTGCCCCAACAAGGGCATAACAAACTGGATATATGCTATTGTTCTCATCTATACCAACAGCACTCAAGATCTGTCCAGGAAATGGACCTTTCATGAAACAACCATCCATACCCAGCAATGGTCTTCCAATCATCTTAAATCCTCTCATCATAGAGGCAAAACAAACATAAATCCTTCGAAACTGCCTTGTAGGACTACCTGAGTTCCCACATGGCTCCACATCAATTTTAATTGTACTACCTGGGTTGGCTTTTAGAAGTTCATCACAGTATGACCTTTAGCAGACCATACTGTTCTTAGTAATCGCCATAAATCCTCGTAGTTGCTATCATCTTGGCTCTGAAGACCTTATGTAGTGATATTTCTAGTTGATGCTTCCGAAGCAGTTGACTTTGAATTGCATGAATTGGCATGTCTGGATTGCTTTCAATCATAGGTTGGATCTCTCTAGCAATCGAACTCATTGTGTACAAAGAAACGACCCTTGTTGTCAAACAATTATGTTGATTATGAATGGTCTTCACACACCACTTATCCTTGTATGTATTCCTTGAGATGTGAACTGCCCAAGGACAGGTGGGCTTGGTATGCCTTTTAAGGTGCTTGTATTTTTGCCCTACTTTGGTGCATTTACTATTTTGCCCCTCATCTCCCTTTTTTTTACAGGACCAAGTAGTGGTGGATTACTTCCAAAACATACTACCCTATACCTTAACAATTCATTTTTTAGAATAAACACATCCCTCCTTGCCTTAAGAGCATAATCTTTCACCATCTGATTCATCTTTTTCTTGTCATCAATAAGCTAACCAACAAAGAATGGCAGATCATTTGGACCTTTTAAAGCACCCTTGTTTTTCCTCCTTATCTTCCTGGCAACCTTATCTCTAAGGCTTGAATTGTCATCAGACCCACTTTCAAAGTCCTCCAGGTCTACAGGCAGATGACCTTCTTCGCTTCTCTCGTCATCATGATCCCCATCAGTTGAACCATCCAGTTCTTCCCTAGTAAATTCAACATTAGCCCTGAACTTCTGCATATCCACCTCTATTTCATAAACCAAATTATCTTCCTCAATATACTCATAATCAGGATCACTTCCTTCACTCTCTTCATTATGATCTTCAATTTCTTCCTCATCTTCATTCATACTTTGATTCTTATTATTTATTGTAAATGATGCTGGAACAATTGCTTTACATGTTCTATCAACAGGAACTTCACTTGACTCAGTCAAGATTGTTGACCTCCGGTGTTCAACGTACATGTCTGTCATGTGGACTCCTTGACGCACATGATCAAAGATAGGCTCTAAGTCAACATCACATTTTAATGTCCTAAGACCAAAATCCAACGAACAATATGGTTCCTTGTAATGAATGCAGAAAAACAGACCATCATTGTATCCTAATTTCTTAACCATCTCCTCTAAAACATCAGTATTCAACACTCAAAAATCTACATGATCAATGTAGTTCATCTTCCCACCAAAGTATTTCCTATTTGGGTTTTCTACAAAATTACCTCCATGGTGAAATTTTATGGTAAATTGAGATTGGGTTTGACCTGTAAACAAACATCAACAACAAATTAACACAGAAAAAGGTTCAAATTTTACCTAATTCAGACCCTGTGAGCTTGCATGTCACTTACGGTACATTTCAGCCGGTTCGAAATACTGATCTTCAGCTCGTACCTTCCACAATCGAAGATCCATGCTCGTAACAGACTTCTAATCCACTGTAATTCTTGAAGAATGCCTGATCGCCAATGATCATCTCTTTAATTTAGAGGTAGGTTAACTTGAGGGTTTCAAAGTGATGAAATGGGAATTATATGAGGTTGCAGCTCAAGAGAATGGTGAATTTACCTATTTGCCCTTTGACCATTCAAAGAAAACGGTGATCTGTGACGGAAACATGACCCGGGGGTAAAGTTGCGACATAACAACAAACGTTGGGGGGTAAAATTGCAATTATTTCCTTAGGGGGGTAGACATGCCAGTTGCCCTAAACCCAGGGGGTAAAATTGCAGATTACTCTTTAATTTATGTGATTAACTTGGTTTTATATATTATATTCAACCCGTTTTCCTTTTTAGGGTTTTTTCCACCCATTTGAAATAAGGTTATGCCTTTCATGCTTTTATATGCTCATGTTTAGAATTTCTTTATAATAGTAGTAATCTACATCTTTTACTTAAATGATTAAATTGGTTCTATAGCATTGGATTAAAATATCCAAAATATGTTGATTTTATTAGTATCCAAATTATGGATTCATGTTATAATCTCTGTGTATCATACACATTGGATTGGATTAAGTATATAGCCGTGTACGTATTTCGGCTTGCATATAAACCGATACATTTAGCATCTAATATCATTATTGTTAATAAGGTCATAAATAAACCTACTTTTGATTTTTTTAATGAAAATCTCTTATGGTTTAATAAACACGGGCGTTCATATGGAAATTCTAGACTTTCTTTACAAGTTTGTGACCTTATAGGTTCTATGGCTATTTTCGTTGAATAGAATAAAATATTAGAACCCACCCATAATGTGTTGTGGTTTGTAATAGACATCATAATTGAATTGGATATCAATCGGGTCACCAGCCGCAACGCGCGGGCATTCCCACTAGTACCACATAACACCAAGATGTTCCATTGGGGAGTGGAGACGGGTCACTCATATATAACTTGTTAATTTTAAAATGGGTGCAAACACATCAACACAACCCACAGCCATTGTTTTTCACAACCACCACCACTCCCATCGTTGACAGCGCCACCCGCCAGTAGTACCACCTTATCATCATTGCCGCCACAAGCGACACCACCGCAACGCCACAACCATTGTCTACTTATGCCAACGCCACCTTCATCGCCGCTATTAGCAGCTATAAAAAATATAAAACGGGTTAACCTATTTTGTTTATTTTTTTAGTGAATCATTTCAACCCAAACTTATTTTGGTAAAACCTCGTTTCGACCCGAACCAAACTGATGTTTTAAAACGACCAGTTTTAACCTGAACTCATCTTGCTTAGAATCTTGACCCGAACCTAGTTTGACCTCAATCCTCTTTGACATGTGAGCGAACCCAATCCTACTCCCAATTAGTGTGACGCGTTTGACGATTTCGGCATATTCTTTTAATATTTTAGAAAAAAATAATTTTGAAAAAAAAAATATTTTTTTAACATTTTTAGTTGATGTTAAAAAATTTATATTAGTAAAACATTATTACAAATGTATAGTACATTTGCATAGCTACATAGTTTTAAACGAAAAGATGATATAGATTATTCACTTGGTTTCCAGTTCCAAACCCTCAAACGGATAGTTAAGCCATTAAAATTGAACTGTGAACCGAACTATATAAATCTTAAATCTGCCAACTTGTTTCACTTTTAACAATTTACCATGAGCATCCCAACGCTAAAAACTACAAAGGACCCGGAAAAAAGAGGTAATTACTTGAATGGTCCATGTGTTTTGCCCATACTGCAACTTTGGTCCTTAGCGTTTCAAAATTACACAGATGCTCCTAGCGGTATGCATTTTATAACTATGACGGTCCATACATCGGCGGCATTGGTGAAACCAAAAGGACCATCTGATTAATTAACTCTCGAAGAAATTTAATCTTTTATGAAAATAAAGAGAAGTTGAAGGGGTTAAGGTGTAATAACACTAAACATAAAGGAGTATGGTAACCAACACTTTTCATCTTTTCAGATTACAGGGGACTGTTTGTTCGTTGTGATTTTTCATGAACTAAGATCACTCAAGCTCGCATCTTTATCTTCTCGATGGTTCGAAAAATTTATAGAGATGCCGAAACATGTAATTTTGAACCCCTACGACTATTTCTTTATCAATCAGAATTTTGTTCGTCCATTTTATAATAGGCGTGTTTATGATTTTGTGGGTCATGTTGTTAGTGATTGATAAGAATTAGTTTCTGAACCTGGGTTTTGAATTTTGATGCATTACACTTGTTTCTTTTTGTGTATTAACATATGCCCACCAACTGTTTGATAAAATCACTGACCCAAAATGCATCATTTTTATGTTCTTTGAGAGGCTTACAAGAAGATTTTTAAGGTGATTAACGTTTGGTTTTCTTGTTAACGAACTTTGGAGTGTGATGAACTTTGGGTGTTTAAGGTCCTTAGTTGTCAAGAGTAAAACTCATTGTTGTAGGGTTATCCAAAATTACCTGTTTGATTGGATGTTTGTTTGGCTCATAGTCACATGGTTCGTGGTACGCTCCGGTACGGGAACGTGAAACGGGGTCGCAATTCGCTAGGTCTCTGAAATTCGGTACGAGCGGGGGTAGGCTCATTTCGGATCGCTTCGGTACGATTTACCATATAATATGGTATGATGTACATGTTGAAGTTAACTATAAATAAGTTGGAGGTTCTTAAAAGCAAGATCTTGACATAGTTTGGATAAGCAATACCAACATCCTTCAAAGTAAGATCTTGACATACATGAAGAGAAAACTTGAAAAAAACTTGACAAAATTTGGGCGGATTCTCTTCAAATTCTCTACGGCACAAACCACTCTGAATTAGAGAAAATGGACCTCACCATGGTGTTCGGAACGTCGAAATTAGTAGAAAAAGTGTACCTTTGGCCGGAAAACCGCCGCCGGCATGTGCCGCCGTGGTCGGCTGCCGCCGTCGCCACGGCTCCGCCGTGTGGTGGTTGGATTCTGGTCGAGGATCTTGTGTTCTAGAGAGAGAATGTAGAGAGAGGTTAGAGAGAAATGAGGCAGAGAGATAAAATGTTTGTGAATAATGAAGGATGTGGAGGTATATAGGGGTTTATATACCTAAGTTTTGGTGGAGTGGGTTTGAACTTTGAAGCCCATCAGCCAAGCTCATCCTTCTTCAGCCTACCATTGTCTGCACACAACTCCGTTCCAGCTTGTTCTTGCGTCAGAATTCTCGTTTTCTCGCGTAAATTTCAATACAAATTAGTTTATAAATTAAAATAGTTATTTTTATGCTCAAAATATTAGTATTTTGCTGATATGGCATTAAATGTCGTGCACACGCGCTACGTGTTGAAATCGCGTAAGTTGATTTACTTGCTGATTCTTGTCGTTTCAATGACCCGAAAGTTGCTGTAACTTATAAACATACTTTTTCAATAATACATAAGTATTCTAAACATATTCATTATGATTAACGCATGAATTCTTGTTATCCCATGCGCAGTGTTGACCGTATACACGTCAAAACACTATGTATCTCTCCTAAATGCTAACTTTTAAATCTTAAAGATACAATTTCTTTCTTAATCATAAAATTTAAAATAGAGAGTAAAACATTTGTCTTGAGTTATATTTTCGGTTGAGTCTTTGTTTTCCTGTACACTAATCGGGTTTTTCAATGTTAGTGTGTTCTTAAATAATCATTAGTTTTTGTCTACATCTTATTTTAAGATGGTGTTTGTTTTTCTAAAAAAATATCTGCATAGGCTCTTCTGTCTGTTCCACACAGACATTGCCATCTGCAGACTATTTGTTTTTTCAAATATGTTTCATTAAAAAACATTTTTGCGAGCTGTTGTTGGTGCAGACTTGGACCAACCACTTTTAAGATCTTCTAAGGTTTGTAGAGGATTAAACACCACCACGTCCATCACCATCACCACCGTCCACCACCCCCGTCCAACACCACCACCCATCATCCACGTCCACCTCCTACCACCACCGCCACTAGGGATGGGATTGGTATCGTACCCGTACCGGTACCAATACCGAAAATACTGATATCGAATTTGAACAAAACTGGGTACCAAATACCGTACCAAATATATAGGTACCGTACGGGTACGGGTATTTTCGATACAGTACCCGCTTTGGTACCATTTTGTTTTTATATAGTTTTTAAGCACTTGTACGGGGTACTAAATAGGTAAAATTGACATGAGTACCAATATAGTACGGGTGCCAAATATGTAGAATTGGTACGAGTACCAATATGATACGGGTTGTCACACCCTGACGTTTGCGGAAGCGTATGATGTGTGACTTGCTTAATATCATTGCATTCATTTATAACAAACAACTATATGATTAAAACCATGATGTTCATCCATTAATAAGTCTCAAAATAATATAAACCAAATTGTTTAGTACCAACCATCACTTCAAGTTTGACTTACAAACCATTTGAATGAAACAAGTTCCATGAAGGACTTTAACAAAAGACACAGAAAAACCAAGGCTTTGACTCGTATGTCTTATCTAAGATAAGACATCCAAGTCAAACCCTTCAAAAGTTCAGATGACATCATTTCTTGTAAACACTTCTTGAAAACTTTGTAACGCCCGCCAGATCCATACCAGTTTCCTGAAATACATGTAGTTTAAAAACATCAACAAAAGTTGAGCGAGTTCATGTGTTTTTGTATGTGTGCACGAATAACCTTGTAAACATTTGTAAGTATGCCTTTGTAAACCGGTATGAAAGCGTCTATGAACAGATCAATTAATGTGTAGCTAATACATTAATATGTGTTCAATGGTGCAGGAAGGCTCAAACCTAGCGGATTTTGTACCGATCCACCCGACTGGAACGACATAGTCACCACATTCGGCCACTCCGGCCCATGGGTGGGGCTCGCAACACCCAGATAGATCTACCACTCATGCCCCTCGGTCCTTATACAAGGATTAATGGTCTTAAGTGTGCGCCTACCCATTCACATGATCTAACAGTTCATTCCTGAGCTAACCATACCATTTGTAAATGTTTGAAATATTTGTAACATGTATCTCACCCCCGAAGTTATAAAACTGAAAACAATTAAAAGAAAAGGGGGACATGAACTCACGGTTTTGCGTCTTGCTGTCCGGTGTAAACTCAAAGGCCTTGTCCTGGTGTCGTGCAACTACCTACACACGTGCTATGTTTTATTAGTTGGCTAGGTCGTGCAACGACTCTTAGTCTTAGGTATTATGACTTGCTTTGGAATTGGTAATCTTTGAGTTATATGTTGAGTGCATATTATATAATTTCCAATTATATAATTATTAGTTAAAATAAAATAATTTTTTTAACTTAATCTATTTTATTTATCCAATTATTTGGAATATTGTTAAAATCATATATTTTAACTTGGTTTATTATGTATTTCCACATGTGTAATTTCCCAAGTATGGGTGTACTTGTACTTGTGTATTTTGCCAAGTATTGGTGGCATATTTTGGTGTGTATTTGTACGTATGAAAATACGTATTTTCTTGTATTTATTAAGTATTTTATACTTAATCTTGTATTTAATTTTCCGGAATATTATTGTTAATTAACTAAAAATCATCAAACTTGTATTCTCAAAATATATATATTTTAAGAAAGTTCTTATAGAAAATTATTTATAAACTTTACTTGGCAAAAATAAATATACTTTCATATAAACCTCAAAAATAATATATATTTTTAAGATTAACTTTATAAAATATATATTTCCATTTTTCACCCAAAATAATATATTTTTAATTTGTTTAAGAAAATATATATTTTCTCCACTCAAAAATAATAAATTTTCTATTTGACAAAATATGATACATTTTGTAATACTTGTAAAAATCATATTTTCCGTTTCTTTGGTTTCCAAAATACCGTTTGTCATACTTGTCGAGTTACGAATTTATTTCTGGAATTTATATATATTTATAGTCCTTAGTCCTTGTCCGGTTTGTCCAATATTCGGGTATAGATTATATATTTATTTCCTTGGAATTTTGGTAATATTTTGTATTACAATTTTGGTATGTTATATTATTTTCAAGTTCCTAAAATAATATAACTAATACACATAATATACAAGTAACACACAAATTGTGACATCTAAATATATATTTTCCTAAATATATACTTAGTCACTTTTATTTATCAAAAATCAACCTCCAATATTTGTAATTTTTTTGTAACAAAAATTATGGCAAGTTTTTATATGAAAACCATGATCAAAATTTATTTGTAAACACTTGTTTAAAAATATTTTTCTAAGTGTTTAATTTCTACAAAAAAATTATCATAGTTTCCCCTTAAAAATGGAGGTTTCCATGCTTTAAAAGCATATCATTTTCTTTTTAAAATCATCATCAATCATTCAAACAAGACTTACCATATGCTTTAAATATGTAATTTACACTATGACATGAACTTGAAGGTTTGTAAAAATTTGTAGTAACTTCATATGTTATTTAGTAGGTTTAGTTACCTCTAAAAACATGGTTATAGTTTGTAAAACTCTTTCTTGTAAATTTTAGTTCTTTACAACTTACATGATGATTTTCTAAAAATACTTCTTCTTGTATTCTTCTTGTTACCAACACTTTTCTAGTCTTGTTTTAACACTAAAAACATGTTTAACTTCTTTAAAAACCATGATCATGTAAATCTTGTAAATAACTTTGGTTTCTTGAGAAGATTATTTTTGAAATCATCCATTTTCAAGTCTTATAACATGTATCAATAATCATCATACACAAAATCAAGCTTATATTCAATTTCATGTTTAACATAAAGGATGATCATTACTAATTTCCCAAGATTCATCCTCATACTTGCTAGAACATGTGTTTAATCATCATCTAGCAAGCTTCTTATGATGATTAACATCATAAACACAAGAAATCAACAATCAAGTATCATACATACACTAAAACAACTTAGATTTTTATGTTATTAAGCTTTATGTTAGTGATCATCTTCATGTTTCTTTGAGATTCTTATGATTAACATATTACATGACCTTTTAACCACTAAAATGAGAAGTAAAATCAAGTTGTGAGGAGCTTACTACTAGCACTAATGGCTAGGGAAGAAACAAGATGAAGATGATGATGTAGGAGGTGGATAAAAGCTCTCGGTGAAGGTCCTTCACTCTCCAAAGCTTCCAAACTTCCTAACTATGCTTCCTACACCCTTGAGAGCCCTTAGATTGCTTGATAATGATTTGAAAATGGAGGTGGTGTGGTGTGGTGTGTATGTTGAGCCAAGAATGAGGGAAGGAAGAGGAAATATGAAGCTTGTTTGAAGGTGAAGTATGAAAGAGAAGTATGGTCCTTAGGTCTTTTATAAACTATTCTCCAACAACAATTTATCTAATGGTCATTATGTTTCAAAAGAAATCAACAATTCAAATAAACAAATGCAAGAAAATCAAGGTGGTGGGACCACCTTGATAACCGTTGAATTGGGGGGGGGGGTGTCTTAGTTGGGATGTAATTAACTTAGTTAGATTATAAGTGTATCGGTTAGTGTTATATGTGTTTAGTGTTTATAGGACGTATTATGATGTTCGGTGACCATAACTAGCTTCGTAACACTAAAACAGTGCTTCTAGTGAAAATTTTGTGTTTCGGGTAGTGTCCGGTTGGTTACCGGTTCGTTAAGGTGCTAAATTACGCAGTTTAGTATGCTTTATGTTCTCTTTTATGACAGTTTTGATTCCCGAGACTTAGGAAGGTATTCTGGACCATTAAACCATAATTCTGCGTTATATTTTGTAGTTAAAGTGCTGATTTTTGCTGAAATATGCAGAATTCTGCAGCTTTTGTGAGTTTTAGGCACTTTTCGGCACTTAAACTATCACTAGGAAGGCAGTTTTATGATCCCTACTTTCCTACACACTATACTAGTGCAACTCTTGGTTTCGGGCTCATTCTGTGTCTTAACATCATGTCTGTCTAACTAGTGAACTACCGTCAGTACTTCTAGTTTGTCTGATAACTGTGCTAACTTTGTTTCGTGCACTAATTGAACCATATTGTGTTGCATGCAATAATGATAAGAAATCATGCAACATGTAATGCACTTGTATGTATATGACAGTAATTAGAAAATCGTTCATGTCATTAATCCAAATCAGGCACAGTCATTAAGATACAAATTAATGTTTAACATTGTACGGATACACGGAAAATTGACAGTTGTCACACGGGTACCGTATAGGTAAAATCAATACAAGTACTATAAATACCATAACATGAAATAAAACATAATATAAAAAACTTTTAAAGGTCTATATAAACTTGAGTACCGATATATGTACCAAATACCTAAAATTGGTACGGGTACAGGTACGGTACGGTACGGGTATTTGGGAAAAAAAAGCTCATCCCTAACCGCCACCACCATTGTCCGTACACCACCCACCAGTTTATATGTGTGTGTGTGTGTGTATATATATATATATATTAAGGCCCTTTAGCTATCTTTCAATGATCTCGTGAAGTCCCCCTAGGTATTAGCATGTGATTCTTCCAACTCAAAAATCTTCTTCACCGCAAGGCGTGTGATGTACCAGGATCCAACCACTAATCACATTGAACTAACAATAATACAATAAATAAAAATTCCCATTCAATGTAATTAGAAAATTCAAAACATGTTTACGTTTAGCAGAAGCATAATTCATTGTTTTAGTAACTCAAAACCAAAGTATGTAAAAACAATCAATACTCCTTGTCTTTACACTAGTCACGACCCATGACCACTCCAGCTCTCCAGACTGCAAGTCCCACATCAAATACCTATCGACCTGCAAGCATGCAGAAAAGTGTATCAACATAAAGCTGGCGAGTTTATAGTTTTGTAAAACGTTTAGTTGCCAAGTGTTTAGTTTCAAAGCATGTTGATAATAACTCGATACCGCAAGACGGCTGTTGTTTACCCTTCCCCAATGCCATCAACATTGGTCGAGTGGTTAAGGTCATTAGTGCACGCCCGTCCTATCCAAGTACGTCGTGAGGGTGCCAAACCTAATAGCGCTATCAACTAATAACTCCGTTGCCCTCCAAGCAATTAGTTGGGTAGTAAGATGGGACTTAAGGTGATAGTTTTGAGTGTATTATCCAACATCAACAGTTATAACGTATCCCCTCCAGGGATAAAAGTGTGTCAAGTATCCCCTACAAGGGATGTAAGTTTGTTTGTTTGTACTCACTAGACGCATGCTTGTGAAAAGAGTAATGAACTCACCTTAGATTTGCTTAGTAAGTTTATTAATTGTTCGAGGTTGGTCAACCACGTCCTATTATGGTTATCAGTAACAGTTAGGTTTGTATGCAAGAATAAACCATGTATGACAATCAGGTTACATCTAATGTATTCATCACATAACACATATAACATGCAAGTTAGGTTAGTCACATAGCACATAAAGTATGTGGGCCAGGCTTAGACTTTTCAACAAAAGCCCAATGTGAAAATCAGTAAACAGTGGATGACCCAAGTTCTTCTGATGGGCCAATGATCAGCGTATGGCCCAAGTGGATGTTAAAGTTGGTTTCGAGTGAAACATCAGTCGAAACACAAGATTTTGGAGTCGAAACCGATGATCTCGAGTGACAAGTTCATTAGTCGAAACCTCAAGGTTTCGGGTCACGTCCCGAGTCAGAACCGAGGTGGTCTCGACTCGCAACCGGCTGGTCTCGAGTCCTATGGTGTTTAGTTTTGTGTTGAAACCGATAGATTCCGAGTCGGAAGTAGGTGGTTGCGACTCGCAACCTTGGTCGAAAACTCGTCCCATTCAACTGGTCAAATCTCTTAATAACTTCTATTCTGAAAAATCAGTTAACACTTTATCACATTCCTAATCAGATCAAACAACATAATTTTGCAATTAACATACATGTCAACCCAAACCCTAATTGCCGTCATTCATCAAAGCTAGTATAACCATACCAATATCATCGATTACTTTACCTAAACATAATCATGGACAACATTACACAGTTACCCTTCGAGTGCATGAATAGCCTATCACACATATCATCAAACACTAATACCATGGTAACTGGTTTATCGATCAACTTTAATTTACATCATGTACACTGACAATCGATTCAAATCAGTTTGTTATGGCAACAAGTTCATTGAAACCTCACAACCATGCATCCCTACCCATTAACATCATTCATATCGTCACAAATCAACATCAAGTCACACATAACCGAGAACAATCAAAGAACACAATTCAATTTAGTGATGAATCATACTAACCGTGAGATGTAAGGATGGGAAGATATTCGGGACGAGATAGAGAGAGCTTCGAAGAGGGTTTGTCGTCGATCACCAAGAAGAGAAGGAAGAGAGTTAGGGTTTTGGTGTTTTGTATGTTTGTGTTACAATGAAGGCCACGCCACAAACCGTGTGTGTATGCGCTTCAACAAAGAGTCGGGCCCAACTTTGGGCTTGACAGGACTCGGGCCGAGTGTTGGTGCATATGTCTGTTGACTTCGTCTTATATCGAGTTTTGGTTTCGTTGCGGATCTGAACAAGAATGATGTCATCATTCTTGATGATGACATCATACAAGTGACATCACATCTTACATCATAGAAACAACATCACACGAAATAAGAAACATACACGAAACAGAATCTAATTTCGCGTGTAAATGTATTTTATATAATTTCGTTTGTAATGGTATTATGTAATTCCGTTTGAACAGTCATGTGTATGTTTCAAACGGAATTAAGATGTCTATATATAGGGTGTCCTAGTTTCTCATTTGATATGGAATTAGAAAGTGTGTCACGAAGTGCTGCTGAAATTCCACCGTGTAATCAAGTCTATTTTGAATGAGAAGCTTGTTTTAAAGTGAAATACTCTGTTTCTACTCTATTCTTACTGATTCTAAACTGTTTGTTTGATTCCGCCTCTCAAACAGTTGTGTATTGCCTCTGATTGACTCATTTGGTCGATAAAACGATCCTACAATTGGTATCAGAGCCAGTTATGAGTCAATACACTTGAATCAGTGCCTTTTTCTACACTTTCTTGGACTTCTGGACAATTTACGGACAAAATGGACTGATTTTCTGATATTGTGTGTAAAACACTGGTTTAACAAACCCTTGAGTGAATCAGATCAAAATTCAAAGTAAAAGTGACAAAAATGGGCCAAAAATGTGATTTCGTTTGAACGAGCATTTAATTACGTTTGAAAATCAATCTAATTCCGTTTGAAAATTTTAATTCCGTTTGAAAATCAATCTAATTCCGTTTGAAAAAATAATTCCGTTTGAAAATCAATATGATATCGTTTGAAAAAGGTAATTCCGTTTGAAAATCAATCTAATTCCGTTTGAAAAAAAATAATTCCGTTTGAAAATCAATATGATTTCGTTTGAAAAAGTTCCAGGTCTCGTAAATTGAAGTAATCAGGCTGCATGTGATCTGTTTGAATAAAGTGATAAGGGTTGCATGTGATAAGGGAGGCCCAATTAGATTTCGAGCTTTTGCATGTGATGTGTCAGACAAATTAATTGGACTAGTCAATAAAGATCATCGGCCCAAGTGAACATATCTGTTAGCAATTAATTGTCTGAACATTACTTGAACGGTCCAATAAAAAGTTGTTGAATATCACAGTTGTCGGCTATTTTAATTGAGAATATCAATAATTCATGAGAGGTGTCAGGTCCATTTATTATATCTTGTTTGGCCCAAGATTTGCATGAGAAGTATAACAGTTGTCGGCCATAATTGAGATTGCATGTGTGGTAATGTTGAGGTCCAATAATATCACATTGAACAAAGTTGTGTCAATCATTAATTGAATTGGTTCTCATGTGAATATATTAGACTTGTCGGCCATTGTGTTCAAATAGTGATACAGTGCATGTGAACAAATTGTATGTGAGAATAGTTTGGAATTAATTCGGTTTGCATGGTTTGAAGTGTTGGGCAGTTCATTTGAAGTTTGATTTGTTAGAGGTTCGGTCCAATCACATTTGGTTGTTAATAAAGTCAAGTGAAGTCCACTTAATTCTCGGCCCAAATCATTCTAAGCCCATCCAAAAGTGTATCACATCAGTCCATTTTCAGGCCCATTCATTCAGTGATTTCACCCGAACAACATACGAGTCCGCAAATCTTTGACACGAGTCTTAGATTGATTTCATTAACACACACTTTCACGTATTCAGTTCGTTTAAAACTGATCGTTTGTTTGTTTGCGTATGATCCGAGGTGATTTGTCAAGCATCGGATATTCACCCGAGCGAATCCCCACTCGATCCGTTGTCACCTGATTTTTGTCACTCAATCGGATATTCATCTGATTCAGTGGTTTGATAAAGTGATTGAATTAATTTTAGATTGTGTGAATTTTCGTATCGTTTGAAAATCTGTCTTTGTGAATCTTTCAATACCAAAACATGGGTTCTGAATTTTATATTGCACAGAAGAAGTTTTATAGTTTTACGGGTATCAAGGGAGAGTCTACAAAAGAATTGATCGAAAGGTATTGCAAGTTATATGTAGAGATAAGGCGTTTGAACATTAACAAAATGGATGAGACGTGGGTCGATAAGTTGGCAAATGCATTACCGCGTGATGAATGGGGCACATATCTGTTGACTTGGAAGAAAAACATGGAATATTTTGGCTTTAATTTGAGCACGTTCATCGAGAAGATTAAAGCTCAAGAGATTGAACTCCAAAAGATTAGAAAATTGAAGTCTGATTCAGGAGAAAAGAATCATAAAGCAGCAACTACTGAAGAAAAAGTCAAATCTGAAGAAAATGTTCAAGTGGTAAAGAAGCAGGTTAAAGAAGTTTCAGCTATCAAGGTTGAGAAGGAAGCTGAAACTGAAACGATGTCTGAGAAGTGCTTAAACTGTGATAAATCTGGAGTAGACAATGTCAAACTCTTAAAAGATGTGAAGAGTTTGACATTAGAAAACAAAAATTTGAAAGAAAAAGAAAAAGATTTTCAAGATAAAATAACATTTTTGGAAAATGAAAAGTTAAAAATTGAAAAAGACCTTGAAAATAAAATAAAATTTTCAGAAAATGAAGATTTTTGAATAAAATTAGAAAACAAAAATTTAAAAGAAAAAGAAACAGAATTTCAAAGTAAAATAAAAGTTTTAGAAAATGAAAAATCTGTTCTTGAAAAGAATAAAATTGAAAATGAAAAAGCAATAAATTTTCATTGTGAAAAAATCTCTCAACTTGAAAAAGAAGTTGAGAATGCTAGAAATAAAATTGTTGAGTTAGAAAAGACATTGAAAGGTTTTGTGACATCGTCTGCATTACTAGATCATATATGTCCAAAACCGATCAATTCAATTCCAATAAGTGACAATGTCAAAAATTATGACAAAGTCATAATTGAAGATTGTGATGATAAATCTGATGATGAAAATGAAAATAATGATAAAAAGAAAATATTTTTGAAATTAAATGAAAAATTTAAAGAAACTGTTTTACATTCGACTGAAATAGGTGAATGCTCAAAGCAAAAACCTGTTAAGAAGAATGTAGAACAAAAACAAAATGTTAAAAATTCGAAAAATTTTCAAAACAACAATAAAAGGTCATCAGTTCAATCATCCAATCATTATAAAAAACCACAAAAATTTGAAAATCAAAACTCACAAAAAGTTGGTAATAAGTGGTGCAGGTTTGACCATAGTGCTCAAGCGTCAAATCAAGCTTATAGGAGAAGTCATGAGTACTACAAATCAAATCAGTGTTATGATTTGAGTGCTTGGATTGATGGTGGAGATTGGTACGATAACAGGATGTGTTACAACTGTGGTTTTCAAGGACACATTGCTGTTAACTGCCAGAGACAGATATTTGAGACAAGAAGATGTTATGAATGCCAAATCAAAGGTCACATTGCCAGAGATTGCCCAATGAGATCAATGGAAAGATCGAGGGCTGAATCACAGAAAAAGATGAAGAAATCAGTCAAGGTCGATGAAAAGCCCAAAGAACAGAAAGTGAAGCTTTCACAAGGGCAGAAAGACAGACTGAGGAAGAAAAGAAAGAAAGCAAGAGAGTATCTTGAAAGGATTTTGTCCTCGGGTACACCTGTTGGTTCTAATAAGAGTGCTGTTGAATCACTTCACTCGACTGCAAAGTCAAGTAAAACGAATTCATCAGATACAAATCTGAGGACTAAAAGGAAAGTAAAGGAAAAATTGGTTAACCAAACGGTTCCAGTAATGGATGGCGATGAATTTGTTTCTTCGGAAACAAAGGAGTCACGTGTTGGCGATGAATCTGACTCGTCAAAGTCAGAAGAGCCACAAGTTGAGCTAAAAATTGAAACGTCAGTTCCGCCAATGGATGATGTCAACTTTCCACCATTGCGGACTGAAAATTTTAAACAAAAAGTTGGTAAAGTGAAAAGTTCGAATCAATTCTATTCTGAAAAGAAAGAATTCGATGTCGAAAAGGCTTTTAATAGCAAAGTAAAACATATCTTTGGAAAGATGGTCGAGGGTAAGGTAAAAGGGGTTAAAGAATTTTATGAATAAAAAAGATATGTTCAAACCCCGAGTGAAATTGAAAAGGTCACACCCAAGGCTGGTCAGGCTTGGGTGCCTGCATTCTTTGCTTAAAATCCTGACTTGACGGAGTTTCCAAGTTGGTAATCGTGGAACAGGAATCGGCATCTTTCTTAAAATATCATAGATGTGAATAATGGTTGTTAAATGATATTTCGACTTACAAGTGGTTAATCAAGGACATTAAGTTGTACTTGATTTAACTATCTTACAAGTAGTATGATTGTTGGAAATTGTTTTTGTGATAAACCTGCATGTGGTTGAAAACAGTGTGATGAATTAAACCCCATGTTTGTGAAATGGCAAAGAAAACTAATTTTCTGGAAAAACCATTTTGATTAAAACAAACTTAAGTGTTTTGAAATCATAATGGGAAAATAGTTTGTTGTCAGGGGGAGTTCTGATTATTTAAGCTAAGTGGATGGCGAATTGAGGCAATTCTCATCAGTTTGTCTTTTTATTTGTACAGTCTATTGTTTTCAAATTTTCCCGGAAAATCAAAATTGAAACATATTTTGATTTTAGGGGGAGTAAGAAATTTTTTAGAAATTTTGAAAATTTGAAAAATTCAAAAACATGATAAAATCTAAAATGCCAAAAACATTGAAAAATTCAAAATGAGTTTTGGTGTGAAAAAGAGGAAATGATAGTAAATCAGTGGACTATCACAGCATGCTAAAGAAATGTAATGTCAAATGTGATAAACGGTATCACTAAAGATGTGACGATAGGCTCAGCTAGACTAGTAGATTTGTGATAACGATACAAACTTAAATGAAAAAGCCTAGTTCTAGTGGGAAACACGGTTGAAAGCATAGTACTTAGTTTTGTCCTTCTTGATTGTGTGCCTACTCAGTAATCGCTGAATGCTAAAGAGCATAAAAACCGGTTAGTTTGTGAACTTTCACAACTTGCTGAAAAAGTCGTTGTGATTGTGCATTTCTTTTTGCAAAGATTTAAACTTTTTTTATTTCTTTATTTTGTTTAAGCATTGGACATCCTCTGCGTATATGTGAGTATCGAACTGGATGTTATTGCCTAAACGTTCTGCTTTATTTTCTTTGGTGTTTCGTTTAAGCTTTGGATCACCTCTGCGTATACGGGAGTATCGACCTGGTGGTTAAAGCCTAAACAACTTCAACTTGTTTTTATTTCTTATTTTGTTTAAACATTGGACTTTCTTTGCGTATCGAAAGATCGACCTGATTGTTAATGTTTAAACATTCTGCGTTGTTTTCGCACATATCACAGTTGATGAAAGTTTAAAGGCATTACTTGAGTCAGTGTATTGCATGATGAGGGGATATGCTGAGATCGTGGGGTCCATAAGAATTTAGTGCAAAATTAATATACCTTAACGTATCGGTAAGCATTTCGAAAGTTTTTAGATTGAGCTTAAGAGGACAAATATATCGTCAATCAACGTGAATCGTTTAGAACTTAAAGTGTTTAAAGCTCAACGGTGCTAGTGATTTGTCTCATAAACTGATATGATCCTCTTACACAATCTCACAAAAATATGTCTGTAAATATTTCTTTACTGCTTTTCGTTAAAAACAAAAACCCAAAAAGATTGTGTTTTAGATTAAAATTTTGAAAAATCAAAAAGATTTTACTTCATCTTATTTTCGACAACTGATATTGAAAAGCTGATTTTCAAAATTCAAAGTGCTAAACATGATGAACGACAGTGGGTTAGGAGAGTTTATTTGAGATGAGAAATGATTTTGAAATGTTTAAATGGTTCATTAATTTGAATCAAAATTTTTTTGAGTGTTACGAATTCAAGAGGTTAAGTAGAATTTATTAACGTCAAAATTGTTTATCTTACAATTGGTAGAGATGTGTACAGGTTTGAGTCAGGATTCGTTCTCAAGGCAATAGCAAATTCCAGACTGCGATCCCGGAACAACTTAAGGGGGAGTCTGTTAGCAAAAAGGGAGATTGAAGAGTGAAAGAGCCAGACTCAGATTCTGAAGAATAGATGATGATGGTGATTGAAGAGAAAGAGAGAGTTTGAAGGATGCTTCAGCGTCAAATATTTTGGAAAGCGTGAAGACTGATTAAGACTGAAGTTTTGACGTACTAAAGTCTCGTATTGAAGACTCCGTCAACATCCAAGGGGGAGACTGTTGGTGCCTATGTCTGTTGACTTCGTCTTATATCGAGTTTTGGTTTCGTTGCGGATCTGAACAAGAATGATGTCATCATTCTTGATGATGACATCATACAAGTGACATCACATCTTACATCATAGAAACAACATCACACGAAATAAGAAACATACACGAAACAGAATCTAATTTCGCGTGTAAATGTATTTTATATAATTTCGTTTGTAATGGTATTATGTAATTCCGTTTGAATAGTCATGTGTATGTTTCAAACGGAATTAAGATGTCTATATATAGGGTGTCCTAGTTTCTCATTTGATATGGAATTAGAAAGTGTGTCACGAAGTGCTGCTGAAATTCCACCGTGTAATCAAGTCTATTTTGAATGAGAAGTTTGTTTTAAAGTGAAATACTCTGTTTCTACTCTATTCTTACTGATTCTAAACTGTTTGTTTGATTCCGCCTCTTAAACAGTTGTGTATTGCCTCTGATTGACTCATTTGGTCGATAAAACGATCCTACACCGAGAACCAAAATGCACGAGTGTGCGGTTGTGAAGGGGGCGTGCGACCCGAAATCAATAATTGGCACGTCTTTGATTACGCAGAGCTTGTTCAGTAGCGACTTTGCTGCTTCTTTCTCATGAATAATTTGATTGTGCGTCTTTTCCAATTTTCCTTGCATTTCTCGGATAGCATTCCACAACTTTATGATTTCTTGTCCCTTTCCTTCTTCAAGATCGACATGTATTTAACATAAAACGTTTAGAAAATAACTTTTTTTTATTACTATGAACATGTTCATCTCTATTGGACATATAAAAGATGTACCATCAAATGCTTTTTAAAAGTCTAATCTCCATGTTAGCTCTTCATCACGCTTCTCCAGCTTGTCTTTAGCTTCTCTAAGGGCCCATACTTCAAAAAAATTAAAACTTTTGCAGATAAATTATGAGTAGGTTACGCTCCAGTAATAAAAAGAAAATACAACGCTTTACGGAAATAAGAACTTCCTCTGAAGAAGGAAGTGGCTTACGGAAGCCATGTTTTGCAAAATGCAGAAGGAGTTGGGCAGGTGGTGGATTTTTATGATAAAATAACATTCTGGAACTAATGAGAAAAATGATAGAGAAATATGTTTGATCTAGAAAAAGAAGAAGACACGTGACATGAAAACCATGTTAACAGCAAAAAAAAAAAGAGTATGTAAAAAAAACTCAAAATAATTTAACTATACTGGGTAAAAAATAAAAATCATGTTAACAACAAAAATAAAGTAAATAAAAAAAAACTCAAAATAATTTAAGTATGATTGGTAAAAATAGATTAAATTTCTTTTACCATTCGTTGGCTAAAAATAATAATATAGATACTTAAAATAAAAATAGAAATAAAATTAAAATTAAAAAACTAAAACAACCCTAAACTAAAAGCAAGCAGCCGTCCTCCTCTCCTCTTGTCTATCTCCGTGTTCGCTTTCTAAGGGCATGTTTGGCTAAGCTTTTCAAAACAACTTATTGGCTTATTGACTTATTAAAAATCCAATAAGTTGTTTTTGTGTTTGGCTAAGCCAAAAGTCCTTTTTTTTTTGAACGGTTAATTTCTTTAATCCTTGTCGTCTGTGAGACTTGAACCCAAGACCTTCCCTTTCCAACCTAGGCGTTTTAAAGGCTTTGCCTTTGCCAATGGACCACCCCCCATTGGTTCAAAAGTCCTTTTAGAAATGACTTTTTCCAAGAAGAAAAATGAGGTTTCAAGAAGTCACAATATTGTGACTTCTTGGCCAGCTTTTAACTTTTCAAACTACAAATTACCAATATACCCCTTCTTTACCCCCTTATATTTAAAAGAATGTCCATTTTAGTCATTTTACATCAATAAGCTAATCCAAACACTTCTTTTAAAAACTCCTTTTCAAAAAGTCCTTTTTCCCAAAAGTACTTTTTCAAAAGTCCTTTTCCAAAAGTACTTTTCCAAAAGTCCTTTTTAAATTTTAACTATAATAAGCTTAGCCAAAGATGCCCTAAACGGCTAAACCTAAAAAAACAAACAGCCGACTGACTTCATTCTACGATTCAGCAGGGAGGGAGGGAGGGAGGGAAGGTAAGGTTCAATCAGCCAGCCAGCAAGCAAGCAGGTAAGCTTCGATTAGCCACCGTTTCTTCTCTATTACATTTGAGTAGTTGCCATTATGAAACGCGATCCCTTGCGAACCCGGATCCTGTTCGTACCGCGAATTGGATCGGCGAATTATGTGACTTTGGTTTGGCTTTGTTGATTAGCTCCTTTCTATTATTTTCTGTTATCTACTGTCTATAACACAAGGTATTGAATTTGGAGGTAAATTCTAATTATTCTTAGACTTTTATGACAAGGTTTGACTGTCGGAACTCCAACGCTTTCTAGGATTAAGGTTACAGTGTATAGAGGGTGTGAAAATAAGATTTTGGGGTGTGCTTTTATTAACACCCTTGATTAAACATGTTGACCCGCCAATCTGTTTAATCTAAAAGTTGACCCGCTTAACAAACTTACAACTTGAATACTACTCACCAACCCATTTGACACATTTAGATAAATGAGTTGAACAGGTCATGTTTAGGTTACACGACTTTAAGTGTGTGGGTTAAAGTTGATGATTTTGACATGAGTAAAAATATAGGTTGTGTTCTAATTAAACAATTCAACCCAAAACCCGTCAAACATTAAAAAAAAGTAGAAGGATGTGGAATAACATCAAACTTGAGGGTTAATGTGGATTATCATTAAATATAAAAAACAAGTAGATGTTATAAAAGAACGTTGTTACGTTGTCATATATGAATGAATGAATGAAGAAAGATATTGTTATTTTTTTATGAATAACTGAAACAGTAGGAATCTCACCTCTATATCTTCTCGATGGTTCGCAAAATCATAGAATTGGGGAAACATGTAATTCTTCAACCCTGCGACAATGTCCTTTTTAGTTTCATATATTGAATTGGTATTTTGTGCATGCGTTTCTTGATTTCAGATATTGTGGGTCATGTTAATGATTGATATGTAATGACATTTTGAATCTGGGTTTGTTGTTGTAAGCATTTTCGGTTTCCCTCGTATGCCTTCCAACTGTTTGATAAAATGCCTGACCCAAAACAATAATGTTCTGTAGTTCAAACTTTCCATTGAAATCACTTGCTATACGATTGTTTTTCATTCAGGACTTGATCCAGTAGAGATTCTAATGATATAGGCTTGTTATCAATACAATATTAAATCTACCATGAATGTCATGACCACCATTCCACAGCCCATCATCTCCTCAACCATTCATGTAAACCACTACAACCACCTATTAACCACCCTCTCGGCATCATCCTCCCTCTCACACCTCAAGCAAATTCATGCCCGAATTATTCGTTCGGGCCTTGACCGCTCAAACTCCCTCCTCATCAAACTCGTTATTACGGCATGCACATTATCTTCCCCATCCTTCGACTACGCCCTATCGGTCTTTTACCAAATGCACAACCCAGAACCACATTTATCTAACAAATTGTTACGTGAACTTTCCCGAAGCACCAAACCCGAAAAGGCCCTTTTAGCTTATGCCAAGATGAGGGAAAAAGGATTTGTGATCGAAAATTTTAGCCTCCCTCCGCTTCTAAAAGCCTCAACGCGAGTTCAAGCGTTAAGTGAAGGGATGGAACTTCATGGGTTCGCTTCAAAAATGGATTTTGTGTCAGACCCGTTTGTGCAGACTGGTTTGGTTGCGATGTACTCGGTCTGTAGACATATTAAAGATGCACGCCTGATGTTTGATAAAATGCCGGAAAGAGATATTGTTGCTTGGAATAGTATGATTGACGGGTATGGCGTCTTTACACACACGTTGCTTTCTTTCGTATTGTTAGCTTGAATTGCTTATTTCATTTGTCTAAATTTCTAATTGTGAACAGTTATTGCGTGAATGGGCGCTACAACAATGTGTTGCCGTTGATCGAGGAGATGAAGAGATCGAACGTAAAACCAGATGAGAAGATCTTTTCAACCGTCGTGTCTGCTTGTGCCCGTGCTGGAAATTTAGAATTCGGGAAAGCATTTCACGGGTTTATTACCGAAAACAAAGTTTTCGTTGACTATAACCTGCAATGTGCACTCGTGATCATGTACGCAGGTTGCGGCTACATGGACATGGCAGCTAACATGTTTAAAAATCTGTCCCCAACAAACATCGTTGTTTCTACCGCCATGATTACAGGGTATTCAAAAGCCGGACAAGTTGATACTGCACGGTTAGTATTCGATCAGATGACTGAAAAGGACTTGATTTGTTGGAGTGCAATGATTACCGGGTATGCAGAGGGAGGTCAGCCTCGAAAAGCGCTCCAGCTTTTCGAGAAAATGCTAACCTCGAGAGTAAAACCCGATCAGGTCACTATGCTGAGTGTTATCTCCGCTTGTGCTAGTCTTGGTGCTGTAGATAACGCGATAAAAATCCAATCATATATTGATGAAAATAGGTTTAGTGGAGTCTTACCAGTGAATAACGCCCTTATTGACATGTATGCAAAATGCGGGGAACTTGAAAGGGCTAAACAAGTTTTTGCTAGAATGCATAAACGAAACGTTATTACATGGAGTAGCATGATCGGGGCATACGCGGTTCATGGAGACGCTATTAACGCACTTGACCTCTTTCATGAAATGAAATCCCAAAGAGTCGAGCCAAACGGTGTAACGTTTGTGGGTTTGTTGTACGCTTGTAGCCACGCGGGATTAGTTGAAGAGGGTCGGAAAATCTTTGCATCGATGGTTAACGACTACGACATAACACCCAAACGCGAGCATTACGGCTGCATGGTGGATCTCTACGGCAGAGCTAATTTGCTTAAAAAAGCTCTTGAGGTGATTGAACAGATGCCTGTGGCACCAAACGTTGTCATTTGGGGATCCCTGATGGCTGCTTGTCGAATCTAAAACGAGACTGAACTAGGCGAGTTTGCGGCAAAACGGGTTCTTGAGCTCGACCCGTATCATGATGGGGCCCACATTTTTCTATCAAACGTTTATGCAAAAGAAAGAAAATGGGAAAGTGTTGGGGAAATTCGAAAGCTGATGCAGAACAAAGGCGTGGTAAAGCAACGGGGATGTAGTAGAATTGAACTGGATGGGGAGATACATGAGTTTTTAACCGCGGATAAAAACCACGCTCATGTGGATGAGATATATGAAAAGTTAGACGTGGTTGTGAAGGAGTTAGAGGTGGCGGGTTACACTCCAAACATGTCTTGTGTTTTGGTTGATCTGGACGAGGATGAAAAGACAAAGGCGTTATTATGGCATAGTGAGAAGTTGGCACTGTGTTTCGGGTTGTTAAGACAGAAAAGAGGATCTTGCATTCGTATAATCAAGAATCTTCGGGTCTGTGAAGACTGTCATAACTTCATGAAGTTGGCATCTAAGGTTTACGGGATTCAGATTCTCGTACGGGATAGGACTCGGTTTCATCGGTACGAGGATGGTATGTGTTCTTGCAAAGACTATTGGTGACTTTCATATTATATAACAAAAATCTGAGTACGTCAATGTATTATTATGTGTAATCTTGCATATACAACATATCAAAGCTACCTAGTTTTTGAACATGACTTGATAGTTGATGCTCTCCTCCTTTTCCTCTACTCACTTCTACAGTTCTACTCAGCTAGATGTGTAGCGTTTTGTTACGAATAATATTTTTTTTTAATTTAATTGTTATATTTTGCATAGAGTAAACTTCCGTTTTGCTCCCTGTGGTTTGGTCACTTTAATGGTTTTGCCCCAAACCTTTAAAAATAGCCAGTTTACTCCCTGATCTATGAAACCCTTCATGATTTCACTCATAGTTTAAAAAAACGCTCGAGGCGTCCGTTTTGAGGCGCGCCTCGAGGCGGAACGGTGATAAATCGTACATGAGGCGGCGCCTCAGTGCCAGTTATTATACGTACGCCTCAGTGGTACGAGGCAGACGTTTCGTTTCGAGGCGGAACGGTAAATCAGAGGCGTACGGTTTTTAGGCGGGATAAATTAGGGTTTTTTGGGCTGGATAAAGACGCACGACGCTTGTTGCTATGCGCAATTAAGAAAAAATAGGGTAGAACAGAGATGGAGACATACCTTATAGCGATGGATTACCAAGAAAATTAGGGTAGAAGTAGAACAGAGGAGTTTATGACCGCGATAAAAGAGTGATGTAACTTATTAGGGTTACTAAAGAAAATAACTAGAGCTTTATTTATTTCATTTACAAAAACTTACATAAACACCCTTAAACATTAAACTTTTATCATGGTCAACCCAAAACTATTCTCACAAGTCTATTTACATTAGGAAAGTTCTGTATTTTATGTTTAGTATTTTATTTTTTAAAAGATATATAATTTTTATATTAATTTTTTAATTCCGTCTCGGGCTTACGCCTCGGTTCGTCTCGAGGCTTACGCCTCTTGAGGCGAAGGGAAAACGCCTCGAAACTCGTTTCCGTTTTTTTAAACCTTGATTTCTCTCCCCGCCTCTAACTCCATCCAAATTGTTTATTAACTGAAAGGATATTTTGGTAACTTCAAATTTAAAACTAAAGGTATTTTAGTAAAACTATAAATAAAGGATTATATTTATATATAATAATAAAACATAACAAAACCATCATCTCTACTCTCTCTCCCCTCTATGCACTCTCTCTTCTCTCTTAACCCTCCCAACAACTGTTGACCATTAAATCTCCGGTCAGATGAACAACCATCATCCCATCTCCCCCTCACTTGTCACATCCCCCCAATGCTTTTTCCTCCACTCCCCCTAACCCCAACCTAACCCCAAACCACCGTTCAAAAGATTGGAAGGAAACCTAACCCCTAACATGTGGTAACCTCCGTCAACAAGATTGGAAGGATGTGGCTGACGCCGTTAACCCTAACCGTGACCTGTCGAAGGTACCCAGAACGGATGTCCAGTGTAAGAACAGGATCGATACTTTGAAAAAGAAGTATAAGCTTGAGAAGTTGAAAACGACGCCGTCCAAGTGGCCGTTCAGCCACCGTTAAACACCTGATTTGCAGCGGCGGCCAGATCTGAACAAACCATTAGTGTATAAACTTCCAGCGGCGGTCAGATCAGAAACCTCTGGCGACCATAGAGATGTTGAGAAAGAGAGTGGTGGTGGTGTTAGATGTAGATAGACATAGACGTTGATGGTGGTGGCAGCGGCGGCGGCGGCGGCGGATTATATTGGCGGCGACTGATTATGGTGGTGGTAAGAGTGTGTGTGTGTGAGAGAGAGAAAGTTGTGGTGGTGGTGGTGGCGGATTATGGTGGCGGTGGCGGATTATGGTGGCGGTAATGGTGGTTGTGGGTGATGTTTGAAGGTGAGAGCTGATGATGATAAATTGGGTGATGCTTGATATGTGTCTGTACATATATGAATAAATAGCAATGATTTTTTTTATTTTTTTTATTTTTATTAGTTAACTCTTTTAGAAATTAGTAATTAGTAATAGGTAATTAAATACTCATATATAAAGTTACTGAAATACCCTTACTTTCAACTGAAAGTTTTAACTGAGTTAGAGACTTGGAGCAAACTGGAGACAAAATCAAAACATCAGGGAGTAAAATGGCTATTTTTAAAGGTTTGGAGCAAAACCATTAAAACGACCAAACCACAGGGAGCAAAACAGAAGTTTACTCTTTTGCATATATAATATATAAATTCATAAAATAAAAGGTTGAAAAGAAAAAGACAGACTTAATCAGTCGCTTAGAATTTGTATCATACAACAAATCAATTTAGTTCAAGTTAGATGATACTATAGTTATTTATTTTATTTTTTGAACAGCAAGTATAACTTGTATGTTGCAGGATTAGAACTCCTAACTTTTTAGTTGTGAAGTATACCACATAACACCAAGATGTTCCATTGGGGAGTGTAGACATAACAACACAACCCACGGCCATTGTTTTTCACTACCACCACCACTCCCATCGTTGACAGCGCCACCAGTCCACCACCTGCCAGTAGCACCACCTTATCATCATTGCCGCCACAAGCAACGCCACCGCAACGACACAACCATTGTCTACTTATGCCAATGCCACCTTCATCGCCGCTATTAGCAGCTATAAAAAAATATAAAACGGGTTAACCTATTTTGCTCTTTTTTTTTTAATGAATCATTTCAACCCGAACTTATTTTGGTAAAAATGACAAAAGTCAGGGACTAAAATGGCAGAAAAGAAAACTATTTGGACTAAAATGGCAAGAAAAAAACTATTTTGATTAAAGTGACAATTTTAGTCAAACCTTAGGAATTAAAATGACAATTTACTCTAGTTTTAAACAAAAAGATGATATAGATTATCACTTGGTTTCCAGTTCCAAACCCTCAAACGGATAGTTAAGCTGTTAAAATTGAACTGTGAACCGAACTATATAAATCTTAAATCTGCCAACTTGTTTCACTTTTAACAATTTACCATGAGCATCCCAACGCTAAAAAACTACAAAGGACCCGGAAAAAAGAGGTAATTACTTGAATGGTCCATGTGTTTTGCCCATACTGCAACTTTGGTCCTAAGCGTTTCGAAATTACACAGATGCTCCTAGTGGTATGCATTTTATAACTATGACGGTCCATACATCGGCGGCATTGGTGAAACCAAAAGGACCATCTGATTAATTAACTCTCGAAGAAATTTAATCTTTTATGAAAATAAAGAGAAGTTGAAGGGGTTAAGGTGTAATAACACTGAACATAAAGGAGTATGGTAACCAACACTTTTCATCTTTTCAGATTACAGGGGACTGTTTGTTCGTTGTGATTTTTCATGAACTAAGATCACTCAAGCTCGCATCTTTATCTTCTCGATGGTTCGAAAAAGTTATAGAGCTGCCGAAATAGGTAATTTTGAACCCCTACGACTATTTCTTTATCAATCGGAATTTTGTTCGTCCATTTTATGATAGGCGTGTTTATGATTTTGTGGGTCATGTTGTTAGTGATTGATAAGAATTAGTTTCTGAACCTGGGTTTTAAATTTTGATGCATTACACTTTTTTCTTTTTGTGTATTAACATATGCCCACCAACTGTTTGATAAAAATGACTGACCCAAAATGCATCATTTTTATGTTCTTTGAGAGGATTACAAGAAGATTTTTAAGGTGATTAACGTTTGGTTTTCTTGTTAACGAACTTTGAAGTGTGATGAACTTTGGGTGTTTAGGGTCCTTAGTTGTCAAGAGTAAAACTCGTTGTTGTAGGGTTACCCAAAATTACCTGTTTGATTGGATGTTTGTTTGGCTTTGTTGATTAGCTCCTTTCTATTATTTTCTGTTATCTACTGTCTATAACAGAAGGTATTGAATTTGGAGGTTCATTCTAATTATTCTTGACTTTTATGACAAGGTTTGACTGTCGGAACTCCAACGCTTTCTAGGATTAAGGTTATCGCAACGTGTTTCAGCTGAGTAAGGAAGTTTGATGTAGTAGTTGTTGATTTTTATATATAGAGCCTTTAAATGAATCTGAATATTATATAAATAAGGCTAGTGAAGTTTCAATCTTTTTGCTATCCTATTACTGTTGGTGGTTTTTCACCCCTCACATTTTTGTTATTTAATTATCCTGGAAATAGGAGTTGGTTGCTTAATCTGAATGTCATATAATTAGGGTTTATCTATTTTTGGGGTTGGATGTTCTAAAAATTACTGTGTTACTCTCTCATTACTTTCTTGGATATTGGTAACTTCCTATTTATATAATTTTTGGGGATGTGTTTTAGTCTGTCATCTCTTTTGGAGCCGAGGGTCTCTTTGGAAGCAGCCTCTCTATCTCTAGGGATAGAGGTAAGGTTTGCCTACATCCCACCCTCCCCAGACCATACAAGTAGCTTGCCTATTTGTGGGATTTACCAGGGTATGTTTGTTGTTGTTGTTGTTGGGTTTATCTATTTACATTTTTAAAAGGCATTTTGTGAATATCCTGTGCTGATTAGGTATTTGAATAATTAACCGCTGCGAAATCATTTATCGGCCGTAATCTATTATTCTAAGGCACCACGCGCATGGGCTTAGGAATGTCGGGGGTCTCACTTGCAATCTCAATTGTTACTCTGATTGATTGAACTTGAAACTTAATTATACCTTTGTGTAACATTGATCACAGTGGCTAGATCTTTCACTGCTGAGAAGTACCTAAAGAAAATAGGCCTTGGAAAGGAAGACTACTACTTCTGGAAACAAATAGGCAAAGCACTTTTATGCACATACACAGTGTTCGGTGCCATGTGGTTATACAATGAAACATCCCCATTTGGTTGGTGGACACTGAAACCAGTACCCAAGGAAGAGAAAGAACTGGCTCATCTCTATCAACGAATCAATTACCCGTACCCTGGTGACGAGGAGGCCATGACTGATTTCATTGCAAAAGGTGGGATGATTGGGACAATGGTGAGTGCCAAAGGGACCATAGAGATGGACTCCGGTCCCATGAACTATCAGAAGCAGTTGCAGAAAGACAAGTTTGATCAGGAAGCACTTAAGTTGTGGTTGAGGATGAAGAATGAAGTTGTTCAAGAGCTTCAGGAGAAAGGGTATGTATGATTTGGAGTGATTATCATCGATGTTTCAAGTATAATAATGTCTTGATTTTACTCGCGTGAAGATGCATAGTCGATTATTATGTGAGTTTTATGAAGTGACTTAGTTGTTAAATATTAAATGGGTGTGTTTTGTTTCTTTTTAATTTAATGTCCCTACTGAAGCGCCAAACATGTAATCGGACGAGTATGGAATTGACTATTATGTTTTCCAGTAAGTGGGCACCTTAATCGTTAACAATTTCTGAACGTGTTTGATTCTTCTTGACAAACAAGACACAGTCCCAGCATGATTTCGGTATGGCGCTCAAGTTACCAGAATACAAACACTTGACAAGTTCAAAATGAAACATAAAAAGTAAAATTTGCAAGCAAAACAATAACACCATCGATGGAATCTTCTATGTATGTTTCATATCAATAAATCCAAATTTTCAAGCTAAAAAGAAGCATACATGACAATTCGATAAACGTTAAACATAAAAGTTTCACACATCATCTAAGCAACAAAAACGCCTTACATGTCAAAAGCATATCCATAGCTTCAAGCAGCCATGGTAGAAAGGTTAGAGCATTAAGCTTGCAACAAATTAATCAAAGCACGGGTGAATCTTTTATCACTTCACGAATGGGATTCCAGAAGGAACCCGTTTAGCAAACTCCTCATATTCCCCAAAAAACTGCCTCAAGAAGTACTCTTCATATTCCCCAAAAAACTGCCTCAAGAAGTACTCTTCATACGGTATTCTGTTGGGGAATTTTCAGAAACGGATGATCAGAGAGGCGTGTAATCACTCTCAGATCAAATTATTTCGGTGGTTCACCCGAATAATTCAATCGGATACAACTCTGATTTCGAGAAATTGAACCTGAGTATGTGTTTTTGCGTGAATTGATGAACCAGAGAATTGTGATCAAAAACTATGTTTTCGAGTTTGGGGGGTTTGCAGATAACTGCCTCTGGCAGTTATCTTCTAATTTTAATTAAAATTGCATTAAAAAATGCCTTAATTTTTGTCTAAAAAATTAGGACGATTTTTCACAAAATATTTTTTCTAAGGCATTTTCCATAAAGCAATTTAATTAAAATAAAATTTTTCCAAGCTGACCTGGCAGCTCGACCCCTTGGACCTTGGACCCCGCCAGGGGCTGCCGCCCCTTGGACCCTGCTCCTTGGACCCCGCCAGGGGCTGCCGCCCCTTGGACCCTGCTCCCAGGGGCGCTGCCCCCGGACCCCCGCCAAGGGGGCGCTGCCCCCTTGGAACCCCCGTAGGGTACGGGTTCCGCCCGTACACTCCGAATAATAATAACTCAAACAAGCGTGCACTCCCGCACCTCCTAACTTGCTTGATGTGTATTATTATTCGCTTTGATCACCAAGTCAATCCCCGATTACACTAAAATATCTAACATTCCTCCCCCATTTTAGCGTAATCCTTGATTAACTTAAACAAGTTCACAACAAATCAAACTTATGCATAAATGAAATATCGCGACGATTGAATTTCACATTAGTATATTACACATTCCAAATATTCGAATATAGGGGTGTCGCTAAGGATTGAACCCTTTCTATTCAGTGAATACATGAAGATAACATACACACAAGTTTGGCAATAGGTAACCTGCTAAGACACGATAACAGAAAAGTACACCATGTGATTTTTTACGCTTTTAAAAATAACCAAAATTTGACAGTTTGGATCCATTATTTCTCCTTCTAGGTGCATAAAATATACATCTGTCTTATAGACATTGGATATAAAGTAGTTAAACGAGCCGTATTCATGTTTAAAATTTTTGTTGTTCGCGTTATCAGATACCTGTTAAACCTGCTAAGACACGATTTGCCAGCCCTAAGTTTACATACTCTAAAGTTCTTTCTTGACACTATTTTTACTAGCCTGTGTCCCATCCTTCAATGAACATATCAAAGCCAAGTCCTAGCTTCTTGAAGCGGCTAAACTTCATGCTCATATAGGTAGTTCTTTATTCTTGCACCTGCATATGCAATTTTTCAAAGAACTATTCAGAAGAAAACCTTCAACCTCCTTTAACTTGCAGGTCTGAACACATACCTTGGGATGATGATACTAATGTGTTCCAATTTCTAGATGTTAAGCTTTCCACATTGAATTCAGCACCTAACGTCATATTAGGTGGGAATTGGGTATCTTAACACGAGAAATCTCAGATGGACTTTAATCCCATCCCTACAGCCGCCTTGTGCACAAGATCTCTACATAACTCTTTGGTTAAGTGGTCGGCTAGATTCTGTTGAGTTCTCACAAACTCCACCGATATCACCCCTTGCGTGATGAGCTCACGAATCATGTTGTGTCTAACACCTAAGTGTCTAGACTTCCCATTATACACTTGGCTATATGCCTTAGCCAAGGTAGCAGCACTATCACATCTAATAGATATAGGTGATATAGGTTTAGGCCACAATGGAATTTCATAAATCAAGTTTCTTAGCCACTCAGCTTCTTTGCCGGCTGCGGCTAATGCTACAAACTCAGACTCCATTGTTGAATCAGTTATGCAAGTCTGTTTCTTAGATGCCCAAGATATGGCACCTCCTCCGAGCAGAAAAGTCCATCCACTCGTGGAAGAATGATCTTCCTTGTTTTTAATCCAGCTTGCATCCGAATAACCTTCTAAAACCGAAGGAAATCCGGTATATGTCAAACCATATTTCATGGTTCCTTTCAAGTACCAAAATACTCGATTCATTGCTTGCCAATGACTTGCACCTGGATTGCTAGTATACCTACTAAGCTTTCCAACAGCATAAGCTATATCCGGTCTAGTGCTAATCATGGCGTACATGAGAGATCCAATGGCCCTTGAATATTCAAGTTGGCTTACAGCTACACCTTCATTAGGTGAGAGCTTAAACGCAGGGTCCATTGGAGTGCTAACCGGAGAACTATCATGAAAATTAAACTTTTTCAATATCTTCTCAATATAATGAGATTGAGAGATAGATATGCCATTGTTCTCCCTTTTGATCCTTATACCAAGGATCACTTCCGCCTCCCCCAAGTCTTTCATATCAAAACAAGATGACAAAAATTTCTTTGTTCTATCAACTTGATCCTGGTCAGTACCGAAGATCAACATGTCATCTACATATAGACAAATTATGACTCCTTTCCTAGAATCATCAAATTTTCTATATACACACTTGTCTGCTTGGTTTAATACAAAACCATTAGACAAAACCACTTCATCAAACTTTTGATGCCACTGTTTTGGTGCTTGCTTTAAGCCATATAATGACTTAACTAGCTTACACACCTTATGCTCATTGCCAGGCATAACAAAACCCTCTGGTTGTTTCATATATATCTCCTCATCCAAATCACCATTCAGGAAAGCAGTTTTCACATCCATTTGGTGAATTACAAGATTGTGTATTGCAGCCAATGCAACCAACAATCTAATAGTGGATATTCTTGCTACAGGAGCATATGTATCAAAGTAGTCAATTCCTTCCTTTTGTCTAAAGCCTTGGATAACCAATCGGGCTTTAAACATTTCAATTGAACCATCTACTTTCATCTTCTTCTTGAAGATCCATTTACAACCAAGTGGTTTACACCCAAGGGGTAGATCAGACAGTTTCCAAGTGTTATTCTGCATAATAGAGTCCATCTCATCATTTATAGCTTCTTTCCAGAAAGCTACATCTCGAGATGCCATGGCTTCACTATAGGTTTTAGGATCTTCCTCAATATTGAAGCAATATTGATATTGAATTTTAATTTCATCTCTAGATCCTTCAACCAAATATAGCTGAAAATCATCACCAAATGATTTAGCTTTTCTTGCTCTACCACTCCTCCTAAGTTCCGGAGGAGTATCAATCACTTGATCAGCCACGTGAGAGTTACTAGAGCTTGGAACCATGTCTCTAGGCCTAGGAATTGAAGAGAATCTATTCTCATCATACTCTGCAGTTCTTGCCTCAATAACTGTATGCACTGACACGTAGTCATTTGGTTCTATAACATAGAACCTATGAGCAAATGAATGCTCCGCATACCCAATGAAAATGCAGTCTATACCTCTTTCCTCTATATTCCTTATCTTAGGATCAGTGAGCCTCACCACGGCTCTACAACCCCAAACTCTCAGCTTATGCAGCTCAGGTGGTTTTTTATACCAAAGCTCAAAAGGGGTGGTCTTGTTCCTTTTATTTGGAACCCTATTTAGCAAATAGCAGGCTGTCAACATAGCCTCACCCCAAAAGCCCTCACTTAGGCCCGAATAGGACAACATGGTATTAACCATTTCCTTTAAAGTCCTATTTTTCCTTTCCGCCACACCATTTTGTTCCGGTGTGTAAGGAGCTGTGGTATGGTGTATTATTCCAGTAGATTGGAAATACACCGGATCAAAATACTCACCACCTCTGTCCGTATGTAGGGTTTTAATCAACCCACTCCGATGAAGCTCTACTTCTTGTTTATAAATCTTAAACTTTTCAAGAGCTTCATCCTTAGCATGCAACAAATAAACGTAACAAAATCTAGTAGCATCATCTATAAATGTTACTACATATTTTTTATTACCTAGAGATGGTGTAGCATGAAAATCACATAGATCACTATGTATCAAATCTAACACTTTAGTTTCCCTATGAACATGTTGCATGAAAGGCTTTTTGGTTATCTTATTCAACTTGCAAACATGGCATTTATCATTGTTTATGTTAATAGGCGGAATTAAGCTCATTTTAGACATTTCTTTAACTCTTTTATAATGTACATGTCCTAGTCTAGCATGCCATAATTCCGATTCAGTCAAGTTGTTTCTACTACTAGTTGAAGCTATGCAATTTGCATTACTAGTTGAAGCAAGACAAACAGATTCATTCATAAACGAGACATCAACATTCAACATAAACATACCATTACATAGATAACCAAAACCAACAAAGGTACCATGTCTTGACAAGATATACTTGTCACTTTCCAATACTTGTTTGTACCCACAATTATTCAACACAATGCCACTTAACAGATTCTTTCGAATTCCGGGCACATACAAAACATTGTTCAAAAGTAAACATTTTCCAGAAGTAAAAACAAGATTAACAGTTCCTATTCCCTTGATTGGTTCAGTTGCAACGTTCCCCATCTTGATGATAGATCCGTCTTCGATTGGTTGAAAGTCTTTAAACCAACGAAGATCCTTGCATACATGACTCGTTGCACCCGAATCAACCCACCAAGCAATGTCATCATCCTGCACATAAAATGCCTCAGAAATTAGTGACACATAATTCTGAACCGAATTATTAAGTTGTACTAAATTCTGACCTTGCTTGCCCGGGTCCTTGGACCCGCCAGAACCATCCTCATTCTTGTTCTTTGAACCGGACTTCTTGTTATTCTTCAACATTTTACAGTCCCTCTTAAAGTGACCAACCTTACCACAATTCCAGCAAGGGTAATTCGGCTTTTTGTTTGAACCCGAATTGCTGTTTCCTTGAAACTTGCGTTTCCCTTTGAACCTACTGTTTCCTTTGGATGATTCACCAGTTTCAACCATGTTCACAGAACTTGAACCAGCCCGTTTCTTATCATCATTGACTAACACATTTTCCTGTGCTCTCAAGCCTTCTTCAATTCTGAAGTGGCTTCCAAGTTCAACCAAGGTTAACTCTCCTTTCTGATGTTTCAGATTATGTTTAACATCTCTCCAGGAAGGAGGTAACTTGTCAATGATACTCGAAACAGAGATGGATTCATCCATCTTCATATCATGTTGGGCAAACTGCCCCAGAATTCGTAACAATTCATGATATTGTTCCATCACAGGCCGTTCATCAACCATTTTGTAATTGTTGAAATTACTGACAAGAAACTTCTTACTAGAAGAATCTTCTGCCATGTATTTGGCTTCCAACGTGTCCCACAGTAACTTTGCAGTTTCAACATTTTGATAAACATCAAATAAGGGATCAGACATACCGTTCAGGATGTGGCCAAGACATATGTAATTGTCGTTCTCCCACTTCGACCTCTTCCTGATTTGCTCCAGATTTCCCTCCTCCTGTATCTCCGGGATTGGAGTAGTCAACACGTACACAACCTTCAACGAAGTCAGAAGAAAGTGCATATTCTTCTGCCATCTTCGGAAGTCCACCCCTTCGAACTTCTCCAGTTTGTTTTCCTTGATTGTCATATCCTTCATCGATCCGCTTGCCATCTTCACAGAAAATAATTTGATCTTTGTTGGGGAATTTTCAGAAACGGATGATCAGAGAGGCGTGTAATCACTCTCAGATCAAATTATTTCGGTGGTTCACCCGAATAATTCAATCGGATACAACTCTGATTTCGAGAAATTGAACCTGAGTATGTGTTTTTGCGTGAATTGATGAACCAGAGAATTGTGATCAAAAACTATGTTTTCGAGTTTGGGGGGTTTGCAGATAACTGCCTCTGGCAGTTATCTTCTAATTTTAATTAAAATTGCATTAAAAAATGCCTTAATTTTTGTCTAAAAAATTAGGACGATTTTTCACAAAATATTTTTTCTAAGGCATTTTCCATAAAGCAATTTAATTAAAATAAAATTTTTCCAAGCTGACCTGGCAGCTCGACCCCTTGGACCTTGGACCCCGCCAGGGGCTGCCGCCCCTTGGACCCTGCTCCCAGGGGCGCTGCCCCCTTGGAACCCCCGTAGGGTACGGGTTCCGCCCGTACACTCCGAATAATAATAACTCAAACAAGCGTGCACTCCCGCACCTCCTAACTTGCTTGATGTGTATTATTATTCGCTTTGATCACCAAGTCAATCCCCGATTACACTAAAATATCTAACATATTCTTCTATGAAAAAAGTTCCAAACGACTACAGTAAACGCAACGGATGAAACAGGGTTACACAACATAACTTGAGTACCAACTGTCCAAATCAAGAAACCCGTGTACCCAATACTATAAACTCCATGAGTGACTAATTTATGATGTTCCTCATGATATCTTTGAATAAGATGAGTAAAAGCGCGTCCGGCTGTTATAATAGCAAGTTTCTTATTACTTCACCAACGACAACCATTAAAAGTCCGAAATTGCTTATCCACCAGTGCTCCTTTAACTCCGTCGAGTAAATATTCAAGAATGGATAGGATCATTGCCAAGATGTATTGTTGGCTGATCAACAGAGATTTAAGGGTCACGTTGGATTTCCCATGAAATTGTTGAGTTTTTTGGCTATATGAAAAATGTCCCCATCCCACATTGGTGCAAGGATGAAAGCTTGGGAGGACTCCTAGCCTATAAATGAAATTATTTGTTATGATGGGGTTAAAAAGTATGTGGTTATATTTCACTATTGCTAGCTTTGGGAGGGTTGTTGGGATCCTGAGACCGCTTGTTTCCCAAATGGAATTATTTGTTATGATGGGGTTAAAAAGTATGTAGTTCATATTTGTTATGATTATAATTATAATATAATATAAAGGAATGATTATAAACTTGAACGATGTAAGAATTATAATTTCATAAACACCAACGATATATGGGTTCAACATAGTTATTCATTTTATGCACCCGAATGGAATTATTTGTATGAATCTGGAATAATTAATAACCTAAAAAAATATTTTAAATTAAATCATTGATTTAGGAATTATTATTATTCTTAAATGTTAAGTATTTCTAATAAGAAAAAAAAAACATGTTTATTTATCTTTGAAATAATTAATCCTTTGCCTACAAGAAATAACAAAATTTAACGTAAAAAATAAATGATTTTCAAAGTATCATAAAAGAAAATGTCTTTATAAAAATAGATTAGAATGTTAAGTTTATGTGAACAATATTAATTAAAAATATTAAATTAAATGTACACGTCTAACAAAAATTATTGAATCTTGGATTACGTTTTTTGTAATGAATCTTATGAAATGATGTTCCAAAAACCAAACTTAACCGTTGCTAAAACAAAACAAAAAAACCAAAACCTATTGGTTTTCAAAAACCGAAACCGAACAATTTGGTTTTGGTTTTATCATAAAACCGGATCAAACCGAATTTTGAACGGCAAATTTGGATCACTGACGGACCACTGGGGTATCATCATGCCACCAGCGGAACCACCCGATCATATCAATCTCCACTAGGCAATAATCCCTATACACCAATTCAGGAGGAAACCCAATAAACCTGGGAAAAACCCCCCTTGTGGGAATCGAACTCATGACCTAATGGTCATAAGCCTTATCCCACCCCCAAGATACCACTAGGCTGCCATGGGTGATAATAACTTATTAACTTATGACTTTTTGAAAAGACTTTTTTAAAAAGTGTTTGGGTTAGACGGAACTTCTTCATGAAGTTCATCACTAGTACCGCGAAGATTGTAAGATTCTTGTTGGACGTGTTAAATGCTTCATCAAACATACTAGACTTTTTAACAAAGTTATGGATCGCCATCGATGCTATCACAATACTCACTTGATGCTCGTATGTGTAATTAACATGCATATCTCTCAATAATGCTCACCTAGCTTTCCATACTCCAAAGGTTCGTTCAATGATATTCCGCAATGACAAGTGGTGATAGTTAAATATTTCTTTTGGTCTGCGAGGAGCACGCATAGCACTACTCTGTCCACGTTGAAATTCTGGTATATGATAACGAATGGGTGCACAAATTGCATCACATGACAATTACAAAGGAGGATGAATGTATGTTACAAAGGTGTTGTGGTTTATCAACTAGAAGACAAACGGTTACACAACACAGGGATTTAACGGTCCACCTTGACTTTAAAGGTGAATCATGCTTAGTTTTTGTAGTTAACACACTGTTCATGTGCAAATGCAAAACGAACACTACTTTTTAAAAGAATGGGTGATTTCCGACAAAAGGGAGTGCCAAGTGTGTCGGTTTGTTTAGCATTTAAATATCCACAATTCGTATAAAATTACTCATTTGAAAAAACTACATAGTGTTTATTTCAACATTTATGCAAGAACAACGACTGATTCGAACAAAAAAGTCAACTATCATGATTCAAAAAGTCAAACCACACCACAAAAAAAGACAAATCATAAGAAACAAAACACCACTTTACTTGTAATCACTACAAATTGTAACCACTACAAAGCATAGAATGGAACAGATGTTACCAGTGTATAATAACTTCTGAATCGTCAAACCACCAGACCAAGAACTCTTCGGAATTGCAAGCTGGGGACGGGGAGTAATGGGGTTTTATAGAAGTCAGATGGAGGAATAGGGTAGGAGTTTAATGCAGATTAGTTGTAACATGTCAATGCAAAATTAATGGGGTAAGAGGCATGAGTTAATGCTGAATTGAAAGAAGCCGATTATGAAGATCTGTTGAAAGCGATTTGAAGATCTGTTGAAAGTGAATTGAAGATCTGTTGAAGGAGGCATGAGTTGATGCTGAATTGAAGCCAGCCGATCATGAATTAATGCTGGCAGCATATGTTTGGAGGGGTAGGTGAAGGGTGTAATGGTCATAAAATCTCCATAAGTCCTTTTGCTATTTGAGAAGTTACAAATCTTGACTTCTCAAATTTGTCTTCGAGTAAACTGCAATTTTACCCCCTGAGGTTTGGGCTGATTGGCATGTCTACCCCCCTAAGGAAATAAATGCAATTTTACCCCCCCACTGTTTGATCTTATGTCGCATGTTTACCCCCCGGCGTTAGTTTGGCTAACTGATCTGTTAGATTTAATATGAAATGACTATTTTACCCTTTTCTTTTACCCCCCAACGTTCCTGTTATGTTGCATAATTACCCCCCACAGGTAAATTACTAAAATGCCCTTTCTTATTCCCCCATATACTTTCTGTTAAGAAGCAATTTTACCCCCTGGGACATCCAAATCCCTTCCCGCCACCACCCAGATTCAATTCAGCATATTGAATAACTTAATAATCGAAACCAATTGATTCAATTCATTGCTCACATATGCATATAAACCCCTGCTCTTATAAACATAACCCCTGATCTTATAAACCCATTGATTCAATTAATAACCCCTGCTCTTATAAACCCATGCTCTTAATCAACCCATTGCTTCAATTCATTGCTCACATATTGAATCAATTCATTTGCAGCAACTGTATACACATTTTAGCATCAGTATACACATTCAGTATACACATCAAAGGCACATTCAAGCATCAATTCATTCAAGCATCAGTATACACATGAAAGGCACATTCAAGCATCAATTCATTCAAGCATCAGTATACAGTACATGATTCAATTCATTAGCATCAGTACACACATTCAATTCATGGCTCACAGTTAATCTGCATATTATGTGTGGACTTATGCCCAAACTGTATTCTGCATATTATGACCCAAACTGTGTGGACAGTTAATCTGCATATTATGACCCAAACTGTAATGCAAGGCACATACTTGTTGTGGACTTATGCCCAAACTGTAATCTGCATATTATGGCTAGCAGGTTTCTGTTTTTGTATGATCATATGGCTAGCAAGTGAATACTTACACCTTTGCCCTGAAATATATGGTCATCAGTATGATCATATGGCTAGCAAGTGAATACTTACACCTTTGCCCTGAAATATATGATCATCTGTATGATCATATGGCTAGCAAGTGAATACTTACACCTACAACCTGAAATATACATCATATGGCTAGCAGGTTTCTGTTTTTGTATGATTTTTCTGCATCATAGATTAGACAACAGATTAGATGAGTGAAAATGTCAACAAAAAGGTACTTGGACTTATTTCTTATTCATGATCAAGTCATAAACTTATAATAAAGAACCCGTTTATTAAGTTATAAGTTATGGACTAACCACTGTCATCAAATGGACTAACCACTGTCATCAACTGCACATTTGACCATTGTCATCAACTGCACATATTCAACAACTAACATGCTGCACATTTTGATCAAATGGACAAAATGTAATCCTAATCAAACATCAAAAGATCAACACATCAAACATCAAAACACATTACCATTCCTACTTCAAAGTTAAGTTAACATCAAAACATCAACACTTCTGGGATTATCCTACTTCAAAGTTAAGTTAACCTACAACTTAACCTACAAAATACACATTACTATTCCTACATAACTACTATCTTATCATCCGCTCAACTCTCCGGTGGATAATGGAAGTTGAGGACATTTCTCCCAAACACGGAGACCACCAGGTGGACCACCAATGATGAGCTTGATAAGCTCATCGTCAGGTCAACTGTAAAAAAACCAACAGTGAACCAAATCAGACCCTAACCCTGTTTATAACATGATAATGACTAAATCTGACCCTGATTAACTAACAATGGCCTATTATACCTGCGGTGTGGCGGATGAGATAGCGGATTAGCCAACACACAACCGACATTTTGTAGAGAAGACTGATCGGAGGAGATCCCTGATCGCCGGAGGAGAAGACTGATCGGAGGAGAATCACTGATCGCCGCCGGCGAAGACTGATCGCCGGAGAAGATGATCGATCGCAGGTTTGGGGACGATGGTGGGAAGGTGGGGGGTAATTCTGCTTCTTTATGTTACTTATAGGGGTGTTGTGAAGAACAAGCTTCACATTAATAGCAAAATGACTATTTTACCCTTTGACCATTACCTTATTATGTTGACTGTTAATCCAAACTAACGCCGGGGGGTAAACATGCGACATAAGATCAAACAGTGGGGGGTAAAATTGCATTTATTTCCTTAGGGGGGGTAGACATGCCAATCAGCCCAAACCTCAGGGGGTAAAATTGCAGTTTACTCTTTGTCTTCTTACTACAAGATCTAAGGGCTTAAAACACTTCTTACACTTCTCACAAAACCACTCATTTTTACACTAAACCCACCCTATAATAGTATTCCTTTATCCTTAAATAATCGATAATATTATTTTAAATTATTGATACTGTTAAAGAAACTTAAACTACTCAAAGGGTCTCAAATAACCCATCTAGCAAAGTGAATACTTAATTTTCAATTCGATGTCATTTTCATTAAATTGTTAAAAATATGAAAATTTCTTGGCACATTCATTTCAAGTCCAAAACCTAAAATACAAATTTTTGGTGCCGCAAGTAAACATATTTAATCCGATAATCTTTACAAGTATATATAGACGTTTATCAAATATAATAATACATAGAGTAAAATGTACAAAACGTCCTATATGTTTGTTCAAACTTGCAGGTTTCAACTTTTATGTTTAAAACTTGTTGAAAACAACATTTACGTTTATTTTTGTTGTAGGTTCGATCCTTTTCGAATAACCAAGTTAATTTTCTCAGTTTAGTTCCCTCACATGCCTAATATGTGAGGGTATATTTGTCATCTCATCCAGGTTCTTCTCATGATGGGCCTTCAAGCGGACAAACCTCTGCAAATCATAGCACAAAAAAGTCAGAATATGGGATCCTTCACTATATACAGAATTACCACCAATGGATCAAGGATCCTTACTTCGGTGACGAACTTGTGGAATTGCCTCTCAACCTCGAAGGCATCATCCTCTGGCTCCACAAGTTTTCCTTTTAGACCCAGATTTGGCCCTAGTCATCACAGCCTTGGGCTCAAGGAGGCTTTGGCCCTTGGCCATCTCTATCTTGATGGAGCGAGGAGATAGCATGCTATCGATATAGGTACGAATGTATGAATTTGAATATAAGTATAAGCATGAATGTGAGTATAAATATAAGTATGCATATGAGTATAAGTATAAGTATGAATACACGTATGAGTTTAAGTACGAAAATAAAACGTATGAGTATGAATATGAATATGTGCATAAGTATGAATATAAGTAGGTATAAATGACGACGATTGTGTGTATGGTATGAATTGAATACAACGAATTTAAGCATATAAAATGATCAAGAAGTTTTGGGTATGTAAAACGAATGATATATGTGAAGTTGTTTTGAGATATTGACTAAAACATGTACGATGATATGCACGTATAGTTGTTTGAGCAAAACATTGAGTTTATCGAATCAAAATAGATTGAGTTTGACTTGGAAGGTAGAATCTAGTTTGTGAATGTCAAAAGTATGTAAATCATCTATTGATTATGTGAGATGTACTTTGTAAAAGAACGAATATGCTACTCTTGTTTTAAAAGAATTTACGTAAGTTGAAAATTGTCGGTTCCTATGAAGTTTTCTTGCCCACGTGTTTTGAATTTAAATGACATATTGAACGGTGTATGAAAAGGTATTTGAAAATAGTAAGTTTGCATCATTTATATGATCTTTCATTAAAATAAGAAATTTGAAATTTGGATGTTCTCGTGAAAACGTTGATTCTTAAAAAGAAATTTAGCATAATGAACTTAGTGATCGTTGAAAAGTGTTTTTAGTAAAATGTTTTATTGATTTTGAAAAGAGTTTTAGTAAAATGATCTTATAATAACTATAAGATCTTATAGGCATGTGAGAAAGGTTGGTTTGATTTTTGATTGTGAATAAAAGTCCTTAGTACAATGATATAATATGAGCGTGTTTTAGTGATTACGTTAAGCATGAAATTTGTTGGCAAGATATTAATTAGGCCGGTTAAGTTGGTGGGTAGCATTTCGTCAAATTTTTAAAATCGGGAAACAAAAAGTTTAGGGTATGATTAAGAATTTCATGTATGTGACTTATATAAAATAAATCATAGGGTAAGAAATACGTTTGATAAAACAATAAGTTTTGAAATTGGCGTAAGTAGGGATTTTGACAAATGATAAACGATTTAGGTATAAAAACTTGATCGTGTTTGCATAATAAAGTCTCTAAGATAAAGGTTTGGTAACGATCACTGAGGTAAGGGAATCACCCATAACCCATTGGTGAGGTTTTTTTAAGAAAGGAAGGAGCGGAGTTAATTTTCATGGTAAGTAAATCACTCCTATCTCGATGATATGTCTCCATCTTGGGGTTACAAGGAATGTAAATCAAATTGAGTGACGTTTTTGAAATCATGCATGTGAATGACGTATAGATGTATGAAAAGATTTAGTATGATGTGTGTGTAAAAAAATCATCTCGAAAATAATTTGAATTTGAAATGAGAGGATTGCATCGTATAAGATTGATTAGAGTAAAACGTAGGTTTGATTAAATGTTGGGTTATTCCAAAACTGAACTTTGACTAAACCAAGGTGGTCGAAATTCTTTTGAATTTGAGAAACATGCTTTGGCCTAATAGGTGGAACACTCTCGCCGAAATTTCGGTTAACGGTATTCACCATTCCAATTACTACATGTTCCAAATCAATCGAAAATTCGAGATTTGGCGGGATTTTTGAAAATCAAGGAGTGGGACTAGTTGACTAGGTGCGGGTTTCACCCTAACTTGACAACATCGTACCCTAAGTGTGGTTAGTACTCGTGTAACACCCAAAAAATGGGTTTGGTAACCAAACCACGTTAATATTAATGACGGGTAAAATAGTTTAGTGGTGAAAATTTACCCGATGAATATTAGGAATTAAACAAATAATCCTAATATTAATTAAAAAGGAAAATACATGCTATGAGAAAACAAAATTTATAAAAAGCCCGAGTCGACGGGACTTATAAAACGAGTTATAATCTACTCGAACCCACTAAGTTAACTAGGAATGTTTAACCCAGTTAACAAGACGAACTATTGATAGAAATAAGTAGGTTGTGGCCTACTTAATAACTAACTAAACATGAGTGGCCAAAATGGGTTAACTTGAAAGTTAACTAAATAAATAACAAAAAAAAAAAAAAGAACACACATAGTGTGTGTTCGTGTGAGCGACCAGGAGAAGAAAGAAGGGGAGCCAACCCTAGTCCTTCAAAAATCTTCAAATTGAAGCTCAATTCAAGCCCTAAATCAATGCATGAACACATAAAAACGATCACCTAGTCATGGGGATCACAAGGTATGTTGAATTTTGTAATTTGGTGATACTTTGAAATTATGATGAATAATCATAATCGAAATTCTGGATTGAATGATGAATCTATGAACGTTGTTGTGATGAAATTCATGTTTAGAAACAAACCCTAGTTGAAAACTTGATGAATTAGTGTTAAAAACTAGGGATTTGATGATTACCCATATGTGTGCTAAGTGGGTTTTATGACAAGAAGATGAACACTTGAATTAGGGTGTTAAATTGATGAATATTGATGTTATGATACAAGTACTAGGTGTAGTTCATGAACACTAGACATAGAGGTTTGAATTTTGACGTTAACCTTGGTAAAAATAACTAGTTATGAACTAGTTTGTAAATGTGTAAAAGTATGCCCATTAGGTGTTTGATAAAATGCCTAAATGAAAGCTAAAATGTTGAAATTTTGGGTGAAACGCATATTTGAATAATATGACAAAATTATGCGAAGTATGAACCGATAAGGGTTCAAAGCATAAAGTTAATCTAGACTTAATTGGGAAAAGAAGCGGGTCAAACGGCTAGAATACGCGGAGAAAGAGCGAAATCGGATGAAAGGTAAGTAAAACTTACACCCATTCGTAGTATATATATATATATATCCATTCTAGAGGATATAAACATAATAACGGATTGTATCCGAAATATAAGTTCCGACGCGAAATGATATGCGTCGGAACGAATAAAATGATGAAAACCATGTTAATGGTAATAAGGGAGTCGAAATGGTAAATAGTCATGAAATGACATATATAAAAGAGTTTTTGGAATGGCTACTTAGTAAGATAAGCCTAATCGAACAATAAGGGTAAAATGGTGATTTGGTCACATAAAGTTGGATAAAAGTCGAAGTTCGAACGACACCAACCATGTTGGGTCGAACGCAAAAGAAATGAATTTAAAGATATAATCATATGGTGAGAAAGCCGAAATGGGTCAAATGGTGATTTCAACACCATTTGACAAATAACGACTAACAAGTATTTGTCGAGTACAATGCTCACAGGGTAAATCGGCTTATGGAAATTTCATTGCTATGAATTAGCAAATCATTAAGTCAAGGTATTAAACGGGTCAATACTTTGACCCGAGCCAGGTACGCATAAATAAGTTTTTAGTTAAACATGCGGGTTTGGTCAAATAATTAGCGAACGTCCTTCGTCGTAAAATGAGGGACTAAAGTTGACCAAAATGCCCTTGATGGGTAAATTGAGCAAACGATCCGTATGGGTTGTTTAGGAACTTACATTATGATTATGGAATCATTAAATATGAATAAAAGATATAGGCATACACATTCGTGGGTCAAATGTATAAAAATGGTCATTTGCGTAAAATGACCAACCGAAGGGTAAATTTGGGATAATGGGTTAGTTATGCTAAATCCACCACAAAAATAGTTGTGGTGGAATATAAGTAGATATTTTAGATGTGGAATTATGAAGTATGAAAAAGAAAAGAGCCAGTTTTAGACTAAATTTCTTAAATTGACTAAACGGGTCAAAACGGATTTATGCGCATAGCTTACGTACTAGTCGCATAATTCATAAAAATTATGAACCCGAGCTAAGGATTTTGTGTTAAATACATTGGAGCATGTATTTTGATTAGTTAAAAATAAGTTGGTGGTTTTAAACCTAAACGGGTCAAAAGTCATGGTAAACCAATTTCAAGCCGAGGTCTTGAAATCCTATATTTTTTAAATACGGATGTCAGGTTATAACTCCATATGATGGAGAATTAAATTACAAACGCGTAGGAAAAAGAATCGCGTAAAAACGGACATCTAAATTGAAAGTTATGAAGTTTTAAAGTTAGAAATTTGGTTAAAACTTGGAGCTGGGAACATGCAGCTCATCAAAACAAACCTTCTGTCGAAATGAATCTGTCGCGCCCCGCGATGGATAAGTCAAAAGCGGTCGCGCCCCGCCACGGGTTGTGGCGGCTCGTGAGGGATTAAGCCAAGTCTGTCACGGCCCACGACAGACTACAGAGCTGGCAAAAAATTTTAGTTTGTTTGTTTTGAACTCCGGACTTGTTTAAACTTGTTATTTGACTAACAAAACTAACTTTTGTGTTAGTTTTGATCATAGGTGAACATCATGAATACCTGGATGAAGATCAAGCAACGAAAAGGGCCAAACACACGTCATTTGAAGCTTCCGCTAAGAGATCATTATGTTTTGTTTTAAAATGATCTATGTAAACAATTGTTACTCTAATTTTGTATAAACGTTAACTTGTCAAAGTTTTTGAAAGGTCGCATTTTTACATAAAATGCGTATCTAATATTATATTTGTATTATAATGAGAGGGGTATTACAAGTTGGTAATCAGAGCTCATAGTTAAAGAGTAAAGTGTGTTCGGTTCGAGGCTTGATCGCAAATCCGGTAAGTACATGTATGTTAGTGGTTTAGTATGATTAAAGTGTTGTGAACAACACATAGGGTTATCGTGTAATACACGTTAGCCCAATGAAAATGATTGATATAGGCAACAAAATTACTTGTGTTAACACGTATATTGAAAAAGCCTTGTATTATAATACGGGCGCTCATTAATGTCGAAATTACTAACTTTTATAAATGTTTTAGTTGAAGGACACTCGCATCCGAATATAGCGAGAGTTTAACAAATTGCGGATCTGACAAAGGAACGGTCCAAAGTATGACAAGCAGAGCATGCTCGACAAGGACCTAAACCACGTAACGATCGCGAACAAGGTTAATGGCATGGAAAGCCCGTTAGGGCAAGCATTACCAGGTGCACGTTTTAAATTAATCGCACAAATAGTAATATGCAACAAACACGTAGAGAATGACGGTTGCATATATAGGATAAAACTTGGAAAACCTGAATAGGATGTCTATTCAGGATGATGAATAACAAATCAATAACATGATTAGTTCATATGGAAACTTGGATGGGAGTAATTATCCAAGTGAATAATTCTCAATATAACACTATTGAGAAAAGTAGCGATCACATTAACGAATGTGATTATATAATAGATCGATAAAAAAAGGAAAACATTGTATATGTTCAAGAATGAAACAGGTAAAACTAATAATTGTTAAATAGTAATTGAATAAAGTTTTGCCAATTTAATTCAGTGATATAGAAAGATTAGAGGCGTTACTTACATGGGGTGTAATGTGAAAATTTTAAAAAGGTCATGTGTGTCATGTGTTAATCGCTTACTCTGGCCAAGTAAGTAGTGAACACATGATGTCATGAACTTCTTATGATGGACACATTTACGTCCGATGTAGTAAGGACAGGGTGAATGGGATGAATTAAAAAGGTACCCAAATGAATCAAATAAGTAAGACGTTTGATAGTAAACGTAAACGCAAGTCGGATGACGGAAGCGTATTACGTTAGAATAACGAGCCCGAGAGAAGGGACAAAGATTAAAGTAAATGAAAATACAAACCAACTAATGTGAATGCTAAGGCATAGGGGATAAAGTGTGACTGTCATAAGTGATGAAATTCACACAGACAAGTCAAACGGGAAGAATAAAGAATAAAAGATTTGGTTGAATAAAAGCAATGAAATTCGCTAAGACGACCAAATAAATCAAAACGAAATTTTAATGCATACCGGAAGAGTTGCAATAATAGTGACTTCGGTAAAATACCCGATGGATGGGTAGGGATTCAGAAGTATGCGTAAACCAAGAGACGGGAACACGAATTAAAAGTCAAAAGACTCGGATTAAGAGTTATGACTGAAAGATGACAATATTTTTGCAAACATAAATTTTGAAAGTTACGTTCAACTATTTCAAAGTTGGACGGGTCGAATAAAGAACGAAGTTTGTCACTCATAAGTGATGAAATTTCACCCAAAACGAGTCAAATGAGTTAATTAAGGAATAACGCTTGATATAGTAAGGAAAACGCAAACCGGTGAAACTGGAAAGCTAAAAACATTAAGATAAAAGAACCTGGGTAATGGGTTGTAAAGAAGTATAAGTATGAACCGAGAAACGGTAAGTGTAAGAACAAACCGACGGGTAAATGACGTAAGGAGTCATAAAGTCGGAAGATTAGTCTGAAAGTAAACGAATGAATCCTTAGACCACAGTCAAGGTCAACTGAAATTTGAAAGTGAAAATAAATGATTCCAAAAATAACAAGGGGAGCCTTGACACCATATATGTACATTGAATAAAGACACGAATAAAAGAGGATCTACGGGATCATCATAACCTACGGATTAAAGGTAGTGTTAAGGTCTACAGGACCAAAAAGACCCTTGGGTCACAAATAGAAATAAACAAATTGTTGGGATCTCACCTTAAAAAGGTGAAAGTCTAAAGAAATAGCCTACGAGGCTAAGTGAAAGAACCTACAGGTCAATAGTGTAAGGCGAGGGAACTGGTTACGATTCCCAGTGTAAAAGGAAAACGGAAAAGAATAAATTATTGATTTTCAATGTCCTTGATGTGAGTAATTAACGTAAGTTAAAGAGAAAAACATTAAACTAAAATTCAGTTTTAGTAAGAAACAACGTTTTAACAAGTATGAATATTATGAGACGAATTTGGAGATGATTAATAATAAAGGATACAAGCTGAAAGTAACGGCCCGCGAGGCCTTACACATGAAAGTCGTACGCGTCAATATAAATGAAAACACTAGACCGAAAAGAATAAATGCCTTGAAAACGAAACTAAGTTCGTTTAGTCTAAAATTAAAAGAACTACGTAATAAGGTTTTGGGGACGAAACCTCTTTAAGGGGGGTAGACTTGAAACACCCAAAAAACGGGTTTGGTAACCAAACCACGTTAATATTAATGACGGGTAAAATACTGTTAGAGGTGAAAATTTACCCAGTGAATATTAGGATTTAAACAAATGATCCTAATATTAATTAAAAAGGAAAATAAATGCTATGAGAAAACAAAATTTATAAAAAGCCCGAGTCTACGGGACTTAAAATAAAACGAGTTATAATCTACTCGAACCACTAAGTTAACTAGGAATGTTTAACCCAGTTAACAAGACGAAATATTGATACAAATAAGTAGGTTGTGGCCTACTTAATAACTAACTAAACATGAGGGGCCAAAATGGGTTAACATGAAACTTAACTAAATAAATAACAAAACAAAAAAAAAAAGAACACACACAGTGTGTGTTTGTGTGAGCGACCAGGAGAAGAAAGAAGGGGAGTCAACCCTAGTCCTTCAAAAATCTTCAAACTGAAGCTCAACTAAAGCCCTAAATCGATGCATGAACACATAAAAATGATCACCTAGGCATGGGGATCACAAGGTATGTTGAATTTTGTTATTTGGTGATACTTTGAAATTATGATGAACAATCATAATCGAAATTCTGGAATGAATTATGAATACATGAACGTTGGTGTGATGAAATTCATGTTTAGAAACAAACCCTAGTTGAAAACTTGATGAATTAGTGTTAAAAACTAGGGATTTGATGATTACCCATATGTGTGCTAAGTGGGTTTTATGACAAGAAGATGAACACTTGAATTAGGGTGTTAAATTGATGAATATTAATGTTATGATACAAGTACTAGGTGTAGTTCATGAACACTAGACATGGAGGTTTGAATTTTGACGTTAACCTTGGTAAAAATAACTAGTTATGAACTAGTTTATAAATGTGTAAAAATATGCCCATTAGGTGTTTGATAAAATGCCTAAATGAAAGCTAAAATGTTGAAATTTCGGGTGAAATGCATATTTGAATAATATGACAAATTATGCGAAGTATGAACCGATAAGGGTTCAAAGCATAAAGTTAATCTAGACTTAATTGTGTAGATCATGTGATCAAAAGTAGTTAACTTTTGATAAGTTGAATTAACAAATGATGAAGTTGAATAGTAGTTTTGACATAGGAATACGTAAGGTGGAATAGTCGTGATTGTTAAATATTAATCTAACCACCTTGTAAATGATGACGATAGTTTGACGCTTAACGAGCTAGGTGGCGGCTTGGGAAAAGAAGCGGGTCAAACGGCTAGAATACGCGGAGAAAGAGCGAAATTGGATGAAAGGTAAGTAAAACTTACACCCATTCATAGTATATATATATATATATATATATATATATCCATTTTAGAGGATATAAACATAATAACGGATTGTATCCGAAATATGAGTTCCGACGCGAAATGATATGCGTCGGAACGAATAAAATGATGAAAACCATATTAATGGTAATAAGGGAGTCGAAATGGTAAATAGTCATAAAATGACATATATAAAAGAGTTTTTGGAATGGATACTTAGTAAGATAAGCCTAATCGAACAATAAGGGTAAAATGATGATTTGGTCACATATAGTTGGATAAAAGTCGAAGTTCAAACGACACCATATGGTATAAACCATGTTGGGTCGAACGCAAAAGAAATGAATTTAAAGGTATAATCATATGGTGAGAAAGCCGAAATGGGTCAAATGGTGATTTCAACACCATTTGACAAATAACGACTAACAAGTATTTGTCGAGTACAATGCTCATATGGTAAATCGGCTTATGGAAATTTCATTGCTATGAATTAGAAAATCATTAAGGCAAGGTATTAAACGGGTCAATACTTTGACCCGAGCCAGGTATGCATAAATAAGTTTTTAGTTAAACATGCGGGTTTGGTCAAATAATTAGCGAACGTCCTTCATCGTAAAATGAGGGACTAAAGTTGACCAAATCACCCTTGATGGGTAAATTGAGCAAACGATCCGTATGGGTTGTTTAGGAACTTGCAATATGATTATGGAACCATTAAATATGAATAAAAGCTATAGTCATACACATTCGTGGGTCAAATGCATAAAAATGGTCATTTGCGTAAAATGACCAACCGAAGGGTAAATTTGGGATAATGGGTTAGTTATGCTAAATCCACCACAAAAATAGTTGTGGTGGAATATAAGCAGATATTTTAGATGTGGAATTACGAAGTATGAAAAGAAAAGAGCCAGTTTTAGACTAAGTTGCTTAAATCGACTAAACGGGTTAAAATGGATTTATGCGCATAGCTTACGTACTAGTCGCATAATTCATAAAAATTATGAACCCGAGCTAAGGATTTTGTGTTAAATACATTGGAGCATGTATTTTGATTAGTTAAAAATAAGTTGGTGGTTTTAAACCTAAACGGGTCAAAAGTCCTGGTAAAATAATTTCAAGCCGAGGGCTTGAAATCCTATATTTTATAAATACGGATGTCAAGTTATAACTCCATAAGATGGATAATTAAATTACGAACGAGTAGGAAAAAGAATCGCGTAAAACGGACATCTAGATTGAAAGTTATGAATTTTTAAAGTTAGAAATTTGGTTAAAACTTGGAGCTGGGAACATGCGGCTCATCAAAACAAACCTTCTGTCGAAATGAGTCTGTCGCGCCCCGCGACAGATAATTCAAAAGCGGTCGCACCCCGCCACGGGTTGTGGCAGCCCGCTAGGTATTAAGCCAAGTCTGTCGCGGCCCGCGACAGACTACAGAGCTGGCAAAAATTTTTATTTTGTTTGTTTTGAACTCCGGACTTGTTTAAATTCGTTATTTTACTATCAAAACTAACTTTTGTATTGGTATTGATCATAGGTGAACATCATGAATACCTGGATGAAGATCAAGCAATGAAAAGGGCCGAACACACGTCATTTGAAGCTTCCGCGAAGAGATCATTATGTTTTGTTTTAAAATGATCTATGTAAACAATTGTTACTCTAATTTTGTATGAACGTTAACTTGTCAAAGTTTTTGAAAGGTCGCATTTTTACATAAAATGCGTATCTAATATTATAATTATATTATAATGAGAGGGGTCTTACAACTCGTCGGGTCAAGAAAGTTAATCCCGACACGTTGACGAGGGTCCACTAGATTTGAAATGGAAATTCTCCATCAAGGTGGGGATTTCACTCCTAACTTGATGAGGAATTTTGTGTAAAACGAATATGTGGATTGAGAGTCGTTCACCAAATTGTGGGTTTCATGCCTATTTTGGTGAAGTCGTCTCGTTTGTACAATGTGAGTGTTTTGAGTTTTGCAGAATCGAGTAAAATGCCTTGGGAAAGGCGTATGTTTGAAATGGAAAAATAAGTATGAGCACATAAAGCATTTCAAGAATTTAGCACATAAAGATGTTTCAAGAAATTATGATATGAATCAAGTATGGTCAAGTACGGTGCTTAACTATAGACTAGGTCAAAGCATAGCAATTTTCCTAATTCCCTGTAGTTATAGCTCTGATACCAATCTGTCACACCCCAACTGATGGCGGAAACATCGGAGTGAGACGAAATAGATTGATCAAGACATCATAACACTAATATTTGCGACAAGTATTTAAATAATGGATTTATTTCATTAATAAAGAGTCAATTACAAAGATTGAAATCAAATACAAGAATTACAATACAATAAGAATACAAAATTTTAAATGTGTATCTAGGCATCCTACTATGTTCCATGCATCATCAACATCATCTCAAAACCTGCAACATGTTTTAGAAAGCATAGTTCAATACAACGTATTGGCGAGCACACTAATTTTAGACTCGTGACATATGTATAAAAAGTATTTTCAATCCAACATAGCAATTTGGTATACAAGGTCAAACTATCATGCATAACTAAAAGTCAAACCCAAGTGTCCACAAGAATTTAGCATCCCTCGATATAGCAATATCGAGACCGTAAAGAATAAATAATAGCATCCCTCGATATAGCAATATCGATACCGTAAAGACTAAATAATAGCATCCCTTGATATAGCAATATCGAGACCGTAATGAATATAACTTAACAAAAACCCCGTCGGGTGGCGTGCTACTCCTATAGCGCTATAATTGTTAAAGGGGGTTAACAAGTAGTATGAATTCTAGCATGAACCTAAGCATAACAAAGCATGTATAAAGGATTGAATGAATAAATCATATTTGTGTAAATCGTGCATTTTAACAAGTAAAACATGTTGCACCCAAAGTGTGTTTAAAGCAAAAGGGGTCAAGTGTACTCACAGTTTTGCAAAGTTTCCTTTGGTGATTCCGTGAAGAGTTGGAGCTTCAAATCTTCCTTTAAAACACTTAGTGTTTTCTTTTATAACTCTTAGAGTTCTGTTCCTTACTTGGAAGATTTGAGAGAAGTAGAGAGGTTGAGAGAAGAATGGTGGGAACACTTAGTATCCTTTTAGAATTCTTAGAATTCTTGATTTAAAGAGATTAAGAGAATTATAGAGATGGAGAGAAGAATGGTGTGAAAAAATGGTAGAAGGGGGTTGGTATTTATAGATAGAGAAGGTGGAAAAGGGTGAAATATGATTGGTTAAAGAAGGTGAAAGAGGATTGAAAAGATGATTGGTGGAGAAAGGAGGTGGAAAAGGGTGAAATATGATTGGTTAAAGAAGGTGGAAAAGGATTGATGAGGTAGAAAGATGATTGGTATATTTCTTGGTATATCTTGAGTATATATTATGTAATTGAGTATATAAAAAGTATAAAAGTATAATTCAAGTATTGGCTATGTATATAATATATATTTATAATATAGTCCATCATATAATATCATAGAATTCATGTAAGTCAAGCATGAAGCTATGTATACCACTTTGTATAATTCACCAATGCACAAAGTTGTTAGTACATATGTCTGTTTGTCACTTGGATCGAGTGACAATCCGATCGGATGGTCATCCGATGCATATGCACATATCTTGACTGATAAGATGGTTCATCTGATCGGATGGCAATCCGATCGGATGATCATCCGATCCAAATGCACATGACACTTGTTTCTGTACTTTAATGTTGATGGTTCATCGGATCGGATGGCAATCCGATCGGATGACCATCCTATCCTCAGTACTGTATAGGGTGAGATTCTGATCGATCCAGCCACATTATACTCGAACAGATCCTGAAATAACGGCCTAACAAGTGGTATCAGAGCCACAAGAGGTTGAATCAGAGACGACAACAACAACAAATTCACCGGATTTTCAGCGACTTTTTGCCGATTTCTATCAAATTTCACCGGAAATTTTGACAAATTTCTCATCTTCTACCTCATTTCTTGCTGTTCTTACATTTTTACACCTTAAAACAGGAAAAACTCAAAATTAAGCAAGAATTCACGGACAAATTTGATTAATTTTCATATCATTCAAATCGGAATTGAACATATAACAATCCTACAAAGTTTCATTGATAAATTCGAACTAAAACTGAATTAAATCAAGCAAAAACTATGTTGAGTTCTTCGTTCATGCTGACGTCATCCACCCGATCGGATCACCATCCGATCGGATTGGCATAGACTGTTCTTGATTATTCTTGCTGACGTCATCATTCTCACTCGATCGGATCACTATCCGATTGAAGTGGTATTGTAGTTTGAAGGTTTGAAAGCTGACGTCATCATCTCACTCGATCGGATCACCATCCGATCGGTGAAGTGTTGAAGTTTAAAGTTTTTCAAAGGAGCTTGTGTCACTCGATCGAACGACCATCCGATCGGATAGCCATTCGACACTTGCTATCCGACACTTGGCATCTTGGTTCATTACTTGATTGTGTCATCCGATCGAATCACCACTCGATCGGATCACCATCCGATCCAAGTGCATTAGTTTGAGATTTTTGAAAATTGTGAAAATTTTTCTAAGTGTTTGAATATCTTTCAGGTGTTTTCAAGATGGGAGATGAATTCTTAAATCCGTTTAGCGATGTCTTTGCATACAACACCGGAGATGCATCAACAGATACAACCACCAATACAACTCCAAATCTGAAGAAGGCGATCGCAAATTCGCTTAGTGTCGACAACGCCTATGGAACGTATAACAAGCCGCCAAAGCATATGGCGATTGAAGAGTACAACCGATGGGCAGGCAGATTTGAGGATTGGTTAAAAGCATTCGCGTATCAGAGTTGGAGGTGTATGAGAAACGGTTATGATATAGGAAGAAAAGATTATGAAAACTTGAACGAAGGTGAACAAGAGACATTTGTTGCTGAATAAAAATGTGTAGCTTTGTTACATCAATCTGTTAGAGATGATATTATTTCTTTGATTAGTTATGAAAATTCGAAAGATTTGTGGGCTAAGTTAGAGAAGAAGTGTATTGGAGGAGCTGAGATAGTGAAAAACAAGAAACGTCTACTGAAGAAGGAGTTTGATTTGTTTGCGTATATGAGGAATGAAACAGTGTTAAAGATGATTGAGCGTTTCTGTCATCTGAAGATAGAGCTTGTCAGACACGGGATCACAATCACAGAAGAAGAGATGGTTGAGAAGTTATTGGAATCATTGCCCGATGAAAAAGATTGGCAGTACTATGCCCTAGTTTTGAAAAACACAAAAGCAATGTCTGAAATGACTATTGACTGGTTGATAGAAAGATTTGAAAGTCATGAGTTGGAAATCAAGAAGATGAATAAAGTAACAACACCCCATACCAACAAAATGTCGATTTCTACTACAGGGGTAGTATGATTCCGAAAACCACTTCACCGAAAACTGCATTTTCTGCTGAAAGCTCAAACCAGATGAATCAAGAAAAGCAAAGCAGCAGTTCTATACCCAGTAGTGGTTATCATGGAGGTTCTTCTTCATCTGTTTCAGGGAATCGACAACAGCAAAATGTTCCCAAAAACGTCTTTCAATACAATATAGCTGTGAATCTCAACAATGCTCAGAACTTTAATGAAGAAACAGCTAAACAACAAATGGTGTTTCTAGCTTCGATCTTAGAATCATATGAAAGCTTGGTCGCTGGGAAAATTGGAAACACAAATCTGACTAAAGAAGATTATGATCAGATTGATCCCGAAGAGATGGAATTAATCGACATACGCTGGTGCATGGCTAGTGTAATCAGGAGAGCGCAACGGTTTATGGAAATAACAGGAAGAAATTCCATCGGAGGGCCTTCGACAAAGTTGGGATTTGATAAATCCAAAGTTACCTGCTTCAAATGTAAACAAAAAGGGCACTTCAAGAGGGAATGCAGAAACTCAGCAGTGGATGAAACAGCTAATCCGTTTCATGACGACTACTATAAGAAAGCTGTTTATCACAAGAATCGCGAAGAGCCACCGAGAATGAAGCAAATCGAAGAGACTCCAAAGGAGAAATCGAGAGCCTTAGCTGTGATTCAAGACGACGAAGGTTTTGATTGGAGCGAGTTTTTGCCAGAAGATGATGTGGTTGGTTTTGCATTCATGGCACAAACTGAACCATATAAAGATACACGAACTGAAGAGCAAAAATACACCTATCAAAAGATGATAGCTCAAAGTATGAAGGATAGAAACTATCGAGCTTGGAAAGAAGCCAAAAAGGCAAACAGACGGGATCCGGATCGTGAGTGATATTTGGACCCGAAAGGCAACATAATTGCTGAACCATCATCACTCATAATCGAAACTCTCATAGAATCTTTAAAGCAAGAGGATAAACAAAGAGAGAGAGATGTGGCAAATAAAGCTGAAGAGGAAGAGCTAAAGTCAAGGAAAGTCGACAATGGGATAATCGACACCACAAAAGAAATGACAGCTGAAAACCTGACAAAGATGGCAGACAAAGTGCTTATGGCAAAGGAACTAGAGGTAGATTCCAAATCTGCGTCTGAGTCAACAAGCAAGGTCAGTCAAAGTGGTTCAAATAATGAATCAGGTAAGACTGATGGGGATAAAACAAAGAGTGATTGCAAAAATTGCATGAAAGATTGCAAAGTTTGCAGCACAAATGCATATCTCACAATAAAAAAAACCCAAGAACTGGTTGATAAAGTCAAAATGGTTGAAGAACAAATTTTAAATCGAGATAAACTGATGAGAGCTTCAAATGAAAGAATAAAAGAACTAACAGAGAGGATTGAAAAAGATAAAACTGATGTAGAACGATTTAAGAAATAAAATGAAAAGTTAATTCATGAAAACCGACAAATTTCTGAAAATCATGATAAACTGAAAAGAACAATAAAAGATTCTGATGAGCGAAATGGTAAAACATACAAAGAAAATCTTCAATTTTCTGTAGTTCTTCAGGCAAAAGAAAGACAAATCAACCAACAGTTGGATGAGATTGCAAATCTTAAGCTTCAGTTCCAGGAAACTAAGATTGAGAATGAAAAAATCAATCTGAAACTGAATAGTTACAGCTCTGCAAGCTTTGTTCTTCAACACATAGTTCCAAAACCAATTGGAAAGAACAAAGCTGGTGAAGATGTATACTCAGATGGAACGTGGGTGGGTTATCATCAAGTTCCACCGCCTGTGTTAAACAAATTTTCAAAGAAACATTCTGGGTTGGATAAAATTTCTAAGACAAATGAAAAATCAGATGTTGAGAAACTTCCAGAAACAATCGATGTCACATTCACTTCATCATCCGATGAAGATAGTATTCAGTCTGAAGTCATAAAAAATGTGGTTGAAAATGTTTTAAAATCAGACAGTGATTCGACTGAAGAAGAAGAGTGTTTTCTGAACAACTACATTCCGAAATCAAAATCCCAAAACAACTCAAATGACGGACCTACTCTTGTCATGTACAAGATGTCTGGTTCTGATAAGTTGTATTCAGATATTGAATTTCCACTCGAGAATGTGAATGTTGACAAATTGTAGAAAGTTTTCAAATTGGTTGAAATCGATGTTTCTGAAATTGAGGGTCTAAAAAGTTCCAAAAGGCTTTTGAACTTTGAAAAAGATAAATCTTACTATAAGAAACCCGCTGCACTGCCACGTTTTAATAATAACAACCAAAACAGATGGTCGGGTGGTTATCAGGGTGGTAAGAACAATAAAAAAGGAACTTTCAAAACAAAAGGTTTGTTGAAAAGAAAGTGTTTGTGAAAAGCTCAAGTTAACATTCCGAAAAAGAATCAGAATTTTTTTCGAAATCAAATGAAGAATTTTTTGAGAAAAAGGCCTCACAACCTCAGACCGAAGACAGAAGTCGGGAAGTTGACACCCGCACATGCTTCAAATACAATAAAGTTGGACACATTGCACGAAAGTGCACCAACTCGAAGTCTAAGACTGTGGTTGTCGAGAATCCAAAGAAGAAGAACGATGTCAAAGGAAAAGCTCCAATGTTTGTTGAGAAAAAGATTTTGAAAAATGAAAACATCAAAGTCAAAACTGAACTTGTAAAGAAAACTGATAAATTATACAAACGGGTTACTTCTTCACAACAAACGTGGAAGCCAAAATCTGAGACTAAGACATCAAATGTTCAAAAACCAAAGGTTTCTGATTCTGAAAAACAATCATCTTCAACCAAATCGGTTAAGATGAATGTACCTTTGGATCTTTACGAGAAACTTGAGAAACAAACTTCTACCCCTCCAGGGAAGAAGTATGTTCCAAAGAAAGACCAACTATCTGGTCAACCTCCGAAAAATGAATTCTTTTTGTATAAAGAGGTTGAGTTTGGTTCTGGAGAAATCTTAAAAATGAATGACAAGAATTTCCCACCACTTTACACCAAGAAAACTCACCTTAACGTCAAGCTACCCGAGTCAAATGAGGCTTGGGTTGCTTCAAAATCTAACTAAATGTCTGTGAAATGTGCAGGAGCTCCCAAGATCTATCTCACGTTGGATTATGGATAGTGGAGCATCCAGGCACATGACAGGGAGAAAAACCCTGCTTTACGATGTTAGAGGATTCAACGGTGGATACGTCGGTTTTGCTGGTAATCAAGGAGGACGTATTATTGGTGAAGGAACATTATCAAATGGTGTTATCACGTTTGAAAGAGTCAATTACATTGCAGAGCTGGAGAATAATTTTCTTAGCATTTCTCAAATTTGTGATAGAATGTATTCGACGCATTTCACTGATAAAGAATGTCTGATTCTGAAGCCGGGGCTTGTCATCCCCGAGGAATGGATCATCATGAGAGCACCACGAGTTAATTATCTGTACGTGTTGGATATGAGCATTGCTACGACTACCACGGGTCAAACTCATTGCTTCATGTCAAGAGCTACTGAAAAGGAGTCTGTATTATGGCACCGAAAGATGGGCCACATTCACCTACGCAAGATGAACCACCTGGTGCATAACGATATGGTAAAAGGTGTTCACTTGAAGAGTTTCCATCTAGAAGGAGAGTGTATTAGTTGTGTCAAAGGAAAGCAACAGAAGAAATCTCATCCTGGTAAAAAGATGAACTCTGTCTTGAATCCACTGGAGAGACTTCACATGGATCTCTTAGGTCCTGTGAATGTCAAGAGTATTACGGGTGATCTCTATTGCCTCGTAGTCACTGATGACTATTCAAGATTCTCGTGGGTGACGTTTCTGAAGACAAAAGACGAAACATTTGAGAGTTTGCTAAGGTTATTTAGAAAGATTGAGAATTTGTACCGAGCTCGCATACGAAGATTAAGAAGTGACAACGGTACGGAATTTAAGAATAACAGAATGGAGGAATTATGTGATAGACAAGGTATACTTCAAGAATTCAGCGCACCATACACTCCACAACAGAATGGAGTTGTAGGATCGAGGACTCGACCTGATGAGTCGATCAGAAGAGTTCTAATCCAAACCAAAGGCGGAATTCAATGATTCGGACATGATTACAGCTTGTTTAACACTTAGAATCACTTTAACTGTCGTTTGTATTGATTTGAAAGCTTTTACAGATCGTACGACACTTCGGCAGCACCTCGTCTCCGGAATCACAACTGTTACAAATGACAACCAAGACTCAGCTATTTATAGGAGATCCAGTCCTCACGAACCAGCAAAACCCACTTCGTGAGAAGTGGTCAGTTCGTGCGAACTGGCTTTGCGAGTTCGTGCGAACTGTACTGTTTACTCTAAAATCCTATTTTCTTGACTGCCAAGCTTCTGTTTATCCTATCTAGCTACAAGACTCGATACAAGACGAAGTCGACAGACATATGCACCAACAAACTCCCCTTTGGATGTTGACGAGTCTTCAGTACGAGTCTTTAGTACGTCAAGTCTTCAGTCTTGATCAGTCTTCATGCTCTTTCCAAAGTATCTTACACTGTAAGCATCCTTCAATCTCTATCTACTTCCAGAATCTGAGTCTGGCTCTTTCAAACTCCCCTTTGCTAACAGACTCCCCCTTAAATTGTTCCGTGATTGAAATCTGACATAGCTTTCACAGGTTCAAGAACGATTCCTGGCTCTCCATAGCAACTGGATCAGACATGGGGATCTGCATAAATCTCTACCCAAAAATAAATTTCTCAATTGTTAAGATTTAACAAATTTAGAAACCACTTGTAGATAACATTCAATCATCAACAATAGTTATATCAAGTTCAAATTAATGACCTTGATTAACTAACACCTCTAAATTTCTCAAAATATCTCAAACTTTAACTTCATTTTTCATTTCAAACACAATCTCCCAACCCACTGTTGTTCATCACGTTTAGCACTCGGAATTTTGAAAATCAGCTTTTCAACATCAGTTGTCGAAAATAAGATGAAATAAAATCTTTTTGATTTTTCAAAATTTTATGCTAAAACATACTAAAGAAAAGCTGTAAAGAAATATTTACAGACAATATTTTTGTGAGTTTGTGTATGTCACACCCCGAAATTATCAGAGCTGGCGTGACTGGACTGGTATCTTCATTGCACAGCGGAAGCAAAATAAGCTAAGTTTTTTAGTAAATTGAACGCCCACTAAGTACTCGAATCCCCAATGGTTCTCCTATTCCAACCGTGCCTTGTCTTAGAACTGTAACCTGAGAAAGAAACATGCGAAAAATCAACATAAAGTTGAGCGAGTTCATAGTTTGTTTGTAAAAGATTTGAAATAAATCTTTTGAATAACCGGTTTGTGAAATAATATTGAGAAAACGAATTTAGAAATCATTTTCTTGCCAAGTTATATGGAAACGTTGTATTTGTAACCATGTATTTGTAAAGTCTCGTATTTGTAATGTTCGTATACCCGTCAATGCCCACCCTGACTTTGACTTCATGCCCGCATAATCCTATGCTTTTTGAATTTGTATAAAAACATGACATTTAATTTGTATAAAACAAGTATTTCTGTGAGTATGTATAACCTTTCATGTATGAATAAAAGTCCCTGGTATCTAGCATTAAGGAAAAAGAGATCACCAATGGGTTGCAAAGCCACTGGTATGTGTGAAATGGTGCAGGGAAACTCAAACCTAGCAAACTTGTTACCGGGCTTCCGGCTGGAAGACACAGTCACCTCTATGGGCCGCCCCGGCCTCACGGGTGTGGGCTCGCTACACCCAAATAGATCTATCACTCTTGTGTCCCTCGGTCCTATAATGAGGATTAATGGCCTCAAGTGTTGTGCCCACCCTTCACATGATCTAGTCTAGTAGTAAACCCTCCTTAGGCTAACCATACCAAAAAAAAAAGTCTGTAAATGTCTGTAAATGTCTGTAAATGTCGGTAAATGCCTTTAAATGTCTGTAATAATTGTAACATGTATTTTACCCTAGCCTCTAAGGCTGAACCTCCCTAGCCTCTAAGGCTAACTTCCCCTAGTCATAAAAATCAATCACTTTTCGATAATACGCATTTGTTTCGTAAAAACCGGTATATTTAGTATAAAGTTCATTCGTAAACCGTTTGAGTTCCTTGAAATCCGTTCGTAACATGATTTAGAAATGTGAGTTTTCATCCATTCGAAAACTTTGTATGTTCTTGCAAAACGTGCTTTGTCTAAAATATGCAATCTTTGTTTATTGCTAACCTTGTATGTTTCTGAAAAACGTGTATGTCTTTCCACCCCGAAAACATTTACAAAAATGTAAAACTGTAAAAGGTGGGGTTATGAACTCACCTGGATATTCCTGTGCAAAGCTAGCTAATTACGACTTTGTGATGTCGTTTCCAAGACTTCACTTCCTAGCGTGCATTCTACAATATTCCTAACATGGAATATCTAAATAAGTTTCTAAATAAACGCAGTAACTAAACTACGTGTCGTCGAGCTCTACCGAATCGTTAACCGAACGATTCAACGGTAAGTTGTGAAGTAAGTGGAAAGATTAGGTCATATTTGACAAGTATCGTTTATTGTCGATAATAAATAAGTCTTAGAAAGACTTAGTTCTCGAGAGGTTTAAAAATAAATAAATATTTACATATAAAATATATAAATATTTCGTTGTAATTGCGTCAGCCGTCTCGAGTAGTCGTATGTAAATAATATATAATAACTTGTATTATATATATCACGTCCTGTATTTATTTGCCAAAAATATACGTATATGCCGTTTAGGCGTATAAAATAAATATGAAAAGTTATATTTATTTTATAAAAGAATCATCGTTGGAAGTTTGAAATAAATATATAAACTATATTTATTTATAAACGAATATAAGTCCTTTGATGTTTGCAATAAATATAAAAGCTATATTTATTTTGCAAAAGAATCGTCGTGATACAAATACATAAACTGTATTTATTTTTTTATATTTTTTTAAAAGCATTCGTATTGTATGATACTTGAAATAAATATACAAACTATATTTATTTGTTGTAAATAATTTCCGAATCGTTGATATCGAAAGTTGTAAAGTGTTTGTCGTTTGAAATAAACTATGTTTATATTCATTTTTATAAAATAATCGTCGACATTTCGAGGTTTAGAATAAATATAATGTCTATATTTATTGTCGTAAATAATGTCCGAAGCATGCATCCGCGTCTTGTCTTAGGTGGGTCGTTTGAATAAATTCGCGTTTTCGTTTTACGGGTTTTCTCGAAAAACGGGCAGAGTTTCCTCTGTTTTTGGACGCCCGGACAACACAAGTTGTCGTTACTTTATCAAAATTCAACCAATAATCAATATATAAGATTTCATAAATACGACAAAGGTATAAACACTAAATTAATTTGGTTCGAGCTCGTTCACGAAGTTATTATAAACTTAAAGTTAACGCAAAATAATATTCTTTCTAAATCTTTTACCGAATCTTCGTGTCGAAACGTCGGACAGTTTGACCGAGTTGACCGGGTCGTTGACTGAGTTGACCCGAGCAATTGACTTGTTGACTGTCTTTGACCAAGACCCGAACCGAGTGAACTCGGTTTAACCGAGTCGTTTGACCACGAACCGAACTCGACTGAAACCCGGGACTTGAGAACCCGCTGAGTCGAAACATAAAACGTGCCCCGAACTATCATCACTGCCGTCGGCCGGCCCCACCACTGCCGCCGACGGCTCTCTGCCGTCACCGGATCCCACCACATCGTCGACCAACACCTGAAACGAACACAACCGCAACTAAAACTCATCTACATCGAGCCAAGACTAAACCAAACTGAACACCCGACCAGAAATAAGGAAACGGAATAGGAACGTACCGGAATTTCGCCGGAAAAGTAAAGTCTTGAAAATAAGCAGAAAGGCTCCTAGTAGGCCGATCTACGCATGCACGGAGTTAGAATGTAGGAACGTGCTCGCCGGAAATTTGATCGGAGCTCCGCCGGAGTTGATGTACAGCCCAAACGACTCAGAATCTGCTAAAACAGGCACCGCCATCGTGTCGAGAGTGTTTGGTTTAGTGGGGGTAGGGTGTCTCGTTGAAGAAAAGGTCACCGGAAATAACCGCCACCGCCGCCGCAGGTGGCGGCGCCGCCACCGCACCGCCGTCACCGGTCGCCGGCATCGTCGCCGGTTGCCGGAGTCGTTCGCCGGACCTGTTGCCAGATTGTTCTAGAGAGAGAAAGTTGAGAGGGTTTTGTGGGTTAGAGAGAGAAAGTGTGGGTGATAAATGAAAGATTTTAGGATAAAAATCTATTTATAAGTGGAGTTTTGTGGGCTTGGGCTCGAGGCCCACAAGCCCGCTTCTAGTATATTTAGTGGCCCAATCGCATCTACGAGGTCCATTTACTAACCCGAGTTCCACAGAACGTCCTAAAATAAATTTCGGGTTTAAAAAAAAATATATGAAAGAGTACCGGTAGTCGTTGTTTGCGTTGTTCGTTCGTCGGTTGCGTAAAAATCGCGTAAATGCCTCGTTTGTCTTTTCTGATCCGTTTTTCAGTCCGGTTTCAACTACGAGCATTAAAATTCGAAGACGAAATCAAATATATCATAATATATTAATATCGAGACAAAATTCGAGTCCGGTGCGTCAGTTTCGTCGTTGATTGTCGGTGCGTTACCGTTTCCGCGTTTTTCGTTTGCGTCTGCGTTTTGTGTCGTTCGGAAGCCCAATAATTTCACAAATTAATTTCGTAGACGTAAAATATTCGTGTAACATTCACCCTTGTCGGCGTTGTCAGTATTTTGTACGGCATCAGTTCGTTGTCGCTTAATAATCACCGGATCCTTCCGTAAACCATCGTGCACGCCCTGTAAAGCCGGTTAGCCGTTTCTAGGCACTCCAAAGGCCTAATTAAGTTAATTTGCATCTTAAACACTACTTATTGTCGCGTTAATCACCTGTTAATCATGTAATTAAGAGCCATAAATCACGGGTTGTCACAGTGTAAGAGGATCATATCAGTTTATAACAAATCACTAACACCATTGAGCTTTAAACACTTTAAGTTCTAAACGATTCACTTAGATTGTCAGTATACTGATCCACTTAAATTTTCACACAAAGTTCAACTGTTTCGAGATACGAGATTAGTGTTTTAATGACTTAAACTTATTCGCGTGTCCCACCTCAGAATATACTCCCGTATCTAGACTCCTATATTCAGTCTTACAGGTGAATGTACACTAATGATATCTGTAAGGGATAAATGCGAGACCATGAGAGCTCAGGCTATTGCTTCCGCAAAATCAGAGAGATGATGGCTCGTCTTTAGGTGTGTTCCCTTTAGAGAATCTTTTCTTCAACAGCACATGATTAGCATTTTTCAATGTTTCATCATTTTTTATGCTGAGGGTGGGCTTTATAATTAAAGCAGTGCAGAGTATTATACGAGGACTAGGCTATTGCTCCCGCAAAATCAGAAGTCCTGGTATAATACCCCAGATATCATCACGCACAAAGACCTAGTATGTCAGAAATAGAAAGCCCTTCAAACAAGATTTCAGGAGTTACCTATATATCCGAGAGATGTTCCCCACGAAATAAGTAAGTATTTGATATTTAGGTTTATATCTCGAAAACAATTTACTAAGCGTGTAAAAATCTACTGGCATATCATCAGTGAGTCCGTTTATCACATTTTAACTTTCCAATTCTTTAGCGTACTGTGATTGTCTACTGATGTACTATCATTTCCTCTATTTCACAACAAAACTCATTTTGATTTTTCGTTGTTTTTGGTTTTAGATTTTATCATGTTTTTGGATTTTTCAAATTTTCAAAATTTCTAAATTTTTTACTCCCCCTAAAATCAAAAATATGTTTCAATTTTTGATTTTCTGGGAAAATTTGAAAATATTGCAATAAACTGTACAAATAAAGTGACAAAACTGATGTGAATTGCTTCAATTCTCCATCCACTTGGCTTAAACAATCAGAACTCCCCCTGACAACAAATTATTTTCCCATTATGATTTCAAAACACTTAAGTTTGTTTTAATCAAAATTGTTTTTCCGGAAAATTAATTTGTTTGTCATTTCACAAACATGGGGATTAAGTCATCATTTTGTTCTTTTAACCACTTGTGAATGAAACTCCTTTTTTTATCCACTTGTAAAATCTAACACTAGTAAGTTTTTTACAACAAACGTTTTTCAAGAATGATGCCGATTCATGCTCCACGATTACCAACTTGGGAGCTCCGGCAAGTCAGGATTTTATTTTTTAAAGAATCTCACCCATGCCTGAGGAATCATGGGTGAACCATCCTCATTTGGTTTAACATTTTTTTATTCATAAAACTCTTTCACGCCCTTCACCTTCCCATCAGTCATCTTTCCAAAAATGTGTAACACTTTGCCATTAAAAGATTTTTCAGCATCAAAATCTTTCTCATCAGCGAAGAATTGATCTGAAATCTCACTCTAACCAACCTTTGATTTCAAGTTTCCGTTTGACAATGGTGGAAAGTTTTCATCATCCATCGTCGGAACGGAATTTTCACCTTTTTCCACAACAAGTGGCTCCTCTGACTTTGACGAGTCAGATTCATTGCCAGAACTATCATCTGATTTTTTCACAACCCATTTTTGTTTGTTTAAATTGGCTCTTCTCTTATAAAACTGTTTCGAACTTTCACCAACTTCGAAAGTCGAATTTTTGAACTCTTTAAATTTCTCTGTTGGTTGTTCCTTTTTATCAACACATTTTTCTTTCAATTTTGAGTTAGAAGAAACTCCCTGTTTTATGTTGGTGACCTTTGGGCAATTCCAAGCAATATGTCCAACCTCTTGACATTTGAAACAGGTTCTTCTTTCAACTTTTGGTTCAGATTCTTTCAACATATTCTTTTGCTTTTTAGCGAGAAATTCCTTGTTTGACTGTTTCCAGAACGGTTTCTCCTTCTCCTCTTCTGAACTTGCTCCTGAAACAAATATAGTTTTTGGTTTATAAGTTTTTTCATTTTTATGATTTTCTGGTGGAATAAAACCTAATCCCTTCTTATTGAAATTACTTTATGGTTTGGTTTCTTTCGATAACCCGAACCAGAACTGTAACCCTTTTTTTTGTTCAATCTTTGTTGAAATCTTGCAGTGTATTTTTTAGGTTTTTCAGTAAGATTTATATCTTTTATTTCAGAAATATTAATTTCTGTTAATTTGAAAACCTTGTTAATCATTTCATTTTTAACATTTCTTATTGGAAAATTTTCATCAGAATATAATTTGTCGGAATCATTCAGAGTATATGCTACTTTGAATGTTTCGTCATTCAAATTATTTTGTGACATCAGAAAATCTTTATTGTAAACCCTTTTTGACCGGTGAACTCGAGCTTTTCTCTGACGAACTCGACTTTTCAGATTTAGACTCTGACTTTGACTCTTTAGCTTTATCCAACACCTGATCGACCACTTTCTTAATTAACTCGGACTCATGATCAGTGTTAGACGCTGTGAAGGTGACATCAATATCATCTGGTAATCCATTGATAGAATCGGATTTCAGATTCCGATTGAGTGCTTCAGCCACCTTTTCAAAATCTCGGGGGGTATAGCCATCCCACATTGAATTTGGTACTCTGTTATACTTCAAACCAGTTTTCTTACCCGAATTTTCTTCATCATCTGCAAACTTATGGGCTGCAACGGTAGGATAGATGCGATCAATAACATACTCTGAACTTTGATAACTTCGAAGTAAATTATTCACTCTTTCGGTTTCAATCTTCATTGCTGCCAATTCTTGTTTCAACTCAGCATTCATCTCAATATATCTGTTGATTGTTCTTTGCTTTTGAAGAACTGTTGCTTTTAGAATATTTTTCATCTGAACATCCTCATCACAAGCTCCTTTGTACAAGTTCACTTTGCTGCTTAGGAGATCATATGACTCCTTTATGCTCCTCACATTGTGCACTAAGTTCTCTTTGACCTTTTCCAATTCAGCCAACTTTGTATCTTTCTCAGCACAATCTTTTCAAGATACTAAACACTTTGCACAAGGTTTTTCAACCTCTACAATCTTTTCCACTTCAATAATTTTTTCAACTTCAACTATTTTTCAACTTCGACGATATTTTCAACTATTTTCTCCACCACCTTTTCAATCACAATCGATTCTTTCTCAACTTCCATCTTCACTTCATTCTCTTCAACCTCGACCTTCTGTGTCGGTTTTTCTTCAACTTTTGCCTTATCGGCTTCCATCTGAACTTAGTCTGTTCTTCAGCTACCCTTCTTGCTTCAATTTCTTCTTCAACAACCCTTCTTGCTTCCAACTCTCTCTTCAGTCTAGCAGCCCTTTTCTCTTTCAACATCTCGATTTTATCTGCAAAAAACAAAGTAAAACTATAAGAATCCAATTGTTTTCTAGCTTTATTAATATACTCTTCCTCATCATCAGCATCTTCATCACTTCCTGAAGATTTAAAAATCGGTTGTCTTCTAGGACGATTCTTAGATTTGACTGATTCTTCTCCTGAGGTTGAGTCTTCAAAGATTCGAGCAACAAATACTTTAGAAACTGAAGGTCTAGAAGGATCATAATCATCCCAATTAAAATCTTTTGGAATCCTTTCATCTTCTTGGTCTAACCAACCATAACAAGCTTTACCCTTTGATTCTTCAATAGTACGTGAGTGTGAAGATTGTTGTTGATATGGTAGTTGAGCAACTTGATGATAAATTGCTTTTCTATGATAATCGTTGTTCCCGAAAGGATCTTGTCTTCCGGTTGCTTCTCTATTTGTACACTCTCATTTAAAATGTCCTTTTTCTCGACAACGAAAACAAGTAACCTTCGATTTGTCAAAACCTAGCTGAGATGTAGCAGCATCATGAAGATCATTTCTACCGGTGATTTGTTTGAATTTTTCTGCTCTTCTCAAAACACTAGCTAAACACTACTTGATGTCCATCAACTCAAGTTCCTCAGAATCAATCTGGTCATAATCCTCCCTACTGAGCATCGGATTGCCAATTCGTCCAGCAACCAAGCTTTCATACTACTCTAACATAGTAGCAAGTGATGCCATGTGTTGCTTCGCAATATCTGGAGAGAAATTTTGACCATTTTGAATATTTAATGTAACATTGCATTGCAAAACTTGACCATTAAAGTTTGTTGAAGTTTGTGTTTGAGAACTTGGTGTTGAAAAATTTGGTTCAAAGCTTGAATAAGATGAAGAATATCCACCACTCTGAGTTGTAGTGCTAGCATTTGTTTCGGAAGTACCATCAGCATTGAAAGCAGTCTGAATCTTCAGACTCGGAGTAGTCTCAACTTTGCTTCCTCTATAGTATAGACTAACATCTTGTTGAGCACCCGGATTCTTCAAGATAGCAGTTTTCTGAACAGCCAATTCATGTTCTTCAAGCTTCTGAATGAACTTACACAAATTCATATCTTCAAATTGTCGGTTATGCTTTGAAATCAACATATATGTTCCCCATTCATTCTGTAGTAACGCATCAGCTAGCTTATCAACCCATTCTTCATCTTCTTTCTTGATGTCCAATCTTTTCATTTCCTGGACAAGATGACAATATCACTCGATAATCTTCCTAGTCGTCTCACCTTCAAAAGCTGTAAACATATCAAAAGATTTTTTTAGTAATGTTCGTTTATTTTTTTATCATTTCAGCACTTCCCTTAAACTTTTTAATCAACGCTAACCAAATTGATCTAGCAGTTCCCTCATGTTGAAGCAAAACAAAAATATCTTCTTTTACCGCTTGCTGGATAAGACTAATCATCATCTTTTCTCTGGTGTATCTTAATTTTTCATTCGGTGTAAATTCACTTAATGGTTTTTCATTTTCAAGATCAACTTTCGGTCTAGTGTAATCTTTCTCTAACGAAACCCATGCATCAAACTTATTATCTTGCACCCAGTTTTCAAAACGCTCTTGCCATCCTTTAAAGTCCTCAATGTACACAAGCTTTAGAGGCTTTTGGAAAGTTCCCGTTTCATTTTCGATTCCAACAGTTTAGGAAACTGTAACTGGAGCAGCTGGAGCAGTAGCAAACGCATTGTAAAACTCGTTATCCATGTTTCGGTGTTGAAAGTTCACAAAAACACAAAGTTCAAGCGAGCTGGAGTTTCAAACGAACTGAGATTCACACGAACTGGTTCAAACGAACTGGAATCAACTCGTGCGAGTTGGTTCAAACAACCTGATCAATTTCCAAACGACCTGGGTACTTCAAACGATCTGAATACCTATTAACCACTCCGTACAAACTGAAGAACACTTTCAAATGAATTGAATCACTTCGTGCGAGCTGAATAACTCAAACCGTGTGAGCTGGTGTTGATTCAAGCGAACTGATCAACTCATGCGACTTGGATGATCACCTCGTGCGAACTAACTACAATCCCAAATGACCTGACTCAACCTGTACAATCTGGAACAAAGTTTCACACGATCCGAACCTAGTTTGAACGATCTGAACATAATTTCATGCGATCTGGTCCATTTTATCAAGTTTTAGGTTGATTTTAGGTCTGATTTTTTCAAGAATTGATTAAAACTCAGTTTTACGTGTTATATGTGAAATTCAGGTCATTTTAGCCGTGAAAACGTTCTGGTTTTGAAGAAAATGTGAAGAAGAATGAGTAGAAATCAGATTTATAGATGAAAACAAGTTGAAATGGTAAGAACTCTTTCTCTTGAGCTCTGATACCACTTGTAGGATCGAGGACTCGACCTGATGAGTCGATCAGAAGAGTTCTAATCCAAACCAAAGGCGGAATTCAATGATTCGGACATGGTTGCAGCTTGTTTCACACTTAGAATCACTTTAACTGTCGTTTGTGTTGATTTGAAAGCTTTTACCGATCGTACGACACTTCGGCAGCACCTCGTCTCCGGAATCACAACTGTTACAAATGACAACCAAGACTCAGCTATTTATAGGAGATCCAGTCCTCACAAACCAGCAAAACCCACTTCGTGCGAAGTGGTCAGTTCGTGCGAACTGTATTGTTTCCTCTAAAATCCTATTTTCTTGACTGCTAAGCTTCTGTTTATCCTATCTAGCTACAAGACTCGATACAAGACGAAGTCGACAGACATATGCACCAACAGGAGTCGCGAAAAGAAAGAACAGAACGGTGATCGAAATGGCGAGAACGATGCTAGCTGATTCCAAGTTACCAATTAATTTCTGGGCAGAAGCAGTATCAGCCGCTTGCTATACACTCAACAAGGTACTTACTGTGAAGAAGCATAACAAGACATGTTTCGAATTGATCAACAATCGCAAGCCTAATCTCGAGTATTTAGAGCCGTCAGGGTCTCCCTGCACTGTTCTAGATCCCGATGGCAAGTTTGGTTCAAAGAGCATTGAAGGTATCTTCGTGGGATATGCTAGTCCACTTAGAAGAGTCTTTGTTCCAAGTCTGAAGAAGATTATCGAAGCACATCATGTTGAATGTCAAGGTTATACAATGCCTCCACAGAAGCCCGCAGACTCATGGCGATTCAACTACGATACCTTATGGGATTCATTAGAGTTAGAAGAAGAGCTAGAGTTCTTTGATGATTTGGATATTTTACGAGATTATGAAGCATCTCAGGGAAGATTTACAGAAAGGTCTTCTAGACGTCAACAACAAACTTCCAATGATGATGAAGCTGGTCCAAGTCATGCTAGAGAGAATGATGAAGTTCAGCAAACTCCGACTATTTCGGAACGCGAACCTGCTCCTGAAAATCAGACGGTTGTAAATGATGATAATTCAGAATCTGATGGTAGGCCAACATTTGATCGTGGTGATTCAGAGTCTGAGGGGGAGCAAATCCAATCTTCAAATCAAACAATTCTTGACAATGAACAAGTTGCGGATCAGAACGTTACTAATTTGGAAGGCGAGGTGGATGTTCCTGGTGAAGTTATGCTAAGGACTCTTTCATACCATCCCGAGGAGTTGATAATAGGAGAGCTGCAGTCAGGCGTTAGCACTAGAAGCCAGATTGATCATGGCCTTACTTGCTTTTATGCTAAAGTTGCTCCTTTACAAACTGAATTTTCACTCAGTTGTTTTATTTCGCATATTGAGCCGCGAACCTACAAGGAAGCACTGACTGAAGATTCATGGGTCAACGCAATGCAGGAGGAGCTAAGTTAGTTTGAAAAGCTTGGTGTATGGAAGCTTGTGGATCTACCTGACGGACACAAGAAAATAAACACGAAGTGGGTGTTTAAGAGTAAAAGAGACGACCGAGGGGTTATTATTTGAAACAAAGCTCGACTCGTGGTCCAGGTTTCAGTCAGCAAGAGGGGATAGACTTCACAGAGGTTTACGCTCTAGTTTCTCGGCTTGAAGCAATCAGAATTTTCCTAGATTTCGCTTCATGGAAGGGATTTAAAGTGTACAATTTGGATGTGAAATCGGCGTTTCTATACGGGAAAGTGAAAGAGGAAGTATATGTCGGTCAGCCACTGGGATTTACTGACCCAATCCACAAAGATAAGGTCTACTTGCTAGACAAAGCATTGTATGGTTTGCATCAGGCCCCTGTGAGCCTGGTACGAGACGCTCTCTCAACATTTGCTTGCCAACAGCTTTATCCGAGGAAAAGTGGATGCTACCCTCTTCACAAAAGAAGTCGATGGGCACTTACTGATTGTACAAATTTATGTTGATGATATAATCTTTGGGTCAACAAATGATGAACTCTGCAAAGACTTTGAGAGAGTGATGAAGCAGAAGTTCGAAATGTCGTCAATGGGTGAGATGAAGTTCTTCTTAGGGCTCCAGGTCGATCAAATGCCGAGGGAACTTTCATACATCAGACAAAGTACGTTCACGATGTTCTAGAGAAATTCGGGAAGTCCGAGACTGCTCCAATGTCCACCCCATTAGCAACCAATCATGGTATCAACCCTGATCTCATCGGAGAGAAGGTGGATGAAACGCTATACCGCTCAATGATTGGTTCGTTGATGTATTTGACAGCATCTAGACCCGATATCATGTACCCAACTTGCCTCGCGGCCCGATATCAATCGAGTCCTAGAGCTTCACATATGTCTATTGACAAGAGGATTCTATGCTACCTGAAAGGAACTCCAACACTGGGGTTGTGGTATCCCAAAGATGGTGACGTCACACCTGAAGGATACTTTGATTCTGACTTCGGTTGTTGCAAAGTTAATGCTAAATCAACAACTGCAGGATGCCAATTTTTTGGACCCCGATTGGTCACGTGGCAATGTAAGAAGCAAACCTCTGTTGCTTTATTAACATGTGAAGCAGAGTACGTATCTGCCAGCAGCTGCTGCTTGCAGATCCTGTGGATCCAGCAACAGATGCGCGACTATGGTTTGCAATTTCTTACTTCACCTATTTTTGTTGATAATGAGGCAGCAATAAACATAACAAAAAATCCGATACATCACGCTAAAACCAAACATATAGAAATTCGTCATCATTTCATACGCGATTGTTATGAAAATAATTTGATACGAATTGACAAAATCCACACCGACGAACAAAAGGCAGATTTACATACCAAAGCTTTTGATAAAGCTCGTTTTCAATATCTTTTAAAACTAAATGGTATGAAATTGTTTTTGGATGTGGAGAAAATCGTTGGCGTTGATGAGAAAACCGAGGCAGCTGATGTTGAGAAACAGACTGCTTTGGTTTGTCGTATTTTTAGTTGTTTTGGTATTTAGGGGGAGATAGATATAGATAATATTTTCAGAAAATACAAAAACAATAAAAAATGAAAAAAATCCAAAAACATGAGATATTTTCAAAATCCAAAAAAAAAAAAAAACAATAGAAAACCCAAAAAGAGTTTGTGTAAAAAGGGGAAATGATAGTACATCAGCTAGACAGTTACAGTATGCTAAAGATATGTAATGGTTAAAAGGTGTTAAGCAGTCTTGCTGATGATATGCCGATAGGTTTTTGCACATTTAGTAGACTTTTTGGGATATAAACATAAATAACACAACATACTTATTTCGTGGGGAACATCTCTTGGATATATACGTAACCCCTGAAATCTTGTTTGAAAGGCTTTCTATTTCTGACATACTAGGTCTATGTGCTTGATGATATCTGGGGTATTATACCAGGACTTCTGATTTTGCGGAAGCAATAGCCTAGTCCTCGTATAATACTTTGCACTGCTTTAATTTTAAAGCATCCCCTCAGCATAAAAATTGATGAAACATTGCAAAATGCTAATCATGTGCTGTTGAAGAAAAGATCCCCAAACGGGACACACCGAAAGTCAAGCCATCATCTCTTTGTCTGAACGGAAGTTCTAACCTGAGCTCTCATGGCCTCGCATTACCCGTCACAGATATCATTATTGTACATTCACCTGTAAGAGTGAATATAGAAGTCTGGATACGAGAGTATATTCTGAGGTGGGACACGCGTATAAGTTAAGCTATTAAAACACTAAACCATATCCTGAATGGTTGAAATTTGTGTGAAAACTTAAAAGGATCAGTATATCGGCAATCTAAGTGATGTGCGTAAGTGTGTATAATTTTTAATGTATATTTTAAGCCCTTTTTAACACTTTTTAGCCAATTTTCAAATTTATAAAACACGATATTTACTAACACTAAACACACATATGGGCAAGTGCACCCATCGTGAGCATAGTATAGTGTTGGTAAGATATCGAGGTCGTATAAGGACACAAGAGCTTTTAATACCGATTTATCCTCAACGTCTAATCAAATCAAAAGTTAGAAAAAGGTTTTTAAACAAGTAAAATAAAACTAACTAAAATGTTGAAAAATAAAATAAAATAAAATAAAAACAGATAGACAAGATGAATCACTTGGATCCGACTTGTGTGTAGTGAAACCTTTGATTATTTCCGCACTTTTTCACTTTTTAAGAGATTATCTTAGTTATTGTAGTAGGCCCCTCTTTTGAAGGTGACGTTACCCTCAACCCAGTAGTTTGAGTCAGCAAGGATACAATCCTAAAGGGTCGGATTATTGAAAGATAATTAATTAAGTTATTAATGCATAATATGGTAGGCCCCTCTTTTGAAGGTGACGTTACCCTCGGCTAAGTAGTCTGAGTCAGCAGGGATACAGTCCTAAGTAGCCGGGTTAAAGTTTTAATAGTAGCTTGCATATGAGGGGATCAAAGAGTTTGGACCCCCGCCATCCAATACCGGTGGGTATTGAAGGAGGTCCTACTAAATTTGACCCAGGTCCTTGCAGGATCTATACACTGAACAAGGAAAGACTCTTACCAAACCGTTCCCTTAACCCCCGACCAGGTAGCCAACATACCTCCATATAGACCGTGGAGATATGAATGGTGAAAATCTTTTATTTTATATAGACAGTAAAATAATGCCAAGACACCACGGACAAACGATAAGGAAGAATCACCTTCAACATAAGAAACTAGTTATTAAAGTCATTAATACATAACCAAATAAAAAGTGCGAAAAGATTAAAAATAAAAAGTATTACACTAGACACTTGTCTTCACCAAGTGATGTAAGAGACTTAGGCAAACATGGCCTTTGATTGTCAAGAACTCTTACGATCAATCTTGGATCCCGAGACGACTCACACACTCTATGATGGATGATGGTGGTGGATAATGGTGTTATGGTGGTGGTGGAGTGTGGGTGAAGTGTGAGAGAGGTGGTGTGCCAAGGGATGGTTTGCAAATGAGCCAAGCACCCCTATTTATAGTCTGAACAGCAGCTCGGGCACGGCCCCGTGTCCACCCTCCTTCTCTTTCTTCATTAATTGCAGTTTGTCTGCATTAGTTGAACACGCCCTCGTGTCCGCTGGGCACGACCCCATGTGCAGAAGCGTATCTGTACTATCAAGATTTCCCCATATTCTGCGAATCTTAGAGTTGACCACACCCCCGTGTCCGCTGGGCACGCCCCCGTGGTGGGTGATAGAAGCTTCTACAACTTTGTCTTTTCTACAGATACTTGGGCACGCCCCCGTGCTCATTGAGCACGGGGCGTGTTCAGCCTTCTGTTTTCTTATTTTTGCTTGGGAAGATGCTATCGGGGGGTTCGGGCATGCCACGTCTATTCCTTTTCTTGTATTTATGGTAGATTTAGCTGCCTTTTTTCTTCTTTTGTTCATTTGAGCTCATTTAATCCTGAAAATACAAAGGGAAGACAAAAACACACTTTTTCCAACATTAGTACTAAAAAAAGGGTTAGTTTTATGCCACATTTGATGTAATTTATATGTTGCATTTTGCACACATCAAATACCCTCACACTTGAATCTTTGCTTGTCCTCAAGCAAAACTCTTTATAATGTGGCTTTACACTCCTAAATGGAATGGGTAGAAGAGAAGGTTTTTGGATTTGTCATAGAGTGTCGGGATTCCAAGATTTTTATTAGGTTTTATTTTTATTTATTTACAATCCTATTCGTCATGATTTATTTAAAACATTACATAAGATAAATTACTTATTAGGGCATAACATGCCTTTTTAAAATTCCACTTATATACAAGTTCACATACCTCACGGGAGATCACTCAACACTCGGCCGGAAATGTATTTTTGTGAAACACTCGAGAGCGGCATGGAACTTACTCCTACCATAAGCTTGCCAAGCAACCAATCCTCCTCCTTTTTAACTATATACCTTTGTAAATGTCAAGAAAACTTTTGGGGTGAAGGGTTAGGCTTGGGTTAAAGGTAGGTGGTTGGGTTAGTGGTTAGTAGAAAAGGGCGAAAGGCGTAAAAAGCATCGGTTTTCGTAAGACTTTTTATTTTTCATAACTTTTTATTTTGATGAAGCAATTCTTCAAACAAATTTGTTGTTGATAAACTTGTTTGTTTATTTTTGGCTTCATCATCATAATTTTTTTTTTGATAAGGAAGTCATAAGAAAACCGAGCTTTGTTACTAAAATAAAGGGTTTAAAATGAAAAAGGTTTTGGTGGGTAAAAGGGTGTTTGTTTTGGGTTAAGAAATGAAAAGGGTTTAGGCTCAAAGGGGTTAACTAGGGGGATTTTAGGTAGGTGGTAAAAAAAAGAAAAATAATGGTGTAGAAATAAAAAGGGTTAGTCCTAATGCCTCCATCATTTACTTACTCGGGTTTAAGTTGGTAATGACCGGGAATGTATTGTCGTGGCAAGTTCTAGAGTCGTAAGAACCAAGCGGCTATTCACACAAGAAACGAAAAATGAGCAATTAGTTTAAAGATATGTATTTGTATGCTCAATAAAGGCTCAAAACTCACTTTTTTGTGGGAATGGGTTTTTATGTGATCAAGTATATATAATCAAATTTTAACTAAACTTGTCATGCCGTTTCATAATTTTCTTATGTTGGTTCTTTTTATCACGACGTTATCGGTTGTAAATTTGTAAAAACATAACCTTTTTAAAACTTGTAATTCCCAACTTAACTCAAGACAAGTAAAAAATGAAAATTTTTGAAAAAATTTGGGGTGATTAGCGGTTCCAATAAAGTTTTGTGTAAGGCTTGTGATTAGGACTTGCAAGATTCAAGGTTTTAGCATCCCCCCCCCCCCCACACACACACACTTAAATTACACATTATCCTCAATGTGTCCCAAAAATAAGTTTTTCGGTTGATTAAAATGTGTAAAAGTGTGTTAAAAACAAGATTTTATGTTACTGGGTAGCTGAACACGGGGTGTGTTGGCTGAGCACGACCCCGTGGTCAGACTGCCAGTATCAAATTTAAACAAAAGGCTGGGCACGGGGGAGTGTTCAGTGAGCACGGCCCCGTGTCCAGTTACCTAAACTGGGCATTTTCTGCAGAACCTCGGGCACGGGGCGTGTTGGGGTGAGCACGGCCCCGTGCTGAACTTGCTGTAATGAAGAAAAATTGTCGGGAGGCTCTGTTTTTGTGCATGGGGTGTTGGTTCAAGCTTCCCTTAGTATCCTTCACCATCCCGAGTGTGTTTTATTCCTGGAAATTAAAACTAAACTAGAAAATATAAAAGTTAATCTAAATTAACCTAATGATAGTTCCGTGGAATGCCTCCGTGGTGCGCCACGTTTATAAGGGTCCTTGGCTAGACCCACCTTATCGGGTGGTTCTGGCTCATCTTCAATTAGGGGGTCGTCATTGCCGATTGGATATTTCATTGAACGCTCAAGATCGACACTTTTTTTAAATGCCCCTAATTGAATAGATAGATTATTGTACTTCCGGTTTTTCAAGGCTTCGTGTGTTTTTACAAAAGGTCGTCCCAACACTAGAGGAGCGTCATCAAAGATGACAAAGTCCGTTGGGATTACCAACTGATTTGTTTGGATCAAGACGTCCTCAACTATACCGATTGATTTTATTATTTTCCGATTAGATAGAAAAATGGGTATTTGAAGTGGAGAGAAATCACTAATACTTAAATTTTTGAAAATGTAGTTCGGCATTATATTAACACAAAGATCTTTATCAATTGTAATATTACTAATAAAGGAGTTTTGAAAAAAAACATGTAACCGGTGTAATGTTTATTTCAAATGGGCCTTCTTTTATTAGTGAAGTTTGATCATTTGTTAAGTTAATGCTTACCGTTTCGTCAATTTTAGTGTTAGTGTTTAACTCTTTTAAAAACTTAGCATGAGTGGGAATTAAACAATGATTTTCGAAAGAAGGTGACAAGAGATTAATTTCTTGAAAATTAGACTCTTCTTGAATTTTAACGTTGTCGGACTCACTTTTTTCGTTGTTTAACTCATGTCGGTTTTTCACTTATTTGTTCTTCCATTTTCACACTTTCAACTATTTCTTTGTTATTATTACAAGTTAACTCTTCTCTTGCGCGGGACTCCTCTTCCCTTGCGCGAGATTCTTTTATGTAACGCTCAATAGTTTTAAGGTGTTCTAGTATCTTTTCGGTTACTTCGGTGATAGAATAAGGATCAGGATCCTCAAAGCTTGAATCCAGATGTTCGATCCTTGGTTCCTAATAATACACATATGAAGTAGATGGTTCACACCATTGTTCTTCATTGTAAGCATATGATGGATAAGGGTCGTACTTTTGTTCTTCATAATACTCATATGAGGTGGGTTGTTCACGCCATGGTTCCTCATAATAAGTATATGAAGGTGGTAGCTCATATCTTGGTTCCTCAAAGTATGAGCATGAAGGCTCATACCTTGGTTCATCAAAATATGAGTATGAGGGAGAAGGTTCATACCTGTGGTCTTCATAGGATGTGTATGAAGTCGATGGCTCATACCTGGGCTCCTCATAGTAGGTGTATGAAGCGGATGGCTGAAATAAGTTACAATATTGTACCGAGTGCGGGTCACCACAAATGGTGCAATAGTCTTCCCTATAATCATCCTCCTCATAGGTATAGTTGTAGCCTCCTGAGTATTGATCCATAAGAATCACTCAGCAGACCACAACAGAGTCTTGAGACCATAAAACAAAAATAAAAATGGAAACAGAGGCTGGACACGGCCCCGTGTTCAGTGGACACGGCCCCGTGTTCAGTGGACACGGCCCGTGTTCAGGATCTGTATCTAGGCGTTTTAATTAAAGTTACTGGTTTTGTGCAGCACGGGGGCGTGTTCAGTGAGCACGACCCCGTGTTCAGACTCTGTATCTGGGTGTTTTATGAAAAATATGCAGCACGGCCCCGTGTTCAGTGAACACGGACCCGTGTTCAGGTTACTGTAAATGCAAAACTAAACTAAAATGCTGAAAAATGTGCGCGCGTTTTGAAAAAGTTTTGAAAAACTGATTAGGCCGTCGATTTTAAGCTTTCTTAAAATCTTTGTGTCCCCGGCAACGGCGCCAAAAACTTGATGTGCGTAAGTGTGTATAGTTTTTAATGTATATTTTAAGCCCTTTTTAACACTTTTTAGCCAAGTTTAAAATTTATAAAACACGATATTTACTAACACTAAACACACATATGGGCAAGTGCACCCATTGTGAGCGTAGTATAGTGTTGGTAAGATACCGAGGTCGTCCAAGGACACAAGAGCTTTTAATACGTGTTTATCCTCAACGTCTAATCAAATCAAAAGTTAGAAAAAGGTTTTTAATCAAGAAAAATAAAACTAACTAAAATGCTGAAAAATAAAATAAAATAAAAACAGATAGACAAGATGGATCACTTGGATCCGACTTGTGTGTAGTGTAACCTTTGATTATTTCCACACTTTTGCAATTTTTAAGAGATTATCTTAGTTATTGTAGTAGGCCCCTCTTTTGAAGGTGACGTTACCCTCAACCCAGTAGTTTGAGTCAGCAAGGATACAATCCTAAAGGGTCGGATTATTGAAAGATAATTAATTAAGTTATTAATGCATAATATGGTAGGCCCCTCTTTTGAAGGTGATGTTACCCTCGGCTAAGTAGTCTGAGTCAGCAGGGATACAGTCCTAAGTAGTCGGGTTAAAGTTTTAATAGTAGCTTGAATATGAGGGGATCAAAGAGTTTGGACCCCCGCCATCCAATACCGGTGGGTATTGAAGGAGGTCCTACTAAATTTGACCCAGGTCCTTGCAGGATCTATACACTGAACAAGGCAAGACTCTTACCAAACCGTTCCCTTAATCCCCGACCAGGTAGCCAACATACCTCCATATAGACCGTGGAGATATGAATGGTGAAAATCTTTTATTTTATATAGACAGTAAAATAATGCCAAGACACCATGGACAAACGATAAGGAAGAATCACCTTCAACATAAGAAACTAGTTATTAAAGTCATTAATACATAACCAAATAAAAAGTGCGAAAAGATTAAAAATAAAAAGTATTACACTAGACACTTGTCTTCATCAAGTGATGTAAGAGACTTAGACAAACATGGCCTTTGATTGTCAAGAACTCTTATGATCAATCTTGGATCCCGAGACGACTCACACACTCTAGGATGGATGATGGTGGTGGATAATGGTGTTGTGGTGGTGGTGGAGTGTGGGTGAAGTGTGAGAGAGGTGGTGTGCCAAGGGATGGTTTGCAAATGAGCCAAGCACTCCTATTTATAGCCTGAACAGCAGCTCGGGCACGGCCCCGTGTCCATTGGGCACGGCCCCGTGTCCATTGGGCACGGCCCCGTGTCCACCCTCCTTCTCTTTCTTCATTAATTGCAGTTTGTCTGCATTAGTCGAACACGCCCCCGTGTCCGCTAGGCACGATCCCGTGTGCAGAAGCGGATCTGTACTATCAAGATTTCCCCAGATTCTGCGAATCTTAGAGTTGACCACGGCCTCGTGTCCGCTTGTCACGCCCCCGTGGAGAGTGATAGAAGCTTCTACAACTTTTTCTTTTCTGCAGATACTTGGGCACGCCCCCGTGCTCATTGAGCACGGGGCGTGTTCAGCCTTCTGTTTTCTTATTTTTGCTTGGGAAGATGCTGTCGGGGGGTCGGGCATGCCACGTCTATTCCTTTTCTTGTATTTATGTTAGATTTAGTTGCCTTTTTGCTTCTTTTGTTCATTTGAGCTCATTTAATCCTGAAAATACAAAAGGAAGACAAAAACACACTTTTTGCAACATTAGTACTAAAAAAAAGGGTTAGTTTTATGCCACATTTAATGTAATTTATATGTTGCATTTTGCACACATCACTAAGGGAATTGTTTAATACTTAGTGTGTAATCTAGCTCAACGGTACTTGTAATTTGTCGGTAGCTGATATGATCCCCTAACACGCTCACCAAAAATATGTTTGTAAATATTTACTTTTACTGCATCTCATTTCATTGCTTTGATTAGTCAAAAACCCAAAAAGATTTCTTAGTATTCTAGTTTAAACTTTCTTAAAATCCCAAAAAGATTTTACATTTCTTCTTTAGTTTTTGCGACAAACCGAGGTGGAAAGCGGATCTTCAGATTCTGAGAAGTGAAGCGGAGCAGGAAGTTTCTGAACTGGACAATAGGGTTGGGAGCTAATCGTGAAAAATCTTGAGAAATTCAAAGTCAAAATAAGTTCATTAATTTGACACTTGAATTTTCTTCTTGAAAAAGTGTGAGAAAAATTTGAACAAAAATGTCAGTTGTTTCGTTCCGGGTCAACCAAGGTCATTAACTTGGACTTGGTAGACAAATTAAGTGCCTAGGGTCATTAACTTGGACCTAGATACTTAGGTGGATTTCTAAAACAGATCAAATGTGATAAAACGGCAAAATGTCAAAAGGTCAAAACATCGAAATTCAAAATGAGAGGCGTTTGGATCGGATGACAATCCGATCGGATGGCAATCCGATCGAATGGCTATCCGACACTTGGTCACACCTATAAATAGAGGTCTATGGTGTTCAGTCAAACCTTTACTCGACCGAGCAACCATCCGACACTCTGACAAACTCTCTCACTTTCTCAGATCTTGATTCTTCACTCTTGTTTTCCACACTTCATAGGATTATTGGCTTGCAAAATCTTCACTATGGGAAAGGTAAGTTCACTGATCTTTGATTGTTAAATTTGATGATTTTGATAACTGTTTTTTATATCGGCGACTGTTCGGACCAAGTTTCTTAGATCTAGGTTTTGTTAGGATGTTTTGATAGAATCCAAGCATAGGGTTTTGTTCATAGGTCTTAGATCTATAGATTTACCGACTCAATTTGTGCAAAAAACATGTTAGAATCGTAGAATTGAAGAATAGAAGGTGTCGGCTATCGGACCTTATTTTGTCAAATTAAACCCAAATCAGGCCGAGTTAGAAAATTTTGAACATAGGGTTTTGATCATCGGTGAAATCTCTACGTCGATTTGTGTTCAATTTTAAGAAAAACCTTAGAAAATTTTTTGATGTTCATAGATTCATAAGTGTTCTTCATGTCAGTTGAATCGAGTGACAACTCGATCGGATGGCAATCCGATCGGATGGCCATCCGATCCAATGCACTTTATGTTTTGAATTTTTCTAAGTGTCTGTCTTGATATCTGTGCCTTACATGTTAATCAGTTGTTTTTGAAAAGATGGCATCTCGATCGGATGGCAATCTGATCGGATGGCCATCCGATTCAAAACACACCTTCATAAATCTGTTCTCATGTCAGTGATCGAGTGGGAATCCGATCGGATGGCAATCCAATTGGATAGCCATCCGATCCTCAATACTATGTCTTGGGATAATCATCATCATACTATCTTGTCAATGATCGAGTGGCAATCCGATCGGATTGCCATCCGATCCACATCATATAATGACAAAAATGTTCATCAACTGTTCAAAATTTGCCATGGATCGAGTGACAATCCGATCGGATGACAATCCGATCGGATGGCCATCTGATCCATATCACTCACTCAAGAGAGTTGACTTGTCAATGGTGCTATCTGTTTGTCACTTGGATCGAGTGACAATCCGATCAGATGGCAATCCGATCGGATGGTCATCCGATGCATATGCACATATCTTGACTGATAAGATGGTTCATCTGATCGGATGGCAATCCGATCGGATGACCATCCGATCCAAATGCACATGACACTTGTTTCTGTACTTTAATGTTGATGGTTCATCGGATCGGAAGGCAATCCGATCGGATGACCATCCGATCCTCAGTATTGTCTAGGGTGAGAGTTCCAGAGTTAGAAAATTGTTGAGATTTCAAAATTTGTCACATTTCATCTTTTGTCTCGAACCTTATACAAATGCTAACATTGTGTATTATTGTAGGCAAGAGCATCAGACTAGGATAAATCTCACAATATTTACTGTTTGTTGGACGCACATTATACAGACACAACTTTGTTTAAAGTCATGGCAAAAAATTTTAGAGAGAGTAAGATTAATAAGGCCTTAACCGATAGAACGACAATGAATGAATCACATGTCAGAATGTTTTGGAATTCAGCAAGATATGATGAAAAGGAAAAGATGATATATTCTGCTGTACAGAAGAAAGACGAGAATAATCAAGATATAGATGTTGAAGTTAAGTTTAATGTGGGAGATTTAAGACGAGTTTTGGAGTTAGGAGATTCTGATAATGATCCTATCATTATTCCTGAACGATTATGCAAAGGTTTGTAGTGCAGAATGGGTTTTTCAGGACACTTGAACGGGAAATATCTTAAGACTATGTTTAGTCCACCATATAAGTTCCTAATTCACTGTGTAGTTCATGCTTTGTCACATTGGAAGGGAGCTTATGATGAGACATCAGACTATATCATGAATATCATTACATGCTTGGTGCTGAACAGGCCATACAATGTATCTCAAGTGATATTTGATCATATGATAGAAAATAAAGGGAACGGTAAGTACATTATGTACCCCAGGTTTATCCAAATGATGTTAGATGATCAAGTTAAAGACCTTCCAAAGGATCCTGCTGATATATTAGGTCTACGAAACATGACAGCTGATACTTTGAGCAGATTATATAAAGGTTCTGAACTAAGGGCGAAGAGAATGATCTGCAGGATTGATAATCCAGGATGTGTTGCTCCTGATAACGATGCATGGAGACATGAAAACAACAATTCAGACAATGAAGATGATAGATTGAGGGATATGAATGAGAAAAAGCTCAGATATTGGTTTGTGAAAGACGGAAAAAGGAAGAGCACACCAAAGGCCTCTCCAACTGTGACTGCTCCTAAAGTGTCATCACCGAAGATAGTTGTTAAGGGTACAGTTGAAAGGGGGAGTCATAAGAAATGTTAGAACTTTAAATGTTATATTATACTAATGAATGTTTCAATACTTGTTTTGCAGGGTCTTCAAGGGAATCACAACCAAAGTTGGTTGATGATCCAGTCATTGATCCAACAGAGTTGATAAAGCAAGGAGCTAATATTCTTAACATGTCATATGATGATTTTCTAAAGAAGAACGAGGAAGCAGAAGCTAAGAAAGCTGCAAAGAATGCTGAATCCTCTAAGAATATTGAAGCTGAAAGTGTTAAACAAAGGGAACCTGAAGGTGTTGTTCATAGTGATTCAAGTGAAGCTGATGATGAATCAACTGAAACGGAGTCTGAGATTGAAAGAATAGGTGTTGGGAAAGTTCAGATGAAAAAGAAACCTCAGAAGAAGAAAGTTAAGGGTTCTGATGAAGAGGATTCTACATATACTCCAACAGTTGTAGAGAAAAAGAAGCTAAGGATAAAACACAAAGTTGTTCAAACAGGCGTCATGTAACATTCCCAAAAATTTTATTTATAAAATTTAAAATAAAGTATATAAAAACTTATGTTATTAAATGGATAAATCATGGGTAAGTTGACCGATAGAAACAAGAGGTATTTTGGCAAACGTAGGAACCGTTTAATAATTATAATAATAAATACATTATAAATAATCTTACTCCATTTTTAATGAAACTTAGGCCAAAATGTAGATAAAAACATTCTCGTTCTAATGGCATATTCATCATTTTATAAAACATCATATTTTAGAAGTTATACGCGCCAAATAAGTGAAGCAGCTGAATTAATTATAAAAATAAAATAATATAATAATAACAATACTTAACATATGAATTGAGAAGTTAGCATGTACATGGCCAATTTTTGAATTGAGAAGTTAGTTGTACGTGGCCAATTTTCAGAAGGGAATTTTTTCTTTGAACGTGATCTACAAGTTACCCTTTCAATATAAATAACACTACGTGTTCAACATTCAAAAATTGTTCAGTCCCTGCTTCTCTCTTGCCGCCTCCCTTTTTTCTCACATATATTTTACTTTTTAATTTTTCACCTATAATAATAATAAAGCCTTGCCCCGTTTTAAGTATTGTAACCCCTGATCACTGAGTCGATACCCCGTCTGATTGATTTAGGACTCACCAATGCATGTCAAGGCTTTGCCCGACTAAGTACGTTGGGGTTCTGTCTCGTGACATATTGATAAAGTTGATTGGGTTACTATACTTAACGCGAGTGCATTATATATTTTATTAAATAGTTCAGGAGTTATACCCAAAATATAACAACTCTCCTAAAATCCTTACAAACACCCTTATATATCCTAAAATACACCCCGTATACGAAAAACGGCCCTGTAATACCTTTATTTCATAAAAAATAAAATAAAACAAATTCTGGTGGGCGCTCGCGGGCCGCGATCATGTTGGTTGTGTGCCTCGCGGGGCGCGACAGATTGCCACCAGGCCGGACCACGTTGTGTCACGTGTCGGGCCGCGTGTCAAAGCTAGTCCTTGAGTCAACAAAGCTAGGGCCTACTCTATAAGCCCTCACGGGCCGCGAAGCCTTGTGCTTAAGCTCACACAGGGCGAGAGCCGCCCCTTATCAGACCCTATAAATAGGGAGTTCGAGCTTCACTTTCAAATCGTTCACGAATCGACTTTCTCTCTCAAAATTCTATGTAATAGAAATTCCGCTCGGGTATTATACCCACTACAAAGCAAAGTTCTGCCTCGATGTAAGTATCATAACCCTCGGTTACGTATTAGATACGCTGCCCGATTGATCTAGTGCTCCGTAACGGCTGTTGAAGCTCTGCCCGAATAGTCGTTGGAGTTCTGTCTCGGGGAGGGTATAACTAATGTAAAATTGGGTTATTATAATAACACGTGTGCATTATTTAAAATTTATAGATTATAGCCAGGAAGCCACAGGAAATTACCTAAGATAGCAATGTGAGTAATCCTCCTTTTTGTAAACTGTTTTCACAAAACCTTTAATTATTTAAATTATAAATAGCAGTGATTGAGTCTTTGTAATTCTTCAATTACCCCGCAAGTATTCTGCTTAAATGTTTCCTTCCTTCAACGCTTCTGCCTGAGCCGAACGGATCTGATCAGGAAGATTTGAGTGAATAGTGAGCTGTAAGGCTCGCACACACTTCGGTTTCATTTCCTTCCGACTAAGGGCATCAGCTACAACATTAGCTTTGCCTGGATGGTACTTGATGGCGCAATCGTAGTCATTCAAAAGTTCTACCCAACGACACTGTTGCATATTCAATTCCTTCTGGTCAAAGATACGTTGAAGGCTCCTGTGGTCAGTATAAATAGTACATTTAGTACCGTACAGGTAATGCCTCCAGATTTTGAGTGCAAACACCACGACTCCTAACTCCAAGTCGTGAGTCGTGTAATTCTTCTTGTGAACCTTCAACTGTCATGAGGCGTAAGCTATCACCTTCTCATGTTGCATCAGCACGCAACCGAGACTGTAACAACCCGCACGTTCGTGCGTTGTTACTACTCTTATACTCGTTACGCCTAGCACCAGAGATTCGGATCATAATGTAACTATATCGCATACATCGCTATATCGCAATATTTTCGCATATTATCGCATATTCTATCACTATCACATCACATTGCACTTGCTGACAACCACGAAGTTGTCAAGTGAGGACCAATTCTACCCTCCTTGATAGCCGTGGTGTGTCGCAGTGCCACTCATGACTCAAAACGCACATTAATCTTCACGATGACATCAAGAGAGGACCTATTCTACCCTCCTCAATGACCGTGAAGCATCGCAAATAATTGCATACTCGAAACAAAACCCGGTTATTGTATCCCAACTTTGAATAATTAAATATATAATATGAATACGTACATACGGCCCCTTATGAATAATTAAATATATAATAAATACATACACGAAACTATGTAACAAAATCATCGCAACGCTCATTACACAAGTCGGACGATAAAACCCTGTCCGAACGGATGGCCCTGTCCGAACGGATGGACCTGCCCGATCGGATGGCCCAAACCCCCCTCCTTCCTTCCCCCTTTGCCAATAAATACCTCATTTGTCACCTCAACAACAGTTGAGGTGACTGCTCTCGTTCGGCCAGACGCTGCTTCGCCATTTTCGCTCGTTTACTCGCAATTCTTGTAAGATTTCAACCTAAACCCTGTACTTCTATGATCTACACTCAATTATACACCTCTCTATCTTTTAAAAATCAACTTTTAACCGTGAAATCTACTGATTTGAGGTGTTCAAAGATGATGTCATCAAGAGTTCATACGAACTTCAAACTATGACCTCATTTTACCATGAACAACTCAGATCTGAGTAATTTCCACATGTTCTTATAACAATCTCACCTAGAATATTATGTATCTAATCAAAGTAATGTGTGATTCCGGGTTAGACATGGAAAAACCGTCAAAAGCGGTCAGATCTGATGGAACGGGGTGGTTCCCGGCCGTTAGAACGGGCCGAACTCGATGGAATTTCAGTAGTTTAACACGCCGACACATCATCTCAGACAATTCACCGGTATCCTTTCCAAAAAAAACCATTGAGTGTGAAATAATCAGAAAATTTGAACGAATTGCCGTCCGATCGGACAGCATCGGACTGCTGTCCGATCGAACGGCAAATCAACTTCAAACCATCCGATCGGACAACATGTCAGCCGATCGGACAACATGTCAACCGATCGGACAACATGTCAGCCGATCAGACTAACTCAGACGCACTCTAAATTAATCCAATCAAGTTGTGTTCTCGCTAAATACGCACGGTGAGTATACTCGAACCCTTTTTAATCGAATTTTTGGGTGTAACATACGTCGCAATCAAATTCAATCGAATTAATCAGATGACTAATCTATTTTGTCACTTGCGAATGGCTGAATTACATATTTACAAGTGATGCTAGTTACATAAGTGATAGGACTTTTACTCGCGAGGTCCCGCCTTAACTAGTATAGTACTATAGCACCCGACGGGGTCTAGTTAGGATGAATAGCAATCGCAATCGCAGCTCGAGTGACTTAGCTGGTAGTAATTTTCTGGTGTTTATGTGATAGCATATCTCGTTTATGTAAGTGGTATTCGCAGCGCTTTTAAATCGCTTTTAATCTATTTTCGTTACTAGCAAAACTTGTATGCTCGCCAATACTTTTGTATTGACGTTGTTTTAACGTATGTTGCAGGTTTAGATCGCATGTCTTCATCAAATCAAGCTAGGAAGTCTAGAAACTCACCAAAATCTAGGTTGTCGGATTTGTATTGTTTGAGAGGACAAGAAATCTGTGATAACTTGTGTGATTGTTTTATTTGTTAGTATGGGATAACGAATGTAATAAATATTATCGCAATATAGTTGTTATGGATTCTCTTGAGCAATCTGATTCGCCTAGTGCCATGCCCCGATGATTCCGCCGTCGGTTGGGGTGTGACAGATTGGTATCAGAGCCATAACTATAGGGAATTAGGCGAGACTCGACCTAGTCCGGGTTGATGTCTTAGAAATTGACCTAGTCTATAGTATAAGTACCAACAGGCCGACTCGTACGAACCCAATAGGGTTTGTATAGGGCCTACTTGATGCTCTCGATCGAAATTGCTAAAAATTACAACTTTGTGTGAACACCGCATACTACAGCTTCACACGAAGAAGCCCTTCCTAAGGCTGAAATACTACTTAGCCTTTCCTAAGGCTGAGACAATACACATGTTTTTTTCGAAAATACTCGCATAACGAAACCGAGTGATCCAGTCGAGACCAGGTGTGAAAACCAAGAACTCTTGATGAGATAGCTCACTCAGCGCATTTTTCTAGCATGAGAACCTTTCATCGAGCTAGGAGTGACATCCACATCTCGACGAAAGACTCCATTTCGAAATCTAGTGGAACTCACGAATTTATTCGAAGAGTATAACCACAATTAGGAACGAAGTTGTTAATTCAGGGGTGAAAACCGTATCTTAATAAACCGTTCCACTCTCTAAAATGGTTTTCGAAAAGCTCTCACCAAGGAATCGACCATAACGATGACTCGAGCCACGCGATGATTAGGAGGACGAATGCCATGAGCTCCATCCCAGTGGAAGCATAAGTCTTCTAGGTCAACACGCGTGCACGAACTTGTTGGGTATAGTTGGGTTACCTTGGGTAGTCGACGCCTAAACACCCAAGGCACTCCGAAATACTTTACCAAGCCTACGAATCGCTGGTTTTATGCTTTAATGAACTTAATTACGCTTTATGTGTTTGTTTTACGCCTTATCAATTTCTCAATTTATCAATTTTCGCCCCTTGTTTTACAAAATGCACAACTCGCACAACCATTGCAATCTAAAACAAAAACCGAATGTTCGCAACAAAACTAATATCTAATTACTCGTTTTTGCTCTTGCTCTCGCTCTTCATCGCGTCCTCGCGCATTCCACACCGAAACGTATGTGTATAAGTGTAAACTACAACTATCTATATCTAAAAACAAACAAATCATTGTGTGAGAACTTAGGAATCTCGTGTCTCCTATGTGGCTCCTATGTGAAAACTATTATACTACTTGCTACAAGTTTTGATCGCGCTCATTCGCATCGCAAAACTCAAAATCATTATGATCGAATCTCATTCCAATTTCTCTCTGTCTAGATGCCTTCCAACGACTCTAACTCGAGACGAACAGCTAGGAGAAGAGCCAAACGAAGCGCCGATAAGAGGATTGCCTCGCTTGTGACCAAGGAAGTGGCCAAGATCATTCCTCAAATTGTAGCTCAAGTGCACTCTCTCAGCAACTCTCGAGCCTCGGAAGACTTCAAGACAGAAGCGCCGCAATCTGCTTTCCTCTACAAACACTTCAAAGCCTGTGACCCGATGGTGTTCACGGGTGAAGGAGGTGTAACTCAACTACTCCAGTGGTTCGATTCTATCGAAGTTACCCTTCGTCAGAGTGGGTGTCCCGATGGATTTCGTACTACTTGTGCTACCGGAGTATTTCAATCACGAGCACTCGACTGGTGGACAGCCGAATGTAACAAACATGGGATCTCCGCAGCTTATGCTCTCTCTTGGGATGAGCTGAAAGAGCTCATGAAGAAAGAGTACTGACCTCCCCACGAAGTGCAGAAGCTAGAGAACGAATTTTGAACAATCAAGCAAGTCGAAGAAGACAATGCTGGCTACACCGCAAGGTTCAAACAACTTAGCGTAATATGCCCAAGTCAAGTCAACACTTCAGAAAAATCCATTCCTAAGTACATTCGCGGCTTTCCTGAGTGTGTGGGTGATTTTGTCGAAGCTGCAAGACCTGCTACCATCGAAGAAACCTATCGTTTGGCCACAGAGATCAACGACAAACGAGTCTTGGACAGATTTTTCTCCAACAATCCTGTCAAACAAGCTCATCAAGCAATCGTCATCAATTCTTCTGACGATTCTTCCAGCGAATCTACCGAAAATTCCCCGGAAGATCCCTCCGACGATGCCTCCAGCGAATCATCAGACGAATCCGGCAACAACACCGCATCGCCTCAGGAAGCTTAGCCCAGCCGTAAACGAAAGACCATGAGCCCAGACTCTTCAACAACTGGACTGTCGAAACCAGAACCTCTCTGAGCAGCTCCAGTTCAATTGAAACGCGCCTACAACGGAACTCATCCCCTGTGTTTCACGTGTACGTATCATCACCCGCCAGAAGCTAACTGTCGCTACTGCGCAAATTGCCACTGGCACGGTCATCTTACGCAGCACTGTCGCACGGGACTGTGACCTTGAGGGATTTTAGCAACAACCGCAGTCTCCGCAGAAGTACTCCACAACAACGTTATTTTGCTTCTAATGTTGTAGTAATAATACGACTTTTTCGCCGTCAATTTCTTTTATGTGTGGGAACTTGTTCTATCACTCGACGCATGTGGATACTATTTTCTCTCTTATACTTGCGCATAATCTAAATGCTAGCACTATGTACTATATAATGTATTTTACCCCTATTATGCGTTCTTGAGATAAGGTGCGATAGACGTGCAAGAATCAAATTAATCACGGGTGCACACGGGATTATTTTGATTAGTGCACGGAGATCGTAGTGAGTTTGAATAATGCCTTAACATTCAGGGCATGGTTAAGCGTGGTGGATACGCTGCTGGTACTTCCTATATATAAGCGTCTTGACCATGTCTGATGAAGTGTGACACCTATTCACAGGACAGAGGCGCCTGGTTGAAACATGACGGTGTTTCGCCATGCTAACCGAAGTTTTGTGAAGAAAGTGCCATGTGGAGTTGGAACGTAGACCTATTATGCTATTGTGGTTATTTTCGACACACTATACTACCTCGCAAGGCGTAACAACCTCAATCGCAAACCAAAGCGTGTAATCGCAAGACTTCTCGTAAGTGAACACGCTCGCAATCGCATTATCGCATGGAATCTATCTCGCAAATCGCAATCGTATTATGTGTCTCGCGCTATCTCTTATTGTGTGTTCTCAATCTCAAACGCTTATTATGTGGTTCGAAATCGCAATCGCATATTGTGCGTATCTCGCAATCTTTACCGCTGGTTTTCGCTTGTTGTGTGAATCGCTATCGCTTTTGGTGTGTTCTCGCTCAATCGCTTAAGTGTGTGTGTCCCTCGTTGTGCATCGCTTACTACGCGTGTATCGCTCTATCGCTTACCGCTACTAAGCATCGCTTGCTGAGAATCGCGTATCGTGAATCGCTTGACGAGTATCGCACGTCACTCATTGCTTTTCACCGTAACGCTTCTCGCACCTATCTCATCACTCGATATTTTCATCGCTTATCGACATCGCTATTTGTGTCATCTGTATTGTCTGCATTATGTTAGCACTCATGACCTTGCTTCACGAGTCAAAACTAATGGGGCTAAGACATGGTGGTGTCTTAGCCGTATCAGCAGACTTTCGTGGAAAGGGCCATGTGGGCTAGTGCTAGTTTAAAATTGTGGTTTTATTAAATCTAATCGAATCGCATGCTTCCATCGCTTGCAACGCATCGACTGTCGCTTATTACTCGACGGTTGTCGCTATCACTTGACGCTATCGCTCATCGCATTTCGCTTGTCGCTTATCTCTTTTCACTTATCATCGCCGCTTTCGCTTATTGTGTTATGTTGTGTTATCAATCGATTAATTACCTCACTTGCATCGCTGAACTGAGTTCGAAAATGACTTCATCGCTCAGCTCGCCCTTCCAAGACTTAATCCAGCCCTTCTCGTCTGGATCAACTCATCGCAATTCTGTCTGCACTACGTCGACACGGATGACACTGCCTCACGAGACGGAAGCCATATGAGTAAAACATGGTGGATACGCCGCTGGTACTTCCTATATATAAGTGTTTTAGCCATATTGTAGAACTTTCGTGGGAAAGTGCCATCCGGGGCCGACCTTAAATTTAAATTTTTGTTATAATTAAAAAGGCTTTGTTTACACAAATTTTAAAACTAATCTTTTCTTACAAATTTTTTTTCCAAAGACTAATCAAAACCTTTGTTGGTGCACTACATCTGTCGACTTCGTCTTGTATCGAGTCTTACACTAGTTAGAATAGTTCAGGGCACGTAGAATGAGAAAATGTGTTAGAGATGAGAAGATTTCGCTTGAACATATATATGTTGAAGGGTTTTCGCTTGAAGCATCTCAAGCGAAATCATTACATCAGATTTCGCTTGAGACATGCTGATGTCCATTCCAAGCGAAATCCTTATAGTCTATATATAGGAGTTCAAGTTCAAGCGAAATAGGAGAGGAACATTTGTGTGATTTCCATACCGAGGTGCTGCCGGTGTGAGAACTGATTGTAATTGCATTCATATCAATACAAATCAGTGTTAAAGTGAAGATTCAGTTGCTTATAGATCAAATACTTGTTTTCCGCACCTGTATTTGATGGAATTCCTCTGAACCGACTCGTTTAGGTCGCGAACACGATCCTTACAATTGGTATCAGAGCCCGGGTGAGGAGTTCTGTAGATATCAGCCGAAATTTATCACGTTCTCTTACTTCTACACTTTCTTTCATCAGTTCAGAAATTTTTTCTCGGTCAAAAACTGTTCAATTTCTCACGAATTGTTTAAAAATACAAGATAACAAACCCTTGAAAGTTTCATAGCAAAATTCGACCTAAAAGTGATTAAAATTGACATCCGAATGGATTTCGCTTGAAAGGATCAGATTGCAGTGAATTTCGCTTGAAATTCTACTAACATTTCGCTTCAGGGTTCTCACTTCAGACGATTTCGCTTGAATTATTTCGCTTCAGAGATTATCAAGTTTCGCTTCAAGGTTTTCGCTTCAGGGTTCTCTCTTCAGAAAGTTTCGCTTGAATTATTTCGCTTCAGAGATTATCAAGTTTCGCTTCAAGGTTTTCGCTTCAGGGTTCTCTCTTCAGAAAGTTTCGCTTGAACGATTTCGCTTCAAAGATTTGTTAGTTTCGCTTCAACCAGTTTGACAGATAATTTCGCTTGAAGAAAGTTCAGTTGACCAGTTTCGCTTGAAAGAATCTGTTATTAAAAATCGTGCTATTGAAACATGGATAACGATTTTCACAACGCGTTTGCAACATCGTCTAGTTCATCTTCCATTGCTCAGAACATGAATTCAGAAAACGAAACGGGGACTACTCAGAAACCCCCGAAGCTAATGAGCATTGAGGAATACTATGGATGGAAAGATCGTTTCGAAAACTGGGTGCAAGCAAATCATCTAAGATCATGGGAATGTATTCTGAAAAAGTATATGCTACCACGTACTGAAATGGAGACAGTAAAACAACTTTCAGAGTTTGGTAATGAAGAACGGGAAATGTATCGAGCTAAAAAAATGATGATCAGTTTGCTTCAACAAGCTATCAAAGAAGACATCTTTATACTACTTCAACATGACAAAACATCAAAGTCAATCTGGGATGCTTTGAAAGTCAAGGTTGAAGGTAGTGCAAACATGATTAAAAGCAAAAAGGCTTTGCTTAAAAAGGAGTTTGACTTGTTCACAAGTTTTCCCGGAGAAGATACGAAGAAACTCATTGAACGATATTGTCACTTAGTTCGAACAATGTCGATGATGAACATTAACAAAGAAAATGAGGAATGGGTGGATAAGCTAGCTGATGCATTACCTCAGAAAGAGTGGGGAACTTATTTGATGATACTAAAGAATACCGGAGTTTATGATGGGTTGTCAATCTCTCAGTTCATTGAAAAGATTGAAAGTCAGGATTTGGAACAGCAGAAGATCGCAAGGATGAATAATCCAAGTGGTCAACAAGATGTAAAGATGTATTACAAGGGTAGTGTTCCGACTCCAGAAGCTGAGAGAAGTCCGAAAATTCAGACTGCTTATAGTGTTGAGGATTCTACAGAAAAGACTGATCAAAACTCAAACAAAAGCAACAGTGGTTTCTCGTTGTATCCAAGTGTAAATCCGAAAAGCTCGTCAGAAAGCTTTCAGTCTCAAAGCACAAAGATGGGAAATGGTTGTGTGATTCAATGCAATATAGCTCTAAATCTTCCAGAAGGTCAAAGTTTTTCTGAAGACATTGCAAAAGATCATATGGCATTACTTGGTTCCGTGCTTATTTCATATGAAGGTTTAGTGGCTGGTCGAATTGGAAATCCTATGCTTACCAAAGAGGATTACGACCAAATAGATGCCGAAGAGATGGAACTAATGGATATCAAATGGTGTCTTGCAAGTGTTCTTAGACGTGCTGAGAAGTTTAAAACAATCACTGGGAGAAATGATTTTCTTGATGCTTGTGTTTCTACTTTAGGTTTTGATAAATCTAAAGTTACTTGTTTCAGGTGCAGGGAAAAAGGTCATTTTAAGCGGGAGTGCAAGAACAGAGAAGTTAGTGGTGCTCAGAATCCATTTGGAAAAGATGATTACTACCGGAAAGCCATTTATCAGCAAGTTGGTCAGACACAAGACTCACAGACGGCTCATGGTAGAAAGATTGAAGATTCCAAGAAAGGATGTTTGGTAAATTTCAACTGGAGCAACTATATATCTTCTGATAGCAAAGCATGCATAGTTGATCAAGATGATGAAAAACTACCAGAAGGTTTCAGTTGGGATATGTTTGTAGATGAAAAGGGAGAGTTCAAATCGTTCATTGCCAAGATCATCCGAGAGCCAGATTTGTTTACTACTTGGATGAGATCTATCGGGGAGAATGTGAAAAGTGAGGATGAAAAGTCTGTGTCAACCGATGAAGGGTCAGACAGTACTGATAAATTTTCAGAGATATCTGGAGAAATTTCAGAAGATCTAGATGAAAGTTTACTAAGTGCAGACGAGAGTGTGCAAAATGAGGATACTTCAGAAAAAGAAGTTGTTTATGATCAAACACCATCTGATTCTGGTATTTCAGATGATGATTCTGAAAAATCTGTAGAGTTTGATCAAACACCGATTGAGAGTAGCAGTGATGATGAGGAAGAGAAACATATTAATATTGCTAAAAATCATCTTTCTCCTGAAAGTTTTCATTTCTATTTTGCAGATCGCATGGAGAAACTGAAGGAGAAACAAGCTGCAAAAGAACAACAACAAGATGTGAAGGTTGAAATTGTTGTTCAAACTGAAGAAGTTAAAAGTGTGGATGAAGAAAAGGTGACTGAAACTAAGAAGGTAACTGGTGAAGAAAAAATAATTGAAGTGGTAAAAACAATCGAGATTGAGAAGATTGTTGAAGTTGAAAAGCCTTGCAAGAAATGTTTGGAAACTTGCAAGAATTGCGAAGAAAAGGATGTTACATTGTTTGATCGAGAAAGATTGATAGAAAAGTTACTATCTGATATCAACTATGTGAAAGAATCTTATAGTGTGTTGAACAGAACAGTGACAAGTCTTCAAACAACGAACTCTGAAAGAGAAAAGGCTTTAACGATGACAAATTCTACGTTGATGACAAAGCAAAAGGCAATTAATCATTACATCGAAGAAAATGCTAATCTAAAGCAAGAGTTGGAGAAAGAAAAGATCGAGAATGAAAGGATCAGAAGGTTATTGCTGAGTTATTCTTGTTCTGATTATGTTATTGATCGAGTTTATCCTACTGTTGCAGGTTTTGAAGCATTTCAGGATGAGAAGCAAAAGAATGAGACTGGTAAGAAATCGATTGTTAAATACAACAAGTGTCCGCCTCCTATCTGGGAAGGGTATTCTCCTAGAAATCCGAATGAGGAGCAAGTCGAAAAAGCAGTCAATATAAAGTTAAAATCTGAGACAACTGACGTTTTACCAGATAACATTGACATCACGTTTACATCGTCTGATACTGATCATGAGTCTGAGTTAATCAAAAAGGTGGTCGATCAGGTGTTGGATACTGAGGAGGTGTCTGAGTCAAAGTCTGAGTCTGGGTGTTCAAGTTCGTCAGTCAACAGTTCAAAGTTGTCGGAAAAACGGTCTTACAGTAAAGAATTTTTGCTATCAAAGGCAAATTTGGATGATGAAACATTTGAAGTTGCATACACTTTAAATGATTCAGACAAATTATACTCTGACAAAGAATTTCCTATTAGAAGTGTTCATTTTGATATGATCAAAAAGGTTTTTAAAATGACAGAAATTAATTTTTCTGAACTTAAAGATTTAAAATTTACTGAAAAACTTAAAAAATACACTTCAAGAGTTCAACAAAGGTTAAACAAGAAAAAAGGGAAAAAGTATTACAATTCTGGTTCTAGTTTTCAAAAGAAAACAAACCAAAATTGTAGTTACAAAAAGAAAGGTCTTGGTTTTACTCCATCTGAAAATCGTAAAAATGAAAAATATGTTAGAGATTTTAAAACAAAATTGACATATGTTGCAGGAAAAAGCTATGAAGAGGAGTCAAATAGCTTATTCTGGAGAAAATCAAATCAGGAGTTCCTTGCTGAAAGAAAAAGAACAGGAACTGGAGTTTTTCATCCAATTGGAGTTTTTCAACCAAAAGACACAAGAACTTGTTTTCAATGCCAAGTTGTTGGACACATCGCTCACAATTGTCCAAACAAAGTCAACAAAAAACAGGGAGTATCTAAAAAACTTAAAGAAAAAGTGGTTGAAAAGAATGAATCACCAACTACAAACTTCAAAAATTTTGATAATTCAAAGAGTGAAGTTGGTGAAAATTCTAAAAGATTGTACAAAAAGAGTGCAAAAGACAATCAAAAATGGATTGTTAAAAGATCAGATGTACAATCTGGCGATGAATCTGATTCCACAAAATCAGATGAGCCACAAGTTGAAAAAAAAGATTCAGTGAATGATGTTGACATTCCATCACTGAACTTTGAAGAAGTTAAACACATGGTTGGTAAAGTGGAAATTTCAAATCAATTTTATTCTGATGAAAAGGAATTTGATATTGAGAAAGCATTTAATGGAAATGTTAGAAAAATATTCAAAAAAATGCTTGATGGGAAAGTAAAGGGGGTTAAAGATTTTTATGCAACTAAAAAGGCAACTTACAACCCTACTGCTCAAGAATTGGAAGCCACTAAGTCTGAGAAGACTTGGGTGGAAGTTTGTTTCCCATGATAGTCTAAGGACTATGCCGGAGATCCCAAGTTTATATCGTGGATCAGGAATCGGCATCTTTCTAATGTTTGAAGTTTTTGGTTGAAAGATTTTGATAGTGTTTGGATGTTTACAGGTTGTATGACTACGCCGGAGCTTCCAGGTTGGTAAGTGCGAAGCAGGAATCGGCATTTTGATTGGTAAAATGGTGATGTAGACGTAACATTCCTACAAGTGGTATTGTGTTCTACATGTGGTAATTTTTATAATTGGTATAGAAGGTGCATACATGCAAGTGGTAAATCAGGGACATTAATTTGTACTTGATTTGCTACAAGTGGTTAAGAATAGACAATGTGATGAACCACATCCCGAATTTATAAATGATTATATCATCAAAACTTATTTTCCGGAAAAATCATTTTGATTAAAACAAACTTAAGTGTTTTGAAATCTAAATGAGATAATAGTTTTGTGATAGGGGGAGTTCTGATTGTTTATGCCTAGTGAATGGCGATTTGATGCGATTCGATATCAGTTGTCACTTTATTGTACAGTTTAAAATTTGAAAAAGACAAAAACATGATAAAATTCAAAAATGAGTTTCGTTGTGAATAGAGGAAATGATAGTACATCAGTGGACAATCACAACATGCTAAAGAATTGGAAAGAAAAATGTGATAAACAATCTTACTGCGGATATGTCAGTAGGTTTTTGCACATTTAGTAGATTGTGACGAGATATAAACTTAAAATTCAAACTTGCTTATTTTGTGGGTAACAAAACTGCTTGGATATATAGGTAACCCCTGAAATCTTGTTTGAAAGGTCCTTTATTCTGAGATACTAGGTCTTTATGCTCAGTGATATCTGGGGTATTATCCCGGGACTTCTGATTTTGCGGAAGCAATGGCCTAGTCCCCGGAGAATACTTTACATTTGCTTGAAATATAGCTCACCCTCAGCTAAAAAATGATGAAACATTGAAAAATGCTAATCATGGCTGTTGAAACAAAAGATCCTCTAAAGGGGACACACCAAAAGTCGAAGCCGTCATCTCTCTGCGTATCGAAAGATCGACCTGAGCTCTCACGGCCCTCGTACTATAATTTATTCCCTTGACAGATATCATCTGTGGTATACTCACCTGTAAGACTGAATATTGGGATCTGGATACGGGAGTATATTCAAGTAGTGGGACACACGGATAAGTTTAAGTCTTTTAAAACATTAACATCGTATCTCGGATCAGTTGAACTTTGTGTGAAAATTTAAGTGGACAAATATACTGACAATCTAGGTAAATTGTTTAGATCTTAATATGAAATGAAGCTTAACGGTGTTAGTGATCTGTCTCAGAAACTGATATGATCCTCTTGCACAAACTCACAAAAATATTGTTTGTAAATATTTCTTTATTGCATTCCATTACAATCAAAAATTACAAAAAGATTTTAGTGTGTTTTAGCATAAATTTTGAAAAAAAAATCAAAAAGATTTTCGACAACTGATATTGGAAAGCTGATTGTCAAAATTTCAAGTGCTAAACATGATGACTTGGGTGTGAGGGGGAGTGAATCTTAAAATGTCAAAAGGTTTGTTAAAATCCTACAATTGGTATTTTTCTAAAAAACCTACATTTGGTTCATCATTGGTTTGTGATATGAGAGAGTTATCTGATTATATCAGATTGTTGGTGCATTTAAATTGTTAAATTTAGAAAATTTATTTCTGGGTTAAGATTGTTACAGGTGAGCCAGGTTAATTCATTCAAAGCCTACGAAAGTCAGACTCTGATCATGAATCTAAAGTTTGCTAGCTGCTGAGGCTGATGAACTTAAAGAATCAAGAGATCTGATCAAGAGAATTAGTTTCAACAACATCTAAAAGCCAGGTTACAATACCTGAGGACTTTGAGAAGTTAGATGAGAACCAGGCAATGATCTTGTAGACAAAATTTGAGTCAGGCATCGATCCTAAAGCAGATGTTGCTGAAAAACAAATGAATGCCAGCAAATCGTGAGGGGGAGTCTGAAGATTTTTAAGAAGAAGATAGAGAGAGAAAAGCCCAGAGACTGATCAAGACTGAAGGTGTAAAGACACAGCATTATTGTGACTCGATAGTCGACTCGTCAACATCTGAGGGGGAGTCTGTTGGTGCACTACATCTGTCGACTTCGTCTTGTATCGAGTCTTACACTAGTTAGAATAGTTCAGGGCACGTAGAATGAGAAAATGTGTTAGAGATGAGAAGATTTCGCTTGAACATATATATGTTGAAGGGTTTTCGCTTGAAGCATCTCAAGCGAAATCATTACATCAGATTTCGCTTGAGACATGCTGATGTCCATTCCAAGCGAAATCCTTATAGTCTATATATAGGAGTTCAAGTTCAAGCGAAATAGGAGAGGAACATTTGTGTGATTTCCATACCGAGGTGCTGCCGGTGTGAGAACTGATTGTAATTGCATTCATATCAATACAAATCAGTGTTAAAGTGAAGATTCAGCTGTTTATAGATCAAATACTTGTTTTCCGCACCTGTATTTGATGGAATTCCTCTGAACCGACTCGTTTAGGTCGCGAACACGATCCTTACAACCTTTGTACAAAACGAGACTTTCTTGAGACACTGGTGTGATGATTGACACAAGGCAACACAGTGTGGCGAGAAAATTTCGTAAAACGAGCTATGATCACTTTAAAATCTTTTAGTAACCTAACAAAACCCTTCTCATCGTGCTGGTGTGAACGTCGCTACAGTTAACGCCGCACCGTGAGAAGATTTTCATAAACAAGTTTCTCCAAATTAATCGACTTTTCAAAAATTCAAAACGCTCCGGAATCGCCTTCTTGTGTGTGTTATCGCCCTTGATTATACGAATCACTCTAACTCATCGCTCTCACGTAGTCTTCGCAATGCCCTCGCGTGTGTATACTTAATCGATCGCCCGCTCTCTCGTCGCTTCATCGCTTACGCGCTCGCATCAACTCTCGCGACCCTTCTTGTGGATTAATTTCGGGACGAAATTTCCTAAAGCAGGGGAGACTGTAACAACCCGCACGTTCGTGCGTTGTTACTACTCGTTATACTCGTTAAACCTAGCACCAGAGATTCAGATCATAATGTAACTATATCGCATACATCGCTATATCGCAATATTTTCGCATATTATCGCATATTCTATCACTATCACATCACATTGCACTTACTGACAACCACGAAGTTGTCAAGTGAGGACCAATTCTACCCTCCTTGATAGCCGTGGTGTGTCGCAGTGTCACTCATGACTCAAAACGCACATTAACGTTCACGATGACATCAAGAGAGGACCTATTCTACCCTCCTTAATGACCGTGAAGCGTCACAAATAATCGTATACTTGAAACAAAACCCGGTTATTGTATCACAACTTTGAATAATTAAATATATAATATGAATACGTACATACGGCCTCTTATGAATAATTAAATATATAATAAATACATACACAAAACTGTGTAACAAAATCATCGCAACAATCATTACACAAGTCGGATCGATAAAACCCTGTCCGAACAGATGGCCCTGTCCGAACGGATGGCCCTGTCCGATCGGATGGACCTGTCCGAACGGATGGACCTGTCCGAACGGATGGCCCTGTCCGAACGGATGGACCTGTCCGATCGGATGGCCCAAACCCCCCTTCTTCCTTCCCCCTTTGCCTATAAATACCTCATTTGTCACCTCAACAACAGTTGAGGTAACTGCTCTCGTTCGGCCAGAAGCTGCTTCGCCATTTTCGCTCGTTTACTCGCAATTCTTGTAAGATTTCAACCTAAACCCTGTACTTCTATGATCTACACTTAATTCTACACCTCTCTATCTTTTAAAAATCAACTTTTAACCATGAAATCTACTGATTTGAGGTGTTCAAAGATGATGTCATCAAAAGTTCATACGAACTTCAAAGTATGACCTCATTTTACCATGAACAACTCAGATCTGTGTGATTTCCACATGTTCTTATAACAATCTCACCTAGAATATTATGTATCTAATCAAAGTAATGTGTGATTCCGGGTTAGACATGGAAAAACCGTCAAAAGCAATCAGATCAGATGGAACGGGGTGGTTCCCGGCCGTTAGAACAGGCCGAACTCGATGGAATTTCAGTAGTTTAACACGACGACACATCATCTCAGACAATTCACAGGTATCCTTTCAAAAAAAAAAACAATTGAGTGTGACATAATCAGAAAATTTGAACGAATTGTCGTCCGATCGGACTGCTGTCCGATCAAACGGTAAATCAACTTCAAACCATCCGATCGGACAACATGTCAGCCGATCGGACAACATGTCAACCGATCGGACAACATGTCAGCCGATCGGACAACATGTCAACCGATCGGACAACAAGTCAGCTGATCGGACAACATGTCAACCGACCGGATAGCATGTCAACCGATTGGATAACATGCCATCCGACTGGACAACATGACATCCGATCGGATTACCACTAGCCCTATTATTCAACTTTTCACCGTTTAATTACACCGCGCCTCGCTTACGCTACCATTCCATGTTTATGCTAACTCAGGCGCACTCTAAATTAATCCAATCAAGTTGTGTTCTCGCTAAATACGCACGGTGAGTATACTTAAACCCTTTTTAATCGCATTTTTGGGTGTAACATACGTCGCAATCAAATTCAATCGAATTAATCAGATGACTAATCTATTTTGTCACTTGCAAATGACTGAATTACATATTTACACGTGATGCTAGTTACATAAGTGATAGGACTTTTACTCGCGAGGTCCCGCCATAACTAGTATAGTACTATAGCACCCGACGGGGTCTAGTTAGGATGAATAGCAATTGCAGCTCGAGTGACTTAGCTGGTAGTAATTGTCTGGTGTTTATGTGATAGCATATCTCGTTTATGTAAGTGGTATTCGCAACGCTTTTAAATCGCTTTTAATCTATTTTCGTTACTAGCAAAATTTGTATACTCGCCAATACTTTTGTATTGACGTTGTTTTAACGTATGTTGCAGGTCTAGATCGCATGTCTTCATCAAATCAAGCTAGGAAGTCTAGAAACTCACCAAAATCTAGGTTGTCGGATTTGTATTGTTCGAGAGGACAAGAAATCTGTGATAACTTGTGTGATTGTTTTATTTGTTAGTATGGGATAACGAATGTAATAAATATTATCGCAATATAGTTGTTATGGATTCTCTTGAGCAATCTGATTCGCCTAGTGCCACGCCCCGGTGATTCCGCCGTCGGTTGGGGTATGACAGAGACCCTGAATCAAAGCATCACAATATACCACAAAATCTTCTGTACCTTCAGGTAGAGAGAAAATCGGTGCACTGCAGAGTTTCTGTTTTAACAACTGGAAAGCATCTTCTTGCTTTGTTCCCCACGAGTATACAACGCCTTTCTGTGTCAATGAGGTAAGAGGTTGGGAGATCTTCGAAAAGTCCTTAACAAACCTGCGATAGTACCCAGCGAGTCCAAGAAATTGTCGCACCTCCGAAGGAGTCTTTGGTGCCGCCCAATTTCTAATAGCGTCAATCTTTGCAGGATCCACGTGTATTCTTGATCCGTTAACAATGTGGCCAAGGAAGTGTACCTCTCAAATCCAGAAGTCACACTTAGAGAATTTCGCGTAGAGCTGCTCCTTCCTCAGAAGCTCCAAAATAAGACGTAGGTGCCGCTCGTGATCTTCCTTGCTCTTCGAATAGATCAGAATGTCATCGATAAACACGATAACAAAGTCGTCGAGATACGGTTTGCATACACAGTTCATGAGGTCCATGAAGACCGCTGGTGCGTTTGTCAACCCAAACGGCATAACCAAAAACTCATAATGCCCATACCGAGTTTGAACCATCTCCCCACTACGATGCCCTTGAACCGATAATGACTCTCCACTGGGGAGAGGAATACATACGATCTTCTCTTAACATAGAATCTCAGCCTTATGCCTAGACAACCAATCCATACCAACCACTACATCAAAACTACCGAGGGTAATAGGAAGGAGGTCAATGTTAAACACTTGACCCACAAGATCTAATTTACACCCAAAAAGGACATGCGAAGCTTCAATCCTTTTGCCATCAGCTAATTCTACTACATGCTTAGCTTCTAAAGGTGTTGGGGTTAACCCTAATCGCTGACTGAACTCTAGAGACACATAACTCCAATCAACACAGGAATCAAATAACACAGAAGCAAAAAGATTGTTCACAGAAAACGTACCAGTCACGACAGTGCCGTCGTTCCTAGCATCACCAGCACCGATCGTAAATACCCTTCCATGTGCACCATTACCCCCATTATTGCCATTGTTGTTGTTCCCAGCATTGTTGTTGTTCTGGCGGTTGTTGTTGTCGTTGGCATTCTGATTCAGCTGAGGGCAATCCCGTTTCATATGACCCTCATCCCCACACTGATAACACCCCTTCTTAAAGCCTTGGTTCTGATGGGGCTGTTGCCTTTGCTGCTGCTGATGCTGCTGATTCTGTTGCTGGTTTTACTGCTGCTGCTTTGGGTACGGAGCTCTACAGTCCTTTGCCATATGGCCCACCTTGTCGCACCTATGGCAAGCCTGAACACATGATCCATGATGATGATACCCACACTTGTTGCACTTTGGCTTCCTACCAACATAGGAGCCTTGACTCTGATTGCTGCCCTGGCCTTGGTTAACTGAGGACGACTGACTGAAACTACGGTTATTGTTGTTGTCAGGCCTTTTCTGAGATTGACTGGCACTGGTTGCTTTGTCAGCATCATTCCATTTACGCTTGTTATCACTGGCAGGTGTGGTAGCTGTAGCAGCATAGGTAGTAGCAGAAACACGTGGTGGCAATGAGCCACGTTCGACCTCTTGGTCAGTAATTCTTGTGTGCTAAACGGATGATTGTGGGAAGATTGTTAAGGTTCGCAGCAGTGACCAAACTCTTTACTGCTGGTGCCAGGCCTTTGATGTACAACTCAATTCTTCGAGGTGGAGGTCGAGACAGGTTAGGGCACAAAATTGCTAGTTCATGAGATCGTCTCGTGTAAGCCTCGATCTCGGACCCTTCCATCTTCAAATCGTAGTACTCGTTCTCGAGCTTCTGTATCTCGTCACGAGGACAGTACTCCTCCTGCATTAACTCCTTGAAATCATCCCAAGTAGTGGCGTTAGCTATCTCGATGCCCAACATCTGCACCTGAGCATTCCACCAAGTTAAGGCACCATCCTCCAAAGTGCCCGTAGCATACTTCACACAGTCCCCCTCGGGACAGTTACACATAGCGAACACCAACTCAGCCTTCTCAAACCAACGCAGTAACCCCACAGCCCCTTCAGTCCCACTGACCGTCTGTGGCTTACAATCCATGAATGTCTTGAATGCGCAAGCGGGCGGATGGTTTTGATTCTGATTCGCTTGCTGACCTAATGGACAAAAGGAAAATACAACACAAGGGTAAGAGTTGTGTGCGCGACACAAGAATAAAGAAGATTTGGCACATATCGTACCAGCTTGATAGGCTGTTAATGCCTCAGCCACACGGGTGTTAATCAGATTTGTCAACTCAGCCTGAGTCATTGCAATGTGTCCACGTTAATGGCCTCGTCCACTCATGATTATATATAAGGATAGGGAACAAGTTTAAGAATCGAGATAAGGTAGGAGTCAAATCTCACGTTGACATCTACAAACTACAAAGTTTACACCAAACGATAGAGTAGAACCCTTCTCACACTCGTTAAGCCTCACTGGGACTCACATGCACCTCACGCTATTATTATGTGTGCACCCATAATAATAAGGCAATTTGCATGCTTATTTCAGTGCCTCTTAACTTGCGCTAGAAGTTTCTCCCACATTCAAATAGTAAAACGAAAGGCATTACATGATTAATAATCATAAGAGTCGAAGGGTAGTGCCACACTATCTAGCTCCACTAAAACATGCAGCACAGGTAATCACATCAAGGTATCAAATATGTTGTTTCATGAAAGTCGTGTGTGTGTAGCTACTAAGCAAGTAATGCATAAAGTAAACAGAAGACGAACCTTGCAATCTAGAGCTGAGTGTCATGGTTGATTTTCGAAGCTGTTCGGTTATAGTCTGGTTTTATAAAACGTTTTAAAACCTAGTTCACTATAACCAGTAGCTCTGATACCAAACTGTCACACCCCCAAAATACCACATGCGAAAACACCGCGGGACGTGTGACGTAGCAGGATCCAAGCCACCAATCACGTTGAACTAATAATAAATAAATATTTAAATAAAACATTTGATTCATTTCATAACATAATTCCAAGTCATAAGTTAAAACCAAAGTAAACGTTCAGCGGAAGCATAAGATTATTCGTTGTTCAAGTGCTTCAAACAATGTACTAAATCAAGAACAAATATCCAAGAGTTGTGACCCATGACCACTCCAGCACTCCCAGATAGAAAGTTCCATGTCCAAGAATCTAACGACCTGCAAGCATGCAGACAAGTGTGTTAGACGACGCTAGTGAGTTCAAAGTTTGTTAACGTGTTTAGTTACCAGTTACCAGATTAAAACGTTTCACATATTCAATGTTGTTAATCACACGCTTACCGCCGATGGCTCCAGATTATTTGCCCTAAACCCCAATGCCTCTATCAAAGCAATGGTCAAGATGGGGGTCATTAGTTCACTCCCGACCTCCTCGGTGCGGTGTGAGGGTGCCAAACCTAAATAGCGCTATTAACTAATACCTTGTTGCCTTCCCGGTAACAATCGGTAGGAGGGACTTGAGTGATAGATATACGTGTATTAACCAACAACCCAGGTTTAACATTCCAGTCAAACCCATTACCCGACATTCCTCCCCGGAACGTTTACCAGATGTCCCTCCCCAGGACGCATGCTTGGAAAAAGAGCAGTGAACTCACTTTGGTTTGCTCGGCATGATTAGTTACTTGTTCACACTTAAACAGTCACACCCTATGGTATTCATGTATACATAATCAGTTTACATTCGCATGGTTCACGTATAAGGATCATAGTGTGCACACAAGCAACATAGTAGTTATTCAACTCATACAATTTCCACAACACACATGTATATTTCACAACAATACTTAACAGTTAGATGTACTATTTATAACAACCAAGCCATGTCTTCCTCAGTCAATAATTACATCCTTAACAGGTGTCAGCACAGTTTCATCACCTAATTATTCATAACCAAACCCAACCTTAACATACGTTCTGTCTGTTAATCCCGTCGACGAAGGATCAACTTTCGTCGTGACATAATGCCGACGAAACTTGGTTGTTCGTCGAAGTACCCATCGACGAAAGACTACGTTATTCGTCGGAGTCCGCCTCGACGAAAGACTACATTATTCTTCGGAGTAGGTTTTTCGTCGAGGATCCTTCTTCCTCACAGTTCGTCGTGAACAACCATAACCCTAATCACCCAGTTCTAGTTCAATCAGAGCTATGCACACATATAACGCTCAACAACAACATGATTAACAAAACCGTACAGTGAACGTGACTGAATACGAGACATACGATTCTTATTGTGCGGGTTCTAATCTATCGGATTAAACAGTAACATATCATAACCCTAATTACGACCAATTCTTGTTACCATTCAACGTTTAATCACCCAAACAGATATATAAGAATCTTTACCATACCAATACTAACTTGTCGGTTACGGTTTTCACGCATTAGTTACCTATGATATGTTTCTATAACCATAATTCATGGATTTCAATTCAAACATCGGTCACAATTAAATTATTCAACAAATGAAATCAATTATGATAATGGGTGTCTACACAAATAGCATAACAAATAGATCGAGTTGGGTTATCATAACTAACCGGATGTGAGGTGGAACAAACAAGAACTTCGAGAGAATGGTGATTGTCGTTGGATGCAAGGGAGGGGAAAGAGTGTCTAGGGTTTCGACTCTTAACACGTTACGTACAGTTATGCGGGATACTCAGTTATTATAACCTAGTCACTTTTGGGCCTCACTTGGGCCAAAAGCCCATTTCGGCAAAAAAGAACCTCGACGAAAGACAGTTTCTCGTCATGATGCTGATGACGAAACTCATGTTGATGGCGAAACACCAGGTGTTTCGTCAAGTATGGATATGATGAAACACCAATGTTTCATTGAGTGAGCACGAGGATGCATGCGTTGTGTTTATAACTTTAAACAATTCATAAGTTTTCAACAATTAACCTACCAATATAACAATGTATTACTCATATAGCAAAGGTGCACATATTACAACGTAACGAATTATAAAGACACAGTTGTGAAACAAGTAACGTGACGAGGAAAGACCTTGGGAAGTCGGGCTGTCACATTTGTGCTTGTTGGTGAAGCTACTCCTTTATCTTACAGTTATGAAGACATTATTCGCCTTGTTCAAGTTGAACAAAGAAAACGAAAGGCGAAGGAACCAAATGTGATGTTAATAAGATGGAAGGAAGAGGAGAAGGTAGAAGAAGATGGAGAGAAAGAAGAAGAAGAGGATGAAGAGATGGATTATTGGATGAACGAGATTGAAAACTATGATCCTCTGAATGATAAAAACGATGATGAAGATCAAGGATCAACAGGGCTTTTGATCGTGAACCCCTCTGTTCAACAGAAGATACATGATTTTATGAATGATGAGATCAACGAACAAGAGGAGGATCAACAACAGGAGTCTTCTTCTTCAGGAAAGAAACATGCTGACCAGGTATTCCTCACACAACCTACTGTTATATATTTGAATGCTCCGGTTGAGGGGGAGATAGAGGTGCCTAGGTCAAGGGTTGAAATGTTAGAAGAATTGAGCTTAGATAACGGAAAGTTCAAGTTTGATATTGAAGATGAGATTCCTTCGTCACCTGAAAAGGAATATGAGTTTAAGTATGCTCATGAAGCTGATAAATACAATGATGTAATCATAGAAGATGGTTCGGATAGTTCTGAAGACGATACGGTATTTCATTATTCTGGAGTTGATGAAACTTTTCCCACTCTTGCTGAACTGTTCAAGGAACAGAATGAAGAGGAGGTTAGAAGGAAAGTGGTGGAGAATATCACCACTGAAGGTATTCCAAGAACTATTCCGCGAGAAAAATTAGTTGAAGAAAGAAAGAAATGGTTCAAGGTGATGCCGAAGGAAAGAAAGTTCATAAGACCTCTACAATACTTCACGCATGATGCTGACATATCATGGGGAGATATCTTATCATGGGGTTATCTGGAAGATCTTCAAGTTTATGAAATCAGACGGGAAAAAGGGGTTCAGTACTTCGAATTTTTGTCAGACATTAAAACCCTCCCGTGGTGGGATGTTGAAGAATTGTTGCAGACGAAGAATATAAAGCAATTATATTACAGTTTGGATGTAAAGCAACATGATCAACACTAGTGGGATTACATCAAGCTGCAAGCGGCAAACAGATTTCCAGATTGGAAGCCACAATTTCCTGAAAAGATATAAAGATTGATCCAGTCACTGGAGAGAAAGATATTACTCTGATAATCAAACCGCCGAGATGTTTGAAAAATATGCCGCTACGTGCTATGGAGCAAGACTTCTATGAAGACTTTCAGGGTTGGATGTACAACGAAAGCACAGCGGAAGCGGTGATCTCTCTGTATGACAAGTCCACTGGTAAATCAAGAAGGATTAGTGTGTTGGATCCAATGTGGCTTGTTAACTGCTCCAAGAAGGATATAGATTGCTTATTCTACAACAAGATAATGTATGAGAAGCTAGACAAAGTGCAAGCTCTTCAATATCAGAAGTTGGTGGATTTGTGTTATGCAAAAGATATTAACTCCGGCAGTTATTGGAAGTCAAAGTGGAGAGACTTGGAGATTGATGAATTCTTGAAGAAGTACAAGCGTGATCAGAGATTCAAGGCGATTGCTGAAAAAGCTACGAGACTTGGAAGGTATAAGCTGATGAGACCTCCTCCAACAGACCAGACACCGATCGAGAAGGAAGAAAACAAGATCCCACGATGGGTAAGAAATGCTACGGTGATCCAGAATACAGAAAGTGGTGGAATGAAGTTGGAAGGCCTCTTAGGCGAAAAATGCTTGAGGAGAGAGAAGAAAAGAGACGTCAGAAAGCAAAGGAGCGTAGACGCAACAGGAAGACAAAGTGAAAACTATGCAGGAAGAAACAACAGCTACATCCAAGGGGGAGTCTGTTAGTACATATGTCTGTAGCTTCTGTCTGCATTGAGTCTTGTATATTTTGTGTTGTGTATGTATTTTTGTATATGTATGATCATGTATGTATGTTTGTGTCAGGACAACTCAGGGAATGGTGCTGATATATAAAGTGAAATCCGTCGAACGACGAATGTCATCCGATCGGATGGCCATCCGATCGGGTGACTCTTATAGCCTCCCTGGTTGCCTATAATGCAACACCTCGAAAATTTATGTCCCATAAAATAAAGATACGTGTCACATAAGATAAATGTGTCATAAATTTCGGATCAAGTTACAAGATGTAAGGTAGAATTTAAAAGCGTCGACATGTTAATAAATACCTCTGAGCGACCTATGTATAAATCCCAAACCTTAACCTGTGTTATAAACATCTGATATACATTCAAATCCGGTTAATACTAGTAATAATTGATTCAAATTGCAAAGATGGGATCCTATGAGAATGTATACGACAAACCTTCATTCATGGCCCATTTCAAAAGAATCCAAGACAATTTTAAAGCATGGCAAGGTTGTTATAACTCTTCAGACATGATCAAGTGGCCCCATACTGATAATAAAGTCCCTAATTCGTAATATCAAAGTTGCATGGTCAAACTCAAGAGATTCTCAATTTTTTTGTCTTCTGGTTATCGGTTACGGACCGTAAGGGCTTAGCCTTACGGTCCGCAAGGATGTCATCTGGGCGAAATAAACCAAAGTTGATTACGGACCGCAAAGCCAAGGTCTTACGGTCCGTAATAGGTACTTACGGTCTGCAAGACTCTTATCTTACGGTCCGTATACGGTCCCCAGCATCAGAAACACCCACAGGTGTCTGTCCAGCCCATTTAACCAACTTATATTGCTTGTTTTCAATACCATGGGTGGCACAAACAAGTTTTTAGGCTCTAGGGGCACTTGTATACTTCAGGGAACAATCCTAGACTTGTTTGGCATCATCTTGATCAATTAAGATCACTATATAAAGACCCACATTGTTCCAAACTTTGATCATTCATTCATAACTTCACTTCTGATCATTTCTGGAGCACAAGAGCCTTCCCTAAGCATCACTAGTCGTGCATATGACCTTGGTAAGCTTCCTTGACCTTCCTTAATCGTGTTTTACTTAGTTAATTAACTTAAAGTCAAACCGTCGTAATTAAGGTTTGACTTATCGATTAATCACTAATGGTCTGGTGATTAGCCAAATTGAAAGTAGTTATAAGTTGGTAATTAGGTGGGCAATAAACCCTTAAAAAGGCACCCTCTGATTCCCGCTCTAACTAGGTCAAATGTCGGGTCAAACTTAATCCGAAAAAGTCAACAGAAACTTAATTTTCGAATTAACACATAATTAGCAATGTAAAAGACATGTAACCTGTTTTACCACTCATATAACTTGGTAATCAATGCAAGAACATGTCTAAGCATGTCCGACCCGACAATTTTTAGTTTAGGACCGGTTCGGAACCGAAAGTCGCATACTTTGACCACTGCTTTGACTTTCAGTTCTGACCCATATTAGCATGATTTAGAAATTCCTAAGAGCTTCATTAGGACCGGGTTATATGATAGTATAACCCTCTGTGATTTGTTCGTTGATTGTCCGATTCGTTTACACATTTCTGTTAATTGCTGAATGTTGATCATAATGCCCTTTTGACCATAAAACGAGAATTTTGGAAATGTGAGAGGACAATGATCTTTGTTACTGATTTATAAACATGTCCCTAAATTTTCACATCAGTTTGAGGTCTAGATTAAGAGTTATGCTCAATAGCGTAATTAGAACGCTTTTTATTAACTAAACGGCGTAATTAGAATAAAGCCTATCTAAACCCAATTTTTGATACCAAACCTTTTACCCACTGATGTAATATAATATTTTGGCATTTTTGAAGGTTTTTAATTATTTTTAAACTGATCATAACCTAAGGTTATTGCCTTGATTCGGTAAATACCGATTATACCCTTTTTGCTTATAAAATGAGTTTTACATAACATTTAGACACCAAACCTTTGGCTACTGATTTTATATGATAAATGAAGTATGTTGAACTTTATAAAGTAATCAGAAAACCCAGATTTCCAGTTATGACCCGGAAATCGCTTAAAACGGCTTTTTACGCGTATTAAACACATAGTATGGGTTTAAAACCATTTTGTCATATAAGACTTATCACCAACTGATATAACCTATTAAATTGAGTTGTTTTACTGTTTATTTCAGACCCGAATCTCAGAATTATAATTAATCTCTTTTATAATCTTTAAAATGAACAAAATACCCCTACGGGGCTTAATTTGAGATTAAACTCGTTTTGGGCATAATGGAAGGTATCCTACTGATATCACAACATGTTTAAAGCATATTAACTTAGGAAACCAGTTCGTGACTCATTTGGTTACCCGTTATGCGTTATTCGCGTCCGGTTCAGTTTATGTAACTAGTTTGCATAAATTGACCGAAACGGGTCAAACCTTATCATTTTCACCTCAAAATCCAGAATGTGTTTAGTTTACCCATATTATTCAAGTCTTCAAAATTGTCGGGACTAAATCACATTCTAATCAGGTCTTCGCTTAATCTTGCGTTTTGAACCGTATACCTTCGTTAAAACTAACCGGTCTAAGTTTAAACTTAAGAAAGACCCGTTAGGAATCTTATAGGTTAATTAAAACCTTCGTTCCAGATTAGGAGCCCAGTAAAAGCTACGTGCACTTGCTGATTGTGATTTATACTTTGCTCAGGTAAATACTTTTAACTTATTTTCCCTATACGGGCTTGGGGTACGGTATTATAATGAAATCGCTTGGTCGGGTACAAAGTCGTACAATCAGATATTGATTAAAAAGATGCATAACCTGTTTTATTCTGTCTTGTTTGATGCAATGCCTTTGGGGGGGTTAATGACCGTGTCCTGGATATCCTCGGCTCATTCGTTAGAAATGGCCACAACTTAAGCACGGGGTGTAGGCATACACCTGACAGCTGCGTATGTAAAAAGGTAGTCCATGAGAAGGGTATCTTCTTGTGGGTATTATACCAAGTGGTGTGTCTATTAATCTTATTAAACCGGCTCTTCTAACCGGGTCCTAAATGCACGACAAACATGTAAAACTGTATACAAGTTTATTTTTAAATAATTATCCCAAGTTATAAAAGATATTTTTGTGCCATGTGCATTCAAACTAATTTTCTTAAACTCTTTTCAAAATGAGTCAGTTAATTGTATTTACCAGTGTAAACTAACGTATTTTCCAAAAAGGTTAAGTGCAGGTACTATACTAAATAGGCTGGCTACTCCAGGCATCGATAATCAAGTCTTGCAAGCTCTAGATGTTAAAGTCTGTTGAACATTGATCTTATTTATCTTTTGATCCGTCTGTGGATCCTTTACAGGCTGTTTTGATACTTTGATATTACTATTCATTAGGTTTGTAATGTGATTATTATCTTTTGCTTCCGCTGTGCATTTAAATTGTGTTGTTTGACCATGATGATATCAACTACGTCACGATACTCCCCTCCGGGCCCTCCGGTAATACGTGGAAATATCGGGGTGTGACAGGTTGGTATCAGAGCCAACATTGAGTGAATTGAACACTAGCCTTTTGTGTTTAATCTCAATGACACAGTTTGCACATTCCTCGACTTCCGAGTTTAGACAAAGAACTTAGGACAAATCCTAAGTTGTTTTATATTGTCCTTTATTTTTCTTGTTGTTTTGTTTCTTTTGTTTTGACAGGAAATATGCCACCGAGGTTCCGAAAAGGAGGAAGAGGTAAGGGGCCAATCAGCGCCCCCAACGATCACGAAGCCGGGCCTTCACACCGGCAAACTCCTTCTGCTACCATGAGTGCCGATCCTCAAGGAAACTGGAGGACCTATTTGGAGCCCGCTAGACGATCTGTCTCGCATAGCTCAACGCCTCCTTATCGCCATTCCTTTGGGCCGCAATCAGAGAACGAGCCCGAAGACTCACGCCACTCCTTCTTGCCATTGCAGCGGTCCTTTTCGCACCATTCGTTTGGCGACCCCAGTCCTGTCTTCCAGGCCTGGTTCAACGCGGCAAACTATATCGAAGAACCAGTGGGTTTTAACCCACTAGGATCTGAAGACCATTTCCCCGAAGCTCAAGGAATGGATATAGATGAGGACACGGATCCTGTTGAACCACCTTCTGGGACACCTACTCACCCCATCGAGATTTCGGATGGGTCATCCTTCCATGGATCACCTTACCGTGTCCCAGACAGCTACTAGGCGAGATTTAACCGGTATGAATGGTACTTTACACCCTCTCACCATTCATCGCCTCACCAGCAGCAGCAGCAGGATCCCTCCGAGGATTCGCATTTCGTGGCAGTCACGCCACCGCCACCACCGCCGCCAGTACAACTAGCACCTCCAGAACCACTGAGGCGTAGAAGAACAGGCGCATGAATGTCCGTGCGAGAAAGGGATTTTCACTTTAGCACCCCCCATCACTCAAGTGGCAGTCACTATCCGCCACTGCATGAAGACCCACAAATGGGTGGGCCTTCAAATCCAGTTTCAGAGGTGAATTCTGCACCTATTGTGCCGCCACCATTGGGTTTTGGCAACCCGATTCCTACATACGCCGGTTCAACGGTGTACAATCCATTTGAGCAGCCGGCTCACACTAACTACAACTATGCTGAAGCCGACCCATACCTTGTAGCTACAAACTACAACGCCCTTCATCCTGAAGGACCATATGGAGCCCCCTGGGGAGTGGGATACCTAGCTCGTGGGTATCAAACACCTGCTCAACCTCAGTTTCAGCACCAGCCGCAGCCACCACGGTTTTCCCCACCGGAACAGGAGGAAATCCTCCACAGACTAAACAGGGTGGAACGAGAATTTCAAGAAGAACGTAGGAACAACCGGGGATTTCTCAAGGGCCTGGCAAGCTTGTTAAAAGGAAAGAAGAAGAGGGATCATTGAATCCCTATATGTATTGTTGTATTTCCTTATTTCAATCAAGTCCCTGCGTGGACATTTATCTATGTACTTAGGGGGTGTTTGGCCTAGCTTTTATTTTTTGGCTTATGCTTATATTTTAAAATAGCTTATAGCTTATTTTCTATTATTTGATAAGCTATTTTTAAGTGTTTGGATTAGCTTATAGCTTATTTCCTATCATTCTTCAATAAGCTAGAAAACCATCTTCAAATAAGCTTATTCAAATTAGCTTATATAAGCTAATAAGCATAAGCTTAAAAAGCTAAAACAAACACCAAGTTAAGCTTATTTTGTAAAAAAAAGCTAAAAAAGCTATAAGCTTTGTTAAAAAAGCTAGGCCAAACACCCCCTTAGTCCCTGTGTGGACTTGTTTTTCTTTAGTCCCTGCGTGGACTTGTCCTTCTTTAGTCCCTGCGTGGACATCTATCTTAGTAATCAGTCCCTGCGAGGACTTGTATTATCAGTTTAGCCCCTGCGTGGGCAAGTTATTTCTGTTAAAAGTCCCGTTTAGGGCAATATGTACTCCTTTTAATGTTTAATGGAATGTTAGATTTAAAAATTTCATTTTGTCATTATATGCATAAATATATTATACATGAGATAAATAAATCAAAAATCATTCCTCTTATGATCATCTGCCTATTAAATATAAAATAAGAATCTTAAAGGTATAACCTAGCCTGCATGTCATTATAAGACTTGGCCAAGATGGTAAGACCCGTTTAAAAAGATTCAAAATCCTGTTAACATCTGAAAACATGTTAACGCTCCTGACAGACGTGATTCGTTAAAAATCACACACGTCATTCTTACAAATGGATTCTTCAAAAGATTCCTAACCTAACCTAGTGATCTATAAATCTTGGGTTTAAATCATTAATTAAGATGATCCTATATTAAACATCCATTAGTGATGTAGTGCCTACGGGCCGTATTCATTGTCATATAAGGCAAAAGATAGTTGTAGTCTACGACTCCCTGTCAGGAAAAGGTAAGGAACTATGTTCAAACCTTAATGCCTTGATTCTCTGAAATCATGGCTTATGATTTAGAATGTCCATGTGACTAGGCCTTTTGTGCCACTTATGTTGCTATTGTTGCTTTATAATTAGGATAAGTTATAATAAGAATCCTAAATAAATATGATTAACAAATTAACCAAATATGGTATGTGTTTACCATGGTTAATGAATTGCCATAAAAGACAATTCCATAATAAATTCCCAAATAAATTATTGTCAATATCTTATGTAACAGTTCAAACTACATGGCTGACTCGGATGAGATCAACAGTCACCCAAGGGAGGATCATGATAATACCCGAATTAACATAGCGGGAGCAGAACTGCAAGCATTAATAGACAATGCTGTTACAAAAGCTATAGAGCGGCAGTATAATGAATCTAGCGGGACTCGAAGTAGGACCCTATCCGCACCGCATTCCAAGCCTAAGACTCATTCAGAGGCTTACAGCAAGCCGCCCTCTAAGAAAGATGAGCCAAAGAAAGAGGATGATTGACATTCCTCGAACCAAAATAGTGTTCCATCCAAGAGGATAGTATTTGATGATGAACCACGTACCAAGTCTTGTACTTATAAGTATTTTGTTTCCTGCAAACCCCGGGATTTCACTGGGGAGAAGGGGCAATTGACTGTGTGACTTGGTTAGATGAGATAGACACCGTGGTCGATATCAGCGGTTGTGCTGAAAGGGATGTAGTGAAGTATGTATCCCAATCATTCAAGGGAGAGGCATTAGCATGGTGGAAGTCTCTCATTCAAGCAGCTGGGAAGATCCCACTCTACAATCTGACATGGGATTAGTTTGTTGCTCTTATTAAGGAGAATTACTGCCCTCAGCATGAGGTTAAAAGAATTGAGTCAAATTTCTTATCGTTGGTTATGAAAAACCTAGATTGCCAAGCTTATCTTACAAGCTTCAACACGATGTCAAGATTGGTTCCTTACCTTGTGACACCAGAACCCAAAAGGATTGCTCGCTTCATTGGGGGTTTAGCCCCAGAAATCAAAGCCAGTGTTAAGGCTTCAAGACCTGCTACTTTTAGATCAGCAGCTGATCTATCTTTGTCTCTTACCTTAGATGCGATTAGATTGAAATCGCTAAAGAAATCTGAAGAAGGTAAGAGAAAGCGTGAGGATGATAACTCACATCGTTCAGACAAGAAACACAAGGGGAACCATGAGAACAAGAAGAGTTCAGGGTTCAACAAAGGTAACCAACAGTCGGGTGAGAAACCCAGATGCAAAGTTTGTCGGAAACATCACTTTGGAAAGTGTAGGTTGGAATCGAACTCGCAGACACAATCAAGGACTTTTGGATGTGGGATCTGCAAATCCAAGGAACACAAGACCTTAGATTGCAAAAAGTTGAAGGATGCGACCTGCTACAACTGCAACGAGAAAGGGCACATTAAGTCGAACTGCCCAAAATATGCCAAGAAACTAGAAGAAGGTAAAAAGACCAACGCTAGGGTCTTCAGAATGGATGCTAAGGAGGCAGTGCAGGATGATAACGTGATAACAGGTACCTTTCTTATAAATGATGTTTATGCGAGGGTATTGTTTGATTCAGGGGCGGATAAGTCATTTGTAGAAAATAAGTTTTGTAAGTTGCTGAATTTACCTGTTAAAACCCTAAGTGTGAAATATGAGGTGGAATTAGCTGATGGTACCTTAGAAACCGCCTCAACCGTGTTAGATGGATGTTTCATATCCATTAGGAACTACTCTTTTCCGTTATCCTTACTTCCTTTGAAGTTAGCTGGTTTCGATATAGTAATAGGCATGGATTGGTTGTCTCGCAACCAAGCCCAGATCATTTGTGCAAAGAAGCAAGTAGTTGTCAGAACTCCTCATGGCGAGCCTCTGACAATTCAAGGAGATACTAAGTACGGAATGCCTGAGCAAGTGTCCATGCTCAAGGCATCAAGGTGTTTGACGAAGGGTTGTGTTATTTACATGGCGCAAGTAACTATTGATGAACCAAAGCCTAAGATCGAAGACATACCCATTATCTCTGAATATCTAGAAGTATTCCCTGAAGAACTACCTGGTTTACCCCCAGATAGGCAAGTGGAGTTCAGGATTGACATTATTCCTGGAGCAGCACCTGTTGCAAGAGCGCCTTATAGGTTGGCACCAACAGAGATGAAGGAATTGAGGACACAACTAGATGATTTGCTAGCCAAAGGTTTTATTAGACCTAGTTCGTCTCCATGGGGAGCACCAATCTTGTTTGTCAAGAAGAAGGATGGATCGATGCGTCTATGCATCGATTATCGTGAACTTAACAAAGTTACTATCAAGAATAGGTATCCATTGCCCAGGATCGACGACTTGTTCGATCAACTTCAAGGAGCGAGTTACTTTTCCAAAATCGACTTAAGGTCAGGATATCATCAACTGAAGGTCAAAGATGAAGATGTACATAAGACTGCATTTAGGACTCGTTACGGTCATTATGAGTTCTTAGTGATGCCTTTTGGACTCACTAATGCACCAGCCATATTCATGGATCTCATGAACCGCGTCTGCAAGCCCTACATGGATAAATTTGTCATCGTCTTCATCGATGATATTCTTATTTACTCGAAGAATCAAGTTGACCATGAGAAGCACCTCCATTGCATTCTGAAACTACTTCATCGAGAAAAGCTCTACGCCAAGTGTGAATTTTGGCTTCGTGAAGTCCAATTTCTTGGACATGTGGTTAGTGAACGCGGAATCCAGGTAGATCCCGCTAAGGTTGAAGCTGTCATGAATTGGCAAGAGCCGAAGACGCCCACAGAGATTCACAGCTTCTTGGGGTTGGCAGGATATTACAGGCGTTTTATTGAAAATTTTTCAAGGATTGCTGCACCCCTAACTTCTTTGACTAGGAAGAATATTAAGTTCGAATGGGGACCAAAGCAACAAGAATCCTTTGACATCCTTAAGCAGAAGCTAAGCAATGCACCAGTGTTGACATTGCCTGAAGGGATTGAAGAATTTGTGGTATACTGTGATGCATCACACACCGGTATGGGGTGTGTGCTTATGCAGAAAGGCAAGGTTATTGCCTATGCTTCTCGACAGTTAAAGGTGCACGAGAAGAACTACACCACCCATGACTTGGAGTTGGGTGCCGTTGTATTTGCACTAAAACTGTGGAGGCATTATTTGTATGGAACCAAATGTGTGATCTATTCTGATCACAAGAGCCTTCAACATTTGTTTAATCAGAAGGACCTAAACATGAGGCAACGACGTTGGATGGAAACTTTGAATGATTATGATTGTGAGATAAGATACCATCCCGGCAAGGCGAATGTAGTCGCCGATGCCTTGAGTCGAAAGGAAAGAGTGAAGCCTATAAGAATCAATGCCAAGAGCATTGAGATAAAGAATGGTTTGAACGAAAGATTGTTAGCTGCACAGAAGGAAGTTGTGCTAGAAGCTAACTATCCTGCTGAAAAGCTAGGAGTAACTGAAGAACAGTTATCCTATGGCAAGGACGGAATTCTGAGGTTAAATGGACGAATATGGGTTCCATTTTATGGAGGACTTCGGGATGTTATCCTCCAGGAAGCCCACAGTTCTAAATACTCCGTTCATCCTGGAGCTGACAAGATGTACCAGGATCTGAAAGCAAATTTCTGGTGGATAGGCTTGAAGAAGTCTATAGCTGCCTATGTAGCTAAATGTTTGACGTGTGTGCAAGTCAAAGCCGAACATCAGAAGCCGTCAGGTTTGCTATAACAGCCTGAACTTCCCACTTGGAAATGGGAAATGGTAACTATGGATTTTATCACTAAGTTACCAAAGACAAAGAAAGGAAATGATACTATATGGGTGATAGTAGATAGACTGACTAAGTCAGCACATTTCCTACCCATTAAGGAGACTTATAGCTCCGACATGTTAGCCCAATTGTACGTAGACAAGATTGTATCTCTGCATGGCGTACCAGTGTCTATTATCTCTGACAGAGATACCAGATACACATCACATTTTTGGAAAAGTTTCCAACAGTCTTTGGGCACGCGCTTAAATTTTAGTATGGCTTACCATCCTCAGACGAACGGGCAGAGTGAGCGTACCATCCAAACTTTGGAAGACATGCTTCGTGCATGTGTGATTGACTTAGGTGGTAGTTGGGATAACCACCTGCCATTGATCGAGTTCTCCTATAACAATAGCTACCATACGAGCATTAAGGCTGCGCCTTTCGAGGCATTATATGGTAGGAAATGTAGAACGCCCATTTGTTGGGCAGAAGTAGGAGAAGTTCAATTATCAGGACCTGACATAGTCTTTGAAACGACGGACAAGATTGTCCAGATTCGTGACCGCCTGAAAGCTGCCAGAGATAGGCAGAAAAGCTACGCAGACTTAAAGCGTAAACCTCTGAAATTCGAGGTAGGTGACAAAGTGTTGCTTAAAGTATCACCCTGGAAGGGAGTGATGCGATTTGGTAAGAAAGGCAAGTTAAGCCCGAGGTACATAGGACCATTCGAGATCATCGAATGTGTCGGATCAGTTGCTTATAAGTTAAACTTACCTGAAGAGCTCAGTGGTATTCACAATGTATTCCACATCTGCAATCTGAAAAAATGTCTAGCTGATGAATCACTAGTTATACCACATATAGATGTGCACATACAAGAGAGCTTGAAGTTTGTTGAAAAACCTGTGTCAATCGAGGATCGACAGGTTAAGAAGCTTCGAAGGAAGCAGGTGCCGATCGTAAAGGAGAAATGGGATGCCCGTAGAGGTCCCGAGTACACGTGGGAGGTAGAGTCCACGATGAAAGAGAAATACCCTCCTTTATTTCAGTAAATCTCGAGGTCGAGATTTCTTTTAAGGGGGTGAGGATGTAACACCTCAAAAATTTATGTCCCATAAAATAAAGACACGTGTCACATAAAATAAATGTGTCATAAATTTCGGATCAAGTTACAAGATGTAAGGTAGAATTTAAAAGCGTCGACATGTTAATAAATACCTCTGAGCGACCTATGTATAAATCCCAAACCTTAACCTGTGTTATAAACATCTGATATACATTCAAATCCGGTTAATACTAGTAATAATTGATTCAAATTGCAAAGATGGGATCCTATGAGAATGTATACGACAAACCTTCATTCATGGCCCATTTCAAAAGAATCCAAGACAATTTTAAAGCATGGCAAGGTTGTCATAACTGTTCAGACATGATCAAGTGGCCCCATACTGATAATAAAGGCCCAAATTCGTAATATCAAAGTTGCATGGTCAAACTCAAGAGATTCTCATTTTTTTGTCTTCTGGTCATCGGTTACGACCGTAAGGGCTTAGCCTTGCGGTCCGCAAGGATGTCATCTGGGCGAAATAAACCAAAGTTGATTACGGACCGCAAAGCCAAGGTCTTACGGTCCGTAATAGGTACTTACGGTCCGTAAGACTCTTATCTTATGGTCCGTATACGGTCCCCAGCATCAGAAACACCCACAGGTGTCTGTCAAGCCCGTTTAACCGACTTATATTGCTTGTTTTCAATACCATGGGCGGCATAAACAAGTTTTTATGCTCTAGGGACACTTGTATACATCAGGGAACAATCCTAGACTTGTTTGGCATCATCTTGATCAATCAAGATCACTATATAAAGACCCACATTGTTGCAAACTTTGATCATTCATTCATAACTTCACTTCTGATCATTTCTGGAGCACAAGAGCCTTCCCTAAGCATCACTAGTCGTGCATAGGACCTTGGTAAGCTTCCTTGACCTTCCTTAATCGTGTTTTACTTAGTTAATTAGCTTAAAGTCAAACCGTCGTAATTAAGGTTTGACTTATCGATTAATCACTAATGGTCTGGTGATTAGCCAAATTGAAAGTAGTTAAAAGTTGGTAATTAGGTGGGCAATAAACCCTTAAAAGGGCACCCTCTGATTCCCGCTCTAACTAGGTCAAATGTCGGGTCAAACTTAATCCGAAAAAGTCAACAGAAACTTAATTTTTGAATTAACACATAATTAGCAATGTAGAAGACATGTAACCTGTTTTACCACTCATATAACTTGGTAATCAATGCAAGAACATGTCTAAGCATGTCCGACACGACAATTTTCAGTTTAGGACCGGTTCGGAACCGAAAGTCGCATACTTTGACCACTGCTTTGACTTTCAGTTCTGACCCATATTAGCATGATTTAGAAATGCCTAAGAGCTTTCATTAGGAGCGGGTTATATGATAGTATAACCCACTGTGATTGGTTCGTTGATTGTCCGATTCGTTTACACGTTTCCGTTAATTGCTTAATGTTGACCATAATGCCCTTTTGACCATAAAATGAGAATTTTGGAAATGTGAGAGGACAATAATCTTTTTTACTGATTTATAAACATGTCCCTAAATTTTCACATCTGTTTGAGGTCTAGATTAAGAGTTATGCTCAATAGCGTAATTAGAACGCTTTTTATTAACTAAACGGCGTAATTAGCATAAAGCCTATCTAAACCCAATTTTTGACACCAAACCTTTTACCCACTGATGTAATATAATATTTTAGGATTTTTGAAGGTTTTTAATTATTTTTAAACTGATCATAACCTAAGGTTATTGCCTTGATTCGGTAAATACTGATTATACCCTTTTTGCTTATAAAATGAGTTTTACATAACATTTAGACACCAAACCTTTGGCTACTGATTTTATATGATAAATGAAGTATGTTGAACTTTATAAACTGATCAGAAAACCCAGATTTCCAGTTATGACCCGGAAATCGCTTGAAACGGCTTTTTACGCGTATTAAACACATAGTATGGGTTTAAAACCATTTGGTCATATAAGACTTATCACCAACTGATATAACCTATTAAATTGAGTTGTTTTACTATTTATTTCAGACCCGAATCTTAGAATTATAATTAATCTCTTTTATAATCTTTAAAATGACCAAAATACCCCTACGGGGCTTAATTTGAGATTAAACTTGTTTTGGGCATAATGGAAGGTATCCTACTGATATCACAACATGTTTAAAGCATATTAAATTAGGAAACCTGTTCGTGACTCATTTGGTTACCCGTTATGCGTTATTTGCATCCGGTTCGGTTTATGTAACTAGTTTGCATAAATTGACCGAAACGGTTCAAACCTTATCATTTTCACCTCAAAATCCAGAATGTGTTTAGTTTACCCATATTATACAAGTCTTCAAACTTGTCGGGACTAAATCACATTCTAATCCGGTCTTCGCTTAATCTTGCGTTTTGAACCGTATACTTTCGTTAAAACTAACCGGTCTAAGTTTAAACTTAAGAAAGACCCGTTAGGAATCTAATAGGTTAATTAAAACCTTCATTCCAGATAAGGAGCCCAGTAAAAGCTACGTGCACTTGCTGGTTGTGATTTATATTTTGCTCAGGTAAATACTTTTAACTTATTTTCCCTATACGGGCTTGGGGTACGGTATTATAATGATACCGCTTGGTCGGGTATGAAGTCGTACAATCAGATATTGATTAAAAAGATGCATAACCCGTTTTATTCTGTCTTGTTTGATGCAATGCCTTTGGGGGGTTAATGACCGTGTCCTGGATATCCTCGGCTCATTCGTTAGAAATGGCCACGACTTAAGCACGGGGTGTAGGCATACACCTGACAGTTGCGTATGTAAAAAGGTAGTCCACGAGAAGGGTATCTTCTTGTGGGTATTATACCAAGTGGTGTGTCTATTAATCTTATTAAACCGGCTCTTCTAACCGGGTCCTAAATGGACGACAAACATGTAAAACTGTATACAAGTTTATTTTTAAATAATTATCCCAAGTTATAAAAGATATTTTTGTGCCATGTGCATTCAAACTAATTTTCTTAAACTCTTTTCAAAATGAGTCAGTTAATTGTATTTACCAGTGTAAACGGACGTATTTTCCAAAAAGGTTAAGTGCAGGTACTATACGAAATAGGCTGGCTACTCCAGGCATCAATAATCAAGTCTTGCAAGCTCTAGAAGTTAAAGTCTGTTGAACGATGATCTTATTTATCTTTTGATCCACCTGTGGATCCTTTATAGACCGTTGTGATACTTTGATATTACTATTCATTCGGTTTATAATGTGATTATTATCTTTTGCTTCCGCTGTGCATTTAAATTGTGTTGTTTGACCATGATGATATCAACTACGTCACGATACTCCCCTCCGGGTCCACCGGTAATACGTGGAAATATCGGGGTGTGACATATAAATAGTAGACTAGTGCATTGTGTTTAGGACCTTTTGCTGAATTTGTAGCGAAGCTCTGCTATTATGAAGTTCTACCGGATCCTCTGTATTTTCATCATCTTTGAATAGAATTCAGACGCGTTAAACGTTGAACTCGTCGTTGTTGATTCTGTGACATTATCAAGGGATTCCTCACCTTGATTCTAATCGATCCAGCCACGTTCTACTCGAACAGATCCTGAAATAACGGCCTAACAAAAGTTTATCAACATAGTTGATAAACCTGGTTGGTCATGAATAAAAATAACATAAGCTAACTAACTTTTCCAAGTAAGATCAACCCGGGTGTTCCATACCCATCATGGTAAATGTTGGAGGTTCGGATAGGTTGTGTTACTTTGAGTCTTGGAAGCTACTTGGATGTTCATACACAAGTACACAAGTGAGGTAGTGGAACTAGTTTGGAAAGCCAAGGCTCCCACGGTTCACACTTCTACCAAACACAAGTTCATCAATATTAAAGATGGTGAATCTTATATGGTTTCAAGACTTGGGACATGTATGAGCAAAATTTAAAAAGAGTTTTTGAACTTGTTTCTTAGCGGAAATCAACCACAATACAAACCCACAAGTATGAGCTTAGTTAGGAGCTTGGTGGGTACAAGATTTCACCAAGTTTTAGTGAAGAAATGTAAGTTATAAAAACATAAACAAAAGCATAATTATATCTCTACTTTGGACATCAAATATGGTGAGGTTTCACCTTAGTTTGCCATGGCCAACTCGTGAAAACCTTCCTAGAGGTTATCAAGTAGAATGAAAGAAGAAAACATGAAGAAATAAGAAGATAAATGAGCTAAAACTCACTTAGAATGTTTGCAACTTTCTGCCATGTCTTGCAAATTAGAGAGAAAAAAGAAGATTTGGAAGTGATTTAAGTGTTGGAAAGTGTTTAGGAGTGTATGGAGGCTCCTATTTATAATGGGGTTGATTAGGATTAGAGTTAAATGAGTTTGGAGGAGATTAGAGGTGAAAAAGATGATAAAAATGGACCAACCCGCGAGCTGGCAGCGTTCTGCTGAAGATTAACCTCTCCCGCGTGTCGCTGGAGATACCCTAATATCTCCCGCATGGTGCTAGGGAGTACTTTCTAAAAATGTCCATTTTGGCCCATTAACTTTGTAATTATGATATTTTATGCTATAAACTTGCATTTTAGCTCGTTTTTAGGTATTCAAAGTGTAATAAAGTATAGTATGAGTGTATGCATATATGATTAATATATCCAAGTGTTTCGAGTCTCGATCTATGGGTATAAACATGTATTCGACATGTGATTGCGGATACCACAAGTATGTAATAAGTATATGTATAAAAATGAATTTCCATTATGATCAAAGCCTCGGATTACAAAATTGGAAATGAATTATGGCTACGATACGATTACAAGTTTCCAAAAATAGAAATACGATTACAACTTTCTAAATAAGGAAAGAACAAAAATGCGAAACGTTACATTATATGACCCAATATTTTTGTCATGTCAGATTATTCTATACGACCCGTTTAGAGGGTGTGAAAATAAGATTTTGGGGTGTGCTTTTATTAACACCCTTGATTAAACATGTTGACCCACCAATTTGTTTTATCTAAAAGTTGAACCGCTAACCCGCTTAACAAACTTACAACTTGAATACTACTCACCAACCCATTTAACGCATTTAGATAAATGAGTTGAACAGGTCATGTTTAGGGTACACGACTTTAAGTGTGTAGGTTAAAGTTGATGATTTTGACATGAGTAAAAATATAGGTTGTGTTCTAATTAAAGAATTCAACCCGTAACCCGTCAAACATAAAAAAACAAGTAGAAGGATGTGGAATAACATCAAACTTGAGGGTTAATGTGGAATATCATTAAACATAAAAAACCAGTAGATGTTATAAAAGAATGTTGTTTATGTTGTCATATATGAATGAACGAAGAAAGATATTGTTAATCTTTTATGAATAAGTACGGTAACTGAAACAGTAGGAATCTCACCTCTATATTTTCTCGATGGTTCGCAAAATCATAGAATTGGGGAAACAGGTAATTCTTCAACCCTGCGACAATGTCCTTTTTAGTTTCATATATTGAATTGGTATTTTGTACATGCGTTTCTTGATTTCAGATATTGTGGGTCATATTGTTAATGATTGATATGTAATGACATTTTGAATCTGGTTTTGTTGCAAGCATTTTCGGTTTCCCTTGTATGCCTTCCAACTGTTTGATAAAATGCCTGACCCAAAACAATAATGTTCTGTAGTTCAAACTTTCCATTGAAATCACTTGTTATACGATTGTTTTTGTAGGATCGTTGTGACGTCCAAACGAGTCATTCAGAAGAGATCTCGTCCAATACGAAAGGCGGAAATAGACGTATCGGAGTTATTTTAGCTGATTTGCACTTAGATTCACTTTAATCTGTCTCTTGTATTGATATCAGCTCGTTTTACAATGCAGGAGACACTTCGGCAGAGCTTCGCTACCGGAATCGAAACGTTACAAATGAAAGACTCAAGGCTACTCTATATAGGCAGACCCATTTCGCACGAGATGGCCTTACACGAAATGACCATTTCCATTTCATACGAAATGCACACATCCCATTTCGTGCGAAATGGTCACATCCTATATGTATTACATTTTTCTCGTATTTCGTGCCCTGGTCTATCTAATCTAATACAAGACTCGATACAAGATGAAGTCGACAGACATATGCACCAACAGACTCCCCCTTGGATGTTGACGAAGTCTTCAGTGTCAAGTCTTCGGTATGTCACATCTTCAGTCTTTATCAGTATTCTCGCTCCCTCCAAAGTATTCTCCATTGTAAGCATCCTCAATCTCTATATTCTCTCTCTCTCTCTCTCTTCCTGAATCTCAACCTGTCTTTATCTTCTCTTGATCAGATCTCTTGATTCCTTAAGTTCTTTAGCATCAGTAGCTTTCAAAGACAGCAGGATTCAAATCTGGCTCTCTATCATTCAAACTCCCCCTTGAATATTGATCCATAATCTGTATCTGGCTCTTATGTCATCAGACTCCCTCTTGATGTCTTCAGACTCCCCCTTTCGATAGGCTGGGATCGCAGTCTGGAATTCACAACCTACAGGCTTTGAATCGGAAACCTGGCTCTCGCATATCTTTCAGGAATCGAAACCTGGCTGCTTCTGCCTGCACAATCTCTACCTCAAAGTAAATTTCACAAATTTAATCAATTTGACAAATTTGTAAATCACTTGTAGATATTGTTAAAAAAGATTTAACATTTAAAAACTCTGATGACCATTTAAAAGAATATCTTTCTTTTATTTCATTTCTAAACACACTCTCCCAAACCTGTTGTTCGTCATGTTTAGCACTCGGAATTTTGAAAATCAGCTTTTCAATATCAGTTGCCAAAAATCTTTTTGATTTTTTAAAAATTTTATACTAAAACACAATCTTTTTGGATTTTTGTTTTTAATAAAATGTAGTAAAGAAATATTTACAGTCAATATTTTTGTGAGTTTGTGTAAGAGGATCATATCAGTTTATGAGACAAATCACTAACACCGTTAAGCTTTAAACATTTTAAGTTCTAAACGATTCACTTAGATTGTCAGTATACTGATCCACTTAAATTTTCACACAAATTTCAATTGTTTCGAGATACGAGATTAGTGTTTTAATGACTTAAACTTATTCGCGTGTCCCACCTCAGAATATACTCCCGCATCCAGACTCCTATATTCAGTCTTACAGGTGAATGTACACTAATGATATCTGTAAAAGGGTAAAATGCGAGACCATGAGAGCTCAGGCTATTGCTTCCGCAAAATCAGAGAGATGATGGTTCGACTTTAGGTGTGTTCCCTTTAGAGAATTTTTTCTTCAACAGCACATGATTAGCATTTTTCAATGTTTCATCATTTTTTATGCTGATGGTGGGCTTTAAGATTAAAGCAGTGCAAAGTATTATACGAGGACTAGGCTATTGCTCCCGCAAAATCAGAAGTCCTGGTATAATACCCCAGATATCACCACGCACAAAGACCTAGTATGTCAGAAATAGAAAGTCTTTCAAACAAGATTTCGGGGGTTACCCATATATCCGAGAGATGTTCCCCACGAGATAAGTAAGTATTGATATTTAGGTTTATATCTCGAAAACAATCTACTGAATGTATAAAAACCTACTGGCACATCATCAGTGAGACCGTTTATCACATTTGACTTTCCAAATCTTTAGCGTGTTGTGATAGTCCATTGATGTACTATCATTTCCTCTTTTCACAACAAAACTCTTTTTTGAATTTTTTCAATGTTTTTGGCTTTTTAGATTTTATCATGTTTTTGGATTTTTCAAATTTTCGAAATTTCTAAAATTTTTACTCCCCCTAAAATCAAAAATATGTTTCAATTTTTTATTTTCAAGGAAATTTTGAAAACAAACTATACAAATAAACTGACAAACTGACTCGAATTGCTTCAATTCTCCATCCACTTGGCATAAACAATCAGAACTCCCCCTGACAACAAACTATTTTCCCATTATGATTTCAAAACACTTAAGTTTGTTTTAATCAAAATGGATTTTCAGGAAAATAAGTTTTGTTGAAACCATTTGTAAAATCGGGGATAAACTCATCACTTTGTTTTCTCAATCACTTTGTATGAAAGTTAAATCAAGTTCAACTTAATGACCTTGATTAACCACTTGTAGGTTCAACCATACCATTTGTAAATTGAAATATGACAATTTTTGAGATTTTTTAGAAAGATGCCGATTCCTGCTCCACTATTACCAACTTGGGAGCTCCGGCAAGTCCAGAGTTTAGTCATGATAGGTTCTGTCCCAGTTACTAACCTGGGGTGAACCATCTTCATCTGGTTTACTCGTTTTCTTTTCATAAAATTCCTTTACCCCTTTGACCTTCCCGTCAATCATTTTTCCAAAAATGTTTTGAACTGTGGGGTTAAAGGCTTTTTCAACATCAAATTCTTTCTTTTCAGAAAAGAATTGATTTGAAATCTCAACTTTTCCAATTTTTTATTTTAAATTTTCAGCCCGCAATGGTGGAAAATTTACATCATCCAATGACGGAACTGAATTTTCACCTTTTATCTCAACTTGTGGCTCCTCTGACTTTGACGAGTCAGATTCATCGCCAGAACTAGCATCAGATTTCTTAACAACCCACTTTTGGTTATTAAGTTTCACTTTTCTTCTGTAAACACTCTTTGAACATTCACCAACCTCAAACTTTGAATTTTTGAAAACTTTAAATTGTTTGGTTGGTGGTTCAATATCAACCATCTTTTCTTTTAGTTTTTCAGAGACCCCCTGTTTTGTTTGGATTGCCTATGGACAATTCCTGGCAATATGACCAACTATTTTGCATTGAAAACAGGTTCTTGTCTCCTTCTTCTTCTGAGCAAATTCCTTCCTCATTCCCTCTTGCTTCTTCGCAAGGAATTCTTTGTTTGTCTGCTTCCTGAACAACTTTTCTGTTTCTTCTTCTGATGATGTCCCTGAAACAAATACAATTTTTGGTTTATAAATTTTCTCATTTTTATGATTTTTCGGTGGAATAAAACCTAGACCTTTCTTTTTGAAATTACCGTTATGGTTTGGTTTCTTTTGAAAACCAGAACTAGAACTGTAACCTTTTTTCTTGTTTAACTTTTGTTGAACTCTTGAGGTATACTTTTTAGGTTTTTCAGAAAGATTTACATCTTTTATTTCAGAAATATTAATTTCTGTTAATTTGAAAACCATTTTGATCATTTCAGTTTTAACACCTCTTATAGGAAATTCTTCATCAGAATATAATTTGTCAGAATCATTCAAAGTATATGCTACTTTGAATGTTTCGTCATTCAAATTATTTTGTGATAACAGAAATTCTTTATTATAAACCCGTTTGCCCTTTTTGACTGTTGGACTTGAAGTATCGGACTCAGACTTTGACTCTGATTTTGATTCCTCCGTGTCATCTTTATCCAACACCTGATCGACCACTTTCTTAACTAACTCTGACTCATGATCAGTGTCGGATGATGTGAAAGTGACATCAATGTTGTCTGGCAAGTTATCTGAAGGCTCAGATTCCCACTGTAAGTTGGTTGCCTTTTTTACTTTTTCTGAATTAGGATTTCGTGGAGAATGTCCATTTTCAAGCGGAGGTGGACACTTGTTATAACCAACACTTTGTTTCTTACCAGAATTCTTCACTTCAGTATCCTCTTTTGTTTCGAACTTCTTCTCTTCAGATGTTTCTTCTTCAAATGCCTTCATGCCTTCAACTGTAGGGTAAATCTTGTCAATCACATAAGAAGAACATGAGTAACTTTTCAACAACTTGTTTACTCTTTCAGTTTCTATCCTCTGAGTTTCCAATTTCTGTTCAAGCTCAGCACACATATCAATGTAATAATTGACCATTTTCTGCTTTGTCATGTATGCTCCATTGAGTGTCTTCATAGCTGTTGCTTGTTCACTGCTCGACTTGTTATATTGATTCATGGCTTTGTTTAAGACATCATACGATTCTTTCAATCTTTTCATGTTGTGAGTCAATTCGTTGTTTTTACTTTTTCACAGTCTCACAGTTTTCACAATTCTCAGACATCTTTTCTGCATCAGCTTCCTTTTTAATCTCGAAAGCTGGAATTTCTTTTACCTGCTTTTTTATCACTCGGACATCTTCATCATTATTTTTATCTCTCTCGGCTTGAAATTTTAAAAGCTCTTTCATTCTTTCTACATAATACGAATTATCATCATCACGATCATCTTGTTTTTCAACCTTCTTCTTTGCCATTCGAGCATTTTCAGCATCTCTCTCGGCTAGATATTTTAAGTGCTCTTTCATACTATCTGCCCAATACGAATTCTCATCAGCACTGTCTTCAACGATTTGAGCAACAAAAGCTTTAGCCTTTAAGATCTCTTCATCCGGACAATATTTGTCCCAGCTAAAACCTTCTGGCAATCTTTCATCCTCTTGATTAACTAGATAAGCTTTCTTTGGTTCTTCAATCTCCTTCCTTGCATGTGAAGTTTGTGGCGATTGTTGATATGGCTGTTGAGCAACTTGATGATAAATTGCTTTCCGATAATACTCATTGTTTCCGAAAGGATTTTGAGCTCCACTTGCTTCGCGGTTTGTGCATTCTCGCTTGAAATGCTCTTTTTCCCTGCAACGAAAATAAGTAACTTTAAATTTATCAAATCCTAAAGTAGAAACATTAGCATCTCGAAAATCATCTCTTCCTGTGATTTGTTTAAACTTCTCAGCTCTTCTCAACACACTCGCTAAACACCACTTAATATCCATAAGCTCCATCTCCTCAGCATCAATCTGATCGTAATCCTCTTTTGTCAACATTGGATTTCCGATCCTTCCTGCAACTAAACTCCCATAAGACTCTAACACGGTCACCAACAAAGACATATGACTTTTGGCTACTTCTTCAGAGTAATTTTGATCATTCTCAAGATTTAAAACAATGTTGCATTGTAGTACTTTGCCACTCTTGGTTGCTGAAAAATTTGGATCGAATGATGGATATGAAGAGAATCCAGTTTTGCTACTTGATCCTTGAGATGAATTTCCAGACGAGCTTTTTGCATTGAAACCAGTTTCAATCTTTGGTGCAATCTGGGTCTTATCACTAGTACCTACTTTGTAATACAGACCAATGTCTTGTTCACCACCAAAGTCCTTCATTCTCGCTATCTTTCGTTGTTCCATCTCTTGAGCTTCGAGTTGTTCAATGAACGCGCTCAGCGTTAGATTATCAAATTCAGGTTTATTTTTCAACATCATAAGATACGTGCCCCAGACATCTTGTGGCAACGCATCGGCTAACTTTTCAATCAATTCATCTTTATCTTTTGTGATGTTCAATCTCTTCATGTTCATCACCAAATTGCAATATCTTTCTATAATCTGCTTGGTGTTTTCAGTTTTTAATCCACGAAATAGATCAAATTCTTTCTTCAAAAGCGACATTTTGTTCTTGATAATCTCTTTACTACCAATAAACTTCGATTTTAATTCTTTCCATATTGAATGTGCACTTTCGTTGTGTTGTAGTAAAATCAAGATTTCTTCTTTAATAGCTTGCTGCAAGAGACTAACCATCATCTTTTCATTTTTGTATTTCTTTTTCTCATCAACACCTAGATCTTTAATATCAACCTTCTCTCCGTTGTCCTTAACCGGTCTAATATATCGATATTCAGTATATTCCCATGCATCTAAGTAATATGCTTGAACCCAATTTTCAAAACGTTCTGCCCATCCACTATACTCCTCAATATTCATAAGCTTAGGCGGTTTTTGCATGGTGCCCGTTTCATTTTCTAGCATTGTATTCTGAGTAACAGTGATCGGGGTAGCAAATGCGTTGTAGAATTCGTTCTCCTTGATTCGGTTTTGAAAATTTCACAAACTCGGACTTTCAAGCGAACTGGATAATCTTTCAAGCGAATTGGAACTCTTCAAACGAAATGGATCTCTTCAAACGAAATGGACCTCTTCAAACGATATGGACCTCTTCAAACGAATTGGGTCAATATTGATCAATTCGTGCGAAATGGAGTGTATTCCAAGCGAATTGAACAATTTGATGCGAAATGGTCGATTTGATGCGAAATGGGGTCCAATACGTGCGAAATGGACCAAAGACTTACCAAACCGTGCGAATTGGAAGCACTTCCAAACGATCTGGTATCCAATTCGTGCGAATTGGTGCTGACATCACACGAACGAACAGTTTTTTGACAAATTGATCAAGTTTTACTTCGATTTTAGATCTGATTATTTCAAGGATTTGTTAAAACGGTGTTTCGCATGTTATATGAGAAAATCAAGCGATTTTAACCGTAAAATCTTGTTTAATTTTGAAAAATTTGAAGAAAGTGAGTAGAAATCAGAATTTTTTGATGAAATCAAGCTGAAATGGTAAGCACTCTTCTTCCTGAGCTCTGATACCACTTGTAGGATCATTGTGATGTCCAAACGAGTCGTTCAGAAGAGATCTTGTCCAATACGAAAGGCGGAAACAGACGTATCGGAGTTATTTCAGCTGATTTGCACTTAGATTCACTTTAATCTGTCTCTTGTATTGATATCAGATCATTTTACAATGCTGGAGACACTTCGGCAGAGCTTCGCTACCGGAATCGAAATGTTACAAATGAAAGACTCAAGGCTACTATATATAGGCAGACCCATTTCACACGGGATAGCCTCACACGAACTGGCCATTGCCATTTCGTACGAAATGGACACATCCCATTTCGTGCGAAATGGTCACATCCTATATGTATCACATTTTTCTCGTATTTCATGCCCTGGTCTATCTAATCTAATACAAGACTCGATACAAGACGAAGTCAACAGACATATGCACCAACAATTTTTCATTCAGGACTTGATCCAGCAGAGATTCTAATGATATAGGCTTATTATCAATACAATTTTAAATCTACCGTGAATGTCATGACCATCATTCCATAGCCCATCATCTCCTCAACCATTCACGTAAACCACTACAACCGCCTATTAACCACCCTCTCGACGTCATCCTTCCTCTCACACCTCAAGAAAATTCATGCCCGAATTATTCGTTCGGGCCTTGACCGCTCAAACTCCCCCTCATCAAACTCATTATTACGGCATACACATTATCTTCCCCATCCTTCGACTACGCCCTATCGGTCTTTTACCAAATGCACAAGCCAGAACCACATTTATCTAACAAATTTTTACGTGAACTTTCCCGAAGCACCAAACCTGAAAAGGCCCTTTTAGTTTATGCTAAGATGAGGGTAAAAGTATATGTTATTGATAGTTTTAGCCTCCCTCCGCTTTTAAAAGCGTCAACACAAATTTCAGCGTTAAGTGAAGGGATGGAACTTCATGGGTTTGCTTCGAAAATGGATTTTGTGTCGGACCCGTTTGTGCAGACTGGTTTGGTTGCAATGTACTCGGCCTGTGGACATATTGAAGATGCACGTTTGATGTTTGATAAAAGGCCAGAAAGAGATATTGTTGCTTGGAATATTATGATTGACGAGTATGGCTTATTTACACACAGGTTGCTTTCTTTCGTACTGTTAGGGTGAATTGTTGATTTAGTTTGTCTATGTTTCTAAATTGTGAACAGTTGTTGCGTGAACGGGCGCTACAACAATGTTCTGCCTTTGATTGAGGAGATGAAGAGATCAAACGTACAACCAGATGAGAAGATCTTTTCAACAGTCGTGTCCGCTTGTGCCCGTGCTATAAATTTAGAATTCGGGAAAGCATTTCATGAGTTCAATACCGAAAATAAAGTTTTCGTTGACTATAACCTGCAATGTGCACTCGTGATCATGTACGCAGGTTGCGGCTCCATTTTGGCCCATGAACTTTGTAATTATTATATTGTATGCCGTAAACTTGCATTTTAGCTCGTTTTTAGGTATTCAAAGTGTAATAAAGTATAGTATGAGTGTATGCATATATGATTAATATATCCTAGTGTTTCGAGACTCGATCTATGTGTATAAAAATGTATTCGACATGTGATTACGGATACCACAAGTATGTAATAAGTATATGTAACAAAATGAATTTCCATTATGATCTAAGCCTCGGATTACAAAATCGGAAATGTATTATGGCTACAATACGATTACAAGTTTCCAAAAATAGAAATACGATTACAACTTTCTAAATAAGGAAAGTACAAAAATGCGAAACGTTACATTATGTGACCCAATATATTTGTCATGTCAGATTATTCTATACGACCCGTATAGAGGGTGTTAAAATAAGATTTTGGGGTGTGCTTTTATTAACACCCTTGATTAAACATGTTGACCCACCAATCTGTTTAATCTAAAAGTTGACCCACTAACCCGCTTAACAAACTTACAACTTGAATACTACTCACCAACCCATTTGACGCATTTAGATAAATGAGTTTAAGAGGTCATGTTTAGGGTACACGACTTTAAGTGTGTAGGTTAAAGTTGATGATTTTGACATGAGTAAAAATATAGGTTGTGTTCTAATTAAACAATTCAACCCAAAACCTGTCAAATATAAAAAAAAAACAAGTAGAAGGATGTGGAATATCATTAAACATAAAAAACCAGTAGATGTTATAAAAGAATGTTGTTTACGTTGTCATATATGAATGAACGAAGAAAGATATTGTTAATCTTTTATGAATAAGTACGGTAATTGAAACCGTAGGAATCTCGCCTCTATATCTTCTCGATGGTTCGCAAAATCATAGAATTGAGGAAACAGGTAATTCTTCAACCCTGCGACAATCTCCTTTTTAGTTTCATATATTGAATTAGTATTTTGTACATGTGTTTCTTGATTTCAGATATTGTGGGTCATGTTGTTAATGATTGATATGTAATGACATTTTGAATCTAGTTTTGTTGTTGTAAGCATTTTCGGTTTCCCTTGTATGCCTTCCAACTGTTTGATCAAATGCCTGGCCCAAAACAATAATGTTCTGTAGTTTAAACTTTCCATTGAAATCACTTAATATACGAGTGTTTTTCATTCAGGACTTGATCCAGCAGAGATTCTAATGATATAGGCTTATTATCAATACAATATTAAATCTACCATGAATGTCATGACCACCATTCCACGGCCCATCATCTCCTCAACCATTCACTAAACCTCTACAACCACCTATTAACCACCCTCTCGGCGTCATCCTCCCTCTCACACCTCAAGCAAATTCATGCCCGAATTATTCATTCGGGCCTTGACCGCTCAAACTCCCTCCTCATCAAACTCCTTATTACGGCATACACATTATCTTCCCCGTCCTTCGACTACGCCCTATCGGTCTTTTACCAAATGCACAACCCAGAACCACATTTATCTAACAAATTGTTACGTGAACTTTCCCAAAGCACCGAACTTGAAAAGGCCCTGTTAGTTTATGCCAAGATGAGGGAAAAAGGATATGTTATTCATAGTTTTAGCCTCCCTCCGCTTTTAAAAGCGTCAACACGAATTTCAGCGTTAAGTGAAGGGATGGAACTTCGTGGGTTTGCTTCGAAAATGGATTTCGTGTCGGACCCGTTTGTGCAGACTGGTTTGGTTGCAATGTACTCGGCCTGTGGGCATATTGAAGATGCACGTTTGATGTTTGATAAAAAGCCAGAAAGCAATATTGTTGCTTGGAATATTATGATTGACGAGTATGGCTTATTTACACACAGGTTGCTTTCTTTCATATTGTTAGCATGAATTGCTGATCTAGTTTGTCTATGTTTCTAAATTGTGAACAGTTATTGCGTGAACGGGCACTCCAACAATGTTCTGCCTTTGATTGAGGAGATGAAGATATCAAACGTACAACCAGATGAGAAGATCTTTTCAACAGTCGTGTTCGCTTGTGCCCGTGCTAGAAATTTAGAATTCGGGAAAGCATTTCACGAGTTGATTACCAAAAATATAGTTTCCATTGACTATAACCTGCAATGTGCACTCGTGATTATGTACGCAGGTTGTGGTTCCATGGACATGGCGGCTAATATGTTAAAAAATTTGTCTCCAAAAAACATCGTTGTTTCTACGGCCATGATTACAGGGTATTAAAAAGCAGGACAGATTGATTCCGGACGGTTGATATTCGATCAAATGACTGAAAAGGACTTGATTTGTTGGAGTGCAATGATTTCTGGGTATGCAGATGGAGTTCCGCTTCAGAAAGCCCTTGAACTTTTTGAAAAAATGCTAACCTCGGGAGTAAAACCCGATCAGGTCACTATGCTAAGTGTTATTTCTGCTTGTGCTAGTCTTGGTGATGTTGATAACGTGATAAAAATCCAATCATATATCGATGAAAATAGGTTTAGTGAAGTCTTACCAGTGAATAACTCCCTTATTAACATGTATGCAAAATGCGGGGAACTCGATAGGGCTAAACAAGTTTTTGATAGAATGTGTAAACGAAACGTTATTACATGGAGTAGCATGATCGGGGCCTATGCGGTTCATGGAGATGCTGTTAATGCACTTGACCTTTTACATGAAATGAAATCCCAGAGAGTCGAGCCAAACAGTGTAACGTTTGTAGGTTTGTTGTACGCTTGTAGCCATGCGGGATTAGTTGAAGAGGGTCGGAAAATCTTTACATCGATGGTTAAAGACTACGACATAACACCCAAACGCGAGCATTACGGCTGCATGGTGGATCTCTACGGCAGAGACAATTTGCTTAAAGAATCTCTTGAGGTTATTGAACAGATGCCTATGGCACCAAACGTTGTCATTTGGGGATCCCTAATGGCTGCTTGTCGAATCTACAACGAGACTGAACTAGGCGAGTTTGCGGAAAAACAGGTTCTTGAGCTCGACCCGTATCATGATGGGGCCCACATTTTTCTATCAAACGTTTATGCAAAAGAAAGAAAATGGGAAAGTGTTGGGGAAATTCGAAAGCTGATGCAGAACAAAGGCGTGGTAAAGCAACGGGGATGTAGTAGAATTGAACTGGATGGGGAGATACATGAGTTTTTAACCGCGGATAAAAACCATTCATGTGGATGAGATATATGAAAAGTTAGACGTGGTTGGGAATGAGTTAGAGGTGGCGGGTTACACTCCAAACATGTCTTGTGTTTTGGTTAATCTGGACGAGGATGAAAAGACAAAGGCGTTATTATGGCACAGCGAGAAGTTGGCACTTTGTTTCGGGTTGTTAAGACAGAAAAGAGGATCTTCCATTCGTATAATCAAGTCTGTGAAGACTGTCATAACTTCATGAAGTTGGCATCTAAGGTTTACGGGATTCAGATTCTCGTACGGGATAGGACTCGGTTTCATCGGTACGAGGATGGTATGTGTTCTTGCAAAGACTATTGGTGACTTTCTTATTATATAACAAAAATCTGAGTATGTCAATGTATTATTATGTGTAATCTTGCATATACAACATATCAAAGCCACCTAGTTTTTGAACATGACTTGATAGTTGATGCTCTCCTCCTTTTCCTCTACTCACTTCTACAGTTCTACTCAGCTAGATGATGTAGCTTTTTGTTACGAATACTATTTATTTTAATATAATTGTTATATTTTGCATATATAATATATTGTCACACCCCAACCGATGGCGGAATCATCGGGGCGCGGCACTAGGCGAATCAGATTGCTCAAGAGAATCCATAACAACTAATTAGCGACAATATTTAACAAGTTCATTATCCCATACTAATAAACAAATATTTCACATATAGTCGTACAGATTTGATGTCTCTAGAACAATACAAATCCGACAACCTAGATTCTTGGGTGAGTTTCTAAAGTATCCCTAGCTTGATTCAAGATAATCTGTGTTTGACCTGCAACATACGTAAAATAATATCAATACAAAATGTATTGGCGACTATACAAGTTTGATATAGCATAAAGTAGAATAAAAGCATTGCGAATTTCCACATACATAAACATGTTACACAACATATAAGCTACAAAACAAAGACTACCAGCTAAGTCCCGAGTTGGCTATGCGGTGTTGTCTTAACTAGCCCCCGTCGGGTGCGAGCCTAGCTATAGTACTATACTAGTTAAGTTGGAATGTCACGAGTAATTGTCCTAGCACATATGTATCAAGCATCACGTATAACTATGTACGACGGTTATTCGCAAGTGATAATAGTTTAGATCGTGTGCTGCGTTTTGATAAGTGTGTTTTCGAAATAAACGTATGTTACACCCCAAAAGTGTTTAAAGCGTTAAAAAAAGGGTCAAGTATACTCACAATGTGCGTTTAACGATTAAGCACAATCTGGATTGGGTTGAAGAAAGTGCGTTGAGTTATCCTGAGCATAAGACAATAGCGTAAGCGTTGAACAACACGTAAAACAGCGTGTTAGGGAGTTAGGTATCGTATGGTGAGTCGAACGGGTGAATACCCATTCGATCAGGTGGTCATCCGAGCGGATGACCATTCGAACGGATGGCCATTCGAATGAGAGGTGAGTGTTTGTAAATTGTTTTGAAACCTTTGAAGTTTGCGTTGTAGTATTAAATCAAGTCATCCGGTCAGATGGTCATCCGGACGGATGGCCATTCGATCGGATGGCTATTCGATCGAGAGTTTGGTAGTTTGAAGTTTTATCAAATTGTTTAAGCATTGAGGGGCAGTCCACCTGGTCGGATGGTCATTCGATCGGATGGCCATTCGAGTGGCAAACCGTTGTTTGAAAACTTGTAAAATTTCCTAAGTTTTAAGTTTAACGGAGATGACGTGACGACGAGTCTGCGACGGAAACAGACCAGACTCAGTTCATTCGATCGGACGGGAATCACCCCATTCGATTGTACTCACCGTTCTTTTGACGAAGTTTCATTGCAATTGCAGCAGTAATGACAAAACACCTATTACGAAAAATAGGTTCATTAATATACTATTTAAATTACCAGATTTTCCCTACATAACGGAATCGTTGACTACAAAATCAAACAGCCTAGAACCAGATTTTAAAGATCAAAACGCTAAGAGGAAGCTAAACAGTCGTCGATGTGTTTGAATCTGAAAGCAACCGATGAGATAACTGTTAATGGGGTTTTTAGTTTTAAAGAGGCAATTTTGTCTTTATCTAAAATGTTAATAAGAGAGGGGAATGTATGCAATTTTAGTTTTGGATTAGGTATATATGCAATTAAGGGTGTTTTCTAAGGGGAAATATGCAATTCTCCCTTTGTCAAAAATTCAACAATTGTCAACAAACAATATTTTTATAATTTTCATCAATCGCCAAAACGTAAATCATCACTAATGTATAAACGTTATGTAACCGCTAAAGGTTCGAGCTCGATTCGCGTAAAGTGTAGTGTAAAACAACGAAATTAAAATTTGTTTCGTTTAAAGTTTACCGGGTCTTGTGTTGACCGCGTTTGTCCGACAATTGACTGGAGTTGACCGACACTCGAACCAAACTTCTGTTGATTATCCTTTGACTAACCGTTGACTGTGTTGACCAAACCGCACCCAAAACTGACCCGAGCTTAGGGGTGTTCAAAAAACTCGTGGCTCGCAGCTCGCTCGAAACTCGCTCGAAGAAAGCTCGGCTCTAAATTGGCTCGGTTGTAAACGAGCCAGCTCGGCTTGGCTCGGCTCGGTAAATGAGCCGAGCTCGAGCTTGGCCTGGCTCGGCTCGTGAGCTCGTGAGCTGGCTCGATAAGGTTTACATCTTTCATTTTTTTGTCCCACATCGCTTAGAATACAAAAACTAAGGGAGTATCTCCCCTATAAAAGAAGGTAAAGACAATATACAAAGTGAATTAACTATTTATACTTGCATATTTAGCCATATGGTTAAATTAAATGGCAATTATGGCTCTTAGTCTATGAAGAAATTCATTTTTAAGGGCTTTTTAAGTAGTAAATTTTGTGGTTCTTTGTTAGTTCGAGCTAGATCGAGCCGAGCCGAGCCGAGCTAGCTCGAATTCTAATCGAGTCGAGCTCGAGCCTCAAATCTCAGCTTGATTTGAAATTCGAGCTCGAGCCGAGCCAGCTCGAATCGAGTTCGAGTCGAGCTCGAGCTGGGTCTAGCTCGGCTCGGCTCGTTTACAGCCCTACCCGAGCTGTCCTGTTGCCTGCCTTTGACTCAGTTGACCCGGCAATTATGGCTCTTAGTCTATGAAGAAATTCATTTTTAAGGTCTTTTTAAGTAGTAAATTTTGTGGTTCTTTGTTAGTTCGAGCTAGATCGAGCCGAGCCGAGCCGAGCTAGCTCGAATTCTAATCGAGTCGAGCTCGAGCCTCAAATCTCAGCTTGATTTGAAATTCGAGCTCGAGCCGAGCCAGCTCGAATCGAGTTCGATCCGAGCTCGAGCTGGGTCTAGCTCGGCTCGGCTCGTTTACAGCCCTACCCGAGCTGTCCTGTTGCCTGCCTTTGACTCAATTGACCCGGACCCAGACTGAGTTGACTCGTTTTGGTAGTGTGTTGACCGAGTTGACCTGAAAACCCGCATCACGATTCTGATCAGCTGGCCGAACCCGTCATCTTGTCACACCCTGACTTTTGCGGAAGCGTGATTATGTGTGACTTGCTTAATATCATTGCATTCAACCATAACAAACAACTATATGATAAAACCAAGATGTTCATCCATTGATTAAGTTTTAAAACATCACAACAACATTGTTTTAGAATCCAAACATAGACTTCAAATCCAAATTACAAACCATGCAATTTGTTTTAGAGTTCCAAAAGGACTCGACAAAAGACATTAATAAAACTAGGCTTGAGATATGTATCCTATCCAGGATAGAATACACACTCCAAACCATTCGACACCGGATGACATCTTTTATTCCAAACAACACTTGAAAACTTCAACGCCCGCCAGATCCATACTTAGTTTCCTGAAATACATGAAGTTTGAAAACATCAACAAAAGTTGAGCGAGTTCATGTGTTTAGTGTGTGAGCTCGAATAAACTTTGTAATCATTATAAGTAAGTATATAATTGTGAACCCTGTATGAGAGAGAATATGAACAGATCGATTAATGGTTTGCAAGGCCATTAATATGTGTGCAACGGCGTAGGAAGGCTCAAACCTTTGCGTATTTCGTACTGGGCCACCCGGCTGGAATGACATATTAACCACATGCGGCCAACTCGCGGACCTATGGGTGGGCTCGCAACACCCAAATAGATCTATCACTCATGCCCCTCGGTCCTTATAATAGGATTAATGGTCTCAAGTTAACGCCTACCCATTCACATGATCTAACAGTTCATTTCTTGACTAAGCATGCCATTTGTAATCGTAATCATTTGTAACATGTATTTCACCCCCGAAGTTATAAAACTGAAAACAGTTAAAAAGAAAAGGGGGACATGAACTCACAGTTTTGCGTTCTTCAATCCGACTGTAACTCAAAGTTTCCTCTGGTGTACACGACTACCTACAACGTACTATGGTCTATTAGACGAGCGGGTCGTGCCTTGACTTAGTATTAATTCGTGTCTTTGAGTTAAGTTTCATTGTGTCTTTAATATTATTCCAAGTTATATAATTATTTGTTAAAATAATAAGTATTTTAACTTAAATTATATTTATTAAATTTTGGAATAATAGTTAATAATATATTTTAGCTTGTTACTTTTTATGTATTTATACGTGTATATCCTTCCCAAGGATGGATGTATTTGTATTCGTATTCTTATCCTTGTATATTCTTGCCATGTATTGGTGTCGTATTCCGGAGTGTATTTATACATACGAAAATACGTATTTTTATTGTGTTTATTAAGTATCCTTATACTTAATTTTTGTATTAACTTTCCCGGAATAATATTTCTAGTAAAAATACATCAATATATATTTCCAAATATATATTTTAAGAAATATTACTTAGAAAAATTATTTATAATTTTTCCTTTGGCAAAAATAATTGTATTTTAATGTAGTTTCCAAAAATATTATATCTTCAAGTCCAACTTAGAAAATATATATAAATCCATCTTTCATCCAACAATAATATATTTCAAGTTTATTTAAGAAAATATTTTTTCTCCAAAAAATAATGTATTTCATGTTCATTCAAGAAAATATATTTTCTTCCCAAAAATAATATATCTTCTAATAAGTCCAAGGGGGAGGGCTTAGTGGAAAACCCAATCTTTTTTAAAAAACTATGCAAACTCAATACCATCCATTGATTATGTTTCATCACACTTGATCAATGGCTCTCATAATTTTGGTAACAATTAGATTTAAAAGAAATGTAATAATACACATTAGTCAACTAGAAGGGCATTTTGGGTAGTATATTCCTTCTCTTTCCACTGTCTAGTCCTATTATTTTTAATGCACCTCTCTTTCTCTCTCTCCATAACCAATTCAAAATCACAATCTCAGCTCTCTCAATTCCCTCTTTCCCATGACTTTCCCTTCTCTCTACACAACACTTACAACCTGCAAGCCTAAAGTGAGAGTGAGAGCCGTGAGAGTGAGTACCAGAGAAATCGAAAGAGAAAGAGAGGTCCAGAGAAATCAAAAGAGAGAGAGAAAACTGGTGGGTTTCCAGCCACCCACGGCAGCAGCAGCGCTGTGGCGGTGGTGTTGTTGACCGTTATGGTTGGGGCAAGGGAGGCGGTAGATGCACGATGAGTGAGGCACGATGGTGGTTGGTGGAAGGTGGTGGCAGGTTCATTCTGGGTTGTTGGTAGTTGATAGCGGCGACAGTGGGTGGTTGTAGAAGGTGGTGGAGGGTGGGTGGGTGGTTGGTGGCGCCGGAGTTCGAAACGTCGTCGGAGTCAAGATCTAGTAATGGTTAATGTTCTCTCTCTCTCTCCTCTCCTCTGTCTTCAATCAAGATCTAGTAATGGTTAATGTTCATGTATTTTAAATAAATCGAAAACTTTAGGATGAGATTTTTGAACGGGATTTTTTGTTGGTTTGGTTGCTTGTTTGGGGATTTTGATCTTAACAATAATTGTTTTTTTTTTTGTTGGTTTGGTTGCTGGTTTAGGCTTTTGATCTGAACAGTAAGGGTTTTTTTTGTTGGGTTGTTTGATTTACAGAAACAGACCCATAACATGTGTTAAGCACCTGTTAGAATAATATATAACGTGTGTTGATTTACAGAAACAGATCCATAAAGATATTCAATTGACAAGCTGGATGGATGCGGGGATATTGAATAAGTCAAATCTTTTGGGAAAGAAGTTTTCGTTCGTTTATAACATGTGTTAGTGGTTCATGCTGTAACAGATCCATAAAGAAGTTTTCATGCAGTAACAAGTTTTCGTTCGTTTATAACATGTTTTGCACATTTTGGAATGTATAACATGTGTTAAGCCTCTGTTATAATCTTTTTGTAACCTGACATGTATTCATGTATAAGCTAGTGGTTTACAAAACACCATGATGTGTATATACTGATCTAACATGTTTTACAATTTGTCTGTTCGGAACATGTAATTGATTAACATGTGACAAGGGTGAAAACAGTCGACGGGGGCGATGAGTTTAATGGTGAGCTTAGTTAATATCGTAATCTTGTTGTAACCCCACTTGTATACATATGATAACATGTAAGCATCCATTATAACCCGACTTGTATTCATGTATATCAAAAGTGGTTTGCAAAACACCATGATGTTCATATACTGATCGTAACACGTGTACAAGTTAATATGGAACATACAAGTTAATATTGTAACACCATATACCTGGGATAACATGTGTTAAGCCTCTGTTATAATCTTGGTTTAACCCAACATTGTGTCATGTATAAGCTAGTGGTTTCTAAAACACTATTAACTTGTATAATCTTGGAACATACAAGTTAATATTGTAACACCGTAACCCGACTTGTACTCATGTATATGAAAGTCACATCCTTTGGGAAAGAAGTCTTCGTTCATTTATAACATGTGTTGGTGGTTCAAGCTGTAACAGAACACCATGATGTAACCTGACATGTGTTCATGTATAACATGTGTTAAGCCCCTGTTAGAATGATATATAACGTGGGAAAGAACTCTTCGTTCGTTTATAACATGTGTTTGTTTTGCACATTTTGGAATGTATAACATGTGTTAAGCCTCTGTTATAATCTTTTTGTAACCTGACATATATTCATGTATAAGCTAGGGGTTTACAAAACACCATGATGTGTATATACTGATCTAACATGTGTTACAATTTGTCTGTTCGGAACATGTAATTGCTTAACATGTGACAAGGGTGAAAACAGTCGACGGGGGCGATGAGTTTAATGGTGAGCTTAGTTAATATCGTAATCTTGTTGTAACCCCACTTGTACACATTTGATAACATGTAAGCATCCATTATAACCCGACTTGTATTCATGTATATGAAAGTGGTTTGCAAGTTAATATGGAACATACAAGTTAATATTGTATAACGTGTGTTAAGCCTCTATTATAACGTGTGTTAAGACTTCCAGAATGGATGCATAAACTCCAATAGTAACTTAATAACATAGTATACCTGATATAACGTGTGTTAAGCCTCTTTTATAACGTGTGTTAAGACTTCCAGAATGTGTTAAGTCCATACCGTTTTAACATCATGTACTAGACAAAACAAAATAAGAGTCTCACATTACATATTACTAGTAAACGAAAATACATAGCACTAAGAAAATGGTGGAGCTTCCTTTGAAAATCCGCCTTAGCTTTTCAGCGGCTACCTTTGCTGCCTTAGCTTTTCAGCGGCTACCCTTGCTTTATTGTATGGGTCGGTCTTGAAACGGTTTGTAAACATGTGGGTGTGCGTATGCCAGGGAAGTTATAAAAAAGTGTTTTCATGTCACATGTTACACGTGTTACGTTGTACATGGGTTTCATGTCACATGTAACACATGCATGTCCGAGAAGTTCAACCTATAACACGTGTTAGTTGTGTTGTGCTGTAACATAAACATGGTCATGATCCTTGAGCATCTGATCCACGTTTGACGAAACCAACGGTCCCGAGAATTGGATCTTATTTCTCTTGAATCCATCACCGTCCTAATAACAAAAAGATAAGATAACCGTTAAGTCGTTAACCAGACATAAATATTAACACATTCATAGCCAGAATTTTTTTTTTCTCAGATAACATCACAAAAACAATTACTATTCAGATCAAAAGCCCCAAACAAAGCAACCAAACCAACAAAAAACAGTTACTATTCAGATCAAAAGCCCAAACAAGCAACCAAACCAAGCACAACTTTTTAACACAAAAATAAAAATCTGCAAATTAATCTTACACAACTGAAACAACAACTAACAAAGTACATAGAACTAAAAACCTGCAATTAATTCATCATACCCTAATACATGTCTCTAATACATCGTCATACCCTAATATATGTCTCTATAACATGTTACTATGGTTTAGCTGTGAAACAGGAGTTCAGACTATAACACGTGTTACGTTGGTTGTGCTGTAAGAAAACTTGGCTTAGCTGTGAAACAGGAGTTCAGACTATAACACGTGTTACGTTGGTTGTGCTGTAAGACAAACTTGGCTTTTCGTTTCTAAAAACAGATGTGCCGATTATTAGACATCTAAAATTCAGCAACTAAACAAAGTACACATAACTAAAAACAACAAGATTACACGTTAAATACGAAACATTAACGGTCTATAATTTGTAATCTATACGAACATTAACGGTTGTTCGTGTTTCACAATAACGGTTGGAATTATAAAAACTGTAATTTGTAATCTATAAGACACATTAACGGTCTAATTACGAACATTAACTATTATACTTGGTGTTCGTGTTTCAAAACCCATATTCTATAATCGGCTGAAAAGAAAAAAACTATTGAAGCAAACAAGCAAGATAAAAACGTGAGCATTAATAGACTTGTTGTTCGTGTTTCACATTAACGAGATCCCCCTAAATCATCATATCCAAACAACAAACAAAAACCCACAATGCAATAATCAAATCAAGAAACTAAATCAAGATTACCTCATCGCAAAAATCACCACAAATATCGGACCCAAATCGAATCAAAAAATAAAAAAGGAAGAAACTTTATTCACACCCCTGTTGGTAGCACTAAGAAAATGGTGGAGCTTCCTTCGACATCAGTGACCCTTGAGCAGTAGTTGATGATGGCAACATTCAGATCTAGTGCCATTTTGAGTTAAATATATTCAGTTCCACATCTGAATATAGGAACTGAATATATGGGTTGGGGTTGGGGGATGGCGGTGGTGGAGGGGCAGTGGTGGCAGTGGTGGGGGGTGTGCAGCGGCGGTCGGCCGACGGTGGTAAAGGTGCAACGGTGGTGGGGGTTGTGCAACAGGGTTGGAGGTGTTTACGGTAATGCCGGAGGTACAATACAGATGGTGGTGCGGTGGTGATGATGGTGGTGGTGCGGTGGTGATGGTGGTGTGGTGGAAGAGAGAGAGGTGTATGATGAGAGAGAGATTTGATGAAGGGAGAGGAAGAAACTAATCAGATTAAAAGAAGAGAGAGAGGTTTGGGAAGATAAATGAGAAATAAATGTTGTCAAATCATAGTACACAAAAGTCAAGATATCTTTTTGAGTTGGGTAGAGTAAAAAGACAATCCTACCCTTCAAAGCTCTAAAAGCATATGTTGATGTGGAGCAATCTAGGCCACAAGTTGAGTTTGCAAAGTTTTCTAAAAATCAAGGGTTTCTTGTGTAGCATTGCCCTAAGTCCAAGAATATATATATATATTTACTTACCAAAAATAATATATTTTCTCCTTGTCAAAAATATGATATGTTTTGTAATAATTGTAAAAATCATATTTTTGTTTCCTTGGTGTCCAAAATACTTATTACCAAAATATACTTATGAAAAAAAATTTCAGAATATTTTTGTGAGTTGTATTCCTTTGTTCGGTTTCTCCAATATTGTGGGTATAATTTTTATATTTATTCCTTGGAATTTTGGTAATATTTTGGATTGTAATTTTTTGTATTTTGATGAGTTATATTATTTCAAGTCCTAAAATAATATAACTAATACACATAATATACAAATAATCACACACATGGTGACATCTAAATATATATTTTCCTAAATACATATTTAGTCACTTTTATTTATAAAAACCAACCTCCAATATTTATAATTTTTGTAACAAAAATTATGGCAAACTTTATGTGAAAATTCATGGTTAAAAATATACTTGTAAATATTTGTTTAAAAATATTTCTCTAAGTGTTTAATTTTTAGAAAAATTTTGTCATAGTTCCCCCCCTAAAAATGGAGGTTTCCATGCCTTCAAGGCATATCATTTTCTTTTGTAAATCAACACAATCAACAACAAATCAATCTTCACTTACCAATTTGCCAAAAACAAGCATAAACTACTACCTCATGAACTTGAAAATTTATAAAAATGTGTAGTAACTTACTAGTATATTTAGTAAGTCTAGTTACCCTTTAAAGTGTGGTTGTTTATTTAAAAACTTCATTCTTGAGGAAATTAGATCTTCACAACTTGTAATTAATTTTTCTAAAAATGTTTCTTCTTGGATTTTTCTTGTTAAATACATGATCCTAAACTTGATTAACCATTAAAAACGTGGTTTATTTATTTAAAAACCAAGATTAAGTAAACTTTGTATTTTTAACTTGATTTCTTGAAAAACCATTCTTGAAATCATAGATTTACAAGACTTTATACACACTATGATCATCACTTAACAAGAAAACACTTATTCTTTCAAGTTCATGATTCTCATGAGGATGATCTATGGATCTTTAACATTTTCATCATCTCATCTTGCTAGATTATGTTTTTAATCATTATCTAGCAAGATCACATGATGATCTACATCCATGACATGAGTAAACAACAATCAACAAGCATAACAACACATAAACATCACGATTTATTATGATTTTAAGCTTATGTTCAAGTTTCAAGTTCAAGATTCTTAGTGTTCTCTAATATTAACAACTTGTATCTTCTTTTAACCTCCAACATAAGATGCAAAATGAAAAGTATAGTGTCCTTACTACTAGCTCAAGGCTAGGGATGATCACTAGATGAAATGGAGTGGATAAAAGTACAAGAGAAAGGTCCTTCAACTTCCACAAGCTCCAAGCTTCCTAATTATGCTAGAGACACCTTGTGAACACCTTAGAATGGAAGAGATTGAAGTGAAAATGGGTGGTAGTGAGTGGGTGTGCTTGACCATAGGTTATGGAGGGGAAGAAGAAGAAATAATTCAAGTGTGGTGTGTGTTGAAGAATGATGGTTTAAGTCCTAAAGGTTAAACTTATAATACTTCCACAAATTTTAGTCTAATGGTTTATGTGTCTTTAAAGATGAAACACAATCTAATTTAATAACCAAATAAAATCTACATGTGGGGGCCACATGTAGGCCGTAGGTATGGGGGGGTATAGAGTTGGAATGTAATGGTAGTTAGATTATCTAGTCCAAATCCAAGTGTTTAGTTAGGGTGCTTAGTTACTAGTATGTTATATAGTGTGTTATGATGTTCGGGGACCATAACTAGCTTGGTAATGTTAAAACAATGCTTCTAGTGAAAATTTGGTGTTTCAGGTAGTGTCCGGTTGTTCGGTTGGTTACCAGTTCGTTAAGGTGTTAAACTACGCAATTTAGTGTGCTTTATGTTACCTTTTGTGACAGTTTTGATTCCCGACACTTAGGAAAGCATTCAGGACCATTTTACCATATTTCTGCATGATATTAGAGTGCTTAAATGCTGGATTTTGTTGATTTATGCAGAATTCTGCAGTTTATGTAAGTTTAGGCACTTCCCGGCACTTAAACTATCACTAGGAAGGCAGTTTTGTGATCCTTACTTTCCTACACACTATACTAGTGTAATACTTGGTTTCTGACTCATTTTGTGTCTCAATACAATGTCTGTCTATGTACTGAACTCCGTCAGTATTTTTCTGATTTCTCTGATAATTGTGCTAACTGTGTTTCGTGCATTATTTGAATCAACAAAGTCCCTATGCAATAATGATATGACATTAAGCAATATATGATGCACATGTATGTGTATGGCAATAATCAGAAAGTAATTCAAGTCATTAATTGAAATTCAGCACAGTCATTAAGCACTAATCATTGTTTAATAATTGTACGGATACCCAGAATTTTGACGATTATCACACATCTAGACCGAACATGAATCACCTGAAACTGATCTGAAGTGTGAACCTCTAGAATCGTGACTCAAATACAACTCGAACTTGAAATAAAATAACCATCTCTGAACTTGAACCAAACACCCAAACTAGTGCCTGACTGAACCGAATCAACATAATCACCACTGCCGTCGTCGGTTCCGGCCACCATCGGCCACCACAGCCGTCACGTCACCTGAAACACCACCCAAAACATGCCGGAAAACATAGATCGGGCCGGATATTGAAAGATCTGAAAGAAAAGGAGAGTAGTCGAAGGTTTTACCGGAAAAAGTCTCGAAACTGCGGCTGCTGCAGGTCCATACTGCCCTCATCGTTGCTCAATTCGAAAAACCATCACCGGAATCGGGTTCGGGAGGTGCGTTTTAGGGGGGGTACGCCACTAAACAATCGTCGGAAAACGACCTCCACCGCTGACAAAGCGGCGGCGGCGCTGAAAGTGCTGCCGGAACAGAAGGGGTGTTTTGTGGTGCGCGTCTTGGCCAGAGAAGGGAGGGCGCCGGCAAACACGTGTCACCGGAGTTTTTAGGGATAGATTAGGGGTAACTAGTATATCAGATAAGATAAGGGATGAGATGTTGAGATGGTTTGGGCATGTTAGGAGGAGACAAACAACAACCACAATTAGAACTGAGGAAACTCTTACCGTGGAGGGAAAGAGGAGTAGAGTGTTAGGATCGGAGGCTCTAGTGATTATGCTTGTTTGTAGAATTTGAACAAATCAAATAGAAATGAACAGAGTTTAAGTGCAGCGGAAATGAACAACAAACTTTGTAAATACAATCAAAGAGAGAAACAGTTTTGATAAACACATGTTTGACATTAAGTCAAAAGATTTACATTACGAATCAAAAGATTGCAAACATGCTTACAAACTAAACTCCCCCTCAGCCTGATACTCCATGGTTGGTTGCACAAGATGAAAGGATTGAATTGAGGAGAAGAACTCGCTCAAAACGATCAAATGTAACAGTACAGAGTACTGCTCCATTTATAGACAAGCCAAACCACTGAGGCATCTCAGCTGACGTCACCATGAAAGCGACGTCTAACAGCCTAACAACCTGTAACAACTATTCTTATACAAACACTGCTAATCCTAACCACTGACAATGTATAAAACAGATGACAAGCTAAACTACTGTTCTCTTTTTACATCAGTGCTTTCCTCAAGGTTGATCAGTCCTTGATTGGGCAGTGCTTTGTCATCAGTAGATTTTACCAGCAGTGTTTACTTCTCAGCAGTCCTCTGGGCTTCATCAGAAGTTAGAAGAACAACAGCTGTTGTATGCGGACAGGGGATAGAGGACCATCAGATGTTATAATCACTTTCAAGGGAGAAGACTTAGTGTAAACAGCTGCTTATTGTGAATCCACTGTTGTGAACCAGTTTTGGCTTTCATTATCTGTTCCTCTGGTAGGGTTCAATCCCAACAATCTCCCCCTGGAACAGATAATGCCAAAACACTTCATTATTTTGGATATTTATTCCTCATCAGAAGTTCACTAGCTTATCTTTTAAATTCTTCTTCAAAATCTTTGGAACTTATGTCATCCTCATCCCTGCACAATGAAAGTTCAAGGAGATCTCGTAGATCTTCAACACCAAGGCTCAGTGCTTCTTTCCTTGATATGTACTTCATTTCACCATTGGATCTGACCAGGGTCAATACATGGGTCTTTTGATCAGAGAGCCACTTTAGTACTTTTGAACCCAATGGGTTTCTTGGGAGAGATTTATTTTCAGATGAGCTTGGAGATTTTGTCCTTGAGAAAAATTGTAAAGAAGTATCCTGAACTTCAGACATTCGTTTAAAAGCCTCTTCTGTGACTTCATTTGCTGCAGCTATGTCTTCTGCAGCTTCTTGTTCAATCAGCTCTTGCCTTTTTCTTTGTTCAAGTTCAGTGTCTGAGATATCTGCTGCAGGTTTGGTTAATACCTTTTTGACAAGGTTTTGAAGGCTCACTGAGCTCCCTTCTTTTAGATCCATTTTCTTGATGGCTTCTGTGAAGTACTCAGCTTCCTTTTCTTTTTCTTCTTCACTGGTCAGCAGTTTTCCTTTTTCTGGGTTTTCCACAAGGATAAGGTTATCTGCTGATGTGAGCAATGTTTTAAGAGCATCAATCTGCTGTTCTAGCTTTTTGTAGTCAGGCTTCTTAGAAGTGTCTGAGACTGTTATTCTTCTTTTCTTAAGCCTTTCATAAGCTTCATCGGTATACTGCTTTGTCCATTTTGCTATGGCTTCAGCAGTATCCACCTTAGCATCTATCAGTTCCTGTTTTTTCTTTTTGTATTCGGATGTAAGATCAACAATGAGCTTTTTATATTTGTTCCAATTTGGAGCTGTCTTCTTCTTTCTTGGATCATTTTTAATCCTTTCAATTCTGTTTGCTTCATGCTTTAAGGCAACCATTGGCCATTCTTCAAATTGGTTTTCTTCAGCTTGATAGAATTTTTCTTTCATGATGTATGCAAGATAACTTTTTCTCATTTCTTTTCGTTGATCTGCTTTTTCTTTGCTCAGATCTTGTGCATAGTTTTCCATCAGCTTGACTTTTGTGAGCAAAAATTCCAATTTTTCAGAAATGGCTTCATCACCTTGATCTTTGCATTCGAGTTTAACTCTAATCTTTGCTTGCCTTGCTTTCATCTCGAGATATTCATCCATGTCTTCTGGGACTATGAAGCCTAGGAGAGAAGGAAATCTTCTTTTTGAAGGATCATCCTCGGTGTAAAATTGTCTCATCTCATTTTTTACAGCTTCTAGTTCAAGTGGATATTTTGCAGCAACAGGATCATATTTTTCATCAGTTGCCTGAGTTGTTTTTCTTTTTCTTGAGTAAAGTCTTTTTGGAGAAGGGGGTTTTGGTTGTGATGTAGGAAGTTTGAGAGAAATGGTGGATGGTTGACTGACAGCTGTTGAAACAACTGGTGTTTCATCCTCTGTTGTCATCACAACTACTGATGTGTCAGTAGATGTCTTCTGCTTTTGAGCAGGGGTTGAAAGCGGTGAAGTTGTTTTTGGTGGTGGTGATGGAGAATCATCATCAGGAATAAAAATCCTTCTCCTTTTTATTGTAGGAGAGGCTGATGATGTTTTGGGTGGATCAGTGGTTTGAGTGGCAGTGATTTGTGATTGACTAACAGGTGTTGAAACAACTGGTGTTTCAACCACTGTTGTCATTACAACAGATGTTGTAACATCTGTTGTCTTCTGCTTTTTGGCAGGAGAAGATGGTGGTGAGGTTGTTTTTGGTGGTGATGGTGGTAGTGGTAAGGCAGTGGTTGTGGTGTGTGTTGAAGTGGTGTGCGTTGAAGTGATAACAGATGTTGAAACCTCTGAAGTACCAACAGGAGTTACAACAGCTATTTGGATGGAGGTTTGATGTTGGTGGCTTTTGGATGGTGGTTTAGGAGTATGCTCTGTGAGTCTGGATGGTGTGGACTTGGGTTCCCTCACTTTTCTAGTGGGATTTCTTTTTAGCTCAGGATTTTGAACATCCTTTAGCCCAGAACAACCCTGCGCATTCAGCTCCATGTAAGCTCTTTTCTCCTCATTCCACCTTGACATATCCTTTGCCGCTCTATCCCTTTTTACACTTGCTATTCCTTCATCAAGTGCTTCTTGGGTAACATCAACCTTTTTACTACCATCTGGCACAGGAATTTTTCTGGTCATTGAATCCCTTTCTGGTTCAATGTAGAGACCATCATCTATTCCCTTCCTTTTCCACTCTTGAATTTTCTCCCCCTTTTTGGCATTATCTGGAGGAAGTTGATCAATAAAGAGAACAGTTGGAGGAGCAGCGCCAGTGGTTTCCAATAACTGGGCCTTGATTGCCTTAATGTCTGCTTGAGTATCTTTAAATCTTGACTCCACCATGTTTGTCAGCATTTTTACATGCATTTCATGCTGCTGATCAGCCATTTATTTTTGTTTTTCAAGCAGGGGTTGAAAAAGATTCCAGAGCTCATTTGCAGCAAGTGCTTGTGGTGGAGCAGGTGCTTGAGTTGGAACAGCAGTGGATTGTGCTTTTTGAGCTTTTAACAGCTGTTGCACCATATCCTTTATTTCAGTAACTGATGTTTCAAGTTTTTCAACTCTGCCCGTCAATTCCTGATATTTTGAATCATCACCCAAATTAATGGGATCACCACCTGAAACCCCACCAGCAGTGGTTGTATCAATGTTTGACTTAGGAACTGAGTCCCAAAAGTCATCCATTGATGCCCCTTGTTCTCGGTATTGGGGACTTCTTTCTTCAGCACTTGATAAACCTTTGATGGTACTAGTGGTCAAAATAACTTCACTAGTGGTTATCAGTGGAGCTATAGAAGAAATTGCCTTCAAGGGAGTCTGACTGATGAAACAACTGTCCAAATGTAGATCAGTTGATCCAACATTTGTAGTTGCTGCTCCACTTGAACTACTGACAGGAGTTACTTGTAACTCCTGCAGTGTAACCTCCTCAAATGTTGCTGGGATAGCAGAGGTATATGCATCAGACCCAGTCACTTGTTGGAGTATACTCTCAGTAATAGGTGATAGAGAGGAACTGGTTTGTGTCTGAGCTATATCAACTGCATGCAACAAGGGTAATATGGATGGTGGTAGTGTGAGGGGTGAAGATAAAGGAGTTGAAAGAGACATGTCCTTGGGATCAAGACTGAGGAAGATGGATCCGAGTGGATTCAGAGCTTCATAATGTGGGGTCCCTATGCTTACAACCTGATCCTTTTGTGAGGATGCAGGAGGAGTTTGAGGTAAGGGTGGAGATCTTTCTACCAACTGCTGTGAGGAAGTAGCAGCAGTGGTTTGTGATGACTTTTGTGTCGTCACTGGCAGTTGCTCTGGGATCTCATCTTCCAGAGTTGCCTTTTTCTTGGGCTTGGTGGGCTTTTTGTATGATTTCTTTTTGGTCTTTTTGTTGATGTCAGGTGTGGGTTTCAAAGCAGTGGTTGTGCTGCTATGATCACCTGGAGCAGTGGGCTCAACAGTAGATGCCTGAGAAGCAGTGGTAGCTACTAAAATTTGCTCAGGCACCTCTGCTTTTGTTTTTATAGGTGCCATCATTCTGGAAAATGTTTCAGTTGTTAAACCTTTTATTTGAAAATAGACACCTTGTTTGAGCAAATTTTCATTTTCTTTTCCAAATTTTTGTTTAAAATAGTAGCTTAGAAACCTTGGAAAAAGTAGAAATGCTTTGCTATCAACATTTTTTACCAAATCATCAAAAATCTCGGGGGAAAGTTAAAATTTTCATTGTTTAAAATAGCATAACCCAGGCATTGTATTTTTGAAGGTATTTCATTGAAAGCAGTTGTTTTATTAGACACACATCAACAGTGTGTGGAATAAAAATCTAGATGCAGAAGGAAAGAAACCTTTTTGTAAGGTATCCTTCTTTGGTTGTTCTGCATATCCTCTTTTTAAGAAATCAGTTTTCAACTCGGTTTTATCAAAGGAAGTTTTACCTTTCTGATCATCGAGTTTAAAGACTTCTGAGATTGATTGCGGAGTAATTTGAATCGCTTTACCCTGTATCGAGGAGTTGATGGCTACAACAATGTCTTCTTGTTTTTCAAGAGTAGCATTTTTCCAGAACTCTCTCTGGGTCTGTTGGTAAATGGGAGCATCTGCTATCAACAAAGTTTTGTACTTTGATTCAGATAATGTGTCGATGATGGAATCGAAAGTATGATTGTTTGTGGGTTTTGTGAGTAGACCCAAATAGTTGTGAGGGGATTTGTAAGGTATTTCAATGGGTTTCGCGGCCGTTTGAGCGACCTCTTTGGAAGATGATGATGATGATGATTTTGACTTTGATTTTGATTTCGTTATTTTGATGAAGAAGAACAGAGAATGATTTGGGATGAAGGGTTGAAAACTGCTTTGAGAAGAGAATTTTAGAATTCAATTCGACAGTGTAAAACCCTGTTTGGGGGTTTTGATCAGGGCTTTATTAAGGGAAAAAGTGAGTGCTGATGTGGCAGCAGTTACAAAGATCTAAGGGCTAAAAACTAACCACGTGCCAACCTCTGATGATATGGATGGAAAATGGAGGACAATTGTTTTGAGAGCCACTGATGAAACAAACATCAGTGGTTACAACGGTAATAATGTGATAACAGTGGATGGTTTTTACTATCAGTGGATAGCATACCAGTGGATAAGACACTGATTTTGAGCATCAGTGCTTGAGAAAAAAAATGAAGTATCAGTAGCTGACTTTCAGCAGTGGACAGTATTTAGGAAACAGATGTTTGAGCAAAAACAGTGGTTAGGGGTAAGGTAATGGTAATGATTTGAAAGACTAGTATGACAGCAACTGTTTTGAGAATTTTCATTCAAGGTTTTGCCACATGTCATTTACATATTTTGAAGCTATTACGACTTCCTGACAGTGGTTTAGTACCCCAGATGATGTAAACTTTTTACTAAGGCTACTCATTTTTGCTATAATTTCTTAATTAAAACATGAGTACCCAAGTATTTCAGGATCTGTTAACAATCAATCTTTTACCCAGTGTAAAAACAAACTTGAGTATGACATGACCTTGACACGTGTACCATTTCCTTTTGATCTATTTTGAGGATAATATAACCAAAAAAAATGTCATATATCCTGACAGGAGATTGAAACTTTTACTATCAAAAACCAGTAAAAAGATCAAAATATATTATTCTAAAGAAAAATGAAGAATGATATATCCTGCTTTATTTGAGAAAATCCTTTTCCAGAAAAAGAAAAAAAATTAAAGGATTCTCTGAAACAGCACCAAAAGGAACTGGTATAATTTTAATAAAACATACAATCATCTCATACACAAGTTTATGAAAATGGTCAGTGGTTTGTCAACAGTGGTATGAAATTTTAGATACATTTTGACCACTGTTTGGTACCATTTTCTTGTTGATAGATTGCCAACAAAATGAGGACACAAGATCACATGAGTTTTTGAAAACCCTGTTATAGACTTTGTTACCATGTGATGACTCTGAAAATTCGTCTAGTCCTTTTGTAAGTTTATTCACTGGAAATACTCTTGTTACCTGAACTTCTCCTGACTCAATGAATGCATACAATTTCTTTGATGACCATTTTTACCCCAATTTTTGACTCTTAAATGTTTTATATTTATACTCTTTTTCTTTTGACTTCAAAAGTTTTGAGATAAACACACTTTTTGAGTTTTTGTGATTTTCCTTCTTCCCTTTTTTTTACCCTTCCCATTCATAAGTAATGAAATACTTACTGGGAGATCTTTATTGAAGAAATACTTAATCCAGAATCACTTTGCAGTAATGTTTTTTGAGAGAACTGGTCATATTTGCATAAGTTTTCAACCAATCTCACATTACATATGATACGGACTATATTGACTCCAGATTTTCTTAAAGTATTTTTAACAAAGTTGATTTGTTCCTCTTGAGGATCTCAACCTGTTTTTCAACACATAAGATCAGATGACTAAAGTTTTAATTTCCCTCTTTTTACGTTAGCAAAAACACTGATGTTTTTATGAACATAGGTTCTTGTTAATCTGAGGTTCATACTTCAGTATCTAATATAATGAAAACATTACAAATTTCATAACAACAGTTGAAATCAATTCTGAAAAGAACTAATACCATAGTTTAATAGACATGTTTTCAGATCTGAAAACTATGAGTGACTTGTGCATGATATCACTTGTTGTGTGAAATTTGTGTGTCTTATGACATCTTGGTTGTTTTACAGAGTTTTTGAGTAACACCTTTAAGCGTGATCAATCATTACTCTGTTTTTCAACGGAATACAGCCAACCTTAGTATCAATGAATTTTGAGCTGAACTGTTATGTCAAATTGACTGTTAGATCGAATTTGACTGTCCAAGCTCTGATACCAATTGTTAGGATCGGAGGCTCTAGTGATTGTGCTTGTTTGTAGAATTTGAAAAAATCAAATAGAAATGAACAGAGTTTAAGTGCAGCGGAAATGAACAACAAACTTTGTAAACACAATCAAAGAGAGAAACAGTTTTGATAAACGCATGCTTGAGATTAAGTCGAAAGATTTACATTACGAATCAAAAGATTGCAAACATGCTTACAAACTAAACTCCCCCTCAGCCTGATACTCCATGGTTGGTTGCACAAGATGAAAGGATTGAATTGAGGAGAAGAACTCATTCAAAACGATCAAATGTAACAGTACAGAGTACTGCTCCATTTATAGACAAGCCAAACCACTGAGGCATCTCAGCTGACGTCACCATGAAAGCGACGTCTAACAGCCTAACAACCTGTAACAACTGTTCTTATACAAACACTGCTAATCCTAACCACTGACAATGTATAAAACAGATGACAAGCTAAACTACTGTTCTCTTTTTACATCAGTGCTTTCCTCAAGGTTGATCAGTCCTTGATTGGGCAGTGTTTTATCATCAGTAGATTTTACCAGCAGTGTTTACTTCTCAGCAGTCTTCTGGGCTTCATCAGTAGTTAGAAGAACAGCAGCTGTTGTATGCGGACAGGGGATAGAGGACCATCAGATGTTATATTCACTTTCAAGGGAGAAGACTTAGTGTAAACAGCTGCTTATTGTGAATCCACTGTTGTGAACCAGTTTTGGCTTTCATTACCTGTTCCTCTGGTAGGGTTCAATCCCAACATAGAGGCAGGCTGAAACTGACTTGGGAGGAGCATACTAGACATGATTTGATAGACTTGCATCTCTATGAGGATATGGTCGAGGATAGGTTCGTGGAGACGTAAGATTATGGTTAAGGACTTTTAGGAGGGGTGGTATGTTAGGGTATGGGAGTCTTGTCTTAGGATCCTAGTTTTTAGTTTTTTAGTGGTTTAGGCATGTTATCGCATGCTTGTGTGTCTACATATTGTGTAATTTGTTAATTTTATGCGCTCTCACAAATTTCTTGTTTGTTAGTTTTAAAAAGAATTTTTTAGTACCGTATGTTATCTTGTTGTGTTTAGAGTAGTTATTTGTCTTTTTATGTTTTATTTGACTCTTAGACATGCGTAGTCGTCCGTTTTTGGGCGTGTTTTCGAAAAGAACGCCCCACCATGCTGGAATCTCCGCCCTCATGGGCGTTTTTCGACCAACAATTTGCCAGAGTGTTTTAAAAACAACGCATGAGAGAAGTTTTAATGGCCAATGATAATTATTTGTTTTAAAAATTAAAAAAGAAATAATAATTGGGTAATTATGGGAGTGCCACGTGTCGAACAACGCCCAAGTGTGGGGCCATTATCCCACTACGCCTATTTCTTCAAAACGCCCATTTGCTGACTAGGACGACACGTGGCAGACAGCGCCCAAGGGTGGGACATTATTCACCATAACCACTACACTTGGTCTTATGGTTGGATGTGTCTTTGGAGTTGGGGGTCTCGTCTAACTGGAAACAGTCTCTTTATCCCAAGGGATAGAGGTAAGGCTTGCCTATATCCTATCCTTCACAGACCCTACCTATAACTTTGCTATAGATGAGATCATACTGGGTATGATTGATTGAATTATTATTTAGTGATAAAAATTTAATAGTATTAATGAGAAATTAATATATATATATATATATACACACACACACATTTACCTTTAGGGTAGGGTTCCTAAGTGAACCAACCCTTATTTGAGAACTAAATGAACCAATATCAACCATTGATATCGGATGGCAAGATGTAATTATATAGAACTGATTTTGGATGGTTTTTTTATATTAGGGGTAATATTGTACTTTTCTAGAAGGCAGTAACAATCATCTCCGTTTTTTTAGAATGGTCCCAATAAATTGCATCTTATATTTTTCACTTTGCCCACTACATCATCGTATATTATTTTATTTTTCCACTACATAATCTTCTTATCACATCAAATGCTTTTATGTTAAATGTGTATGTTCTTAAGTTAATAGTATACTATTACTTAATAAAATATTAATACTTATAAGTGAAATACTATTATACTTGTATGTATAATGGTTATATAATATGTTAGTGTTGAAAAGTAAACAAATATGTATATATGTGTAATAGTAAGTTTTTACGTCCACCTGTGCTACATATATGCATTGTTTATATCCTTTTATTATACTTATATAATTTCATAAGTATGTATATGTATAGTTATGTACTACTATGCTTTCATAAAATGCGTATATGTATATACAAGTTATTACATAGTTTAATGATGTACATATGTGTATACACTTGTTTAGTTGTTTTATATTGTTTTATAATTCTCAAAATACACATGGGTACACATGAGATATGTTTTCTAAAGATTTAATTCATATACACACTATTGTGTGTATGTCGCAACCCCCGTCCCCTATCTGTCCTGGGAACGGGCGGCCGCGAGCTCATATTTAGTGGTATCGGTGTTTATCATTTTGGCAGCGGAAATTACTTCAGGACCGTAGTTAGGAAATATTTTATCAGAGTAAAATACCACACTTTTATAATATTAAACACATTGGAAATTCCCAAGTTTCAAGTACACACATTTTTCATAGGGATAAACCCTATTTTATTTAATAAAAACATCTCTTTACTTAGGTAACTTTTATAGCCACTTTTCCAAGCCTTCAGTGCTGTCCAGCTGGCTTCTATTTGGCTTTCACATTTTGTTACCTGAAACGCGTTTAAAAACATTTTGTCAGTGGGAAATACTGGAGAGTGAATCCCAGTTTAATCAAGAAGAGTTTTATCCTTTAACAGTATTGAGAGCGATTACAGTGTTTATTTCTACACAATTACTCATTCAATATTGTCACTCCTGACTGGTGGGTCATATTTCACATTGGCTAACTCTTTGTCCAATGGTAACGTGTTCCACATTTTGTATACAAAACCCAACATACCGGCAGTAATTGAAGAATTACAAAGACTCAATCACTGCTAATTATAATTTAAATAAATAAAGGTTTTGTAAAAACAGTTTACAAAAAGGAGATTGCTCACATTGCTGTCCTAGGGTTTTCCTTTAAGATTTCCTGGTGATTATCTATTAATTACACAAATGCACACGCGTTAGTATAATAACCCAATATTTACATTAGTAATACTCTCCCCGAGACGGCATTCCAACGACTACGTCGGGCAGAACCACGACAGCCGTTACGGAACCCTGGATCAATCGGGCAGCGTATCTAATACGTAACTGGGGGTTATGATACTTACAACGAGGCAGAACTTCGTTATTTAGGGGGGGTATTATGCCCGAAAATTACTTTAGCTATATAGAAATTCGAGAGAGAAAAGAGAAATGAGCGAATGGGACTGAAGGCTGATGCCCTCAATTTATAGGGCCTGATTCGAGCTTCGTCGCGCCCCGCGAAGACCACACCAAGGTCTTACGCGGCCTGTGACATAGGGTTGTAGGGCGTAGGCTTGCAGATTTGCCAACTGTAGACCTGCCACGAGCCTGCCACGTGGAAGCTTAGGGTGTCGTTGCGTGGCAAGGCTTTCGCGCCCCGCGTAGCTCTCAGCCAACACGTTCGCGGCCCGCGAGCGAGGTAAAAATTTTGTTTTATTTAATTTTTAATTATATATGGTATTTTGGGCTCAGTTTTCGCATACGGGGTGTGTTTTAAGACTTATAGGGACACTTTAAATATATTAGGGGTGTTGAAAAATATTTAGGAGGGTTGTTATACCCTCCCCACCTTGTTTTAGAACTCGTCATCGAGGTCTACTGGAGTAGGTGTGGATATTTCCTTTGCAACTCTGATTCAAGCTCCCAAGTGTATTCTGGTCCTCTTTTAGAGTCCCATTTCAGTTTGACCAGAACTAATCTCTTGTGTTTGAGATTCTTGACCTTTATGTCTTCAATCTGTAGAGGCCTTTCTACAAATTTTAACTGCTCAATTACCTCTATGTCCTTAAGAGGTACTACCAGTGATTCATCAGCTAAACATTTCTTGAGATTAGATACATGAAACACATCATGTATTCCTGCCATTTCCTCTGGCAGTTGCAGCTGATAGGCTACAGGTCCTATTCTTCTAACAATTTCAAAAGGTCCAACATACCTGGGGCTTAGTTTTCCTCTTTTGATGAATCTTACCACTCGTTTCCAATGAGAGACTTTCAATAACACTTTGTCTCCTACCTGAAATTCTAATGGCTTTCGTCTGTTATCTGCATAACTCTTGTGTCGATCACGTGCTGCTTTCAATCGTTCCTTGACTTGAATAATCTTGTCGGTTGTTTCTTGTACTATCTCAGGTCCGAATAGTTGTTTTTCTCCAATTTCTGCCCAACAAACTGGGGTTCGGCACTTTCGTCCATAAAGTGCTTCGAATGGTGCAGCATTGATACTGGTATGATAGCTGTTATTATAAGAAAATTCTATCAATGGTAAGTGATCGTCCCAATTACCTCCGAAATCAATTACACAAGCTCTAAGCATATCTTCCATTATCTGAATTGTCCTTTCGCTTTGTCCGTCCGTTTGAGGATGATAAGCGGTGCTTAGATTTAACTTGGTTCCCATTGCTTTTTGGAAACTTGTCCAAAAATGAGAGGTAAAACGGCTATCTGTGTCAGAAACAATTGATAAAGGAATTCCATGTAATGAAACTATTTCATTTACATACAATTTAGCTAGTTATTCCATATTGAAAGTTTCCTTCATAGGTAGGAAATGAGCTGACTTAGTTAGCCTGTCTACAATCAACCAGATTGTATCATTACCTTTTCTTGTTTTGGGTAATTTGGTAACAAAGTCCATTGTTATTAATTCCAATTTCTATACAGGCATTTCCAATTGCTGTAACAAACCTGAGGGTTTCTGATGTTCAGCTTTAACTTGTGAACATGTTAAACACTTTGCAACATATGCAGCTATATCCTTTTTCATTCCTATCCACCAAAAATTCTTTCTTAAATCTTGATACATCTTATCACTTCCAGGATGCATCGTATACTTAGACTTATGGACTTCTTCTAATATACGGTGGCGTAGGTTTCCTAATTTGGGTATCCATATTCTTTTCTTATGGAATCTCCAAATTCCATCTGTTCCTTGTTCTAATTCCTTAATCATTCCTTTCAATTTCTCAGTATCATCCTTGATTACTGATTCTTGTGCCTTTCTAATCTGCTCATTTAAATCTACCTGCAGGTTTAACTTAAGAGAACGCACTCTTTTTGGTTTTTTGTGATATTTTCGACTTAAAGCATCATCTACTACATTTGCCTTTCCTGCATGGTACTGGATATTGCAATCATAATCACTAAGTATCTCCATCCAGCGTCTTTGTCTCATATTCAACTCCTTTTGCCCGAAAACATACCTTAAACTCTTATGATGAGTGAAAATGGTAAACTTACTACCGTAAAGGTAATGTCTCCAAATTTTAAGGGCAAAAATTATGGCTCCTAATTCTAAATCATGGGTTGAATAATTTTCTTCATGATTCTTAAGTTGTCTGGATGCATAGGCTATAACCTTTTGACGTTGCATCAACACACATCCATAACCTAACTTAGAAGCGTCACAATAGACTACAAAGTCTTCAATTCCTTCTGGTAACGCTAGTATGGGTGCGTAGGTTAATCTTTGCTTAAGAATTCTAAAGGCTTCTTCTTGTTTTGGTCCCCATTCAAACTTAACAGATTTACAGGTAAGCTTAGTTAAGGGAATGGCTATTCTAGAAAAATCTCGAATAAACCTTCTATAATAACCGTCCAATCCTAAGAAACTTCTAACCTCGGTTCGTGATTCAGGGGTTTTCCATTTGGTAATCACCTCGATTTTTGTGGGATCCACATGAATTCCTTCATGATTGACTAAATGCCCAAGAAACTGTACCTGTTCTAACCAAAACTCACACTTTGAAAATTTTGCATAAAGCTTTTCTCTTCTCAATAAACTTAGAAGTGCGTGCAAATGCTTTGCATGTTCCTCTTTACTCTTAGAGTAAATGAGAATATCATCTATAAAAACAATTATGAATTTATCCAAATATGGCTTACATATTCGGTTCATCATGTCCATGAATGTGGCTGCGGCATTGGTTAAACCAAATGGCATGACAGTAAATTCATAATGGCCATACCTGGTTCTAAAAGCGGTCTTAGGAATGTCCTCTTCTTGTACCTTTAATTGATGATATCCTGATCGTAAATCGATTTTAGAGTAAAATTGAGTTCCTTCCAGCTGGTCAAACAGATCATCGATTCTCGGTAATGGATACCGATTCTAAATCGTGACTTTGTTCAATTCACGGTAATCGATGCGCATACGCATGGATCCGTCCTTCTTCTTGACGAATAAGATCGGTGCTCCCCGTGGCGATGAGCTTGGTTGTATGAATCATTTCTCCACAATTCGTCTAATTGTTTCTTCAGTTCCTGCATTTCTGCGGGTGCCAAACGGTAAGGTGCTTTGACAATTGGTGTTGTTCCTGGTAGCTGGTGGATTCTGAATTCGACTTCCCTGTCTGGCGGTAGTCCTGGTAACTCTTCTGGAAACACATCTGAAAATTGGGATACTACTAGAATATCCTTTAGTTCTTTTCCTTTAGTATTAATGATTATAGAAATCAAATATACTAATGATCCTTTTCTAGCATAACTTGCTGTTTTCATCACAGAGATAAATTTTGTGGATCTAGAGGGCTTATCTCCTTTGATTGTGATCTTTTCACCCCTTGGCGAATTTACTTGGATTGACTTTTGATCACATAAAATACTGGCTTTATTGGCTATTAACCAATCAATTCCTAATGCAACATCAAATCCTGCCAGATTCATTGGGTAAAGGTTTGCAATAAATTTTTGATTTAAAAATTCTATTCTTGCTCCCTGCAAGATTTCAGAAATCTTAATGGTTTCCCCATTTGCTGTTTCTACGAGACATTCTTGTGGGAGTTTAGTTAATGATTGATTGAGAAGTTTGCAAAACGAAGTATTAAAAAAACTTTGGTTTGCACCAGAGTCAAATAATACTTTAGCAAAAACATCATTAACTAAAAACGTACCGGCGATCACATCCAGGATCATCTTTGCTTCTTCTGCAGTCAGAACAAATGCTCTAGCATTTTTAGTAGTCTTGTTGTTCGTGGCTGGAGCTAGCTTTGGACAGTTTGGCTTGATATAACCTTGTTCTCCACAGTTGTAGCATATCTTGTTGTTAGGCTTCTTCCTGCAGTTTTCCTCCTTGTGTCCAGATATTTTGCAAAAATTGCAATATATAGAGCATCTTCCAGAATGCTTCCTTTTGCAATACTTGCAGTAGGGTGCAGAAGTAGAACCTACTTTTTTCCCACGATTGGAATTTCCAAAACGAAATTCTTGGGTAAGTTTCTGAGCTAGGTTTCTTCTCTGATTTTCTTCTTGTGTACGCACTAACTCATCAGTCAAGGTGTTTGCTAGTTCTACGGCTTCTTCTATAGTTTGAGGTCTAGCTGCCTTGATTACATGCCTAATTTCACTGATTAATCCCCAGATGTAGCGGGAGATTAATATTGGTTCAGGTGATGCAAGGGTTGGCACTATTCTAGCATATTCAAAGAATAAAGTAGTGTACCCCTTACTATCCACTCCAGTCATTCTAAGGTTTAGGAACTTATTTGCTATCTGTTCTTTTTCATTGGGAGGGCAGAATTTCTTTTCTACCATATTTTTAAATTCCTCCCATTCCATATTGTAAACTCTATCACTTCCCCAAGACCAGAGGATAGTGTTCCACCATTCTAAGGCTGAGTTCTTGAACAGATTAGAGGCAAACATTATCTTATCTTCTTCCGCGCATTTACTTATTTTTAAGACTGCCTCAGTCTTTTCTATCCAGCGTAGAGTTGCAATGGCCCGTTCGTTGCCCGAGAATTCTATTGGTTTACAAGACCATAATTCTTTGTAAGAACAGCCATAAGACATGGTCCTTCTTCTTTTTGGAATGGGCACTTGAAATATGGGTCCATTGTTTATGCTGTGACTAGGTTCTGTATGAGTTCGTTTACTTCCATTACCACTTTTATCATTATTTTCTGCATCCCTAATTTGGCATAGCATCTCTAATTCCTTGGGTTACAAGGTGTCGGATTTCATTATTATTCATTTGATTTTCATTATTCTGGTTTTCTGGATTTGCTGCGTCGACCATCTGGATTTTAAACAATTAAGTATTAATATCATAGGATAATATCTAATTCAAACAATCATACGGCAAGCATGTTGATCAAAATCGTCGAGCATTGCGACTTACTCTATTTTATAGTGGGTTACAAGGTGTCGAATCTCATTATTATTCATTTGATTTTCATTATTCTGGTTTTCTGGATTTGCTGCGTCGGCCATCTGGATTTTAAACAATTAAGTATTAATATCACAAGATAATATCTAATTCAAACAATCACACGGCAAGCATGTTGATCAAAATCGTCGAGCATTGCGACTTACTCTATTTTATAGTATGCATCTATAATTATTACAATCCAATGGGAATAAAATACAATACTAGTATGCATCACTAACCACGAGGTGGTCTATACTACAACATATATATTATCATATATTATTATTTTTTTTTTCATACACACATATTATATATATATATTTATTATATTATATTATTATTATTGCTAATGATATGGGTTCATGCAAAAATCCATATTACGCTCGTCGTATTTCCAGACGAATCATTCCCCTATTTGCCTCATCCTTTCGCTCTCTTCTAAAATCTCCTCACCAAATGTTCGGAGTTCTTGCACATTCTTAGTGCTCATTGGGGGTGCAGGTGCTGGTATGGGATCTGGGTATTGTGGCATTGGTTCTTCCTAAGGATATGGATTCTCTAAAATTTCCCTTATGTATTCATCATTATCATAATAGGGATCTAGAGGGTCCAGACCTGGGTAAGCTGCTAGGTTTGGCATGGGTTCTTCTGATATTGGGTAGCGTTGCTGATAATCCCTATGGTCGTCAAACCACGGGTCGTAGTTTGGGTCTAAGGGATCGGGTGCTGGTACTCAAGGTATCTCTGTTGGGTCAAAGGCTAGTGTTGGGACTTGGTTTTCCGGGTTAACTTCAATCTCCATTGGTTGTGTGGGAAACAAGGGTAATGGTTGGGGTGCTATGAGTCGCTCTAAATTAGGATCTGCAGCTGTAGTTGCTAGAATATGAAAGTTTGCTAGACTCCTATTGAGTATATCTTGGGTGTGAGCATTTGTTTCTCTCTTAGCGGCTGCTAGGACTCGCTGTTGTTGTAACTTTTTCACTCTCTTCCTACGTTTATGCGCTCCCCTACTGAACCATCCTCTCTTTTTAGGAGGGAATGGCTCTTCAGACTGAGCCTTAAACACGAATATCTCATCTTCATTGTCAGCTGAATACCCTGAGAGGGCAGGCTGTGAAGAGGTGCCTTCGCTCCTAGGTGAGCTGGACAACTGACAATAGGCATCGGAGGGTCCTTGGTCTCTCATACTGTAAACTAACAAATAGTCAAATAACACACAACAATAAAATACAAATATGCACGTAGTTCTGTAGAAAATTTCCTAACATATTGAATAATATCTTGGTGTCAGCAGAACACTTCTGTGGCTGAATCAGTGGCTTAGCTCTGATACCACCTTCTGTCGCAACCCCCGTCCCCTATCTGTCCCGGGAACGGGCGGCCGCGAGCCCAGATTTAGTGGTATCGGTGTTTATCATTTTGCCAGCGGAAATTACATCAGGACCGTAGTTAGGAAATATTTTATCAGAGTAAAATACCACACTTTTATAATATTAAACACATGGGAAATTCCCAAGTTTCAAGTACACACGTTTTTCATAGGGATAAACCCTATTTTATTTAATAAAAACATCTCTTTATTTATGTAACTTTTATAGCCACTTTTCCAAGCCTTAAGTGCTGTCCAGCTGGCTTTTATTTGGCTTTCACATTTTGTTACTTGAAACGCGTTTAAAAACATTTTGTCAGTGGGAAATACTGGTGAGTGAATCCCAGTTTAATCAAGAAGAGTTTTATCCTTTAACAGTATTGAGAACGATTACAATGTTTATTTCTACACAATTACTCATTCAGTACTGTCAATCCTGACTGGTGGGTCATATTACACATTGGCTAACTCTTTGTCCAATGGTAACGTGTTCCACATTTTGTATACAAAACCCCAACATACCGGCAGTAATTGAAGAATTACAAAGACTAAATCACTGCTAATTATAATTTAAATAAATAAAGGTTTTGTAAAAACAATTTGCAAAAAGGAGATTACTCACATTGCTGTCTTAGGGTTTTCCTTTAAGATTTCCTGGTGATTATCTATTAATTACACAAATGCACACGCGTTAGTATAATAACCCAATATTTACATTAGTAATACCCTCCCCGAGACGGCATTCCAACGACTACGTCGGGCAGAACCACGACAGCCGTTACGGAACCCTGGATCAATCGGGCAGCGTATCAATACGTAACCGGGGGTTATGATACTTACAACGAGGCAGAACTTCGTTATTTAGGGGGGTATTATGCCCGAAAATTACTTTAGCTATATAGAAATTCGAGAGAGAAAAGAGAAATGAGCGACTGGGACTGAAGGCCGATGCTCTCAATTTATAGGGCCTGATTCGAGCTTCGTCGCGCCCCGCGAAGACCACACCAAGGTCTTACGCGGCCCGCGACATAGGGTTGTAGGGCGTAGGCTTGCAGATTCGCCAACTGTAGACCTGACACGAGCCTGCCACGTGGAAGCTTAGGGTGTTGTTGCGTGGCAAGGCTGTCGCGCCCCGCGTAGCTCTCAGCCAACACGTTCGCGGCCCGCGAGTTAGGTAAAAATTTTGTTTTTATTTAATTTTTAATTATATATGGTATTTTGGGCTCGGTTTTCGCATACGGGGTGTGTTTTAAGACATATAGGGACACTTTAAATATATTAGGGGTGTTGAAAAATATTTAGGAGGGTTGTTATAGTATAACACACTTACTTGGGTGTATATACGCATATATACACACATGTACAACATTATCATTAGTTATGTCATATTGCTTTATAATAGTCGCCATAGAAATTGAACTTGAATTGCTTTCTTCTTCAATCAGATATCAAAGCATGACGACAAAACTAATTAATGTGTTGCATATGCATGTACAAGCGTAATTTTTTGTGAAAGATTCAATCGCAAATCAATAATAGTGTGTTTTGGTTGTTGTTATGTGTGTACATTGTCACAACTATACACATGTATATAAAAAAACAATCACTTAACAACAACTACAAATATATACAACTATACACATGTGTATAAAAACCAATTGCTCAGTGAACAACAAATATACACATGTATATAAAAAACAAACAGTCACTTAACAACTTATACACATGTGTAAAAACAAACAGTCAGTTAACATCAAATATACACATGTGTATAAAAACCAAATGTTCACTGAACAACAACTGAATGTATACAAAAAGAACTAACAAGTGATAATTTGCATTAAAATAAAAACATTAGTAAACTTAATACATTTATCGAATCATGTAACTTATTGTATAATTTGATGATATCAATGTTCATATGTGTACATGGCTACTTAAATATATATACAATAACAAAATAATATTTTATAGTGAATTATTCATATGTGAAGCAAGGAAAAATAAAAGCCGGTAAACAAATAAAACAAAGAAATAAAAGTAAACATATGGGATGTGGCTTCAAATTAAAAAAAAGTAGTCGTACTCTTTAATTTACACGGATTGATAGTTGATGCAACAAAATTTAAACAAGTTGTAGTATGTGGAATAAATTCCAAGTAGATGGGACATGGCTTCAAAAGAAAAATAACAATAATTATTTGCTAAAACTTTCTTTTGCAATCAGATTTATAAAAACGAAAAAGATAGCAGCCGTAATATTGGAAAATCAAACTTAAAAAACAATAATAAAGAATATCAAAGTACAACTACCAAGAACAAGAGATTTCAATGAAAATATCAAAGAAATCTAGTAAACGATGTTTCTTGATTTTTGAGTTTAACTTACGGTTCGACGATCGAGAGAAAAATTTGGAAAAGTTGAAGTAATGGATTTGAAAATTAGGATGTGATGTAATTGATAACTGATTTGTAAATAATCAGGAGAAAAACTAAGGATAGATTTAATATTAAAAATAATGTTTAAATGTATAATGACCATCCTACCCTTATATTTATTAAACAAAATCAATGGTCAGGATGAGTTCGTTTTGTTCACAAATAGAAAATGTTCACAAATGAACCTAATCCTTTACCTTTATATCTATACTATATAATAAAAGAAACCATCTTGGGGACACTTGTCATTATATTAGGCCATGTTTTATAGATAAGTATTATTTTAGTTTAATCTTTTCTAATTAATTATAGATAATCCTCCTACTAAATATTATTTAGTTTAATTTCTTATGAATAATTATTATTTAGTTTAATCTCCTTCTCATTTATAATATTATTTATTTAACTAATAGAGTAAATTACGATTTTGGCCTCTGTGGTTATATCACTTTTACTATTTTAGCCTAAAAATAATTTTTAACATCTGAGCCCCCAACGTCTTTTTTCTAACCCTTTTGGCCCCTAACATTTAATGGATGGGGTTAGTGTTAGGGGCCAAAAGGGTTAGAAAAAAAGACGTTGGGGGCTCAGATGTTAAAAAATTCTTTTTTGGGCTAAAAGGGTAAAAGTGATATAACCACAGGGGCCAAAATTGTAATTTACTCTAACTAATATTATTTATCATTTATACATTTACGGAGTTTTAAATAATGGGTTAAATTTATTGAGACTTCGTTAACAAATTTTGCTACAACAAAATAATCTATTTATATCAATCTAAATTTTTATCTATACTATACTATATAATAAAACATTAATGTGCGACACATGTCGTTCATTATAGGTATTTATTTTATGATTTTCTCGCCCACTTCCAAACTTATCTTATATTAATTAAAAAAATAAATGAATAATGAGCTAATATTAAATTTTATCCTACTTTAAATTTCGAATACCATTCTTCTATTTTTCTAATAAAATATTATCCGAAATTGTAAATTATTATTTTTTTGAACAGCAACTATCATAGAACAAAAACTAGTAAGAAGCTAGAAAAAACAAAGTACAAACTTACAAATTGAAACCAACCCAGTCTTTCCACGAAAGATCGGTAAACAGAGACCTATTTTTAATCCAAAGGTACGAAATTTGTAAATTGTTAATTTAAAACATTTTAAATAAAACAAATTATTTATCACGAAAACCAAACTTTGTATTAATATATTAAATATTTTTATTTTCACTATACAAAATTACATTTACTAACTTTTTTATTATTTGGTATATAAAAATACATTTATTTAACTCGTGTAATAAATGAGGTTTTTTAAAGATGTATTATTTTATTATTTGGTAAACAATATTACATTTATTCAATCCGTATAATACATGTGGTTTTAAAGATATAATTTTGTTATTTGGTATATCAAATTACATTAATTCAACCTGTACAATATGATTATTATATATATAACTTTTTACTATTTAATATATAAAATTATATTTATTCAACCCGTGCAATAAAGGAAGTTTTTAAAGATATAATGTTTTATTATTTAGTATATAAATTTATTTACTCAACCCGTGTAATACACGGGGTTATAACATAGTTTAAACATACAATAATTATGCAGAGTAACTAAATCATGATAATCATATAACATATAATATTAGAATTAATGAAGGATAAAATAGTATTGCATGTAAGTAAATACAATCTACACAATAGTGTTTATCATATTAAGATAACATATATGTTTACCGTCTATCAGGTTATATAAAATTTTTTAATCGAACAATTGAGTACGATTTTGACGTATTGATCGGTTAATTTTAGTGTTTTGCTAGTTCAATAGTATGGTAGTTGACGTTTTGAACCGATTATAGTACATATACCTAACTATATCATCTCAAAGACAATAAAAGAGTAAATTACAAAGTTCGTCCTTTATGTATGTCATTTATTACAAAGTATGTCATTTATCTTTAATAAGCTCAGAAAACATACTCGATGTTTGCAAACCCTTACACATTATGTCCTTTAGCCCTAACTCTGTTATTTTTCATGGTTAAATCAGGCCAAGGGTACCCCACATAAGGGTATTTTGGTAATTTTACCAATTAATTTAAAATATCTCTAATACCTAAAACAAAAAAGAATTAAAAAAATAAATTATACCGAATCAAACGTGGTTTAGCATCCTGTTTCTTGAAGAGATATAGAATGGCTGCATGATCTGTATAGACTATTGTTTTAGAAAGAACAAGATAAGACCGAAATTTATCAAAAGCAAATACCACAGCTAGTAATTCTTTTTCAGTTGTTGTGTAATTTTCTTGTGCATCGTTAAGTGTTTTACTAGCATAATAAATTGGGTGAAAATGCTTTTCTTTTCTTTGTCCCAATACAGCTCCAACTGCAAAGTCACTTGCAATACACATGATTTCGAAAGGAAATTTCCAATCAGGCGCTATCATGATAGGTGCATTGACTAGCATTTCTTTTAGGGTTAGGAATGTTTGATTGCAATCCTTGTCAAAGATGAAAGGGACATGTTTTTCAAGTAATTTTGTTAGAGGCCTTGAGATTTTAGAAAAGTATTTGATAAACCGCCTATAAAATCCGGCATGCCCTAAGAAACTTCTGATAGCTCTAACGGAGGATGGGGTGGTAATCGAGAAATAGTGTCTATTTTGGCTCGATCAACCTCCATTCCTTCGCTTGAGATTTTGTGACCGAGTACTATTTCCTCCGTTACCATGAAATGGCATTTTTCCCAGTTAAGGGCGAGGTTAGTTTCCTCACATCGGGATAGCATTCGTTCAAGGTTATCGAGGCATTGGTCGTGTGAATCTCCAAAGATAGAAAAGTCGTCCATAAAGACTTCCATTGTCTTTTCTATCATGTCATGGAAGATGGCTACCATGCAACGTTGAAAGGTTGCGGGGGCATTACATAGACCGAATGGCATGCGTCGATAAGCAAAAGTTCCATAGGGACATGTGAAGGTTGTCTTTTCTTGGTCTTCGGGTGCTATCGGGATTTGAAAGTAACCTGAAAAACCATCCAAGAAACAATAAAATTTATGACCAGATAATATTTCTAACATTTGATCAATGAAGGGCAAAGGAAAATGATCTTTCCTTCTTGCTTCATTTAATCGTATATAATCTATACACACTCTCCATCCTGTGACGGTTCTTGTTGGTATTAATTCATTTTTCTCATTAGTTATTACCGTCATACCTCCTTTCTTTGGAACTACTTGGACGGGACTTACCCAAGGACTATCGGAGATAGGATAAATAAGTCCGGCGTCAAGTAGTTTGATGACTTCGTTTTTAACCACCTCTTGTACATTTGGATTTACTCGACGTTGTGGTTGTATTACCGATTTGTAGTCATCGTTCATTAAAATTTTGTGCGTGCACATGGAAGGACTTATTCCTTTAATATCTACAAGCTTCCACGCGATCGCATTTTTGTGTTTTTTCAAAAGTTTAATTAATTTTTTTTTTCTAAACTACCTAATTTAGACGAAATAATTACAGGTGATTTACCATCTTTGTCTAGAAAAGCATATTGCAAACCTTTCGGAAGTTCTTTCAGCTCAAGAGGTGGGTCTTTAGGAGACTCCTTATTTGGTTACTCATTTTGATCAAGAACTTTGAAAGTTTGTTCTATGGCGACCTCTTCTTCAACAAAGTGGTCAATCTCTTCACTTGTATCGGGTGGTTCATCTTCAATTAGGGGGTCATTACTGCCGAAAGGATATTTCATTGAACGCTCAATATCGATGCTTCTTTTAAATGCCCCTAATTGAATTGATAGATTGTTGTTCTTCCGGTTTTTCAAAGCTTCGTGGGTTTTTACAAAAGGTTGTCCCAACACTAGAGGAGCATCATCGAGGATGACAAAGTCGGTTGGAATTACCATTTGATTTGTTTGAACCAAGACATCCCCAACTACTCCGATTGATTTTATTACTTTCCGATTGGATAGAAAAATGGGTATTTGAAGTGGAGAAAAATCACTAATACTTAATTTTTTGAAAATGTAATTGGGCATTATGTTAACGCAAAGATCTTTATCAATTGTGACATTACTAATAAATGAATTTAAAAAAAAAACATGGAACCGGTGTAATGTTGATTTCAAATGGGTCTTCTTTTATTAGCGAGGTTTGATCATTAGTTAACTTAATGCTTACCGTTTCGTCAATTTTAGTGTTAGTGTTTAACTCTTTTAAAAACTTAGCATGAGTGGGTACTAAACAATGATTTTCAAAGGAAGGTGACAAGAGATTAATTTCTTCAAAATTAGACTCTTCTTGAATTTTAACATTGTCGTACTCACCTTTTTCGTTGTTTAACTCATGTGTTGGTTTTTCACTTATTTGTTCTTCCATTTTTACATTTTCAACTATCTCTTCTTTATTTAATTCCTCTCTTGCGCGGGACTCCTCTTCCCTTGCGCGAGATTCTTTTATGTAACGCTCGATAGTTTTAAGGTGTTCTAATATCTTTTCGGTTACTTCGGTGATAGAGTAAGGATCGATATTTTCAAAGCTTGAATCCGGATGTTCGATCCTTTGTTCCTCATGATACTCATAGGAAGTAGATGGTTCACACCATTGTTCTTCATTGTAAGTATATGATGGATAAGGGTCGTAATTTTGTTCTTCATAATACTCATATGAGGTGGGTTGTTCACGCCATGGTTCCTCATAATAAGTATACGAAGGTGGTGGCTCATATCTTGGTTCCTCAAAGTATGAGTATGAAGGCTCATACCTTGGTTCATCAAAATATGAATATGAGGGAGAAGGTTCATACCTTTGGTCTTCATAGGATGTGTATGAAGTTGATGGCTCGTACCTGGGCTCCTTATAGTAGGTGTATGAAGTGGATGGTTGGAATAAGTCACAATATTGTACCGGGTGCGGGTCACCACAATTAGTGTAATAGTCTTTCCTATAATCATCCTCCTCATAGGTGTAGTTATAGCCTCCTGAGCATTGATCCATAGGAATCACTCAACAGACCACAACAGAGTCTCGGAACCAGATAACAAAAAATAAAAACGGAAACAGAGGCTGGACACGGCCCTGTGTTCAGTGAGCATGACCCCGTGTTCAGATTCTGTACCTGGGCGTTTGAATTAAAGTTACTGGTTTTGTTGAGCACGGGGCGTGTTCAGACTCTGTATTTGGGTGTTTTATGAAAAATATGCAGCACGGCCCCGTGTTCAACCTACTGTAAATGCAAAACTAAACTAAAATGTAGAAAAATGTGCGCGCGTTTTGAAAAACTGTTTAGGCCGTCGATTTTAAGCTTTCTTAAAATCCTTGTGTCCCCGGCAACGGCGCCAAAAACTTGATGTGCGTAAGTGTGTATAGTTTTTAATGTATATTTTAAGCCCTTTTTAACACTTTTAGCCAAGTTTTAAATTTATAAAACACGATATTTACTAACACTAAACACACATATGGGCAAGTGCACCCATCGTGAGCGTAGTATAGTGTTGGTAAAATACCGAGGTCGTCCAAGGACACAAGAGCTTTTAATACCTGTTTATCCTCAACGTCTAATCAAATCAAAAGTTAGAAAAAGGGTTTTTAAACAAGAAAAACAAAACTAACTAAAATGCTGAAAAATAAAATAAAATAAAAACATATAGACAAGATGAATCACTTGGATCCGACTCGTGTGTAGTGTAACCTTTGATTATTTCCGCACTTTTGCACTTTTTAAGAGATTATCTTAGTTATTGTAGTAGGCCCCTCTTTTGAATGTGACGTTACCCTCAACCCAGTAGTTTGAGTCAGCAAGGATACAATCCTAAAGGGTCGGATTATTGAAAGATAATTAATTAAGTTATTAATGCATAATGTGGTAGGCCCCTCTTTTGAAGGTGACGTTACCCTCGGCTAAGTAGTCTGAGTCAGCAGGGATACAGTCCTAAGTAGCCGGGTTAAAATTTTCATAGTAGCTTACATATGAGGGGATCAAAGAGTTTGGACCCCCGCCATCCAATACCGGTGGGTATCGAAGGAGGTCCTACTAAATTTGACCCAGGTCCTTGCAGGATCTATACACTGAACAAGGCAAGACTCTTACCAAACCGTTCCCTTAACCCCCGACCAGGTAGCCAACATACCCCCATATAGACCGTGGAGATATGAATGGTGAAAATCTTTTATTTTATATAGACAGTAAAATAATGCCAAGACACCACGGACAAACGATAAGGAAGAATCACCTTCAACATAAGAAACTAGTTATTAAAGTCATTAATACATAACCAAATAAAAAGTGCGAAAGGATTAAAAATAAAAAGTATTACACTAGACACTTGTCTTCACCAAGTGATGTAAGAGACTTAGGCAAACATGGCCTTTGATTGTCAAGAACTCTTACGATCAATCTTGGATCCCGAGACGACTCACACACTCTATGATGGGTGATGGATGATGGTGGTGGATGATGGTGTTGTGGTGGTGGTGGAGTGTGGGTGAAGTGTGAGAGAGGTGGTGTGCTAATGGATGGTTTGCAAATGAGCTAAGCACCCCTATTTATAGCCTAAACAGCAGCTCGGGCACGGCCCCGTGTCCATTGGGCACGGCCCCATGTCCACCCTCTTTCTTTTTCTTCATTAATTGCAGTTTGTCTGCATTAGTTGACCACGCCCCCGTGTCCTCTGGGCACGACCCCGTGTGCAGAAGCGTATCTGTACTATCAAGATTTCCCCAGATTCTGCGAATCTTAGAGTTGACCACGGCCCCGTGTCCGCTGGGCACGCCCCCGTGGTGGGTGATAGAAGCTTCTATAACTTTGTCTTTTCTGCGGACAGTTGGGCACGCCCCAGTGCTCATTGAGCACGGGGCGTGGTCAGCCTTCTGTTCTCTTGTTTTTGCTTGGGAAGATGCTGTCGGGGGTCGGGCATGCCACGTTTATCCCTTTTCTTGTATTTATGTTAGATTTAGCTGCCTTTTTGCTTCTTTTGTTCATTTGAGCTCATTTAATCCTGAAAATACAAAAGGAAGACAAAAACACACTTTTTCCAACATTAGTACTAAAAAGGGGTTAGTTTTATGCCACATTTGATGTAATTTATATGTTGCATTTTGCACACATCACCGTTCTCACACTTTTAAGCGTTTTCTCCTGATCCCGTTTCTATATATATATATATACAATACACACACATTTACCTTTATATTTAAACATACAATAATTATGCAGAGTAACTAAATCATGATAATCATATAACGTATAATAATAGAATTAATGAAGGATAAAATAGTACTGCATGTAAGTGAATACAATCTACACAATGCTACCTCCGTCCCATTAAAAGTGTCATGTTTTGAATTTTCAAAGTCTTTATTCATAAATTTTGACTTTAATTATATATTTTTTGTGTTATATAAAACTTGATGAAAATTAACCTGATAAAAAACATTTGTAAAACACACTCAAATCATATAACTTTCATCAAGTATTATCTAACACAAAGAAAATTATTTAAGGTCAAAGTTTATAAATAAAGACTATGAAAATTCAAAATAGGATACTTTTAGTGGGATGGAGGGAGTAGTATTTATCATATTAAGATAACATATATGTTTACCGTCTATCATGTTATATAAAATTTTTGAATCGAACAATTGAGTACGATTTTGACGTACAACAAGCCAAACTAGGTGGGTTAGATGGATTGATCGGTTAATTTTAGTGTTTTGCTAGTTCAATACTATGGTAGTTGACGTTTTGAACAGATTATAGTACATATACCTAACTATATTATCTCAAAGACAATAAAATGATATATATATATTAAAAAACGAACATAGTGACTTTGTTTACATAACTAGTTCTAAGTTTTAAACCAGACAAAACCACTAAATCGGCATCACATCGCTTGGATCTCAAATTGACGAAATCCACCGAGCTGTTTCGGTGAGTATAATTTAATTCAGTCGGTTTATTAACACCTATCTAAGTTTGTTTAGACATAAAGTTTTAAAATATTAAAGATCTTGAGTGAGTTTTTCAAACTATGAAATAATTTAAGTTAGACTATCATACATGATCAATAATTCAATCAATTAATCTTGAAGTGTCCAAAACACCTTAGCATTTATGATTAAATAAAGGTGAAGTATTCAAACGAACAAAGAAAAATTATTGCACCCAAAACGCCACGTAGCTAAACACCTGAAAACGACATCGTATCAACCTTCTACACTCCAAGATCAGTACCCTTTTGTCTTTCTCATTCATACTAAACTCACCTGTTGCAACAAAACAACATAGAACCCCATTAATTAAAAATAAAAAATAAAAAAAACCAATCAAATTCAGTCTTCTGCACAAAGATTCTTCATGTTCTTTAAAGCCAAAATATGGAAGAAATTGTAGACATTGAATACAACCTTTCTGCTCACCATTAATTCATGTACTGTCCTCTGAACTTGCAGACAAACAAAAACCCTATTTTTCAAGGTTTTTATTTTATAATATTTTCTTCAAATTTTCAATCTTTATGAATCTTTTTCTTGTGGGTTTGTATTTTTTATTCATTTTCTGCTCCATAATCTTGGTTTTGGGTCAAGTTCATGTCAATGATATCTTTTTCTTGAAAAAATAAAATTATTTTCTTTATGTTTTTGATCGAGAAATATTTATTTTCTTGAACTTATTATCAGTTCATCACTCACACACACTCTTTTCATTTCAAGATTCAGTGTGTGCTTTTTGTTCTTTCAGGGTTTATGAAAATTTTAAGTTTTTTTTTTATATGATTTTCATGAAAACTAAAGATTTGTAATCTGTTTTTTTTTTTTTTTTTTTTTTTTTGCAGATTTAGGGGTAAAACAGTAATTTCACAGGGATGGCCGGAGGTGGTGGAGGAGCAAAAGCAGATGAACCAGCACCACACCCACCAAAAGATCAGCTTCCAAATGTTTCTTATTGCATTACAAGTCCACCACCATGGCGTTAGTTTCTTGTTTTTCTTATTTTATTATTATTATTATTATTATTATTATTATTTTTAATCTTTTTTTTAGTATATTCTGATTTGATTCATGATTGATTCATATAGTTGTGAAAAAGGTGGTTTTATGATTCTTTTAATAATCTTTATATGGTTCTAAGGATGTTGGTTTTAGGGCACATGGTGTTTGAATATTTAAAGTGAGAACATTAATTTCAGTATGATTCTTGCAATCTTTATAATTTTTTTTTTGAAAGTTTTTTTTTTTTTGAAAGTTTGAAATCTTTATAAATGGTTCAATGGTTAACATTACTTTTTTTTTATTAAATCTTGTATTATTTGTGTTTGGTGTCTTTTGATTCATATAGATTAAGTTCTTTCTTTAAAAAAAACTTTATATTTTTGGAACATGAACTAGGTTGTTGCATGTGATTTTCTTCTCTACGACGAATCGGTTACATAAAAGGGGGTGTTTGGATGTGCGTTTTCAGTTTTCATGTTGCTACTAAAACAAATCATAGAAAGATAAAATTTCAGAGTAGTCATGCAATGAATTATATCAATAATCATGTGTTTAAACTTTATATAGTGATTTTTTTTTTGTTTTTTAAATTAAATCATCTAAATTTTGCATTATATTTTTGCAGCTGAGGCCATACTACTCGGTTTTCAGCATTATATCGTAATGCTAGGTACAACGGTTATCATTCCCACGGCTTTAGTTCCTCAAATGGGAGGTGGAAATGTAAGATATCCGAACGAAATTTCGTAAATTAAATAAAACGAATCTATCTATTTTATTTATTTATATTTAATGATCTTGTTAGGAGGAAAAAGCTAAAGTGATCCAAACTCTGCTTTTTGTTGCGGGTTTAAACACATTGCTACAAAGTCTTTTCGGAACTAGGTTGCCAGCTGTCATCGGGGGTTCATATACCTTTGTTGCCCCCACAATCTCGATTATATTATCGGGTCGATGGAGCGATCCAGATCCTGTTCAGGTTTGTGAACCAAACCGCTTTGATTCTTCGTCCGAGTATTTTTAAATCTTTAAAAAATGTCAAAAAGTTCTTGGAAATGAAAGATCTCTAAATATCTTACAAATTATACTTTTTAACTTTTTATGCATTTGTTCAGAAATTCAAGAAAACGATGCGTGCGATCCAGGGTGCGATGATCATTGCGTCAACGCTTCAAATTGTTCTCGGTTTCAGCGGCCTCTGGAGAAATATTGTTAGGTTGGTGTGTGATTAGGGCTGCAAGCGAACCGAGCGAATACGAACAAAGGAAACATATGTGTTCACAAACTGTTCATGAACACTTACCGAATGGGATTTTATTTTCGTGTCGTTTGTTAAGCAACTGAATGTGTTTGTGCTCGTTTGTTAATTTTAGGCAACAAACGCAAACGAATGTTCATGAACACAAATGGAAACAAACGAACACAAACAAGCGTTCATGTATAGAATATATAATACACTAATACTTATTAAATATTTTATTTGTCGGAATTTTAAAGCATTTAAATAAAATGTAAAAACTGGAAACACTAATGAACTATCGAACATAAACGAAAACGTTACCAAATGTTCACGAACATAAATGAACAGACACGGCCTTTTTTCATGTTCGTTCATTTAACTAAACGAACGAAATTTCTTGTTCGTGTTCGTTCATATAATAAACGAATGAACACAAACGAACTTCCGCCAAACGGTTCACGAACTGTTCGCTTCGTTTGCAGCCCTATTTGTGATCATTGCTTCCATTCTTCAATGATCATTTCGGTGTCTTTATGTTTTCTCTGCTAATTTGGTAACATTTTATCTCAATCGCTGTGATAGGTTTCTGAGTCCACTTTCAGCTGTTCCATTGGTTGGTCTTGCGGGTTTCGGGCTGTATGAATTTGGATTCCCAGGGGTGAGAAACATTTTCGGAACAAAATCTTGGAAAATGTTCTTTTAACGTTGCGTGTACGGGACCGAATCTAAATTTGCTTTGTCTTTCAGGTTGTCAGATGTGTTGAGATCGGGCTGCCTCAGCTCATTTTTCTAGTTATTATCTCCCAGGTAACCTTGATTTGCGATTATTTAGCGTAAATATTAATGGGTTGATTTGGGTTATGTTTTATCTCTAACGGATCAAATGAAATTGAAAGAATTAGCTAAAAGCGGAATTGAATCCAATGGTTGAAACACACTCAAACCTTTATTTTTCTATAGCAGGTCAAACGGGTCGAAAGGCGCCTATTGTATTTTGAATAAAGTACACGGATAGTCCCTCTGGTTTTCCAAAATTTTGGATTTGATTCCTAGCTTTCTAAAAGTATTTAATCCCCAACTTTTGCCAAAAGTCCAAGGATGGTCCCTGTGGTTTGTACTTTGTAATGCATTTAGTCTCTAACTTGGACCTCTTAAAACCTTTAGATTTGTTGGTTGGGGACTTAATGTGTTACAAAGTGCAAACCACAAGCACCTTCTGTGTACTTTTGGAAAGATAGGGACCAAATCCAAAATTTTGAAAAACCACAGGGACTATCCGTGTAATCTACAATTACTCTTGTATTTTAAATTTTTAATAATGCATAAAACCTCTTTAATTATTTTTATTCATAAATTCTGTTAATTCTTGAAATAATAATTTTATAGCTACACAAGCCACGCTAATTGTTTACAAAATGTTCACAAATTTCAAACGTAACGCGTTTCGGGTCATCCGGACTCTTCTAAAAAACTATTTGACCCGTTACCCAACCCGCCCAATTTTCTACCTCTTAACTCTAACAATACGGCTTTCTTGGTTATGTGCAGTATCTATCCCATTTCATACATTCGGGAAAAAATATCTTTGACCGATTTGCTGTTTTGATTTCGGTGGCGATTATCTGGATTTATGCTCACTTACTTACAGTTGGTGGGGCCTACAACCATGCAGCACCAAAGACCCAAACAAGCTGCCGGACTGATCGTGCGGGACTAGTTGACTCTGCTCCCTGGTTAGCTAAACACTTCTTATCAAAGGAAATTGATTTTGTTATAAACAATTCGTGTGTCAAATTTGTTTACGAATATTTTATCGTTTCAATACCAATATAAGAAATCGACCCGTCCAATCCATTTGACCCGTTTCCTTTTAGCTAACTTTTACCCATTGACCCAAACAATCCATTCAAATATCAGTCCGGAATATCGGCTCCGACATATATTTGACCAATGTTGACTGTTATTTTGGATGCCTTGGTGTAGACTCAGAGGAAGATTTCATGGCTTACGATTAGATCATGTTTCAAATACTGGCACTTTTGAGTTTTAACTTTTGATATTACTGTTAATATTATATGTAATTTCCGTTTTATATATGTGATATTAAAATTACCGATATCCCACCGCGATAACCTATATATGAGATATTGGTCAAGGCCCTTGACCGATATTTGATTTTGGACCGCATTAACTGCATAGTTCACTCTATTCATTCTTTATTTAATTGTTTTTTTATTCTTATAGGATAAGAGTTCCCTATCCCTTCCAATGGGGCCCACCTTCATTCGATGCCGGTGAAGCCTTTGCTATGATGATGGCTGCTTTTGTTACCCTTATAGAGGTCTGTTTTTTTCTTCTTTTTAATATAAAAAATGGTCATCTTGAACCTGATTATATATCCCACTTGTTTCGATTGTATAATTAGTCAACTGGTGGGTTCATCGCGGTTTCGAGGTATGCAAGTGCCACTCACATGCCTCCGTCTATTCTAAGCCGAGGTATTGGTTGGCAGGTAAATACCTTTCCTTTTTAGCTCTATATTTGTTTATATTATTTGAGGTCTGAGATATGAGTTTCTTAATAATTTAGAAAAGAGTAAAATGCCATTTTCGTCCCTGAGGTTTGGCCAGTTTTGCGACTTTCATCCCAAGTTTTGTTTTTCCGCATTTGGATCCAAAAGGTTTGAAATCTTGCCATTTTCATCTGGCTCGTTAACCTCATCCATTTTTCTCCGCTAAGTCAGGTGTATTTCCGTCTTTTTTGCTAACTTAAAGGGCAATTCCATCTTTCTACATTATGTAAAAAGACCTAATATGTAGAAAGACCTAATACCACTGAAAAAGATCAAATTGCTCTTTAAGTTAATAAAAAAGACGGAAATACCCCTGACTTAACGGGGAAAAGTTGATGGAGTTAACGAGCTGGATGAAAATGGCAAGATTTCAAACCATTTAGATCCAGATGCGAAAAAACAAACCTTTGGACACAAGTCGCCAAACCTCAGGGACGCAAATGGCATTTTACTCTTTAGAAAAAAAGAGGTAATAAAGATGCGGGTAATCCGGGTATTGAGTTGTGGCAGTTTTGATCCATTTACTTATAAACGGGCCGGTTCACGTTATTTCTATCTGAAACAGGTCTCGTAAAAAAATTAGCTTGAAAAGGAAACGGGTTGACTTTATTTTTGCTTTTCTTTAGCTCCTAAATAGATTCTAACTAACGGGTATATTTAATTGTCTTAATTTCTAGGGAATTGGCATTTTGTTGTCTGGTGTGTTTGGAACCGTCAATGGATCTTCAGTATCGATGTAAGTTACGATCGCAGGCTTATGAATTTCGGTTTTTGTTGCCTTTAATTGAGATGAACCTATTTCGTGATGTTTTTCACAGTGAGAATGCTGGTCTTTTGGCACTGACCCGTGTGGGCAGTCGAAGAGTAGTACAAATATCAGCTGGTTTCATGATTTTCTTTTCGATTCTTGGTAAGTTTTAGTACGGGTCGGGTTGACCCGTATTACTTTATGTCCATTTTTTTATAAGTGATTACTTCATCATATGTGATTACCAACACTATACTATTACGATATGCAAAATCTAATTTTTGGAAATAGGCAATTTAGAAGGTTGTATGCTAGCCAAGTATTCTGACCCATTTGACCAGTTACAGATAAAACACAACCCATTTGACCCGTTAGAGATAAAACATAACCCGTTTGACCCGTTAGAGATAAAAAACACAACCAGTTTGAACCGTTAATGATAAAAAGTTAAAAACACAACCCGTTTGACCCATTAGAGATAAAAACACAACCTGTTTTACCCGTTATAATAAAACACAACCCGTTTGACTCGTTATAATAAAACACAACTCGTTTAATCCATTATAATAAAACACAACTCGTTTAATCCGTTATAATAAAACACAACCCGTTTGACCCGTTACAGATAAACACAACCCGTTTGACCCGTTAAAGATGAAAACGCAACCCATTTGACCCATTAGAGATAAAACACGACCTGTTTGACCCGTTAAGAGATAAAAACACAACCTGTTTGACCCGTTAGAGATAAAAACACAAGTCGCTTGACCCATTATAATATAACACGGCCGGTTTAAACCGTTAGTGAATTGGGCCCGAAGTAGCAATTTAGGTGACATTCGACACTTCACAAGATAAGTTTAAAAAAGCCAATTGGTCATATGCAGGGAAATTTGGAGCTATCTTTGCATCGATTCCAGCACCCATTGTTGCTGCTTTATATTGCCTTTTCTTTGCTTATGTCGGTAAGCTTAAAGATCCTCAAAACCAACAAAAATGTATCATTTTCCTTATAAATCTATGTTCTTTTCGTAAAAAACTTTAAAGTCTTCTTATATTAACGCAGGGTCGGGTGGTCTGAGCTTCCTGCAATTCTGCAACCTCAACAGTTTCCGAACAAAATTCATTCTAGGATTTTCGTTCTTTCTCGGTTTGTCTGTGCCCCAATACTTCAATGAGTATGAAGCTATTAATGGTTTCGGGCCTGTTCACACTTCTGCAAGATGGGTATGCAGAAATAAACTTTATTTCTTAAATATCACTAAATATTTCTAAATATATCGATTTTGAAGTTTTAAATGTTGATGTTTAAGTTGGTTAATGAACTCGAATCAATTTGGAATATAAAAAGTAGAAGGTTTGACCTTCAAAAGTCAAATTTCAGTTGACTTTTGAGGTTGAACAGATTGATTTTGACATTGCAGACTGATGCGTTCTTTTATATCATAAAAAAATTATTTAACAACTGATTAAATTCTATAACTACGGATCAAAATTGAAAGATATTGATGTTTATATTAAGTTTGTAACAAATTCATAGCAATCTAGAATTCAAAGATGTGAGGTTTGACCTTCAAAAGTCAAATTACAGCTGATTTTATATGTTCATGACCCGTTGTTGACTTTTAAGCTCTAACATATTGATTTTAATGTAAAAAGTTGACGGGTTTCTTCAAATTTTGAGGAAAAAAAATGTTTGATAACCGGATTAGTACTTACAACGACAGATTGAAACATAGAAGGTTTGACCTTCAAAAAGTCAAACTGGACCTATTTCACCATAAATGATGAACCTTTTTATGTGAATTTGTAGTTCAACAACATGGTCAATGTTCCATTCTCTTCTGAACCATTTGTGGCTGGCATTTTGGCTTACTTTTTGGACACCACACTTCCCAAAAAAGACGGTTCGATAAGGAAAGATCGTGGCAAACATTGGTGGGATAAATTTCAATCTTTTAAAACCGATGCAAGAAGTGAAGAATTCTATTCATTGCCATTCAATCTCAACAAACACTTCCCGTCTGTTTGAAGTAAAAAAGTCAACCGTATTCTCTCTTATAAGGTACTTCATTAATGTTATGTTAATTTATAAACAAACCAATTATAAGCTAAATTAGTACAAGTTTAATCCGATCCGTGAACGAGAATGGTTCTTCGAAACATTCGTTAGCTAGTTTTGACTTTTTTGTTACTGTAAATTTGTTGATGTTAAAGGGATATGATTAAATCTTTGTTGAAGGGTTATCAATTTGATTCTTGGATGCTTTTATGCGGGTCGAAACGGGTAGACTGGGCTGACCCAAGAGACATTGTTCATATCTTTTAATCACATCTAGTGAGATATATAATTGCGACGTTATTTTAAAATAAACAATAATCTAGTTAGGATATTTTATGTATTAAAAATATTATGTCGGGTGACTCTTTTATTTGAACAATTTTTTTTACACCTGAATATCACGTAACCTTCCACTTGCAAGGATTTTATTCAGGCGACTCAACATTCTCTTATTATTTTACTTGTTTGACCAAATAGATATAAAAGCTAACCCAAATCGACCCATTTATAATGGTCGTCTCGAGATTAAGATCTCTGTTTTTAAATAATTTATATATAAATTTATTTTGAAAAAAAAACTCCCCAATAACATTTTTAAACTCATTAACCTTTCTAAAAACGTAACCAATTAAATAACCTTTTTAGTTTTGGCCCATCTAAACTCATATGCATTTAATCCAATTTATCTAGTAGCTGGGCCGGCCTTGGTCGGGGCCCAAAACTTTTTTTTTACACTGTATAAAATTATTTTAAAACAAAAATATGTGAAGTTTAAAACCCAATAACAATTTTAAACACATTAACCTATTTAAAATCCTAATCCAATTAAACATACCACATAGCCTTTTTGGTTTTATCCCATCTAGACTCATTTGTCAGTCACTTAACCCAATTAATCTAATTAAAAATTTAAATCATATTAAATCAGTTCATCGCTCTTTCGAGTGTCGATCAGAGCAATCAAGAGATCAGGCCAGTAGGGCAACGAGATTATGAAGAGTTGATCAACAACTTTACTTCCAAAAATGCTAAGAGAGCCTCAAGATTCGTTAAACTATTTAAAATAGATCGTTTCGCTACAATAATTTTCTTGTGTAATTATCACAATTAACTTTGAAAAGTTTTTATACGTAAGTATATATTTTCGGGGTTCGTTTTTTTCTAGTCACATAGGACATTTGAATTCTCAGATACAACCCTGACCAGTAGGAGCTGGATTTGAATCCATGACGTATGCTAGAGGGACTCAATTATTTATTTGTATGTTGGTCAAGCTTTTGACATCCACTTCATTATTATATTATGTTATAACATTATTGCATGCTAGATTGGTGACTTTTGGTGAGAAATATTTTAGAAGAAAAGTGGGCTTTTTTGTTGAGATTGAGGGAGCATAGCTACGTAGCATGCATGAACATCTTAGAAGTGTACTCAATAACTCACTAAACTAACATTAAGTCCAGCAGAAAGTGTCACATAATTAGCAGCAAAAGATGAAAAGGTGGAGGTGCAATTGGAATTTTGAGCTGGGCTTTTTATTATTTAAACATAAAAGTGTTCATTAATTCGTATCATTTCCCTTAGTGGGCCTTTTCCCAACCCCCACCCACATATTTTCATTTATTTATATTTTAGAGTTAAATGCCATTTTAGTCCTTGTGTTTTGGGTCATTTTTCCAGTTTAGTCCAAATGTTTCATTTTTCGCCTGTGGGTCTAAAAAGGTTTCACTGCTGCCATTTTAGTCCACTGGGTTAACTTCATTCATTTTTTCTGTTAACGAGAAGGGCAATTCGATCATTTTATATGGCCGAATTGCCCTTCTAGTTAACAGAATTACATATAAAATGACCGAATTGCCCTTCTCGTTAACAGAAAAAATGGATGAAGTTAACCCAGTGGATTAAAATGGCAATGGTGAAACCTTTTTGGATCCACAGGCAAAAAATGAAACATTTGGACTAAACTGAAAAAATGGCCCAAACCACAGGGACTAAAATGGCATTTAACTCATTCTATATTTTATATAACGTTTTTACTATGAGTGAATCTTGATATTATTTAAAGACAAGAAGTTCATTTTAAAGGATAGTTGTTGGTAGCAAACTCAAATATTATCTACGTATTTTGAGCGTATACAGTTAAACGTGCTTGGATGAGTGCAATCTATCATTATTGATATTCTGGGAGGGTTTCACATAACGAAACATATTTGATTGTTACAAGAGGTTAGACGACGCAAAAGTTTTGGCTTTAATTTGACAAGATTGAGATGGTGTTAGTCAACATTTGGTTAATACTACCTTGAATATGTGTAGGTGTAAATGTTGGATCAATGATCACATAAAGTTTGGTAGATGTGGTTTTCATGGACCATACTATTACATCAACTCATTATGACCTTATAGACTAGATTTCCTTTGATAAAAAGGAATGATCAAATTAAAGGATGGACCCATTTAAAATATATTGAAAGGAACCCATCATTTTCCATTGTTGTCAAGAATATTATGTGGTTGTGTGGTATCGTTTTGAGTAAAGAACAAGTTGCAACCATCGGTTCAAACACGCGTGTGCAATTGATGCGAAATTGGCTTAGACCAAGCGTAGTCGTGCGTTTAGGGGGCGTTTTTTTGCCCAAAAACGCCAAACAACGCCCACATACGGCCACCAGGGGCGTTTTTTCCAAGAAAATGCTTGAGGCGTTCTTTATTCCACGCCTGGTTGATTTTGTTTTGGCCAATTACTATAGATCTTCCTTTTGTTTGTCCGATAAGATTTTTTGATGGTATTTTTTATTTAATTTTATTACACCTCTTTTAACATAATGCCCCACATCCACACTACACCTATTTTAGAAAACGCCCCATAATGCCCCATTGCTAACTGGGATGCCACATAGCGCAAAACGCCCAAGGGTAAGAGCATTACCACTACACATGGTCTTAGACCTGATCTGCTGCAAGTGAGTTGAAGTTTTTGTATGAAACATAGGTTATCAAATGCGAAAGACAGAGAGAATTCTCGGACTAGCAAAACATAGAGATTGAAGTTATAATGTGTGCACTTAAAATAATCAAATCATATACTACGTACAGAATATTTAATAAAACATTTTTATTTTCTAATTTCTATTATACTACAGAATATTTAATAAAATATTTTTATTTTCTAATTTCTATCATATTTTGTGTTGAAATGTTATTTACCATATTTTTATTTCCAATGTTTATATATATATATATATATAGGGTAAGGTTCATGCGAGAACCACCTTTATTGCGAGAACCGCGAGAACCAATGTGAACACAACCTAAAATAGCTAAAAAAAACCTAACCCCCACCCCCCCCCCCCCCCCAAAAAAAAACCTAAACCCCCCACCCCCCCCCCCCCCCCCCTCCAAAAAAAAACCTAACCCCCCCCCCCCCCCCCCCCACCCAAGCTAAATGCTAAAAAACTAAACCCCCCAAAAAACCTAAAAAAAACCTAACCCCCCCCCCACCCCCCCCCCCCCAACCCCAAAAACCTAAACCCCCCCTCCCCCCCCCCCACACCCAGCTAAAAAGCTAAAAACTAAACCCCAAAAAAACCTAAAAAAATCTAAAAAAAATCTAAAAAAATCAAAAAAAAATCTAAATTTTTTTTTGATTTTTTTAATATTTTTTATGTTAAAATCGCTACTTTTAGAAGCAAAAAAAAAAAAAAAAAATTTTAAATTTTTTTTTTTTTTTTTTTTTTTGCTACGAAAAGTAGCGATTTTGTTATAAAAAATATTAAAAAAAAAAAAAAAATTTGTGTGATTTTTAGCTATTTTTAGGCATTTTTGGTTGCGTTCACATTGGTTCTCGCGGTTATCGCAATAAGAGGTGGTTCCTAACGGATCTTTGTCCTATATATATATATATATATATGATAAGGATCATTACAGAACACTAATTATTGCGAGAACAAAAAGAACAACTCTAAATCACTAAATTTTGGGATTTAAGGTTTATATTTCTTAAATTTTATGTTTCTTACATTCATATGTGTATTATATATACATAAAAAAATCATACATTTTTACCTACACATAGTCTATATACATGTAGGTAATTTAGCCTACACAAAACCTATATGTATGTAGGTTATTTAAAAACTGAAGATTTTTCATGTTTTGTTTTAAATTCTAGTGTGAGAAACAATAAATCTTACATTTATAACATTTTTATTTACTTTTTAGGTTTTTAGGATTGAAAAAATGAGTGATTCATTTTGTTCTGCGTGTTCTCGCAATATTTAGTGTTCTGCATAGAACCTTCCCCTATATATATATATATATATATATATATATATAGGGGAAGGTTCTATGCAGAACACTAAATATTGCGAGAACACGCAGAACAAAATGATTTAGAGTTGTTCTTTTTGTTCTCGCAATAATTAGTGTTCTGTAATGATCCTTATCCTATATATATATATAGGTAAGCTTATTGTAAAAAATGTGAGAAATATTGTGGAGATGACATGTGTCCTAAATCTAAATTAATTCAAAAGGGTAAAAAAATAATTTTATCATTAATTCAATTAATTAAAAACTCTCATAACCGTCACCTTAATTATAGGAACTGGATTTTTTTTTAAAAGATCTCTATAAAAACACCATTCATCAAGTATATATAACACCATTCAGTAAGTATATAACACTATTCAGCACATATATAACACTATTCAATAAAGTATATAACACCATACAATAAAGTATATAACACCATTCAGCACATATATAACATCATTCAATAAAGTATATAACACCATTCAGCACATATATAACACCATTCAATAATCATTACATCTCTGTATCATCTTCTCCACTTCCGGCACCACCACAGCCGCTCCGCCGCCGCTGTCGTGTAGATAGAGAGATCATCTGGTCGTGCGATGTAGAGAGAGAGATCTCACGACCACCACCACTGCCACTTCCGGCACCACCACTGCAGCTCCGACACCACCACTGCCGCTACCCGCTCTACCGCCGCCGCTCCACTGCGACGTAGAGAGAGAGATCGAAATTGTAGAGAGAGAGATCATCTGGTCGTGATGTAGAGAGAGAGAGAGATCGAAATTGTAGGGATTTTGATTTACAATTTCCTATTTTGAATGGATATAAAGACTTTATTACCCCTATAATTTTCAATTCAGTCCAAAAAAATAAAATAAATTTTACAATTTGGTCCCTATTAATCTCAACCATTAGATCAAAGATCTAATGGTGTAGATTCTTTCTTATCCTTCTCACACTTTTGGTCTTTTTTACAGGAACCTTTATATATATATATGTGTGTGTGTGTGTGTGTGTATAGCGGAAGGTTCATTGGGGAACACTAAAAAAGTGGGGAACAGCGGGGAACCGACTCAAACGAACTCCGATTGGACTCATTCCAGCGGCGTTGGAACCGGCTCGTCGAACCCTAACTAAGATCTCTTAACCCTAAACCCTAACTCCTAAACTCTAAACCCTAAAGCTAAAAAATAAGGCTAAAACCTAAGCTAAACCGTGTGAGAACGGTGAGAACGCTCAAAAGTGTGAGAACGGTGAGAACGCATCCTGGCCCAACACGTGTCCCGTGGCATTAAGAAGGGCGGAGGGGCTTTTTTGTCTTTTCATTCTTCTTTTATTTTCACAACGCGGTATAATATTTTCTGGCGTCTAAGTTTTTTTTTTTTTGCGTTAATTGTATTTATTAAACTTTTTGGCGTTTAATTAATTGTTTTTGTGTCACATATATAATTTTTTGGCGTTATATCGTTTTCTGGTTAATTTTTTGGCATTTGTGGCGTTTTGTATTATAATTCACTACGAGTAATTAATGTTTGCATAAGATTAAAATAAGTCCAATTTTTCTTTTTGGCGTTTATTGAATTTTTTGGCGTTTTAATACCCTTTTTACAAGGTGCTTTGCCAGCAACTGTTCTCCCAGTTTTCATTCTACTAGCGTTTTGGTGTTTGTAGTTTTTGGCGTTTTATATAATAATGTATTTTATTTATAGAGAATTAGATAACAAAACAACATATAACTTGATATCAATACAATATAAAATGAAAGCAAAAATAATTAAAAATGGTAATCTAATTTTTCTTTCCAATCTTCAATGTCATCAGCCTCTTCCTTCTTGAATTTGTTTTTGGCGTTTTGAACCTTTTTTGAATAATTTAGCTAGATGCCAACTTTCCTTCATAAACCCCGTCTTTTTCAGAAGAAGCTGCTTAGTGACATCCTGTTTTTTGGTGTGATGTTCTTGTTTGGTGGCATGTCATTAAAGATCAACTCTTGCTTGATGCTATTTGTAATAATGGAGTCCAAAATATCATTTTATTCTTGTGTTGAACCCTTTCTTCCATGCCTATAATCATTCACATGATGGCATATCACTGTTATCAGTCTATTTTTCTTGAATATTTGTCCATCTCATTCAGCAAAATATTATTGAGTTAACCCCTCAGAAAAGGATCTATTTCAGTGAAACCTTTGCCATCTGTGGCGTTTTAAAGGGAGTGGTTTCTAGAGGATATGGCGTTTTTTGTATTTTTCTGGGTGATTAATTTCATTGTGTATAGTCCCCTCTCTTATAGGAGTTTTTTGGCGCGTAGTTTAGGCGGGGCTTTTTATTGTAATAAATGATAGTAATAAAGTAACTGTCTTTTCAGTTACTGTTTTTGTATTTACTGTGTTGATAAGCTTTTATTAGTTTTATAGGTTATAGACGTCCCATCTTCTAAGTTTGGCGTTTTTTTAAATGGCCTTATGCAGACCAACATGACAAAATACAATAACGGAGTAAATAAAATATTAAGCAGGAAATATATTTTTTGTTATTTTTGGCGTTTTGTTAGGGTTAACCATTTTTAGTATTATTTTGGCATTTTGCTAATAAAGATAGAAATATATCATTTAATTATCTTTAAAAAAAAAGATTACATAGAAGAAAAAAAAGAGGAAAAAAATTAAAATCCTTCGTCAGAAGGTACTTTATCTGAATAGTATCCATCACTTGTGTCATCTTCTTCCTCCTCGGAGTCTTCATCTTGATCTTCATCCATGTCATCACATTCACCTTCATCAGCTTCTTGTTCCTGAAGATTCTGAAGCCTCCACCTGAACATGTCTTGCATTAACTCCAATTTTGAGTCTATTTCTGCGTTGGTACAAGTGGCGTTATGCAATTCTTCCATGAAACCCAGTCGCTGCTTTGTCATGATGTTCTCTAGCCAGTAGACTTCCTGCTCTCCGCTGTCGTATGTAACTGTCACCATGTCTGTTTCATCATCAAAACGCCATGATGTCATGACGGGGTCTGGCTTCACATCTCCTTTGATTGGTCCAAATTTGCTGGTTAATGCTTTCATAAGCATATGCGTTTCATGGCATTCGTTGTCTAGAGCGATGCCAATGGATAAGATTTGCCTTTGTATCTCTTCTTCCATCTTCAGAATTGCCCTGACCGTCTTAACATACACCCTCCTTCTGTTGTCAAAATGGAGGACGTATCGCCTGATTCCCAGAGTGTATCTCCACGAAATGATTGTTGCCATTTTTGGCGTTTTGTTTAAGTTGGCGTTTTTGGTTAACGATTTTTTTTTTTTTTTTGCAGAAAATGGATAGATTGAAGTGATTATGGAATCTATATTTTACCTTTGTTTATATAATGATGTTTTTGGCGCGTAATTTAGGAGGGAATTTCTTCTAATAAATGTTAATAACTGAAATTCAGTTATTTGTGTTGTTTCATCTTCCTGTAATATTCAACGCGTTTTATTACTAATTTTTGGTGTTTTGTTTTTAATGGCGTTTTATTTTTTTGTATGGCGTTTTGAATATGAGGGGTAAAAGACCCTTTTACCCTTAATGAAACACGTCCTACATAATAATATTAATGTTATTTACGAAAACGCCACTGCGTAATCTAGTCCATGGATTGTTTAGATCGGACGATCCATAAGCGTTCTCACCGTTCTCACACTTTTCACCGTTTTCTCCAGATCCCGACCCTATATATATATAGTGTGAGGTTCATTGGGGAACACTAAAAAAGTGGGGAACAGTGGGGAACCGACTCAAACGAACTCAGATTGGTCTCATTCCAGCGGCGTTGGAACCAGCTTGTCGAACCCAACTAGGATCTCTTAACCCTAAACCCTAAATATATTAGGGTTTGGCTTTTAGGGTTTAGCTTTAGAGTTTAAGGTTTAGCTTTAGGGTTTAGCTTTTAGGGTTTATAGTTTAGATTTTATGGTTTAGCTTAGGTTTTAGCCTTATTTTTTAGCTTTAGGGTTTAGAGTTTAGGAGTTAGGATTTAGGGTTAAAAGATCATAGTTAGTGTTCGACGAGCCGGTTCTAACGCCGCTGGAATGAGTCCAATCGGAGTTCGTTTGAGACGGTTCTCCTCCTGTTCCCCACTTTTTAGTGTTCCCCAATGAACCCTCCCCATCTTCGCTATAATGACATCAACATCTATTATATTGATCATTTTAATTATGTATATTTAACATATATACAAAAGATTTAAAAATAAGAAGGGTAAGAAGGCACTAGAGAGTGACAAGTGTTCTATGAGTAATTAAATGGAAAGGGTAATTTTGTCTACAAGAGGAAAGAGAATATGCACATGCAAGTCACATGTTATTTCCCCCCTAACTTTTAAACGTCCGTAACTTTTTTATACATCATTTGTTTTAAAAAAAAATTATACCATAAAATCGAGCGTTTTTTTATCTTTAATATGAGTACCATATTGTTATATTTTTCAAAAACATTTCAAAAACCCAGGTGCATATTACACAATGGACATGATGTAAAACACAATGTAAATTAGATTAAAAACACAATCAATGACAACAGATAAAGACACAATGGACAACATACTAAAACACAATGAACATAACGTATAACACAATGGCGATAACATATAACACAATAAGAATCAGACTAAATAAAAACACAATTGATGACAACAGATAAAAGACACAATTAATGACAGCAAATAAAAGACACAATGGAGAGCAGATGAAGACACAATGAAAAGCAAACTAAAAACACAATACATAACAAACTAAAACACAATGAACAAGATAATAATAAAAAATTGAACAAATTATTAAACCACAATGGACAACATATTAAAACACAATGAATAACATATTACACAATGGACATGATGTAAAACACAATGTAAATTAGATTAAAAACACAATCAATGACAACAGATAAAGACACAATAGACAACATACTAAAACACAATGACCATAACGTATAACACAATGGTGATAACATATAACACAATAAGAATCAGACTAACTAAAAACACAATTGATGACAACAGATAAAAGACACAATTAATGACAGCAGATAAAAGACACAATGGAGAGCAGATGAAGACACAATGAAAAACAAACTAAAAACACAATACATAACAAGCTAAAACACAATGAACAAGATAATAAAAAAATTGAACAAATTATTAAACCACAATGGACAACATATTAAAACACAATGAATAACATATTACACAATGGACATGATGTAAAACACAATGTAAATTAGATTAAAAACACAATCAATGACAACAGATAAAGACACAATGGACAACATAGTAAAACACAATGACCATAACGTATAACACAATGGCGATAACATATACACAATAAGAATCAGACTAAATAAAAACACAATTGATGACAACAGATAAAAGACACAATTAATGACAGCAAATAAAAGACACAATGGAGAGCAGATGAAGACACAATGAAAAACAAACTAAAAACACAATACATAACAAACTAAAACACAATACATAACAAACTAAAACACAATGAACAAGATAATAAAAAAATTGAACAAATTATTAAAACACAATGGACAACATATTAAAACATAAAGAATAACATATTAAACACAATGACCTGAACTAATAACACAATTTATAGAAAACCCAGATTTAACAAAATCTTCATTGTGTCATATATTGTGTTATAGGTTTTTATAAAAACGCAATGGATAGAACTTAAATTAACATTGTGTTATAGGTTTTGATAATAACACAATGTTTAGAAACTCTACTGACCAAAACCCAGTTAAAAGACACAATGACCTGAACCTTTAACACAATGCCAAAAAAACCCAGTAAAAATGAATTTTTTTTTATTTTATTTTTACATGATAATATGGTACTCATATTAAAGATAAAAAAACGCTCGTTATTATGGTGAATTTTTTTTTTGAAAAAAAATGTCGTATGAAAAAGTTATGGACGTTTTAAATCGATGGGGGAATTGGCATGTGCCTTGCATGTGGAGAGAGAAAATCTATTATCTTCTTTTCCCTACAACCAATCTCAACCCTCAAAATCTAAGATCAATGGACTAGAATCCTTCTTACACTTCTTATTTATTTTATCCTTTGTATTTGATCCTAACCCATAAAATTAAATATAATACATGAATCTGATTTTTTATATATTACAAAAAAAAAAAAATTATTAAGTGTCGTTTTATTTCCAGTTGTATCTATTATTACATGTTATAGAATATCTTTTATTTTCATACGATACTTAGTAGTCATGTAAGAACATTTATTTATTTAAAGGTATTTATTAATTATTGGACACAAGCACTCAATTGTGGCATATTCACTTTAAATGATACTAAAAGTCCGAATTATTAAATTAATTTTTTTTAAGCCGAGATCCAAACAACATATCTAAAAGAATATTTTATTTCCAGGTCAAATATACTATTCTCCAAACCTAAACTAAACTTGATATGATTTCATGAAAGTTATACAACAAAATTTCCTGTTTGTATTATGTCTCACAAAACAATACCAAAATTTGATGTTTAAATTTAGGGTTATTGAATTTTAATAATCCTAAGTTTCACCTGTTGGCCGATAATAATCCCAACTTTAAAGATTCCCTCCAATAATCCCAACTTGTAAAAGTTTGACCGCCATTGTGTGACACCTGTACTTGTAATCATTGTAAACAATTCGGTTATCAATAAAATAATGTTACTTAATCCCAATATTTGTTTGTTTATGTTTAACATCTTTCATGTTTTGATTTTCATTCAATTTTAAACTCTACATCACTTTCTGGAGAGTTATACGCAAACTGGTGCGTAAACGTAATCAGTTTAATGCGACAAACACTCCGGAACATCAACATATGCTTAACATACCTTAAATAACCTTTACATAACTTAGAAATAAGTTTTGAAGGCTTTGGTATGGCAAAATCAAGTTAATTCGCTTACAGGGACTAAAATTGACAAACTGCGAAAGTATGCCAATTTGAACTGTAACAAACATTCCGGAACATGACCATAAGTTAAACATACCATAAATATCCTTTACATATCTTAGAAATAGGCTTTGAGGGGTTCGGTGTGCTAAAATAAACTTTTGGGTCATTCAGGGACTAAAAGCGTCAAAAGTGCACAAGTTTGCATTTTTGCGCATAACTTACATTCTGAATACATCCGGACATCCAAAAATTTATGTAATTATTAAAATATTATGTTTTAGTGATTGGCTTGTCAAAAATCCACTCGTCGCGCAATTTGGACCGTTTTTGCGTCCGTTACGACTTCCGTCGTAATTAACCGAACAACGCAATCGTACGGCCAAACGAACTGACATCCGACATATTTTTGAGCATATTTTAAGTTCCCTATACTTTAACTTCATATTAGAGCCTTAAAATGAGGTTAACGGGGCTTAAACGTGCCAGAAATGCATTAAAATGCAAGATTCTCAAGTGCAGGGGCTAAACTGTCAACTTTTGAAAGTTGCTGATCTGCAGATAGCATACGGACCGTAAGCCATACTCCATACGGTCTGTAAGCCAGTGTCAGACAGCAGAAAATGCATTCCAGCTTGATCCAGCTGTTCCTCACTTGTGCAAATGGTTTTGGGCAATCTATGGGCAGGTTTGGAGGCTCCCCTGGTTTTGTAATATAATGGGCTTGATGTGTACGGCCTAGATTGAATCTCGGATAACGAGGAACGATCTTAACTGTCCTAGGAAATCTATAAATACCCCTCAAGTTCACAACTCAAAACCCACACCTTTGAATCTGAATTTGTTCTCTAAGTTGATGTGTTTATCACTTCATACCTGAGAATATTCGAATCAAAACTTCCGTTCTTGGACCCGTTGTAAGTCCTCTTTCATTCTTTTAGCGTTTTCTGCGTTGACTAGTTTATGGTCAACACGAAGTTCGGTTGACCTTCGCAACGTGAGCGTAATCACGATGGTTATAGTCCCTTGTGGCTATACCTACTGATTACCACGTTATCTAGGCTCAGTGACGAGTCGTAGTTTCGGCCAAAATGCGTATTCTTGCGTATTTTGTAACCAAACTACTTTTAGGTATCAAAACCGTTTGTTTTGATACCAAACCTGTTTTCTAACCTCGTTAAACATGTTCTAACATGTTTAGCTCGTCACTTTAGGTTTAGTGCTTATATAGGGTCGTAAGGTAAGCGATCTAAACAATCGCTTAGACTTTCGAACCCGACCCGTTTGGTCGATCATTAGTATCCGACCAAACGCATTAGGTGACCATAGTTGTATAAGGAATAATCTTCCGAGGTTATACCTTATGGTCACGACGTTTAGTTAGTTGTATGATAGGTAGTTTATATGCCTTAGGTAAATTACCAAAAATGCCCTTTTACGCCAAATTTCATTTTAAGCATATGTAACATAATTTTTGATATCTAAACTGATTCGACAACAATATTAGACATGTTAAGGCATATTTTACTTATCATATGACTAGTTAGGCGTTCCGAACGCGTTTTATGCGAACGACACATTAAAGTAGCATAAGCTACCTAAACGGGTCGTAATGGGTCGTAAGTACTTAGGTTAGGTTTCATTTTAGTATGTAGGCTTTGTTAAACCATATTACATGAGTTCCCATACTCGTTTGGTTTATGAATCCTCATTTCTATCCGATCCTCCGATTTAGGTCCGGTTTATTAACATAGCTACCTATATTAGCTGCCGTTTGATTTCCGTGATCTCTAGCATTGTTTGGTTGTTACTCAAGGACTTCTAGGCAATCTCAAGTGAGTACATAGACCCCTCTTTTACTGTTTTCAAACTGTTTTGGGGTGAAACACATGTGCCTAATTGTTACTTTCGTGTTTTCCATGTTTTCATATCATATGCTTGTTATGTTCATTAGTACACATATAGTACATGATTTCATACATGTTTTGCTATGTATGTTCACTTAGCATGCTAGCACATTGCTTTACATTACATTACATTTATGTTGCATATGTTCACTCAGCATATGGACACATTGTTTTACATTTCACGCTATGTTTGTTCTTTAGCATACTTAGTGCACTGTTTTCACATCACATGTTTACATTTGGTATAACATTTGGTTGTTCAACGAAACTAATACATTCATTAACACCGATCATGCCGCTCGGTAGTAGGTAGTGGTACCATAGGACTTGACAACTCCCATTCCTGAAATCCTGGGTTTGTTTGGACGTAAGGAATGACCGGATCCGAAAACATTTTTGATAACCTTTACTTTAAGGTTATCCTACTGTCTCAAGGCTTGGATGTAGACGTTTAACTTACCGCATAAGTGTTTGTATCAGTAAAACATGCAGTTATTTTGCAAAACATGACTTTTGATTATTCAAAATACTTTGTTTTGTACATTTTTACTTATGGTTTAAGTAGTCTCATTTTACTTACCATACATAACATTGTTTACACATTACATGATTTACATTTGACCATACATAAACATTTCTACAATTGTTAAACATTACATCTTGGTGGTTTTTTGGGGTAAGTGATTTATATAACGAGGCGACGTGTAATACGATAAAAACATGGTGGATACGCCGCTGGTACTTCCTATATATAAGTGCTTTTATGGTATTACATATCGTAGCGTTATTTAAACCATTTCAGTTTAGACATATTACATTTACAACACATTTTCACATGGACATCGTCTTACAAATAACTTAATTTATACAAACTCATTTTACTTGGTTGTTCACTTAACCATACCTTATTCTTTTATATATGTGTATCATCTGATTTATTCATCGCTTTACAAATAACTTATGAAAGAAAACACTAAACAAGATTTATGACTACTTTTATTAAACAGTTTCTTTAAACTCAAGTCATGAATCTTATTTCCACAAAACCTATGTATCTCACAGGCATTTTTATGCTGACGTACCTATTTTCACATGTGTTTTCAGGAGCTGTTGCATAGGATGTTCGAGACACACTTAGGCGGACCTGTGCCTTAGTGACTTAAAACGAAGCAAGAACTAGTTAAATTATGTTATGTACTCTTTGTTTCTTGTTTTAAGACAATGTAACTCTCTAGTTTGATAAATAAAACGTAACTTAAATTTCCATGGTTCTGAAACAATTAATTCTGTTACAACACTCCCCGACGTTTCCGCCACGATTTGATGTTCTACGTGGTCGGGGTGTGACACATTGATCCTTTTTTAACATGGGTGTACTTAAACCAATTAAGAAGGCTCTAAATATAATTGAATCTATTGAGGTGACCAAATTCTTATATGTTTGAAAAGGACCAATGGCGGCCAAACTTTTATAAGACCGTGGGGTATGGTGGGGCGGGGGTTTGGGGCATGGGTTGACACGTGGATTATGGGGCACTCAATACCTAAACCCAAGTTCATTGGGGTATGGTGGGCGTGGCTGGGGTGGCGTGGCCAAGCCACATCATTTTTTTAATATATATATATATATATATAGGAGAAGGATCCGTTAGGAACCACCCTTTATTGCGAGAACCGCGAGAACCAATGTGAACACAACAAAAAATAACTAAAAATAGATAGGGTAGGGTTCAAGAGTGAACCATATTGTTTTTGTGAACAAAATGAACAAATCTTGTCCATTGATTTAGGAGATCTTGAGATTAATAATAATGAAAATTTTCTAATTATTTATGTGTAGAAAATAAATGAAAAGGGTATAAGGGTAAATTGTTAACTAATTCTCTATACAATTAAATATTTAAGTACATTCTCTCTCTTCATTTCTCTCACCAATTAACTAATTTATTAATTTAAAAATATACACAGTTACTATTCATCCAAACTATTTTATACACATACGTATATCCGTTTTATGCACATGCGTACATATGTAATTTGAATTACAAATATGCGTACTTTGAGTATTCAACACAAGTACATATGTGTATAAACCATTTATTAGTTCTGTTTGTGTATATTTTATACACAATTTCTATTCAGCCAAACTGTTTTATACACATATGTATATCCTTTTTATACACATAATGCACAAAGTTTCTAGGTCTTCATATGTAATCTTCTCTCTCATTTGTTTTTTTATTGATTCTTTGGTTGTCCTCTTGGCTTTCATCAGACACTGTATATTAAAACTGTCGTTATACACATGTGCATCATTTAATTAGGCACTTGTGTATTGCTAAAAAAATCATTGTTTAGACGAGGTGTAAAAATTCACATGTGTATAAGTAACTTTTGGTCAATTTTTTTTTGTATGTATAATAAGCATTTGCTGGACCATGACACATGTAAAGTATGTATACACATATATATTCGAACCCCTGAAATTATACATCGGTGTATTAACCATATACTAATGAGTTATAGTTGGCTTATGTCCTCTTGGCTTGTTTCGAACACCATATATTAGAACCCGTGTTATACATCTGTGTATCATCCAATTATACATATGTGTATTGACAGAAATCATGTTGAATCTGTTAAATGTAGAATTTAATAACTGGATATATGGTATAAAAGTGGTTAAGCAAATTATAAAATGATTAGATGTGTAAAAATTTTGTAAAAGAAATATGATGCTCGTCCAATCAATTGAAAGAAAAGGAAACCGTGAACTTCATTTTTGTTTGAACAATGGATTTGAATTATTGATTATTGGATTAATAAATTAATTCACAAAAAAATAGGGATCAGTTACCATGTTGGTTAATTAATATTAATAACTACCATATTAAGTTTATATGTATAATTACAATCCTATCCTTTTCATCTAAAAAGTAAATCAATGGCTAGAATTAGTTCACTAGGTTCACAAACTAGGATGGTGTTCACTCTTGAACCTAACCATATATATATATATATATATATATATATATATATATATAGGTAAAAAGTATGGTACAAATATGGTTATCCTACATTATGTACGCTATATTGTGAGCCGTACACGTGTCCGGATTCAGTTGTGTTTAAGAAGGTTAAATCAGACAATTAACCTAACCATCAGAGGGCAAATTCGTCTCTTCATTCATTCAGCGAGAAGTTCGTTACACTGATATCCCGATAATTATTATTCAAATCAGTTTCAAATTTTCCATAATTCACAATCTGCAGTTTTCGTTCGTACGTGATAGGGTTTCATTCAATTTGTCTATTTTCGATGGATCCACAGAGTAGCACTGGACGAACAGAAGATGATTTTGAAGAAAATCGACCGATCGGTGATCATGCTCAATTATCTGCTTATCAGAGAGTTTCGATTGAGGATGTTTTAAATCCGCGACCTGCAAATCCAATTCCAATTCCAGGTTCAAGTTCAAGTGCTGCAAACGAGATTTCTATTGGTAATTATGTTAATTCAGATATCTAAATTGTTCGTATAATTGTTTTTTGTTTAATCGTAGCATTGTTGTAGCTGTTTTTGTAGTTTGAATGTTTGATTACACTTTTGTATTTTTTTGAGAACAACATGTTTAACTTCGCATGTTATTACTCTTTACAATTCGCATTTGGTTTGTTTTTTTTGTAATTTCGCATTTGATTATGTAATAAATCGCACATGTAATTCAATTAATCAATATCATCATTTCGCATGTGTTGATCAGATGATTCACATGTGGTTTATATGACTTTTTATGTTTTTTATTTTGATTCATGTAGATGAAAGGGTTTACACTCCGGAGGTTCAGGCATCAGCTACACCTGTTGTTGGAATGCAATTTATCTCCATTGAACAAGCATATGCGTTTTATCAATCATATGCTAAGTTAGCTGGTTTTTCTATTCGGAAAGGTGGCGAAGTATACAGCAGTGGTATAATCAAAACTAAGTATTTTGTTTGTTCTAAAGAGGGACATAAGCCTGTGTGTATTGATGATAATTCCAAGTCAAAAAAGAAATTCAAAACAAGGAACAGGGGGGCTATTAGGACCGGATGCAAAGCTCAACTTATGATTTCCACTGTGGACGGTAGATTATATACAGTCAAGAGATTTGTTGATGGTCATAACCATAAGTTAGTTTGTCAAAATGACATTCACATGCTCCCAGCTTACAGACAATTGTCAGATGTCCAGGAGGAGATGGTATGGGAACTAGGCACTTTAAACCTTGGTCCTGTCAAAGCTTTCCATATAATGAGGAAACGTTATGGTGGTTTCGAGAACGTTGGTGCCACGGTTGATGATTGCAAAAATTTTAGGAAGCGAATAAACAGCTATATAGGAGAGTATGACGCTGACATGGTTATAAATAGGATGAATGACAAAAAAGAATATTTAGCTGATTATTCGTTTGAATACTCTGTTGATGATGGCAAACGTTTAACTGGGTTGTTCTGGGCTGATGGTTTATGCAAGCTTAACTATATGGAATTTGGCGATGTGATATCGTTCGATGCAACCTTCAAGACAAACAGGTAACTGTTTCAAAGACAAACATGTTTTGTTACTGATTTTTCGCATGTTTTATCTGCTAATGAGGGTTCAATATCGCAAGTGTAGACAACAGAGTGGTGTTGAATATATCGCATGCCTTTTCCCCCTGGTTTCGCATTTGATTTTTATTAATTCGCATATAATAAATGTGATTTCGCATTTGTTGTTCAGGTACAAGATGGTGTTTGTTCCGTTCACAGGCATTGACAACCACTGTCGGAATGTAACACTCTCAGCTGGGTTGTTGGCATCAGAGAGTATTGAATCATATAAATGGCTTCTAAATTCATTTGGTCGGCAGCCTAATGTTGTAGTGATGGATCAAGACCCTGCTATGAAACAGGCTATTGAGGAGGTTTTCCCTATTAGCAGACACAAATTGTGTATGTGGCACATAATGAAAAAAGTGGCAGATAAGGTAGAGCATGCAACATTTTTGTGTTTTTGTTGGTGTTATTTTTTATTATTATAGTTTTTTTGTAATAGACTGATATAAAATGCATTTATTGTTAAAGGTTGGGCACGAGTTGTGCAATAATTATGAGTTTAAAAGGAGGATGTGCGACATTGTTTGGACCGATTCGATTGAGCCCGAAGAATTCGAGAGACAGTGGAAGTTGGTGATGATTGAGTTTGGTCTTACTGAAAATAAATGGATGGATGATATGTTTGGGATGAGATCCATGTGGATTCCGACTTTTTACCGGCATGAGCCAATGTCAGGTCTTATGAGAACAACTTCAAGATCAGAGAGTGAGAACCATTTTTTTTGTCAGGTTGCTAATTCACAACTCACACTCGTAGAGTTTATGAATCATTTTGATGGGGCAATGGATGTTCAAAGGTTCAATCATAGAAAAAAATGATCATATTTCAAGATATACTGAGCCAGCTGATTGGAGTCGAACTACATTGGAAAAAGATGCTGCTAAGATCTACACTAGGTCTATATTTTTTGATCAGCAATCAGAGATTCATGGAACAATTTCCGAATGTTTGCCGATGGACACCAAAGTTGAAGGTCCACGTATCAGAATATTGTTGAAGGACTTTAAAGCACATGGTGATGGTTTATTGGAGGTATTTTTCATGTTTTTTTTAGATATGTGAATTTTTTACATTACATATGCGATTTTAGTTTATTTACTTTACATTAACTTTTTAGAAATGCGAAATTGTTATGTTCCACATGCGATATTAATTTTACTTACTTACATGATTATTTAAACATGCGAAATTGTTATCTTTATACATGCGATTTTAAATCTTATTATTATTATTTTTTTGGTTATTTTTGCTAGGTGTGGTTCAAGAATCTTGAAAATGATGTAACTGCACAGTGTAGCTGTTTGCGTTTTGAGCAGTATGGGCTGCTATGTAAACACATCTATTTCTTTTTCAAGATGTTTGGTGTTAAAGAAATTCCAAACAAATATGTTACGAAGAGATGGACGAAGGATGTGGTGCCCAATGAGTTAAATGTGAAGTATAATCTAAATATTGGTGGTAAGGATGTGCAACACAAGGCTAAACGGATTGCTCGTGAAATCATTCATACAGGGGAGTATTTGGTTAGTAATTTGATTTCTGACCTTGATCAACTTGTTTTAGTGAGGGATCAAATGATGCAGCTTAAAGAGAGAGTTGATCATAGTCGCATAACCAAGCAACTTGATCCAAAATTTGACCGATTTTCAAAGTTGATTGGTTATCAACAACCAGTAACTAATGCTCCCCCTACTGTTCGTGTGCCGGCTGGTATAAGAAACAAGGCCGCGGCTCGCATAGAAGGATTAAATCTAAGAAGGAACAAATGATCAGCCGTAAAGGGAAAAGGTCAAGGACATGTAGTGTATGCAATGTAAAAGGTCATGACATTCGGACTTGCGAGGAGCTGAAAGCTAAACAACAAGGTAAACAGCAAAAAAAGAAGAAGAAGGGTGTCCAGATTGAAGATGGTTTGAGAGACAAAGACAATGAGGGTGAAGACGACGAAGAGGAAGATGACTTTGAATATTACATTAGTGATGATGGATTCGAAGAAGATTAGTGGGAAGAGATGTCTGGAGATGAAGATGACGAGGATGAGTAATGTTTTTTTAAATGTAAATGCGAATTTACACGGAACACATGCGATTTTATATTCATTTATGTATATCATTTTTCACATGCGATTTTAGTATTATAAACATGCGATTTTATATGCATCAGTTTATATTTATTTATATGATTTTTCACATGCGATTTCTCCTTTAATACATGCGATTTTGAGTTATCTTGTTTTTTTTATGTTATTGTGGCAAAGATCCCTAATTCATTCATGCGATTTTAAATTATATTAAAGCATAAGATTTGTTCAAAACATATATCCAAAATAATAGTTATTGTCTAACACAGCCACAACCACAGAAGGATTAAAAATATAAATTAGTTACTTGAAGAAATGATTTTGTCACGTTCAGAAGAGCTGAACTTCATCTTCTCCTTCACAGTGTTCAGAGCATCTGTTAGGAAAGAGAAGGCCAAGTCATCAGATCGAGATTGCTCCTTTAGGTGATCCAAAGCTCTGTCTCTGAATGTTGATGGTGGTTCTTGAAGTAGCTTTTCCCATACTTCTTGATTGTTCTTGATTTGTTCAAGGATTTTGCCCTGCACATTAAGAATCAGATGAGAAGAGGTGACATCAGTGCTTGAAAATAGCTCTTTGATTGCAATGGTTTTGATTTTTTTCTATATCTTCAGATGCCATTTTTGTTGTCTGTGTTTTTGTGTGTGTTTTATTTGGTCTTCTATGTCTTAATATGGAAGGTAGTTATCAAGGTTTTTTTATATTAATATAGTAAATTTATTATATAGGTAGGGTGGTAAGTTCAGTAGTATTCATTGTAAAATTCATCATTACATGTCAAATTATAGTCACATCGTTAATAAATTAAGTTTTTGTATATAAAATAATATCATTTTTAGTTTTTAAGATTAGTAGTTTTTTTTTGTATTTTTATTACAAAGTATTTTTTTTTAAGTTTTTTTTTGCACTCTTCCTGATTCGAAATCGCACTTGATTCGAAAGTAATTCGCAAACTGTAAGAAACAAACATTTAAATATCTTTTTCTATGATATCGCATGTGTAATTTATCTGAAATCGCAAACTATGAAGAGATTTTGTAAGGGTTTGAAAACGCATGTGCATTATCCTGAAATTCGCAAACTATATGAAATCTCAAAGAATTCTTAACTTTTTTACTGATATCGCACATGCATCCCATGAATTCGCAAACTATATGAAATGTCAAAGAATTCTTTTTTATACCGAATTTGCATTTGTATTGTCGACGTTTTCGCACATGATTTGACAAACTGTATCATATTCTTCTATAGTCAGTGCATACAGAATTTCTAAATTCATCAGAAGTTCATTTTCTCAGAAGAATTTGGTGAATAGGAATCGATCGTTTTGGTGAATAAGAATCGATCGATTTTTTGTTAATTGTTATAATTTCGTTTTTGGTTTTGATTTAGGATCTTTCGTTATGATTTTTGAGGTTTTGTTTGCCGTTATCATGTGTTTTGATCTTAAATTTGACGTTTTTAACCTTGGCGGTTTCTTTTTATGAATCCTATGTTGATAAATTTAATAGAAAAACTGTCACACCCCGACCGCGTAAAACAACAAATCGCGGCGGAAACATAGGGGCGTGTTGCAACAGAATTAATGTTTCATAACCATGGATACCAAAGAGTGTTTCGTTTTATTAAACATTGAATAATTTACATCGTCTTGAAATCTAAATACACTATTTAAACATAGTCTATCATTGTTATTGAGTCACTAAGGCCTTGTCCAGTCCTATGTGAGCATGCATCTTATCAATCGATATCATCCAACAATACCTGAAACATATGTGAAAACGAGGTCAGCAAAGAAATGCTGGCGAGTACATAGGTTTTGTGAAAATAAGATTCATGACTTCTGTTTAAGAAAATGTTTAGTCATGAACCTTGTAATTTGCTTTGTCTTTGTAAATCATTTGAAAAATAATAAGTTCAGGTGATATGTATAATAAGAGAATAATGCATGATTAAATGAATAACCATGTAAAATGAGTTTATATAAGATAAGTTGTTTGTAAATAAATGTCTTGTGAAAAGTATGTTACTTGTATAAAATGTTCTATGTCTCAAACTGAAATGATTCAAATAACGCTACAATATGTAATACTATACAAACACTTATATATAGGAAGTACCAGCGGCGTATCCACCATGCTTGTATCATATTACACACGCACCGTTACTCAAATCACTTACCCAAACAAACCACCAATGTAAGATGTCCATGTTTAAACAAATTGTTAAATGTATTGAATAACATAACAAAATGTTTATGTTAAGATGTAAATCATGTCATGTATAATCAATGTCAAAAGTGTTTGTGTCAAATGTAAACCATGTAATGTGTAACCAAAATGATATGTATGGCTAGTGAAATGCATCAACTAAACCATAGATGAAACGCACAAAACAAAGTATTGAAGTAAAACTTGGTTTAAATCAATACTATGTTTCGTGGAAATGCATGATCAAATGTAAATCATGTCCACATGTTTACCCAATCGTTAAACCATCTTGTTTTAATCGTTCAAATCATTCTTGTTTTAATTGTTCAAATCGTTCTTGTTTTAATTGTGAAACTACTTAATGGTCGATTCTCTAATAACATTCAAACCTTCTTGACTCGTTCCTCGTTCCAACTCGCTCTCGCTCTCGTTCTTAATAAACCCTTACCAAAGGGTAAATTAATAATTACAGATTCAGTCGTTACCCAAAATACCCACACATAACCATGGGTATAGAAAATAACGGGATTTGTCAGATCCTATGGTACCATAACCTAATACTGGTCGGCTTGATCATTGCTAATGAATGTCATTTGGTTATGTAACTATAACCAACAGGTTTGTTCACTTTTTGAAATTTGTAATTAGTTTTTGAACCATTGAAATCATTCTTGAAACCCTTGTTATTGTTCTTGAAACCACATTGTAATTGTTATTTGAAATTATTGTAATCGTTCTTGAAACCACATTGTAATTGTTATTGAAATCATTGATAAAGTATTTAGCACATATGAGTCACCCCAAAACAGTTGAAACAGTAAAAGAGGGGAATAATGTACTCGCCTGAGAGTGCTTAGGAGTCTTGAACAACTACCAAGTAAGCTAGAGGAGTCCCGGAAATCAAACGGTACCTAATATACGTAACTACATAAATAACCCGGACCTAAATCGGAAAACTGGGTAGCAGGAGGGTTTGTAAACCAAATGAGTGTAGGAACTCATATGATATGGTTTAACAAAGCCTACATACTAAATGAAACTTAACCTAAGTATTATCGACCCATCGCGACTCATTAAGGTAGCTCATGCTACTTTAACGCGTCGTTTGCGTGAAACGCGTTCGGACCGTCTAACTAGTCCTATGACAAGTGTTATATGCCTAAACATGTTACATAATCAGTTATGTGACAAACGTTTAGGTTACATATGCTTGATTACCAATTATACATGAAAAGGGTATTCTGGTAATTTACCTAAGGCATATAAACTACCTATCATACAACTACTTAAATGAAGCGACCATAGGGTATAACCTCGGAAGGTTATTCCCTATATACTATGGTCACCTAATGTGCTTGGTCGGATCCTAATGATCGACCAAACGGGTCGGGTTCGAAAGTATAAGCGATTGTTTAGATCGCTTACCTTACGACCCTATATAAGCACTAAACTAAAAGTGACGAGCTAAGCATGCTAAAACATGCTTAGCTAAGTTTAGAAAACAGGTTTGGTATCAAAACAAACGGTTTTGATACCCATAAGTAGTTTGGTTACAAAATACGCAAGAATACGTATTCTGACCAAAACTACGGCTCGTCACTGAGCCTAGATAACGTGGTGATCAGTAGGTATAGTCACTAGGGACTATAACCATCGTGATCACGCTCACGTTATGAAGTTCAAACGAACTTCGCATCGACCATAAGTTGGTCAATGCAGAAAGTCAAACAAAGTTTGACTTTCGGACTCGTAAAGCAATAAAAGAACGAAAGAATACTTACGAAGGGTCCCCGAATGCTAATCTAGATCAAAATAGCTCAGGTATGAAACAAAGGTTTCAACTTAGAGAACAAATGATCAGATTCTTGTGAGAATGAAGTGAAATGTGATGGGTATTTATAGATTTCGGAGAACCGTTAAGATCGTTTGTCGAATATCGTGCCTAAATCTCGTGCGTACATTTGTCAAAATGTTGTGGTTACTGAAAATGATCCTTAATGTGCTGAAAGGTCAAGTGTGGAACTTGTGGTTGTGGTTTAATCAGCTGATAATCTGCTGACTGTTTGATATTATCTGTTCTGGGGACCCCTTGCGCATCGTAGCAAAATAGTGCTACGCATCGTAGCCATACAAGTCTGGCAGAATTTCATTTTTGGTCCCTGCAGTGTAATCAGCCCATTTTCGACACGTTTAAGGCCCGTTAACCCCATTTCAAAGCTCTAAAATGAAGTTAAAGTATAGGGAACTTAAAATGTGTTAAAAAATATCTCGGATGTCGGTTCGTTTAGCCGTACGAACGCGATGTTCGCTTAATTACGACGGAATGCGCATAAGCGCGAAAACCGATCCAAATGACGCGACAAATGGATTTTTCTTATGCCAAACACTAAAATAAAATATTATAGTGCTTACATAAATTTTTGGATGTCCGGATGTATTCAGAATGTGAGTTATGCGCGAAAATGCAAACTTGTGCACTTTTTGACACTTTTAGTCCCTGAATGACCCAAAAGTTTATTTTAGCACACCGAACACCTCAAAGCCTATTTCTAACCTATGTAAAGGATATTTATGGTATGTTTAACTTATGGGCATGTTCCGGAATGTCTGTTACAGTTCAAATTGGCATACTTTCGTAGTTTGTCAAGTTTAGTCCCTGTAAGCGAATTAGCTTGTTTTTGCCATACCAAAGCCTTCAAAACTTATTTCTAAGTTATGTAAAGGTTATTTAAGGTATGTTAAGCCTATTTCACTATTCCGGAGTGTTCGTTGCATTAAACTGGTTATATTTACGCATCGGTGCGCGTATAACCTTCCAGAAAGCGATTTAGAGTTTGGAATTGAATAAAAATTGATATGTGCAAATAATACACATATTTTTACAAATCCCAAGTATGAAATACAATATTTCATTGGTTTGGTATTTGTTTGATGGCCGTGGAGGCACAGGTGTTACAGTCTCCCCTACTTTAGGAAATTTCGTCCCGAAATTTATTTAGAGGAAACTTGTGAGAGCTTGAAAGCATGTTGTTGAAAAGATCGAACAACATTGGTTAGGGTTCTGAACTTTTAGTAACCTTAATAACATTATGCTTGCAATGTAAGAGGGACACTTATATACAAGTATATGTAGCGTCATTGGTGCGTCCACCGTACCTCCATTACATCGTTCTCATTTTGTTATTGTTGTCACTATCGGTTCTTACACATAATAAACCTTACTGGGTTTCTGTGCACTAAATTTCATAATTATGTACGCGTCCATAATTAGACAATTCCTTGCATAGTTCACACAGTCTATTTTATAATGTGTAGAGTAAAACCAACTGAACAATCCTGTGATGAGTGTGACTAGACTGCCATAGAGTCCTTTTTAATTACATCAATAAATGATCTAAATAGACTATAAATGAGTCTGTCCAACTACATCACTAGATGTCGTTCTTAACCAAATTGTAAATCAATCTTTTTGACTAGACCACCAAAAGGGTCTCTTATGAATCATGGCGTGATACTATAAAATCCAAGGGTCTTATCTATTACATAGAAGCCCATTAAGGATTTAAGGTAGTACCTTTTGACTATCCTGCTACGAATCCCTCATATGAAGATATGAAAGATCCTGCGAGGATTTGGATAACGAACTATCCAGAATATAAAAACACAAAAACATAGAGGAGAACACATAACACATAAACACATAATCGCATAATTGCATACTCGTTCAATCGCATAATCGTTCAATTTGACCTTTAAATTTGTTATCTTTGGACACGGGTATTTAAAGCATACAAGGAATCAAATCCTTAATTACAGTAATTTGGATGGATCCATATGAATACCCTGCTTGTTGACTACATGACCCAAAAACTGAACTTCTTTAAGCCAAAATTTCCTCTTGGAGAATTTAGCAAAAAGTTTGTTCCTTCTTTAAGGGTCCCAGCGTCAATGAAGGTGTTGATCGTTATCGGCTCGCGATATGAATAGATCAAGATGTCATTAATAACAATGACGAACTGATCCAAATAAGGCTTGCAGACTCTATTTATTAAGTCCTTGAAGATGGCTGGAGCATTTGTCAACCCAAAAGGCATGACTGTAAACTCGTAATGGCCATACTTCGTGCAGAAAACCGTTTTGGGAATATCTTCTTCGAGATTACAAAGTTGATGATACCCAAAACGCAAATCGATCTTGGAAAAGCATGAAACACTATGTAGTTGATCAGAGAAAACGTTGATTTAAGGTAGGGGGATATCGATTTTTGATGGTAAGCTTACTAGGCTTACGTTAATCGATATATAATCGAAAAGATCCATTGTTCTTTTCACAAGGAGAACAGGAGTTTCTCCAGGGTGAAAAGTTCGGACGGATGAATCCTTTATCAGACAACTCTTGAAGCTGTTTTGATAATTCTTGCATCTCGAACGGTGCAAAACGATAAGATACTTTAGATTTAAAAGAAACAAGTGTTTGAGGTTCTTAGGGAGTTCACAAGTGATCATAAAAATGACAGAACCACACGAGTAGTTTTGTCTTTGTGTTAACATCATAAGGTTGGATCAAACATTCATACAATTGCATTAGTTATAAATAAAACCACAAATTTTTTTTTTATTTATATAACAATCGCATTGTCTTTAAACGTTACAAGATACCAACCAGAGGAAAAAAAACAAAATACTAATTGTTCACTCCTTCATCATTGAGTGCCTCATTGATGTTAAACACTCGACCACGTGCTGGATTCACATTGACGTTGACATTCACATTCGGGTTTGCGTTAGCATTTGCATTTACCAGTCTTGGGCAGTTGTGGCGGAAGTGACCAATCTCTCCGCAGTTGAAACATGAACCCAGTGGGAATCTCGTAGCATTCCCTTGAACCGGAGCTTGAACCTGAGCAGCCTGATTTTGTCCCAAACGACAAACCTTGGCCAAATGCCCAAGTTTACCACACGTCGTGCATTGCCAGCAAGCTTGATGTACTGCGTGATGACCGTTGCAGCGTGCACAATAAGGAGCGGTACCGGCATATGCTTTCTTTGCAGGTGGCTGAGCTGGTGGGTTCCGCGGATTCTGAGCAGTCTGTGCTGTAACAGCAAAGTTCTGACCACCCTTTCGCTTTCTTGATTTCTTTGACGTCTCACCTTCCTTTCCCTTCTCGTTTTGACCTTTCTTGCTATCTCCCTTGTCAGACCCCTGCTTCTTACCCTTGTCACCCTTTCTGTGTAACTTATTCTTCCGAATCTGCGACTCAGTCAATGTCGCAGATAACTCAATCGCCTGACGGAGTGTGGCAGGGCTACTACCAGTAAGGATGTCTTGTACCGAGTCAGGTAGGCCGTCGATGTACCTTTCGATAGCTATGTCAAGTGGGGTAACCATTGTCGGGCAAAGCAGACTTAACTCCTCAAACCTATCAGTATACGCCCTGTGCTCACCACTATCTTGCTTCAGCTCATCAAATTCCTTCTCCAAAGCTCGCTGCTCATGACGAGGACATAATTCCCTCATCATAAGGGCCCTAAGTTCAGCCCATGTCTGTGCTAAAGCAACTTCTGCACCACGATCCCTCATAATCCCGTTCCACCATGTGAGAGCCCTCTTCTGAAACACACTCGAAGAAAACTCGACCTTGCGATTGTCAGGACACTGCACGTGGCGGAAAGTATTCTCAATGCTCTCGAACCATTGAAGAAGCCCAGTCGCTCCTTCAGAACCACTAAAATTGAGTGGTTTAGCCTGGTTAAAATCCTTGTATTTGCATAGAACATTGTTGTTGTTGTTGGCTTGGTTCCATTGAGCAAAGAGGTTTGGGAATTGAGCAGCCATTTGCTGCGCAATGATTTCTGCCAATTCGGCAGTCTCTATCTGGCTTTCGCGTCGAGGAGGCATTCTGAAAGAGGAAACATGAAAAGAAACGATAGAGAGAATTAGACGAAAAGAATGAGATGAAACAAATCTGATGAAAGCAAGGATAGTGGTCATTTGTTTGTTACTACAAAGCAACAAACGACACACAGTGACTGATCAAAGTAAATGGGTCGAAAATAATGTATCGCGAAGACATGCTCGCCTATAAGTGAACACTCATCCCAAGAATTCCCAGGTAAGCACAACTGGTCTCGCGTCTGATGAGATGTATACGAAGTGCTTGCCTAGACAGAAAACCCAGAATACAGGCATTCACCCTTCCAGTTTGCACGTGTTCACATTATTTAAAACCCAAAACCTTGTCGAGATTTTGAAAATTTAAAAGGGTTCAAAACCATATAATAGAGAGTTCAAAACCTTACAATAGAGGGTTCAAAACCTAGTAATCAATCATCCTAGAACAGATGATTAGTTTTCCAAGCGGTTTTGAAATTTATGTTCTTGTTGTGGTCGTCGCCTAAGGATAGGTGACTGTATTGTTTTATGACTAAACGCAAGTAAACTCGCGTTAGGGTCCTAGAAAGGTTATAGACTAGGTCAAAGCATTACTAATTACTAATAACCTAATTCCCTATAACCATTGGCTCTGATACCATCTTTTCTGTCACACCCCGACCGCGTAAAACAACAAATCGCGGCGGAAACATCGGGGCGTGTTGCAACAGAATTAATGTTTCATAACCATGGATACCAAAGAGTGTTTCGTTTTATTAAACATTGAATAATTTACATCGTCTTGAAATCTAAATACACTATTTAAACATAGTCTATCATTGTTATTGAGTCACTAAGGCCTTGTCCAGTCCTATGTGAGCATGCATCTTATCAATCGATATCATCCAACAATACCTGAAACATATGTGAAAACGAGGTCAGCAAAGAAATGCTGGCGAGTACATAGGTTTTGTGAAAATAAGATTCATGACTTCTGTTTAAGAAAATGTTTAGTCATGAACCTTGTAATTTGCTTTGTCTTTGTAAATCATTTGAAAAATAATAAGTTCAGGTGATATGTATAATAAGAGAATAATTCATGATTAAATGAATAACCATGTAAAATGAGTTTATATAAGATAAGTTGTTTGTAAATAAATGTCTTGTGAAAAGTATGTTACTTGTATAAAATGTTTTATGTCTCAAACTGAAATGATTCAAATAACGCTACAATATGTAATACTATACAAACACTTATATATAGGAAGTACCAGCGGCGTATCCACCATGCTTGTATCATATTACACACGCACCGTTACTCAAATCACTTACCCAAACAAACCACCAATGTAAGATGTCCATGTTTAAACAAATTGTTAAATGTATTGAATAACATAACAAAATGTTTATGTTAAGATGTAAATCATGTCATGTATAATCAATGTCAAAAGTGTTTGTGTCAAATGTAAACCATGTAATGTGTAACCAAAATGATATGTATGGCTAGTGAAATGCATCAACTAAACCATAGATGAAACGCACAAAACAAAGTATTGAAGTAAAACTTGGTTTAAATCAATACTATGTTTCGTGGAAATGCATGATCAAATGTAAATCATGTCCACATGTTTACCCAATCGTTAAACCATCTTGTTTTAATCGTTCAAATCGTTCTTGTTTTAATTGTTCAAATCGTTCTTGTTTTAATTGTGAAACTACTTAATGGTCGATTCTCTAATAACATTCAAACCTTCTTGACTCGTTCCTCGTTCCAACTCGCTCTCGCTCTCGTTCTTAATAAACCCTTACCAAAGGGTAAATTAATAATTACAGATTCAGTCGTTACCCAAAATACCCACACATAACCATGGGTATAGAAAATAACGGGATTTGTCAGATCCTATGGTACCATAACCTAATACTGGTCGGCTTGATCATTGCTAATGAATGTCATTTGGTTATGTAACTATAACCAACAAGTTTGTTCACTTTTTGAAATTTGTAATTAGTTTTTGAACCATTGAAATCATTCTTGAAACCCTTGTTATTGTTCTTGAAACCACATTGTAATTGTTATTTGAAATTATTGTAATCGTTCTTGAAACCACATTGTAATTGTTATTGAAATCATTGATAAAGTATTTAGCACATATGAGTCACCCCAAAACAGTTGAAAACAGTAAAAGAGGGGAATAATGTACTCGCCTGAGAGTGCTTAGGAGTCTTGAACAACTACCAAGTAAGCTAGAGGAGTCCCGGAAATCAAACGGTACCTAATATACGTAACTACATAAATAACCCGGACCTAAATCGGAAGACTGGGTAGCAGGAGGGTTTGTAAACCAAATGAGTGTAGGAACTCATATGATATGGTTTAACAAAGCCTACATACTAAATGGAACTTAACCTAAGTATTATCGACCCATCGCGACTCATTAAGGTAGCTCATGCTACTTTAACGCGTCGTTTGCGTGAAACGCGTTCGGACCGTCTAACTAGTCCTATGACAAGTGTTATATGCCTAAACATGTTACATAATCAGTTATGTGACAAACGTTTAGGTTACATATGCTTGATTACCAATTATACATGAAAAGGGTATTCTGGTAATTTACCTAAGGCATATAAACTACCTATCATACAACTACTTAAACGAAGCGACCATAGGGTATAACCTCGGAAGGTTATTCCCTATATACTATGGTCACCTAATGTGCTTGGTCGGATCCTAATGATCGACCAAACGGGTCGGGTTCGAAAGTATAAGCGATTGTTTAGATCGCTTACCTTATGACCCTATATAAGCACTAAACTAAAAGTGACGAGCTAAGCATGCTAAAACATGCTTAGCTAAGTTTAGAAAACAGGTTTGGTATCAAAACAAACGGTTTTGATACCCATAAGTAGTTTGGTTACAAAATACGCAAGAATACGTATTCTGACCAAAACTACGGCTCGTCACTGAGCCTAGATAACGTGGTGATCAGTAGGTATAGTCACTAGGGACTATAACCATCGTGATCACGCTCACGTTATGAAGTTCAAACGAACTTCGCATCGACCATAAGTTGGTCAATGCAGAAAGTCAAACAAAGTTTGACTTTCGGACTCGTAAAGCAATAAAAGAACGAAAGAATACTTACGAAGGGTCCCCGAATGCTAATCTAGATCAAAATAGCTCAGGTATGAAACAAAGGTTTCAACTTAGAGCACAAATGATCAGATTCTTGTGAGAATGAAGTGAAATGTGATGGGTATTTATAGATTTCGGAGAACCGTTAAGATCGTTTGTCGAATATCGTGCCTAAATCTCGTGCGTACATTTGTCAAAATGTTGTGGTTACTGAAAATGATCCTTAATGTGCTGAAAGGTCAAGTGTGGAACTTGTGGTTGTGGTTTAATCAGCTGATAATCTGCTGACTGTTTGATATTATCTGTTCTGGGGACCCCTTGCGCATCGTAGCAAAATAGTGCTACGCATCGTAGCCATACAAGTCTGGCAGAATTTCATTTTTGGTCCCTGCAGTGTAATCAGCCCATTTTCGACACGTTTAAGGCCCGTTAACCCCATTTCAAAGCTCTAAAATGAAGTTAAAGTATAGGGAACTTAAAATGTGTTCAAAAATATCTCGGATGTCGGTTCGTTTAGCCGTACGAACGCGATGTTCGCTTAATTACGACGGAATGCGCATAAGCGCGAAAAACGATCCAAATGACGCGACAAATGGATTTTTCTTATGCCAAACACTAAAATAAAATATTATAGTGCTTACATAAATTTTTGGATGTCCGGATGTATTCAGAATGTGAGTTATGCGCGAAAATGCAAACTTGTGCACTTTTTGACACTTTTAGTCCCTGAATGACCCAAAAGTTTATTTTAGCACACCGAACACCTCAAAGCCTATTTCTAACCTATGTAAAGGATATTTATGGTATGTTTAACTTATGGGCATGTTCCAGAATGTCTGTTACAGTTCAAATTGGCATACTTTCGTAGTTTGTCAAGTTTAGTCCCTGTAAGCGAATTAGCTTGTTTTTGCCATACCAAAGCCTTCAAAACTTATTTCTAAGTTATGTAAAGGTTATTTAAGGTATGTTAAGCCTATTTCACTATTCCGGAGTGTTCGTTGCATTAAACTGGTTATATTTACGCATCGGTGCGCGTATAACCTTCCAGAAAGCGATTTAGAGTTTGGAATTGAATAAAAATTGATATGTGCAAATAATACACATATTTTTACAAATCCCAAGTATGAAATACAATATTTCATTGGTTTGGTATTTGTTTGATGGCCGTGGAGGCACAGGTGTTACAAAAACGAGCTGTTTAAGGAAGATGATCCGACGGTTGTAGACGACACGTACATAATGTACGATTAGAGTATTTGTATGATAACCGGCCTCTCTCTCTCTCTCTCTATATATATATAGGATTAGGTTCAAGAGTGAACACTAGTGTAGCTTGCGAACGGAGTGAACTAATCCTGGCCATACACGTGTGTAGATCAACGGCCAGGATTTGATGTTGAAATACACTAGTGTATTTTACGATTTGATGATGAGATCCTGGCTATACACGTGTGTAGATCAATGACCAGGATTTGTTCACTCAGTTCGCAAATACACAAGTGTTCACTCTAGAACCCCACCATATACATATATATATATATATATAAAACCATTAAAAACTACATAAACATAAATAATAATTACAAAAAACATAGTATCAAAATAAAAACAATCATTCTTCGTCGTCTTCGTCGGTTTCGAACCCATGAATCGTTGAAACATGATCCAGTAAAATCAGATCGAATGTTGTGATGTATATCCCTTGACTTGATCAAAAATTCATTTGATGATTTATCTTCGTCTGTAACTGTTACGTTATCTGGTTAGGGGTCATCGTCATCATAGTAGGTAACGACCGCTCTACATTCATCATCCAAAATCATGTTGTGAAGAATGATACATGCGTAGATCACATTTCCAATCTGATCCTTGTCCCATAGTCGACAAGGCATTGCCAATATTCGCCACCTTTTTAAAAAAAAAATCATGCCAAACGGCTAGCCCAAACGACTACTTTTCTTGGCCAATGTCATCCCGCCATGTCATGTTCGTAGCCCCGCCCAACGCCCGGGCTGAAACCCCCGCCAAAGGGGCCACGCCGAAACCCAAGCCTACCCGGGGTGGTGACTTGGGCGTTTGTACCCAACCCACGCCCCAACCCCCGCCCCATACCCCATAGTCTAAGTTGGGATTATTGGAGAGAATTTTTAAAGTTTGGATTATTATCGGCCAATAGGTGAAACTTAGGATTATTAAAATTCAATAATGTTTAAAATAATTCATTTTACTTGAAAACGTATTAAAAACTTTGAATAAAAGTCGTGTTATGTTTCCATTGACCGTGATACCTTTATATTCGATATGTGCTTTTTAGTTGAATTTGGCGTGTTAAAAAAAGGGAATATATTCTTTGCTGTTCCACTAAATTCTTTCACTTTTTTCTAATTTAATTTGAAAAAAATTATTGTTTAATAGTAATCAAATTTCATATGTACTAGTTGATTTTCCGCCCGCGCGTTGCGGCGAGGACCCAATGTCTGCAAAACGCATGTCAGCAGCAGATACCGAATATCAAAACATAAATAAAAATGACGTGGTAAGGATGGTCACTCCGTCCTAAAAAAGCGATTTTAAATAACCTAGTATATAATAATAGGACCCACACGTCCTACACGTTGAAAATTCGGTTGTTTTCAATTTAGTTATTACGGTGCTAACATGTTAAAATATGGATGAGCTCAGTACCGGTAACGGCACCGAAAGTACCGATCCGAAAAATCATCGAAATTAGGTACCGGCACCGAAAATGCTCGGTACAATACGGTATGGTATGGTATTTAAAGGTAAAAATAAATAAATACAGGTATGGTGTTAGACCGGTGTCGAACCGAAAGTAACGATTCTAAAAACGGCAAAAGGTGGGTACCAAATTGGTAACGAAAATGATTTGGTAATAGTAAATTTGGTACCGATACGATACCGGTTTGATTACAGGATTTTATACGATTTGCTCATCAATAATCTAAATATCCAAGTTAATTTTACATGCTACAATTCATTCATTACAAAAAAAGACAAAAAATAAAGCAAAATAAGTTGTTGTGTATATAAAACCTCAATCAAACGAAATACAGTTTACTTACTGTGTGTATGAAAAGTAATCTAAACGGTGCAATTACTTGCATTGCTACGTTGCTACAGTATTTAATGAGCTCGGTACCAACCGGTACCGAAAATACCGTTATCGAAATCTCCAAAAGTGTGTACCGGTACCGAATATACCTTGTACGGTACGGTACGGCTCGGTACCGGTCGGTACTAGTACGGAACCGGTATTTGAGGGTAAAAATCGGTGAATACCGGTACCGAAAATACACCCGATTTGGTAAAAGCGGGTACCGGTACCCAATACTATTTGTTCATCCCTTAATGAAGTTACTGTGTGTACGAAAAGTAATCTAAACGGTGCAATTATTTGCATTGCTACGTTGCTACAGGATTTAATGAGCTCGGTACCAACCGGTACCGAAAATACCGTTACCGAAATCTCCAAAAGTGTGTACCGGTACCGAATATAACTGGTACGGTACGGCTCGGTACCGGTACGGCACCGGTATTTGAGGGTAAAAGTCGATGAGTACCGGTGCTGAACCGGTACCGAAAATACACCCGATTTGGTAAAAGCAGATACCAGTACCGATACCGGTACCCAATACTATTTGTTCATCCCTTAATGAACTTACTGTTCATTCAGTTCTATAGGTAATGTATAGGTAATTCCACTTAACTCATTTAATTTTAAAAAGTTGAATATTATAATAAACTTTCACAACGTTATTAAACTTCCACAGTTTGTATGGTTATAAAAATAGGGTAAAGATAAAATAGGAAGTTAATTTTCGCTAGGAAGGATAGGAAGTCATAGGATTATGACATGTGGCAAATTTTAAAATAAAGAGAAAGGGTATTTTAGTCAATCCAACTCCTTCTTCTTCCTTTTTCAAAACCCAGTAAATTCAAAAACCCATCATTTTCAAAACCCACCATCTTCAACTATTTCTTCACTTTCTATCTCAATAATCACTACATTATAGTGCGATTTTCATCACAAATCAATGATTCAGAACCCGATCAACGTGTTCTTCAGCTTTTTTTTGAAGAAAACCCAGTTTAATTTCATAAAAAAATCTCGTTTTTTCCGGTGATTTTGGAGATAATCACTCGATTCGTTCGATTCGAGCGTTGATAAGTGTTTCTATCATTCAAATTTCGTCAATTGATGAAGAAATCGGCTTCGATCCATGTAAGAAATTCTTTAATTTCATTTTCATGATTTGGGTTTTTGATTTAGTCATTGCGTTTTACGATCTTTGCGGGGGTCCGGGGGCGGCAGCCCCCGGTAGCGGGGTCCCAGGGGCGGCAGGCCCTGGCGGGGTCCAAGGGGCAGAGCCCCTGGCTGGGGTTGGCTGGGGTCGATTAAATTGCTGTACTAAAAACGCATCAGAAAAATTAAATTTCCATAAATTGGCTCATTTCGAAGACAGTAATTCTTAGACAATTCAGACAGTTCACAGTGACAGACAGTTTTATGTGTCCATTGCGTTTTAGAAATAAGAGTTTTATGTGGTTTCTGACTATTGCGTTTTAGAAAAAAACACATTTTTAAGTGTTTTTAGTCATTGTGTTTTAGGTAAAACACATTTTTTAGGTGTTTTCAGTCCAATGCGTTTTAGAATGAGTCATTTTTAAGTGTATTCTGGCCATTGCGTTTTACAAATAAGTCATTTCTTTGTGTTTTTTGTGCATTGCGTTTTAGGTAAAACACATTTTTATGTGTTTTCTGGCCATTGCGTTTTACAAATAAGTCATTTCTTTGTGTTTTTTGTGCATTGCGTTTTAGAAAAATATCATTTTTTAGGATTTTTTTTCATTGCGTTTTACGTAACTGGTGGTTTTTCTATTGCGTTTTACGCAACTGGGTTTTTAATTTTTTTTAAATATAGCAATAGTATACTCGTTTTAAAGATAAAAAAACGCTCGTTTTTTTGGTGCAATTTTTATAAAAAAATAATGTCGTATGAAAGAGTTATTAACGTTTAAAAAATGGGGGGGAATTGGAGGAGAGAGAAACTATTGGCTTGGATTGACTAGAATGCCCTTGAACAAACTCACGCGCCTCTTTTCTTCTTTTCAATTTGCCTGATTTAATCTTAGCCCTTGATTAACTTAATGGATGGTCAAGATCACTTCCTATCCTTCCTAGCCAAATAAACTTCCTATTGTATCTCCACCCAAATAGGGTAAAGATTTTATTGAAATCGGGTTATTTTTTTTTTATTTTAAAATTTCATTTGTTCTTATTTGAATTTGAGCTAATAAGCATCTTAAATATTAAATTATCATTTTCCCTATTTATCTTTTAGTTTTTTTTTAACGACAATTTTTTTTTTATTCTCTATTTGTGGGATTTGAACCCAAGATCTCTCTTTCTCTCAAGCTGTTTAAAGACTTTGTCTTTGCCAATAGAAACTTACGTTATTACAATTTAATACAATATGCCACGAATTGTTAATTGAGATCGTCAGTAATTTCTGAAATTTAAACAATGTAATTATTAATTACTTTTTCTATTTATCTATATATAGATACTAATCAATACAAATTTTTATTGTTTCTTTTAAGAGGATAGCATTTTGTATCACTATGAATATTAGATGTAAAAGGATTCTAGGAAAATTCAGACAAAAAACATTAACTACATCAGTTTTTTCTTATTTATAATCGAGTAAACTGCCATTTTGGTCCCTATGGTTTGGCCAGTTTTGCCACTTTAGTCCAAATCTCAAACTTATTACATCCAGGGCCCTGTGGTTTGCATTTTGTTGCCATTTTAGTCCAAAATCCAAATTTGACCAGATTTCCCATTTTTGACCTGCTATTTTGTCTTTACCCTCAGGGGCATTTTGGTCATTTATGAATTATTATCTCTTTATAATAACCCAATTATAATAAAACCCTTAATATCATCTTCATCTTCAACCTCATTCAAACAGACATATCTCTCTCTCTCTCTCAAGATATCTTCTCAAACAATCACCACCACCATCGTCACCCTCACCTCACCGCCTCCACCATCACCGCCGCCACCCCGATCTGAGTTCATCTTCATCATAGACCAACTCTCTCTCTCTATAGCACCACCGCCGCCACCTCCTCCCCCGCCTCTCTCTCTCTCTCTCTCTCTCTCACAGATCAACCATCATTCCCCATCACAACGGCAGCTACTTCAACAGCCACAACCACCGTCACCGCCACAGGAAATCGTCTCTTTTTTGTCCTGGTGGATCGAGAGTTGAATTTAGGGTTTTGATTTTGGGGAAAAAAAGGGGATGGGGATGGTGATCAACTGGTATAGGCGGTGGTGACAAGGTGGCTGTGGCGGTGGTGAGACGGAGGTGGTGTTGGTTGCGGTGATAAGGAAGTGGTGGTGGCTGTGGTGAGAAGGAGATGGTGGTGGTGGCTGTGTTAAGAAAGGGAGAAGGCAGTGGCGGTGGTTGTGTTGATAAGGGGAGAAGGCGGTGGGTTTCAACCTTGATTTTTGGTTAGGGTTGTTGATTTTGGGTTGTGGTTGTTGATTTTGGGTGTTTTTTATGGTTGTTCGGCAAGATTTGTGCTTCAATCTATGGTGGTGGAAGTAACAGTGGCTGGTGGTGGTGACGGAGGTGGTTGTGGTGGTAGGAGGCAGGTGGCGGTGGTTTACATGTAGTATTTGATTGCTGTTAGTGTGTATTACGTGTAGGTGAGTGGTCATCGGTTTTGAAGATGAGAGATGAATGTCTGTATATGTGGTTTACATGTAGTATCTGTTATGCTTGTTCACCGTGAGGCTGTGATGATTTTTATGCTTGTTCACCATGAGGCTGTGATGATTTCACCTAATCCGAGCTTGGCGTGGCAGAATCGGAGGAGGGCAAGTGCGCTTGCAACCTCTGTTTGCAGCCATGGCGGTTTTACAGATCTGAGCCTCGTTTTTTCTTGAAGATGTTCTTGATTTTCTGGGTTTTGATGATGAACTTTGAAGATGTTCTTGATTTTCTGGGTTTTGTTGTTGTTGAAGAAGATGTTCTTGATTTTCTGGGTTTTGTTGTTGTTGTTGTTGTTGTTGTTGTTTTGATGATGATGTTCTTGAAGATACAGATCTGAGCCTCGTTTTTTCTTGAAGATGTTCTTGATTTTCTGGGTTTTGATGATGAACTTTGAAGATGTTCTTGATTTTCTGGGTTTTGTTGTTGTTGAAGAAGATGTTCTTGATTTTCTGGGTTTTGTTGTTGTTGTTGTTGAATTGCTTTAAATAAAACATAAATGACCAAAATACCCCTGCACTAAAGGACAAAAAAGGACCTTAAAACAGTCAAAAATGAGAAATTTTGGATTTTGGACTAAAATGACAACAAAATGCAAACCACAGGGCCCTGGATGTAATAAGTTTGAGATTTGGACTAAAGTGGCAAAACTGGCCAAACCACAGGGACCAAAATGGCAGTTTACTCTTTATAATATTTGGTTGACATTTTCTTGAAAATAATAATTTGAAAATATGTTTCAATTGTTGAAAACTATTGAAAATGAAAAGTTGTTGAATGCTACCCACAGGTTGATTTTGATCACAATTTTACCAAAAGGAAATTGGTATAAAATTCATCAATGATTTTTGTACTCACTTGAAACATAAATTGCTGTACATATATAAATTAATATAAAACAGGAATTTATTTTATTTTATTCTTGAATGGGAGAGTACATTTAAGATTGGAAAGTTGTATTAATACCTAACTCTGTACACATGTCTTTAAAAGAGATTATTAGAGTAGAGGGTATGGTGAGGCTCATCCCCATGAGGATGGGCCGCCACGTCGGCGCCACGTAGGAGTGGCTTGGAGGGGATGGACCTAGGGGTTGGGGGATGAACCCCTTTATGTATATATATGTATGTATGTATAGGTATATGTGAGAGAAGAGTGGAGAAGTTGGCCCGGCGAGCTCGGCTGTGGGTTGCTGAGGACGACGGATGGGCCGGGAGGGGGGCGGTGTGGGGGACCGGCGCCGGTCCTAGCCGGGCCTCAGCCGGCCCCCATACCTTCTAGTCTTAAAAAAAATCATGATTTTATTTTTTTAAAACCTTTTAAAGTGTTGTGTCGTATCATAGCTATATTTATATAAAAAGTTCACATTCTGGTAAACTAATAAAACTTGCCTCCAAGAACGATCACCCTCCAACAATATCACCTATTCAAAAAACCACGAGGGTGGAGAGAGTGGGATACCCGGACACCACCGGGTAAATACACATCGGACAAGGTAAGAGCACCCGTAGTGTTGTGTGAAATGGGCGTGACGTGATGTTGTCCAAACACGTCGGAACACGCCGGCTACATCGCCCGCTGGGCGTGTTTTGCCAAAAATGAAGTTGGGCGTCTTCATTAAAACGCCGAGGAAATTGTGGGTTTGGCCAATATAGCCGTTGGGAACGGTCATATTTTAAAAAAGATAAAAAATTCTTTAATATCTCCCTCTATATAAATCAATACTTACACCTAGGGCTGTAAACGAATCGAACGAACACAAACAAGACCTTGTTCATGTTTGTTTATTAAGGAATGAGCTTGTTCATGAACTATTCACGAACGCTTATCGAACGAGATTTCTTGTCTGTGTTCGTTCATTAAGAAAATGAACGTGCTCATGAACTGTTCACGAACACTTACCAAACGCAAATAAATTCAGACAAATTTTCATGAGCATCAACTAACACAGACAATGTTTATGAACACAAATGAATATACATGAACATATATTCATTTTAGAACATTTTGCGATAAAATCTGGATAATTTATCACAAAGATAATCTACCAAAAAATAAATAAGCACTTAACATAATTATCCGATCACAATTGACATAATAATCAGAAACACGATTAACACAAAATTAAGAAGTTTGTCAAGCTTTTAACACAAAATGAAATTGAAATGGTCAAATGAGGGATGTTGGAGGAGGTATATAGTATAACTAGGGTTTCAATGAACGAACGCTAATCAACATGCATGAAACAACATAAATGAACACATTACAGAATGTTCACGAACGTAAAAGAACAAACACAACCTTTATTCATGTTCGTCAGTTTAACTTAACGAACAAAATTTATGGTTCATCTTTGTTCATTTATTAAACGAACGAACATAAAAGAACTTTCCGTCAAACAGTTCACGAACTATTCGCTGAATGTTTGGTTCATTTATAGCCCTACTTACACCTCACACACTCATATCACAAAAACAAACACACACCCACACCAAATACATAAAAATGGATTCCCCAACATCTTCCTCATCCGTTGAAAATTATTATTACAAAGAGTTTTTAGCTGATGAGAGTGATTCGACCGACGAGGAGGTCGAGCAAGAGGCGGTTACGGGTGCGTGTCAGCTCGCTATGAGGTAGAGGTATATGAAACATGTTAGTCGGCCTCCACGCCCGATTTTGCAAAAAGAATATACGGAACGAGACCAAGCGAACGCTCGTTTGATGAAAGATTACTTTGACGAAGCGCTGACATACCCAAACCCAAAATTTTTTAGGCGTCATTTTCGGATGACTAAACGTTTATTTCTACCATTACCGAAGACTTGGAAAACAAGTTTGATTACTTTAAGCAAAAACTGGATGCCAGGTGGACGCTTGGATTTACCGCTATTCAAAAGTGTACTTTAGCACTACGCGTGCTTGCCTACGTAAACACGACCGACATCAATGACGAGTATTTAAAGATGGATGAGAAAACTACACACGACATCTTGGTGTATTTAGTCACGGTACACTGCAATTTTTAAAAATTATATTTTACGTTTATTTATTCATAATATTTTTTAGTTAGTTTAATACATATATGTCACACCCTCAAAATTTACCTGCGGGGTTTTACCGCGAGACGCATGACAAACCGGATCTAAGACACCAGTCAAATAGAACGATCTCTATATGAGAAAAATACGTTTTAAACCAAACAACCAAAATAAGTTAAGAAAATGTGAAAGCGTAAATAAACGTAAGAGTAAATTGCCATTTTCGTCCCCGAGGTTTGTCCAAATTTTTCATTTTAGTCCAAATAGTTTTTTTACTCCTCTAGGTCCCTGACTTTTCCCTTTTGTTGCCATTTTGATCACATTGCCTAAATCCGGCCAAAAACCTCATTTTTAACCAGGGGTATTTATGGCATTTTCATTATAAACTTTTCAAATTGTCATTTTAGTCCAAAACTTATTTTATATTGAAAAAATAAAAGAAAAATATATAATTAGTGGGACCCACCCCTCCCTCCCCTTCTTCATCATACTCGCTCTCTCTCTCTCTACCTTCACCTCACTTACATCTCCCACCCAACACCACCATCAACACCAGCCACCACCACTATCAACACCATCCACTACCGCTACCACCGTCACTCCCTCGTCAGCCTCTCACCACCGCCCACCACCATCACTACCCTCATCGGCCTCTTACCACCACATGGACTAGGAAGATTACGACGATACTATTGCATGGACTAAAATAGCGAAACGGTGGTAGGGACTATGCAGATTCTTCCTGAACACCTCGCAAAAATTGTATCCAATTATGTGAAGCCACATGTCCTAAACCCTACACTTGTAATAAATTTCCTTGGAAGTACCAAAGTTGACAAACAATGAAAAGATATAAGACGAAGGGGTTAAATGTGTCAACATGTTAATTCTTACCTCTGAGTGACCTTTTAACGAACCCGGAACTTCGTAATGTCCAATTATACTTCCAAGAATGCTAAACATAATTACATAGGGTTTCGGTATCATTATCTAATAAGTTGTACAAGATCTCAAGAAAAAGGGTTAAAAGCGTCAACGAGAGAAACTAGTGCCTTTCGGGTGATCTCGTAACTGAACGGAAGCCTAACGATGTTTGTTATAAGTCCCAAGATACTTAAAAACTAACTATAAATAGTGCTAAAAATGAAAGTTATTTGAAGTTATAAAGGAGCAGGGACTGAAACTGCCAAGTTTGAAACTTGTTTTACCGGAACCTAGGAAAGTCGCGGGGAGCGAAAGCCTACCCTTATTTCTCTCACGGGGGGCGAGAGAGTGCCCAGTAACCAAAAAAAAAAAAAATAACAGCTGCATGTTGCAGCCTGGCAAACCGCCATTGCATGCCTGATTCTCGAAACTAGGGCTTGTTTGATGGTATTTACTGTCACTAGAACACCTGTAATCATCTGAGGATGCACAAGAACACTTGGATTGATCCTAAGGCACCTTGTTTCACTATAAATAGGTGCATTCTTTCACCATTCAAACTTGTACCTTCAAAATTTATCATCTTCTCTTGCTCTAGAGCTTCCTGGTCATAAAGGAGACTCCCTTAGTTCAAGTTTCGAGCTAGGACCCTTTGTAAGTGTCCTTAGCCTCTGTAGTTCGGTTTTTATGTGTTTAAAGGCCGAAAGTCAAAGTTGTCGTAATAACGCTTTGACTTTCGGTTTAGACGTAAACGGTCCAGCCATTGTTCGAGGCGAATATGGCTACGTGATTGTAATCAGGTGTGTGTTAATCCCTCAAAAGGGCACATCCTAATTACCACGTTTACTTAGTTAATTGTCGGGTCAAAGTAACTAACATAAAAGGTCAAACGGGTCAGTTTTTAAATAAATTCAAAACTGATAATATAGAGATTATAAAATATGTTCTAACACTCTAATAACTTGGTAAACATTAAAAGAACATGTCTAAACATGTTCAACCCGACAATTCTAAGACTAGGCCCGTTTCACAACCGAAAGTCGCAAAAGCTTGACTTTTGCTTTGACTTTCAGCTCTAACCCGAATTAGTTTAGTTCCTTTATGTATTTAGGTTCCTTTGTGACCATATTATGTTGTAATATTACCCTCTGAAGTTATAAGGATCAATGCTAAGAGCATTGAACTAAGAAACAGTCTAAACGAGAAGTTGTTGACAGCATAGAAAGAAGCTGTAATGGAAGATAATCTTCAAGGAGAAAGATTAGGTGCAACTATTGATCTGTTGTCACTTGGGAATGATGGAATCCTCAGATTGAATGGTCAAATCTGGGTTACAATTCGTGGGGGACTTAGAGATATAATCCTCTAAGAAGCTCATAATTCCAAATATTCAGTTCACCTGGACAGTGACAAAATGTATCAAGACCTAAAGGCAAACTATTGGTGGATGGGTTTGAAGAAATCCATAGCCACACATGTAGCTAAATATTTGACGTGCTCTCAGGTTAAAGCCGAAAATCAAAAGCCGTCAGGATTACTGCAACGGCCAGAACTTCCCACATGGAAATGGGAAATGATAACCATGGATTTTATCACCAAGTTACCTAAGACAAGAGATGGAAACGATACAATATGGGTTATAGTTGACTGACTGACTAAGTCAGCTCATTTCTTACCCATCAAGGAGACACATATTTCGGATAAACTAGCCCAATTATATGTGGACGAGATTGTATCTCTCCATGGAGTGCCTGTATCTATTATATCTGATAGAGATACTAGATACACTTCTCATTTTTGGAAAAGTTTCCAACAACTCGTTTGAATTTTAGTACTGCTTATCATCCTCAGACGGATGGACAAAGTGAGCGTACGATTCAAACACTCGAAGACATGCTTCGGGCATGTGTAATTGATTTGGGTGGAAGTTGGGATGATCATCTTCGCTTGATTGAGTTCTCCTACAACAACAGTTACCATTCGAGTATTCAAGCTGCGCCTTTTGAGGCTTTATATGGAAGAAAATGCAGAACACCTGTCTGTTGGGCAGAAGTTAGGGAAACCCATCTATCAGGACCTGAAATAGTCCTTGAGACGACATATAAGATTGTACAGATCCGTGATCGTCTAAAAGTTGCCAGAGATAGGCAGAAGAGCTACGCAGATAAAAGGCACAAACCTCTAAAATTTGAGGTAGGAGATAAAGTATTACTCAAAGTGTCACCCTGGAAAGGAATGATGCGATTTGGTAAAAAGGGCAAGCTAAGCCCAAGATACATCGGCCCATATGAGATCATCGAATGTCTCGGGAGTGTTGCCTATAAGCTAAACATACCTGAAGAGCTTAGCGGAATTCAAAATGTGTTACACATCTGCAACTTAAAGAAATGTCTACCTGATGAGTCGCTAGCAATGTCTCATAAAGACGTACAGATAGATGAAAGCCTGAGATTTGTTGAAAGAACTATATCGATCGAGGACCGGCAGGTTAAAAAGCTTAGAAAAAAACATGTACCAATTGTGAAAGTAAAATGGGATGCCCGTAGAGGCCCTGAATATACTTGGGAGGTTGAATCCACTATGCGACAGAAATACCCTCATTTATTTCAATAAATCTCGAGGTCGAGATTTATTTTAAGGGGGTGAGGATGTAAAACCTCGCAAAAATTGTATCCAATTATGCGAAGACACGTGTCCTAAACCCTACACTTGTAATAAATTTCCTTTGAAGTACCAAAGTTGATATACAATGAAAAGATATAAGACGAAGGGGTTAAACGTGTCAACATCATAATTCTTACCTCTGAGTCACCTTTTAACGAACCCGGAACTTCGTAATGTCCAATTATACTTCCAAGAATGCTAAAAGATAATTACATAGGGTTTCGGTATCATTATCTAATAAGTTGTGCAATATCTCAAGAAAAAAGGTTAAAAGTGACAACGAGAGAAACTAGTGCCTTTCGGGTGATCTCGTAACTGAACGAAAGCCTAACTATGTTTGTTATAAGTCCCAAGATACTTAAAAACTAACTATAGGGTCCAATAGTGCTAAAAATAAAAGTTATTTGAAGTTATAAAGGACCAGGGACTGAAACTGCCAAGTTTGACACTTGTTTTACCGGAGCCTAGGAGGGTCACGGGGAGCGAAAGCCTACCCTTATTTCTCTCATGGGGGGGGGGGGGGGTGAGAGAGTGCCCAGTAACCAAAAAAATGACAGCTGCATGTTGCAGCCTTGCAAACCGCCATTGCATGCCTGATTCCCGAAACCAGGGCTTGTTTGATGGTATTTACTGTCACTAGAACACCTGTAATCATCTGAGGATGCACAAGAACACTTGGATTGATCCTAAGGCACCTTGTTTCACTATAAATAGGTGCATTCTTTCACCATTCAAACTTGCACCTTCAAAATTTCGCATCTTCTCTTTCTCTGGAGCTTCCTGGTCATAAAGGAGACTCCCCTTAGTTCAAGTATCGAGCTAGGACCCTTTGTAATTGTCCTTAGTCTCTGTAGTTCGGTTTTTATGTGTTTAAAGACCAAAAGTCAAAGTTATCGTAATAACACTTTGACTTTCGGTTTAGATCTAAACGGTCCAGCCATTGTTCGAGGCGAATAAGGCTACGTGATCGTAATCAGGTGTGTGTTAGTCCCTCAAAAGGGCACATCCTAATTATCACGTTCACTTAGTTATTTGTCGGGTCAAAGTAATTAACATAAAAAGTCAAACAGGTCAGTTTTTAAATAAATTCAAAACTGATAATATAGAGATTATAAAATATGTTCTAACACTCTAATAACTTGGTAAACATTAAAAGAACATGTCTAAACATGTTCAACCCGACAATTCTAAGTCTAGGCTCGGTTCGCAACCGGAAGTCGCAAAAGCTTGAATTTTGCTTTGACATTCAGTTCTAACCCGAATTAGTTTGTTTCCTTTATGTATTTAGGTTCCTTTGTGACCATATTATGTTGTAATATAACCCTCTGAGGTTATATTACATGGTCACTTAGTAATCCGAGTTTATTTCCTTGATTCCGTTATTATGCTTAATGTTGACTAAAACGCCCTTTTGTCAAAAATGAGATTTTTAACATAAACAACCATGCAAATGAATTACATTCTGATGAGTAATATTATTTAATATATTTTGACATTTAGAATCTGGTCAGAAACTATAATTACATAATAAATCGTAAAACATGCTTTTAAAAGAACTAAAGTACCCTTTTGCATGCAAATATAGTTTAAACATAATTTTAACATAAAAAATCATTACTCACTGTTATGATATCAAATTTAGAACTAATTGGGATTCCAAGTCAGATTATTTACTGAGTTTATGCATGAGTTTCGTATGAAATTAATAAATGACGATTATGCCCTTTCCCACATAGATTGGGTTTTAAATAAGATTAACATGCAAGAACCTTTTGTTACTGATATGATATAATAAATAAATTATTTTGACCATTCAAAGTTGGTCATAACCTCAGAATTTCCTTAAACATCGAAATAATCGTCATTTATCGATTTTTACGACATTAAGGTGCATATTATGGTTTTAAACCATACTTAGCACCCAAGACTTGTTACCTACTGATTTTATAAACTATTTTTAATATTTTTACATTAGGTATAAGTCATGAACTCAGATTCCCAAATAAGTCCTTAAAACTATGTGTGAAATGACCAAAATGCCCCTACGATGCATAGTTTGGCCATAAATGGTAAACCACACATATATATGATATCCTACTCTTAATATAACATAAATTAAATATTTTTACAGAAGGTTTATGACCAAAACCTCAGTTTGCATGTAAACCCCTTTTTTTAAATCATAAAATGACCAAAATGCCTTTATGAGGCTTAATTCGGTTTAAAAATCATTTTGGGCATATTAGTTGATATCCTACTGATATCATAACCTATCTTAAGCATAATAACTTATGGAACTTATATATGACTCATCCGATTACCCGTTTATACTTATACGCTTTCGGTGCGGTTTATGTAACTAGTTTGCATAAATTAGCCGAAACGGGTTAAACCTTATCATTTTAACTTCAAAATCCAGAATGTATTTAGTTTACCCATATAATATAAGTCTCCATGCTTGTCGGGTCTAAATTACATTCCAATCCGGTCATCGATGAATCCAGCGTTTCGTACCATAAACTGTCCATTAAACTAACCGGTCTAAGTCTATGACTTAAATAAGACCCGTTAGTAATCTAATAGGTTAATAAAACCTTCATTCCAGATTAGGAAGCCCCGGTAAAAGCTACCTTCACAAGTTTAAATAGATTATACGGCTGAGTAGATAAATCTTGCATTTTAAAGCTCAGGTAAATACTTTTAACTTATTTTCTCTTATACGGACTTGGGATACGGTAAAATATTACCGCTTGATCAGGTATGGAATCATTTAATCGGATTATGATTAATAAATCACATAACCCATTTTAATCTGTTTTGTTTGATAACATAAACATTGGGGGTTAATACGACCGTGTCCTGGATATCCGCGGCTCATTTCATTTGTAAATGTTCACGACTTAAGCACGGGGTGTAGGCATACACCTGACAGTTGCGTATGTAAAAAGATATACCCACTTGTTAGGGATAACTCCTTGTGGGTTTATATTAGTGGTGTGTTTATTAATCATGTCTCGGCTTCTATACTGGGACCTAAATGTATGACATAAATGTAAATCTGTATACAAGATTATTTTATATAATTGTCCCAAGTTATAAAAGAATATTTGTGCCTTGTGCATCTAAATCAATTTTATAAACATTTTTCAAAAGAGTCAGTTAATTGTATTTACCAGTGTAAACCGACGTATTTTCAAAAGGCTAAGTGACAGGTACTACACGTACTAGGCTGGGAGCTTCTGGGCGTTAAATAGAGAATCTTGCAAGTTCGCAATGCCTTAAGTCTGTCGAACATGTTTTGTATTATATTTAGATCCGCCTGTGGATCCTTTCTTACAACCGCCTGTATATTCTTTTATTTCGTACTTTAAACTTTCGGTTTGTAATAGTAATTTCTACCAAGCCTTCCGCTGAGCACTAAACTGTGTGTAATTGACTATGATGATATCAACTACGTCACGATACTCCCCACCGGGCCCACCGGTTTGTGGTTAAAATATCGGGGTGTAACATGTTTGTATCAGAGCCAACATTGAGTGAATTAAACACTAGCCTTTTTGTGTTTAATCTCAATGATACAGTAGCACATTCCTTGACTTCCGAGTCTAGGCAAATGACCTAGGATTAATCTTAATCTTATTTGGTTTATATATTTTGCTTGTTTCATTGTTTTTGACAGGACTACATATTAAACATGCCCCCAAGAATTCGAGGAAGAGGAGGAAGAGGAAAAGCACCAATGAGGGGAGGAAGGCATAGCGAAGCATGGCCTTCACATAGGCGAACCCCCTCTGCGTCATTCAGCTCAGACCCATATGATGACTGGAGACACTCCCTTGAACCTGCGAGACGTTCCGTCTCACTTAGTACCTCTCCCTCTTATCACCATTCTTTTGGTCCACAGCAACCCGACGAGCCTCAAGGCTCCCATCATTCACAACAGTCGGTGCACTCGCATCATTCACAACATTTTTCCCACCAATCTTCTCCCTTCCAGGGTCACTTTAACCCTAATGATTACATCAATGCACCAGCAGGTCATAACCTGTTGGGGCCCGAAGATCACTATCCTGAATATCAGGATATGGATGTGGACGATGATCCAGATCCAGTCATGCCACCTTCTGGGACGCCTACGCATGCCATAGATATCTCCAGCGGTTCTTCTTTTGCAGGATCGCCATACCGAGGCCCCGATTTATGGGCCGAAAGGTGGAGCACCTAAAAGTGGGAGTTAACTCCCTCTCACCACGATTCACTACCACCACAGCGGACTCCCTCTGAGGATCCGCACTTTCAAGCGGTCACGCCACCACCACCACCAGCACCAGAACAACCTCCGCCACCAGAACCAGAGAGGCGAAGGAGAAGCGCACGAATGTCCGTGCGAGGGGGTTTCCATTTTGGCACCCCACAAACTACCAGCAACTACCCTCCGCTTTATGAAGATCCACAAATGGGTGGGCATTCAAACGTTGTGTCAGAAGTCGACAGTGTACCAGTCACTTTTGCACCACCACTTCCCATGGGTTTTGAAAACCCAATCCCTGCTTACCCAGATACAACTGGGTACAACCCGTATGAGCCACAAGCTCCTTCGGGTTATAACTACCAACAACCTGCCTACGACCCATACGTCGAGGTAGTTAATTTTAACGATCTCTACCCCTCACCTTTTCCACCCGCGTACCCAACTGGGTAACCTACTTCTGGGTATCAATACCCGCCACCACCACAACCTCAACAGCAGCAGCAACCTCAATCACCACTTCAACAACCGCAACCACAAGAAATCTTACAAAGGTTGGAAGAAGTGGAACAAAGGGTGAAAGAACGTGATAAAATGTAAGACCCATTGAAATTTTAACATTAATATATATCATTAAAGTACGCATTTTATATCGAAATGTGACTTAACAAATTTTTTTTCATCAAAGTATTCATACATGTTTAAAACATTCAAAAACTATGTTATTAGTGATTACATATTTCACTTCATTTAGTTGTGTGTGTTCGGTTCTTGTTCTTCGCTTGATCTTCATCTGGAGACAGATACGTTTACCTAAAATCACAACCAGCATAAACGTTAGTTATGAGGGTTTTGAACACTTTTAAACGAGTTCCATAAACAAAACAACTAAGGTTTCTACCGTAAGCTACAGTGCCACCGTAGCTTACGGTGACGAAAAAGTGGCTACGGTGATAAGAGCCTGCCCTACGGTGGACAACTGTTTTCTTTTAGTGCCTACCGTAACTTACGGTACCACCGTAAGCTACGGTGGCGCCCAGTTCTGCTTGTTTGCTATTTTACCCAGCTATGCATTTTCTTATGTTTAACACTTAAACTTACATAACTTTAAATCTACACATCCGTTTTACACGATTCTTGTTTCATATTAACCGTAATGCAGTCTCCTATGTAAACAACACTAAGGTTTGTAACGATGCTGATTTATAAGCTAACGACTTATAAATCTCTTATACAATTATTTGACCCGTTTCATAATCTATTAAACGGCTTGTTTCTAAATCATTCTAAAACCTTGGACTACTACTTAACTCAAAAGTCTTTAACTCATGAACATAACTTTTTATGAATTATACGACCAATACCCAAGCTATGCGCATAATTCATTTTGACCCGTTTAGGAGATTTAAACATTTAAGTTTAAATCTCGCTCTTCACTTTCCACACATCACATTTCTACATTAAAATGTCTACTTATACTTCACCAATTTACGCGTACCTGGCTCGGGTTATAAAATTAACCCGTTTAAATACCTTTTGCTCTTTAATTTGCTAGTTTAAAGCAATGCAAGCCATAAATTAATTCATGTGATCGCAAAACTCAACAAACGGTCATCAGTTATTGTTGTCAAATGGTATTAACACACCATTTGACCCGTTTAGTCGAAATAACCTTTTATCTACGTGTGATGGTATTTTAATACCATCTCGCCCCTTAAACCTAATTAATGGTTTCTTACCATTTTCATTTATTCCAACTTGCGTTCCATCATGCCGGAACGTCATAATTCCAATACCTAACATGTTTCATGACTAATACATACAAATAAATGTAATGTAATTACAAAGGGAGTGTAAGCTTCACTTACCTTGCATCCATGCCACACTTTTCTTTCCATACTCGCTCCGTTTGACCCGCTTCATCCACAAGCTTCCACCTAGCTTGTTAAGCGCCAAACTATTATTCAATGTTCACAGGGTGGTTAGATTAACCATAATTTAATATGATCTTCCACCTTACACATTTCTATGCATTCATCCGAACACTTAATATAACCACGTTTTACACACAACCAAGTAGACCGCGATTTCATTTAGGCATTTCATATCACTGAAAATGGGCTTTTTTTGGTGACTTGTTTAACCTATTTACAAGTCTTCAAAAATTATGATTTTTTTATGTGGCGTACCTCTCGGAGGGTTAGGCCTTGTGTTAAAATTTCAAGATCTAACTCTTTACCAAAAATTCTTAAAAATACATTAATAAGCTGCAATCAGATTCGTCACTTTTGACTGCAGCTTACGGAAAAATTCATTTAAAATTCCTCGTTTATCCGATTGATGAAATTCCAATTGGCGATTCTTTTAATCACTTAAAACTATCTACATTAAAAATTTGAGGTCATAACTAAATTCCTAAATTGAGTTATGACATTCGTAATGGGCTGCAAATTCTGCCAGAAAACGCAGCTTGAACCTTCGATACGGAAAAATTCATAAAACGCTCAATTTTCGTCGAAAAAATGCGATTCCAGTGGGGTTTTAAAGATATTTCCTGGAATTAGATTTTGGACTCAAGAAACACATGTTTTTTTGTCAAGCTTTGTTCAGGTTACAGCCAATACAAGTCGGCTGTAAATTCTGATCAGGAGCTGTTTGAATTCAGCTTTCAATTTAAGCATGTTCTTGACATCATAACACCATTATTAGCAATCAAAATCCTAAAAACATCTCATACATGATTTTAGCATCAACAAAAATCTGAATTTACTTGAGCTAAGCATGATTTCAATATATACTTGTCTAGGGTTTACTCCTAAACACTACAATGTTCCTATTTTATCCATATAACAAGCATTCATCAACAATTTTTGAATTCTCTATGTTTGCTCAGAAATTTAACTAGAGATTTCTCATGAAATTTACATACCTCGTGACTCCTTTCTCAGTGGAGATCACTAATTCGTACTTGGATTTCGATTTAGACTTGATTTGGACCTTCAATTTGATTATTTTCTTGAATTTAGGGTTTGAGGAGAAACCCTGGTGTCGCCCCCTGTGTTTAATCGAACCAGACACACACTAGTGTGTGTGTGTTTGGTTTTAATTTTATTGTTTTAATTATATTTAATTTCAAACTTAACAACCTTGGTCCCCCATCTCTTATTTGGTTCATTTTTAACCAGATCACAACCTAATTGCTCTTGACATTATCCCCACTAATTAACTAGGTTAAATATTCCTAGTTAATTTAGTGGGTTCGAGAAATTTATGACTAGGTTTATTTTAAGTCCCGTTAACTCGGGGCTCTTACAAACTTAATTCCTTAAAACTTTGATTCGCTTATATTTAATATTAGGATTATTTATTTAAATCCTAATATTTACCGGGTTACTTTTACCCGTCTTTTTGTATTAACGGGGTTTGATTACCAAAACCGCTTTCGGGGTGTTACAAGTCTACCCCCCTTAAAGAGGTTTCGTCCCCGATACTTTTCTTACACAGTTATTGAGTTTCTATACCCAATACACTCAAACTGAGTAACCCCTTTTAAGCATTATTCATACTTTAGCTGTTACGCCCTTATTTCGACCATGTTCAAAACACACCGATAACTTTAGTATTTCAGAGAAAACAAAATAGAACTTCATTTTTACCAAAATACCCTTGTGGCTAGTTCGAAATCAACACCTCCCCTTGACTAGATAACGGTGTTAATCCGAACTACCCTGTCAAAATGTAGATTTATCGTTACTAGTTACAAAAACTAAGTCTTAAGAACCATAATTTACATCACGAAGATAACTTCCCAAAAATATAATTTTTGACAAAAGTATTGTTTTCAAAAGGGCAACATTTTCGGAAGCGCAATGTCAAGTGTGTACTTTGGTGTTCGCTTCCAAGCTCGCAATGCCATCTACAAAGCCATTTTACCTACATCGCCAACAAGTCTAGGTTAGTCAAATTACTAGCACTATAACAAAAACAAACTAACATCCATTCGCATCATCACATACTCATATCCCAATCTAACTTTCTTTCACCCGTTGGACGGGTTATTCCTTACTATCTCCAACGACATAATACTTCGCATCCGATAATCCGAATGAACATAATGCATCATAAACTTCATTCTAAACCCATTCATGACGGATTTAACGGTTAGACTTCATTCATACATCACTTCTCAAAACACGGTTACTTCATAACCAACCGTCTATAGCATAACCTTCTTCATTATTACATTCTCTTACGACCCGTTCGACACGGGTTAGGCTATTCACTAATCGTCATACACGACTATCATAGTTGCGATTTTAATATAATTATGACAACTACGAAGTAAAGCTTGTATGCATTAAACAACATACCTCGATCCTGTGAGCTGTCCGACCTCCTGGCACTTGAACCTTCTTCTTTTACGCCTACATCAATACATGGATTTATTTAGCCCGTCTACATATTATTCCGTCTTACACACTTTTATCATACAACATCTTGATCATAATTTAACAAAAATTCACCCATTTGTTCATTTAGGCATTTTATCGAACACTTGGCGGGCTTCGCATTTGTAGGACATTTAATTACATGTTTCTTTACATACTAATCTTACAAGTTCCTAACAAATCAAACAAGTTAATGCGATATCTGTCACCACACGCTAAATCACTTACAAACCGATCATTAATCGGGTTTTAGTCCATAATCTTAACTCCTAAATACACATATCACAACATTACTCATGATTTAGTAAAAACCCATTTCCTAGAGTTCATACTTTCAAGAAATTCGACTTACCACTTTGTTAGTCACACCTTGGTGATCGAGAATTCAAGTTCTTACAATCGTTCGGGCTTGAAATCACCTTCCAATTGATGGAATTAGTGCTCTAGGGTTTTGTGGTGTTCTTCTCTTCTCCTGGACAAACTTCACGCACACACTAGAAGTGTCTAGTGTGTGTGTGGTTTAATTTAACTAGTTCCTTACTTAAATTTTCAAGTTTAGTCCCTCATGTTCTATTGTTTATTTATTTTAACCCAAACCTTCATTTCATAAATTATTTTAAAGACAATAATTAGATTACATATTTTTGGGGCGTTACATTAGCCCCTTGTTGGTATTACCTGAAATGTATGGTAATATCTTTTTGATTAATAACATCTGTGTATTTCACGTGAAATAATGAAACTCAAAATAACGAAATTTCTTTATTTTCAACAAGTTTGGTTATCTTGGCGAAATCCATCGCTGTTAGACTATCAAATTCTTCATGAATCCGTTAATTTAATCCGTTTGGATATTTTAGCGAAATCTTTCACTTCTAAGAACCATTCTTTCGTTTTCGAACTTATTCCTTCGGTTTGGTCATACTGAATTCATCGCGTACGAGCAAACCGAATTTCTGGAATTTCATCTTAGTTATTTAAGATAATTCGATAAATGTTATTAACATAACCCTCGTAAGCATATAATCACATACCTTATAGCTTTCTCCTTTAATCGTGCTTTTGCTCGATTCGACCTTCTGACACTTCGTTTGTGTTGTCTTATGATCGTTTAGTATAGGTGATCAATACTCTTCGTTAACAAAGCCTCATGGGCCATCATTTCCGTTTGTACATGTTTACCTTTGTTTTATATACTTGACCGTGCCGCTCTTTGGCCGTTTGGTCATATGAATTTATTAGGTATGCTTACTCCACGCTAACCTCGCCATGAATAGCGTATTACTCCAATTCTTACATTAGAACTTTGACCTTAATCAGTCTCACTAACTGGACTTATTAGTCCAGTTACCTTATACCCATTGCTCGGGCTACAATGTGATTATACTTCACATTACCTTTCTTGGTCGTGATCACGTCACGTCATGTTTAGGTTTATATTAACCTTTCATCATCGAGAATCCTCTTTTCGAATGTATTGTTTTTACACCTATCGGTGTCAAGACCTAAATCCTTTAATATTAACCTTTTCCTAATTTCTCTCATAATACTTATATATTTGTTAAAACGTCATTTCTTACTAAAACTAAATTTTAGTTTAACGTTTTCTCTTCACCTTGTCTTATATCCTTTTATTACTTCTAGGAATTTTAAGTCCGAGGATTTATTCCTTTCCGATATTATTTAATTCGTGGAATTAAAATTAGTTCCCACACTTAACTCAACTGACCCGTAGGTTCTTTTACTTAGCCTCGTAGGCTATTTCTTTAGATTTTTCACCCTTTTAAGGTGAGATGTTAGCAGTTCGTTTCTTTCTACTTATGACCCAAGGGTCTTCTTGGTCCCGTAGACCTTAACACTACGTTTAATCCCGTAGGTTATGATGATCCCGTAGATCATCTTTTATTCGTATTCATATTCAAATGTATATATACCTATATAGCTTCAAGGCATCCCTTGTTATGTTTGGAATCATTTTTTTTCGCTTTTTGAACTTTAGTTGGTCTTGACCGTAGTCTAAGGCTTTATTCATTTACTTTCGGACTAACCTTCCGACTTATGACTTCTGACGTTGCTTACGCGTCAGTTTGTTCTACGCTCACCGTTTCCCCGATTTATAATTATATTTCTTTTAAACCCATTACATAGGTTCATTAATATTTCACGCTTTTATTTATTCGATTCACGCTTACTTACATTAGCAAGCGTCATCATTTATTTAATTCTTTTGACTTGTTCGTATGAAATTTCATTGCTTATGAATTCCAATTTTCATTCTTTATTCAACCCGTTCAACTTTAAAATAGTTGAACGTAATTTATCAAAATTTCTGTTTACAGCATCTTATCGTCTTTTAGTCATGACCCGAAACCTGAGTCTTTTTAGTTTCCATCCGCGTTCCCGTTTATCAGTCTACGCATGTGTTTAAATCCTTACCCATCAACCGGGTATTTTACCGAAGTCGTTATTATTGCAACCCTCCCGGTATGCATTAAGACTTCGCTTCACTTTTATATTCCGACTTTGTCCTCAAGTTTGACGTTTTACAAAACGGCCCGTTAAGAGACACATTTGCATTCTCCGGGTTTGAGTGTAAGTACACCCCCTCCCAATGCATATCTTAATCATTTTTACATGTTTACATTCTCCGGGTTCGAGTGTAAGTACACCCCCTCCCAATGCATATCTTAATCATTTTACATTAATCTTTGTCCCTTCACTCGGGCTCATTATCCTAATGTAATACTCTTCTGTCACCCGGCTGTGCGTTTACGTTTACTATCAAACATTTTATTTATTTGATTCCTTTGGGTACCATTTTAGTTAGTCCCATTCACCCCGCCCTTACTACATCGGACGTAAATGTATCCGCTATAAGAAGTTCATGGTATCATATGCCACTACTTACTTGGCCAGAGTAAGCGATTAACACATGACACACATGACCTTTTTATAGTTTTCACATCACGCCCTATGTAAGTAACGCCTCTATTTAGTTTTCTTGGAAATAATATCCTGGATAGGTATTCTATTCAGGTTTTCCAAGTTTCTAATTTACATATGCAACTATCATTCTCTACATGTTTATTGCATATTGCTATTTGTGCGATTATATTTAAAAGCGTGCACCTGGTAATGCTTGCCCCGACGGGCGTTCCTTGCCATTAACCTTGTTCGCGGTCGTTACACGATATAGTCCTTGGTGAGCATGCTCCTCTTGTCATACTTCGGACCGTTCCTCTATCATATCCGTAATTTGTTCAACCCTTGTCATCTTTAAATGCAAGTGTCCTTCAATTAAGACATTCACAAAAGTTAGTAATGCCAACTTTACTAAATGCACGTATTGTAATACTAGGCTTTTTACTGCACGTGATTCGTTAACTATACTAATAATTTTCGTTGGTGTAACGTGTATCACACGATAGCCCTATGTGTTGTTTTCAACACTTTAGCACGCTAAACTATTAACATACATGTACTTACCGGATTTGCGATCAAGCCTCGAACCGAACACTTTATTCTTTTAACCTTAAGCTCTGATTACCAACTTGTAAGACCCATTGAAATTTTAACATTCATATATATCATTAAAGTACACATTTTATATCAAAATGCGACTTAACAAAAACTTTTTCATCAAAGTATTCATACATGTTTAAAACATTCAAAAACTATGTTATTAGTGATTACATATTTCAATTTATATAAAATAAAACAAGATCAATGCGGAAGCTTCATTTAGTTGTGTGTGTTCAGTTCTTGTTCTTCGCTTGATCTTCATCCGGAGACAGATACGTTTACCTAAAATCAAAACCAGCATAAACGTTAGTTATGAGGGTTTTGAACACTTTTAAACGAGTTCCATAAACAAAACAACAAAGGTTTCTACCGTAAGCTACGGTGCCACCGTAGCTTACGGTGATGAAAAAGTGGCTACGGTGATAAGAGCCTGCCCTACGGTGGACAGTTGTTTTCTTTTAGTGCCTACCGTAACTTACGGTACCACCGTAAGCTACGGTGACGCCCAGTTCTGCTTGTTTGCTATTTTACCCAGCTATGCATTTTCTTATGTTTAACACTTAAACTTACATAACTTTAAATCTACATTTCCGTTTTACACGATTCTTGTTTCATATTAACCGTAATGAAGTCTCCTATGTAAACAACACTAAGGTTTGTAACGATGCTGACTTATAAGCTAACGGCTTATAAATCTCTTATACAATTATTTGACCCGTTTCATAATCTATTAAACGGCTTGTTTCTAAATCATTCTAAAACCTTGGACTACTACTTAACTCAAAAGTCTTTAACTCATGAACATAACTTTTTATGAATTATGCGACCAATACCCAAGCTATGCGCATAATTCATTTTGACCCGTTTAGGAGATTTAAACATTTAAGTTTAAATCTCGCTCTTCTCTTTCCACACATCACATTTCTACATTAAAATGTCTATTTATACTTCACCAATTTACGCGTACCTGGCTCGGGTTATAAAATTAACCCGTTTAAATACCTTTTGCTCTTTAACTTGCTAGTTTAAAGCAACGCAAGCCATAAATTAATTCCTGTGATCGCAAAACTCAACAAACGGTCATCAGTTATTGTTGTCAAATGGTATTAACACACCATTTGACCCGCTTAGTCGAAATAACCTTTTATCTACGTGTGATGGTATTTTAATACCATCTCGCCCCTTAAACCTAATTAATGGTTTCTTACCATTTTCATTTATTCCAACTTGCGTTCCATCTTGCCGGAACGTCATAATTCCAATACCTAACATGTTTCATGACTAATACATACAAATAAATGTAATGTAATTACAAAGGGAGTGTAAGCTTCACTTACCTTGCATCCATGCCACGCTTTTCTTTTCATACTCGCTCCGTTTGACCCGCTTCATCCACAAGCTTCCACCTAGCTTGTTAAGTGCCAAACTATTATTCAATGTTCACAAGGTGGTTAGATTAACCATAATTTAATATGATCTTCCACCTTACACATTTCTATGCATTCATCCGAACACTTAATATAACCACGTTTTACACACAACTAAGTAGACCGCGATTTCATTTAGGCATTTCATATCATTGAAAATGGGCTTTTTTTGGTGACTTGTTTAACCTATTTACAAGTCTTCAAAAATTATGATTTTTTATGTGGCGTACCTCTCAGAGGGTTAGGCCCTGTGTTAAAATTTCAAGATCTAACTCTTTACCAAAAATTCGTAAAAATTCATTTTCTAAGCTGCAATCAGATTCGTCACTTCTGACTGCAGCTTACAGAAAAATTCATTTAAAATTCCTCGTTTATCCGATTGATGAAATTCCAATTGGCGATTCTTTTAATCACTTAAAACTATCTACAATAAAAATTTAAGGTCATAACTAAATTCCTAAATTGAGTTATGACATTCGTAATGGGCTGCAAATTCTGCCAGAAAACGCAGCTTGAACCTTCGATACGGAAAAATTCATAAAACGCTCAATTTTCGTCGAAAAAATGCGATTCCAGTGGGGTTTTAAAGATATTTCCTGGAATTATATTTTAGACTCAAGAAACACATGTTTTTTTGTCAAGATTTGTTCAGGTTACAGCCAATACAAGTCGGCTGTAAATTATGATCAGGAGCTGTTTGAATTCAGCTTTCAATTTAAGCATGTTCTTGACATCATAACACCGTTTTTAGCAATCAAAACCCTAAAAACATCTCATATATGAATTTAGCATCAACAAAAATCTGAATTTACTTGAGCTAAGCATGATTTCAATATATACTTGTCTAGGGTTTACTCCTAAACACTACAATGTTCCTATTTCATCCATATAACAAGCATGCATAAACAATTTTTGAATTCTCTAGGTTTGCTCAGAAATTTAACTAGAGATTTCTCATGAAATTTACATACCTCGTGACTCCTTTCTCAGTGGAGATCACTAATTCGTACTTGGATTTCGATTTAGACTTGATTTGGACCTTCAATTTGATCATTTTCTTGAATTTAGGGTTTGAGGAGAAACCCTGGTGTCGCCCCCTGTGTTTAATCGAACCAGACACACACTAGTGTGTGTGTTTGGTTTTAATTTTATTGTTTTAATTATATTTAATTTCAAACCTAACAACTTTGGTCCCCCATCTCTTATTTGGTTCATTTTTAACTAGATCACAACCTAATTGCTCTTGACATTATCCCCACTAATTAACTAGGTTAAATATTCCTAGTTAATTTAGTGGGTTCGGGGAATTTATGACTAGGTTTATTTTAAGTCCCGTTAACTCGGGGCTCCTACAAACTTAATTCCTTAAAACTTTGATTCGCTTATATTTATTATTAGTATTATTTATTTAAATCCTAATATTTACCGGGTTACTTTTACCCGTCTTTTTGTATTAACGGGGTTTGATTACCAAACCCGCTTTCGGGGTGTTACATAAAAAGCACCACAAGTTTCTTAAGGGTCTTGCAAACTTTATCAAAGGCAAGAAGAGGAAAGACCATTGAAGACCTTACTTTTGTTTTGTAATTTTTATTTCAATTAAGTCCCTGCGTGGACATTTCTTTTAAGTAACAGTCCCTGCGAGGACTTGTCTTTCATTCTGTCCCTGCGTGGACAGTTTATTTATTTAAAGACCCGTTTAGGGCAGTTTACGTAATTCTTAGCACTTTTAATAAGAAACTTTCTTTAGAATTACAATTGTTAATATACATGTATATACATTATATCATTGATTATACCATCATTTCGATTTATAATTGATCTGCCAATAAATTTCAAAAGACAGTCTTAAAGGTATAACCTAGCCTATATGTCAATATAGACATAGCTATGATGGTAAGACCTTCTTAAGACGCTAAATCCTTGTTAACATCTAAGAACATGTTAACACTCCTGACAAACGTGGTTCGAGAAAATCACACTAGTCATCCTAATACTTGGATTCCTTTAAAGGTTCCTTACATAGCCTATATGATCAAATGAATCATGGCTGATATTATCAAATAAGATGATTATATTAAAAACATCCATTAGTGATGTTATTGTTTTGCCATCGGGCAAGACTATATTAATTACATAACAATGACAGTGATAGTCTATGACTCACTGTCAAAGAGGTGACGAACAATGATTCAAATCTTAACACCCTTGATCCTATAAGATCACGACTTATAATTTAAAATTGTCCTTGTGACAAGGCCTTCTGTGCCACCCTAATGCTTTTAATGGTTTTTATAACCTAGACTAACCATAATAAAAAGTTTAACTAAATATTCTTCAAAATTGATTAACCGATTAACCAATGTGGTCCATTTATACCATAGTTAGTGAATCATCTCATAAGATGATTCAATATTAGGCCTCTAAATAAGTTGTTGTCATTTGATATATAGCATTCAAGCTTCACCATGGTTGACTCAGATGAAGCTAATAGTCATCCTAATGAAAGGAATGATAACACAAGATTAAACGTAACGGGTGCTGATCTGCAAGTTATGATAGACAATGCTGTAACTAAAGCAGTTGGCAGAGTATTCAGAGAGTCGAGTGCTACTCGCACCAAGACTCATTTAGTAGCTCATTCTAAGCTCCCTTCCAAAACACTTACATCTAAGAAGGACGACTCTCAACATTCATCAAATCAGAAAAGTCAACCATCCAAGAAGATAGTGTTTGACCAGGAACCACGTTTCAAGACTTGTTCTTATAAGTACTTTGTCTCTTGCAAACCAAGAGACTTCACTGGTGAGAAAGGTGCCATAGATTGTATGAAATGGCTAGAGGAGTTGGAGACAATTGTTGACATTAGTGGGTGTGCTGAGGAGGATGTTGTAAAGTTTGTATCTCAGTCTTTTAAGGGTGATGCCCTAGTTTGGTGGAGGGCGCTAATTCAGGCCTCGGGGAAAATTCCACTTTACAATTTATCGTGGGATAAATTTGTTGATCTGATGAAAGAAACTTTTTGCCCGCAACATGAAGTGAAAAAGTTGAAGCTGACTTCTTAACTCTGGCTATGAAGAATTTAGATTGTCGAGCTTATGTTACTAGCTTCAACTCCATGTCTAGATTGGTACCTTATTTGGTTACACCAGAACCAAAGCGTATTGCACGCTTTATTGGTGGATTGGCTCCCGAGGTAAAAGGACATGTGAAGGCTTCAAAGCCTACAACCTACCGGTCAGCAGTGGATCTATCTCTATCTCTGACACTGGATGTTGTCAAGAATAAGTCTGTAAAGACTTCAGATGAAGGTAAGAGAAAGAGAGAAGATGATAACTCGCATCGATCTGATAAGAAAAAGAAGAGTAACTTTGGGTTTAAGAATAACTCCAATCAGTCAGGTGAAAAACCTTTGTGCAAGAACTGTAAACGGAACCACTTCGGGAAATGCACTATAGATCCACAGGCAAAACCCTGTGGAATCTGTAAGAAGAAGGGTCACAGAACATTGGAATGTAAGGATTTGAAGAATGCAACCTATTACAGTTGTAATGAAAAGGGGCACATCAAGTCTAATTGCCCTAAAAACGCAAAGAAGCCCGAAGAGGCAAAAAAGGCAAACGCCAGAGTGTTCCAAATGAATGCTAGGGAAGCGGTGCAGGATGACAACGTTATAACAGGTACGTTCCTCATAAATGATATATATGCTAGAGTTTTATTTGATTCTAGTGCAGATAAGTCCTTTGTGGACACTAAATTTAGTAAACTGTTGAATCTACCAATTAAAACTCTAGAAATAAAGTATGAGGTAGAATTGGCTGATGGTAGCTTAGAAACTGCTTAAACAATTCGAGACGGATGTTCCATATCCATTAGGAACCATTCCTTTCCGTTGACTTTGTTACCAATGAAATTGGCGGGGTTTGATATAGATATAGGCATGGATTGGTTATCATTTAACCAAGCCCAGATTGCCTGTGATAAGAAACAAGTTATCATCCCCCTTCCAGTGAATCAGTCACTATTCAAGGAGATACACACTATGGATTGCCTGAACAAGTGTCGATGCTTAAGGCATCCAAGTGTTTGAAGAACGGCTGTGTCATTTACATGGCACAAGTGACAATAGACGTGGATAAACCCAAGATAGAAGACGTTCCAGTCATTTCAGAATACCCAGATGTCTTTCCTGAAGAATTACCTGGTTTACCTCCCGAGAGACAAGTGGAGTTCAGAATTGATATTATACTAGGAGCAGCACCGGTTGCACGAGCTCCTTATCGATTAGCACCGACTGAAAAGAAGGAACTAAGAACCCAGTTAGATGAACTTTTTGAAAAAAAGACTTTATTCAACCCAGCTCGTCACCTTGGGGAACACCCATTTTGTTTGTAAAGAAGAAGGATGGTTCAATGCATTTGTGCATTGATTATCGTGGGCTAAACAAGTTAACAATCAAGAATCGCTATCCTTTACCCAGGATCGATGATCTGTTTGACCAACTGCAAGGAGCAAGTTTCTTCTCGAATATTGACTTAAGGTCGGGGTATCATCAATTAAAAGTCAGAACTGAAGATGTACACAAGACTGCTTTTCGAACAAAGTACGGCCACTATGAGTTCTTAGTGATGCCTTTCGGGCTCACTAACGCACCTGAATCGAGTCTGTAAGCCGTATCTGGATAAGTTCGTCACTGTTTTTATCGATGACATACTTATTTATTCCAAGAGTCAAGCCGAGCACGAGAAACATCTTCGATGCATTCTCAAACTTCTACAACAAGAGAAGCTTTACGCAAAATTCTCCAAATGCGAATTCTGGCTTCGCGAAGTCTAATTCCTTGGACATGTGGTAAGCAAGCATGGTATCCAGGTGGATCCCGCTAAAATAGAAGCAATCATGAATTGGGAAGCACCCAAGACACCTACTGAAATTCCCAACTTCTTAGGGTTGGAAGGATATTACAGAAGATTCATCGAAAACTTTTCAAGGATAGCTACACCTCTAACTACTTTAACCCACAAGAATGTGAAGTTTGACTAGGGTCCCAAACAATAGGAGTCTTTCGAGATTCTTAAGCAGAAGTTGAGTAATGCTCCTGTGTTGACATTGCCTGAAGGAATAGAAGAATTCGTTATCTATTGTGATGCTTCGCACACTGGCATGGGCTGTGTGCTTATGCAAAGAGGCAAAGTGATTGCTTACGCATCACGACAACTGAAGGTGCATGAAAATAATTACACCACCCACGACTTGGAATTGGGTGCCGTTGTGTTTGCACTTAAGCTATGGAGATATTACCTGTATGGAACCAAATGTGTGATATATTCAGATCACAAAAGTCTCCAACACTTATTTAGTAAGAAAGATCTCAACATGAGACAGCGCCGTTGGATGGAAACATTGAACGATTACGATTGTGAAATTCGCTATCATCCCGGCAAAGCGAATACGGTCACTGATGCTTTAAGCAGGAAAGAAAGAGTCAAACCTATAAGGATCAATGCTAAGAGCATTGAACTAAGAAACAGTCTAAACGAGAAGTTGTTGACAGCACAGAAAGAAGCTGTAATGGAAGATAATCTTCAAGAAGAAAGATTAGGTGTAACTATTAAGCAGTTGTCACCTGGGAATGATGGAATCCCCAGATTGAATGGTCGAATCTGGGTTCCAATTCATGGGGGACTTAGAGATATAATCCTCCAAGAAGCTCATAATTCCAAATATTCAGTTCACCCGGGCAGTGACAAAATGTATCAAGACCTACAGGCAAACTATTGGTGGATGGGTTTGAAGAAATCCATAGCCACACACGTAGCTAAATGTTTGACGTGCTCTCAGGTTAAAGCCGAACATCAAAAGTCGTCAGGATTACTGCAACAACCAGAACTACCCACATGGAAATGGGAAATGGTAACCATGGATTTTATCACCAAGTTACCTAAGACAAGACATGGAAACGATACAATATGGGTCATAGTTGACAGACTGACTAAGTCAGCTCATTTCTTACCCATCAAGGAGACACATAGTTCAGATAAACTAGCCCAATTATATGTGGACGAGATTGTATCTCACCTGTATCTATTATATCTGATAGAGATACTAGATACACTTCTCATTTTTGGAAAAGTTTTCAACAATCCTTAGGCACTCGTTTGAATTTCAGTACTGCTTATCATCCTCAGACGGATGGACAAAGTGAGCGTACGATTCAAACACTCGAAGACATGCTTCGGGCATGTGTTATTGATTTGGGTGGAAGTTGGGATGGTCATCTTCCCTTGATTGAGTTCTCCTACAACAACAGTTACTATTCGAGTATTCAAGCTGCGCCTTTTGAGGCCTTATATGGAAGAAAATGCAGAACACCTGTCTGTTGGGCAGAAGTTGGGGAAACCCAACTATCAGGACCTGAAATAGTCCTTGAAACGACATATAAGATTGTACAAATCCGTGATCGTCTAAAAGCTGCCAGAGATAGGCAGAAGAGCTACGTAGATAAGAGGCGTAAACCTCTAAAATTCGAGGTAGGAGATAAAGCATTACTCCAAGTGTCACCCTGGAAAGGAGTGATGCGATTTGGAAAAAAAGGGCAAGCTAAGCCCAAGATACATCGGACCATATGAGATCATCGAATGTGTCCGGAGTGTGGCCTATAAGCTAAACTTACCTGAAGAGCTTAGCAGAATTCATAATGTGTTCCACATCTGCAACTTAAAGAAATGTCTAGCTGATGAGTCGCTAGCAATATCTCATAAAGACGTACAGATAGATGAAAGCCTGAGATTTGTTGAAAGGTCTATATCGGTCGAGGATCAGCAAGTTAAAAAGCTTAGAAGAAAACATGTACCAATTCTGAAATTAAAATGGGATGCCCGTAGAGGCCCTGAATATACTTGGGAGGTTGAATCCACTATGCGTCAGAAGTACCCTCATTTATTTCAATAAATATCGAGGTCGATATTTCTTTTAAGGGGGTGAGGATGTAACACCTCGCAAAAACTGTATCCAATTATGTGAAGACACGTGTCCTAAACCCTACACTTGTAATAAATTTCCTTGGAAGTACCAAAGTTGACAAACAATGAAAATATATAAGACGAAGGGGTTAAACATGTCAACATGTTAATTCTTACCTCCGAGTGACCTTTTAACGAACCAGGAACTTCGTAATGTCCAATTATACTTTCAAGAATTCTAAACGATAATTACATAGGGTTTCGGTATCATTATCTAATAAGTTGTGCAAGATCTCAAGAAAAAGGGTTAAAAGCGTCAACGAGAGAAACTAGTGCCTTTCGGGTGATCTCGTAACTGAACGGAATCCTAACGATGTTTGTTATAAGTCCCAAGATACTTAAAAACTAACTACGGAATCCTAACGATGTTTGAAACTTGTTTTATCGGAACCTTGGAGAGTTGTGGGGAGCGAAAGCCTACCCTTATTTCTCTCGCGGGTGGGGTGGGGGGGGGGTGGGGAGTGCCCAATAACCAAAAAAATGACAGCTGCATGTTGCAGCCTTGCAAACCGCCATTGCATGCCTGATTCTCGAAACCAGGGCTAGTTTGATGGTATTTACTGTCACTAGAACACCTGTAATCATCTGAGGATGCAGAAGAACACTTGGATTGATCCTAAGGCACCTTGTTTCACTATAAATAGGTGCATTCTTTCACCATTCAAACTTGCACCTTCAAAATTTCTCATCTTCTCTTGCTCTGGAGCTTCCTGGTCATAAAGGAGACTCCCTTAGTTCAAGTTTCGAGCTAGGACCCTTTGTAAGTGTCCTTAGCCTCTGTAGTTCGGTTTTTATGTGTTTAAAGACCGAAAATCAAAGTTGTCTTAATAACGCTTTGACTTTCTGTTTAGACCTAAACGACCCAGCCATTTTTCTAGGCGAATGTGGCTACGTGATCGTAATCAGGTGTGTTTTAATCCCTCAAAAGGGCACATCCTAATTACCACGTTTACTTAGTTAATTGTCGGGTCAAAGTAACTAACATAAAAGGTTAAACGGGTCAGTTTTTAAATAAATTCAAAACTGATAATATTGAGATTATAAAATATGTTCTAACACTCTAATAACTTGGTAAACATTAAAAAGACATGTCTAAACATGTTCAACCCGACAATTCTAAGTCTAGGCTCGGTTCGCAACCGAAAGTCGCAAAAGCTTGAATTTTGCTTTGACTTTCAGTTCTAACCCGAATTAGTTTAGTTCCTTTATGTATTTAGGTTCCTTTGTGACTATATTATGTTATAATATAACCCTCTACTGATATATTACATAGTCACTTAGTAATCTGAGTTTATTTCCTTGATTCCGTTATTATGCTTAATGTTGACTAAAACGCCCTTTTTGTCAAAAATGAGATTTTTAACATAAACAACCATGCAAATGAATTACATTCTGATGAGTAATATTATTTAATATATTTTTACATTTGGAATCTGGTCTGATACTATAATTACATAATAAATCGTAAAACATGCTTTTAAAAGGACTAAAATACCCTTTTGCGTGCAAATATAGTTTAAACATAATTTTAACATAAAAATTCATTACTCACTATTATGATATCATATTTAGAACTAATTGGGATTCCAAGTCAGATTATTTACCGAGTTTATGCATGAGTTTCGTATGAAATTAATAAATGACGATTATGCCCTTTTCACACATAGATTGGGTTTTAAAAAAGGTTAACATGCAAGAACCTTTTATTACTGATATGATATAATAAATAAATTATTTTGACCATTCAAAGCTGGTCATAACCTCAGAATTTCCTTAAACATCGAAATAATCGTCATTTATCGATTTTTACGACATTAAGGTGCACAGTATGGTTTTAAACCATACTTAGCACCCAAGACTTGTTACCTATTGATTTTGTAAACTATTTTAAATATTTTTACAGTAGGTATAAGTCATGAAATCAGATTCCCAAATAAGTTCTTAAAACTATGTGTGAAATGACCAAAATGCCCACATGGTGCATAGTTTGGCCATAAATGGTAAACCATACATATATATGATATCCTAATGTTAATATAACATAAATTAAATATTTTTATAGAAGGTTTATGACCAGAACCTCAGTTTGCATGTAAACCCCCCTTTTTTTAAATCATAAAATGACCAAAATGCCCTTATGAGGCTTTATTCAGTTTAAAAATCTTTTTGGGCATATTTGTTGATATCCTACTGATATCATAACCTATTTTAAGCATAATAACTTATGGAACCTGTATATGACTCATCTGGTTACCCGTTTATGCTTATACGTGTTTGGTGCGGTTTATGTAACTAGTTTGCATAAATTAGCTGAAACGGGTTAAACCTTATCATTTTAACTTCAAAATCCAGAATGTATTTAGTTTACCCATATAATACAAGTCTCCATGCTTTTTAGGTCTAAATTACATTCCAATCCAGTTATCGCTTAATCCAGCGTTTCGTACCATAAACTGTCCATTAAACTAACCGGTCTAAGTCTATGACTTAAATAAGACCCGTTAGTAATATAATAGGTTAATAAAACCTTCGTTCTAGATTAGGAAGCCTCGGTAAAAGCTACCTTCACAAGTTTAAATAGATTATACGGCTGAGTAGATAAATCTTGCATTTTAAAACTCAGGTAAATAGTTTTAACTTATTTTCCCTTATACGGACTTGGGATACGGTAAAATATTAACGCTAGGTCGGGCATGGAATCATTTAATCGGATTGTGATTAATAAATTACATAACCCGTTTTAATCTGTTTTGTTTGATAACATAAACATTGGGGGTTAATATGACCGTGTCCTGGATATCATCGGCTCATTTCATTTGTAAATGGCCACGACTTGAGCATGGGGTGTAGGCATACACCTGACAGTTGCATATGTAAAAAGATATACCCACTTGTTGGGGATAACTCCTTGTGGGTTTATATTAGTGGTGTGTTTATTAATCATGTCTCGGCTTCTATACTGGGCCCTAAATGTATGACAAACATGTAAATCTATATACAAGATTATTTTATATAATTGTCCCAAGTTATAAAAGAATATTTGTGCCTTGTGCATCTAAATCAATTTTATAATTTTTTTTTCAAAAGAGTCGGTTAATTGTATTTACCAATGTAAACTGACGTATTTTCAAAAAGCTAAGTGATAGGTACTACACGTACTAGGCTGGGATCTTCTGGGCGTTAAATAGGGAATCTTGCAAGTTTGTAATGCCTTAAGTCTGTAGAACATGTTTTGTATTATATTTAGATCCGCCTGTTGATCCTTTCTTACAACCGTCTGTATATTCTTTTATTTCGTAAACTTTCGGCTTGTAATAGTATTTTGTACCAAGTCTTCCGCTACTGTGTGTAATTGGCTATGATGATATCAACTACGTCACGATACTCCCCACCGGGCCCATCGGTTTGTGGTTAAAATATCGAGTGTGACACTTACCACCACAACAGTCAGCGATAGAGACTAGCGATACGGTTGTAGGGACTAGTCAGCCTCTTGAAACCCTCTTCAGCCTCCCACAGCAGTCGGCTAGGCAAATTTCAAAGATACTATTGCAGATACGACGTCGGTTTTGGATCTATGTTGTCCATCCAAATTCCGACAATAATATTGCCCTTACATTCCGACGCTACAGATTTTGTTGCCTTTACAGATCTACGTCGTCTATCTAGTGGTGTCGTTTGTTGATTTTTTTAATGATTGATTTGAGGAATGTGGTGGTGGCGATGAGATATGGTGAGGATTGAATTGATTTGATTTGGGGTGGGCGGTGGTGAGTTTGATTTAGGGATGGTGGTGGTGGGTTTTGATTAGGTAGTGGTTGTGGTGGTTATTGTTGTGGTGGTTGAGGGAGAGAGACATGAGAGAAAGTGGGGGTTGTGAAACGTGGTGAGTGGTGGTCTTTGTGGTTGTGGTTGTGGTTGTGGTTGTGAGGGGTGGTGCACGATGGTGTTGGGTGGGAGATGCAGAGAGAGGTAGAGGTAGAGAGGGGGAGGTCGGGGGAAGAGTGAGAGTGTGTGTGTATATATATATTAATTAATTATTAATATTTTGTTTTATGTTTTTTAATAATTAAAGGGTTTTTCGAATCAGAAACAGAAAAAAAGAATGGATCAAAATGACATCTGGAAAGATTTAAATTGAAAAGCCCCAAAATACCCCTGGTTCAAAATGGAGTTTTTGGACAGCTTTAGAGTATGTGATCAGAATGACAACAAAAGGGAAAAGTTAGGGACCCAGAGGAAAATTAAAACCATTTGAACTAAAATGACAAATTTAAACAAATCTCAGGGACTAAAATGACAATTTACTCATTTCTATTTCTAATTCCATTACATTCCACGTAACGAACGCTACCTAATAGTACAAATAAGTTCATTGATCCCTTAATAACTGTTTTTAAATTAATAAAATAGCATAAATATGCAATTATAAAAAGGGTGTTGCTAAATGCACTCCCATTTTTTTTTAATTTTACCGGTTGCACTCACCCCCAAAGTTTATAAATAAATACAATCAACCCTTATATTTTCTATTTTTTGCAAATTTGTATTAAGAAATATCCGTATTTTTTCTAGGGGTTTATCTACTTGCCATAATTTGAATATGTAGATATACCTATGAATACGTAACGATTCTATTGAAGAAAAAAAAACCTGCACATTGAAAGAAGGAGATTAAGAGAGAACTTGATAATACAAAACAAAATCATCCGGATGAAAAGAGAAAGAAACTTAAATAAAACCATCAAGAATTGATAAAAAAAAAACAAATAGGGAATGAACAAAAAAAAAAAAAAAAACCCGTAAAAATTGAACAAAACAATAATATATAAAAGGTAAAGGGTGGAATTTAAAAAATTATAAAAATGATATTTTTTGAAAGGAATATATAAACAGTAAAAATAAAGATGCATTTAGCCACACCCTTATAAAAAATGGGCTCAAAGTGTTCATTACAAATAAGTTAAGTTTTAACTATATTCTAGCAAGTTAAGTATCACCTTTAGTTGTTATGTATTTTTTGTATAAAATGGGCTGAAAGTGTTCATTACAAATAAGTGTACGGATTATGATTGTCATATACCCATTTTTTGAAGCTTAGCGTTATCAGCCAGGCTATACCAGCAAATAGCAAGGGTATATTGTGTTCCAAAAAGTGGATCTCGCAAAGTGGATATGTTCATTGATCCCTTAATAATTGTATTTAAAATTGATTAAATAGCATAAAGTAGCAACTAATTTAATATTTTTAATCGAAAAATATTTAAATTATTAATGCAATAATACATAAGTACGTACATATGTACACAGTCAATGTACACAGACAGTTATAAATCATGTCACACCATAATACCATTTTTTTTATTTAGAATGCTACGTCGTAGGTCAAACCTGTGGTTACAAAGAGAAGATGACATGGCTTCAACGAACCATATAATTATGTATAAGAAGGTATTGAAGCGTGTAGAAAAGTTTGCTCACCAAGAGCATATTTATATTTATATATTGTATAAACAGGGACGACTTTGAGAATTTATGTATCATGTTTGAGCGTGAAAATAGGGATGAGTAAATGGTATCGGATATTGGTATCGGTATCGAATTTTCTGAACAATATATTTTCATTACCGATTCGGTACCGACTTTTGATGTTTTTGGTACCGGTTTTTACCTTCAAATACCGGTACCGAACCGTACTGTACCGATACCCATTTTTGGGGATTTTCGGTATCGGTTGGTACCGAGCTCATCCCTACTCGAAAAAAATGTGCCATTATGCCTTAACGATAAACAATGCAATTGCAAAAATTGAACCGAGCATTGGACTCACTAAACCTAATGCGAATGGGCTACCTTCTATATATATATATATATATATGTCAGATATTTTTTAATAAACACGTGCCCCTCGAAATCAAGGGCCCTGTGCGGTGGTCCTACCCGCTAGGGGTGAGCAAATTAACCGCCATAACCGAACGTTATTAAGCGGTAACCGACATAACCAATGGTTATGGTTATGAAACTTTGTTCAACCGACCAATCAGTTATGGTTATGGTTACGGTTATGAAGCTTTGGTTAACCGATATAACCAAAATTGAACGGAACTTGTAATGTTAAGTTTATATAATGGATTTATGTTTTACAACCATATAGAAGTTTTTTTACTAAGATAAAAGTATATTAGTAACGTAATAATGTTGATGTAGAAGTCTTTTATATTGATGAGAACTTGAGGGGTTATGGTTGCAATCTTGTTTTGTTGCGAATTACATTATTAAAAGGAATCTCACGTCGGCAGTTTAACCAAAAATTGTAGTCGTGATTATCATATAAAAAAAGGCTCAAGCTAAGTCCAAACCATGCACACCCTTATTTATTTCAAACCTTGATTGGTTAAATAACAAAAATCGAACCATAACCGACTTCATAACCGATTAACGTTAACCAAAGTTCCGTTATGGTTAAAGAATTCCATAACCGAAGCTAGCGGTTATGGTTAATGTTAAAAACCGAACCAAACTAACCCATGTACACCGCTAATCCTTGCATATCATAAAGGCCGCCCATGTGTATAAACTTAAAAGAGAGAGTTAATTGCCAAACTCGTCCCTGAGGTTTGGGCAGGTTTGCCATTTTCGTCCAAAATGACACTTTTGTACCAAATTGCCCCCAACGTTTGTAACTTTTTGCCATTTTCATCCAAACCACTAACTTAGTTATTTTTTCTATTAAGTTGAGGATATTTGGATGAAACTGACAAATATAAAATCATAGGGACGATTTTGGCAATTTACTCAAATTCTTTTAAATTTCTTTTATTTAAGAGTAAACTGCCATTTTGGTCCCTGTGGTTTGGCCAGTTTTGCCACTTTAGTCCAAATCTCAAACTTATTACATCCAGGGCCCTGTGGTTTGCATTTTGTTGCCATTTTGGTCCAAAAGTGAAATTTGACTAGAATGCCCAATTTCAACCCCCCTGTTTTGTCCTTATCTCCAGGGGTATTTTTGTTATTTTGGTTTTATTGTAAATGATTATTAATCCAAACACCCCCTAAACTGATTATAAATCCCAAACACCCCCTAAACTCTGATTATAAATCCCAAACACCACCTCTTTATCTTCAAACCCAGATTATAAATCCCAAACACTGTTAATCGACTTCATCATCAAGAACATCATCTTCAAAACACAGACAACAACAAATCAAAGTTCATCATCAAGAACATCATCTTCAACAACAAATCAAGAACATCATCTTCAACAACAAATCAAGAACATCATCTTCAAAATACAGACAACAACCATCAAAATAATAAAATCAAAATCAATCAACCATCTTCTTCATTTCAACCAGAAAATAAAACCCAGACCCTCTATCACCATCTTCTTCATTTCAACCCTAACACCAAAATCAATCAACCTCAAGACCTGCAATGAACACCCCACCACCACCACCTCCACCACTAGACCTCCACCGACGTCACCACCGCCGCACCTCCAACCCTGCTGCAAAACCCCCACCACCGCACCTACTCCCCCATTGTAAAACCCCCACCACCGCACATCCTCCCCTGCTGCACAACCCCCACCACCGCACATCCTCCCCTGCTGCACAACCCCCACCACGCACCTCCACCACTACAATCAATCACAAACCACAAAACCCTAAAACTCATCAGCCATCAACCCACCCAAATTCATACCAAACATATCTAAATTTCACTTACCAGGTTAAACTCATCAGCAAAAATCACCATGCTCACCTTCAACAAACCCAAAACCATTATTCACTCTATCCACTCTCAAATCACTTCACACCCTCTAATCTCCCTCTTCATCTTCTCCCTTTTCCTCATCCAGATGATGTTGATGAACGATGATGTTCATGAACAATGATGTTGAAGACGATTCAAGATTTGCAGAAACGATGATGTTGATGTTGATGAACGATTCAAGATTTGCAGAAACGAACGATGATGTTGATGAACGATGATGTTGAAGACGGAGATGATAGAGAGGAGAGAGAGAGAGAGAAGAGAGGAGAGATTTGCAGATGATGTTGATGAACGATTCAAGATTTGCAGAAACGATTCAAGATTTGCAGATGATGTTGATGAACAATTCAAGATTTGCAGAAACGATTCAAGATTTGCAGATGATGTTGATGAACGATTCAAGATGGGTGTTTGCGTTTGGAGAGAGAGAGCTCAAGTCAATGATGGTGATGAACAGATTGTACATGTATGTGTGTATATTAATATATATATATATATATATATATATTAATTTTTAATTAAGAAAATATTAAATGAAAAGCAAAATGACCAAAATGCCCCTGCACTAAAGGACAAAATAGGCAGCTCTCAACAGTCAAAAAGGGGGTTTTTTGGATTTTGGACTAAAATGGCAACAAAATGCAAACCACAGGGCCCTGGATGTAATAAGTTTGAGATTTGGACTAAAGTGGCAAAACTGGCCAAACCACAGGGACCAAAATGGCAGTTTACTCTTTATTTAATTAATTTTGTTACATATATAATAAAAAAGAATATACATGCAATTTTTATATGATAAAATAATAGCTTTGTCACATAATTTTTATAAATTTTCATCCAACCACTAACTAGGTTAATATTTCTACCAACATATTTCCTAGGTGCTCAACACATTTTAAAAATATGTAACGTTTTACAATTTTTTTCTATCTCTACAACTGATAAATACTAAAAGTTGTAATCGATTGTTATGTGTTGCACACCAATGACGTTTTCTCTTTATAAAACTGATTTATATAAAGAAGCTGTAAATTAATTTCTGTCTTAATTTATAAAATTTAAAACATTCTTCACCTTAACAGAAAAAATAAACTGAGTTAGTGATTTGGATGAAAATTTATAAAATTTATGTGACAAAACTATTAATTTTTTTTTTCTAAAAAATCCATGTATATTCTTTTTTATTATATATGTAACAAAAATAATTAAATAAAAGAAATTAAAAAGGGTTTGAGTAAATTAAAAAAATCGTTCCTGTGGTTTTATATTTGACAGTTTCATCCAAATATCTTCAACTTAACAGAAAAATAAACTAAGTTAGTGGTTTGGATGAAAATGGAAAAAAGTTACAAACGTTGGGGGCAATTTGGTACAAAAGTGTCATTTTGGACGAAAATAGCAAACGTGGCCAAACCTCAGGGACGATTTTGGCAATTAACTCTAAAAGAGATTAATAAATTATATATTATGAAACGGGATCAGGAGAGATCGGTGAAAAGTGTGAGAATGGTGAGAACGGATCCTGGCCCAACACGTGCCAGGGAGCGCTAATTGTTATGCCGGGGTACGATTGCCATTGTCCACTTCCCGCTAAACAATGGTGTTATGATTCCTTTGCCCAAAAATAATTAAATATAAATGGAGTTTCATCTTTATGCTAGTTTACATGGCGTTTTTTTAATGTACTTTTTACGAATGACGTTTATGTTTTAATGGCGTTTTCATCTTTATGCTTGTTTTTCATGGCGTTTTTTTAAAAAGTATTTTTTTTACGAATGGCGTTTATGTTTTAATGGCGTTTTATTGATTTCCTATAGATTTGGCGTTTTTGTGTTTTCTACTTGTCTTAATTTAGTTTTTTTAACCTTTTTTTAATGTTGTTTATGTTTTAAAAGGTTACTATTTGTTAATTATTCTAATCATGACGTTTTCTTTGATTTGCACAAATACGGTAGTAGATCACACAACTAAACATGTAGATGTAATAATGTAAAGAGTAAAACACGATAGTCAACATTAAAATACATGGCGTTTAGCTAATCTACATATTCTAACATTCTTTGTGCTATTCTCTCGTCTGCTTTGTCAAACAATTTACGTATTTTTTCTCCCCCTAAAGCCATGAATGTATTTAGACAACTTGTCAGTAGTTTTATGTTTTCATTTTCGCTATGAAACATGATTTTCCAATGTATTTTACCCTTAGTTCATTTAGCTGTCTTTGTTGGAGTTGATTTGGGGCATCTTCTGTTGCCAAACCACTTCTCCAACTAGCTATATCCCCCATGTATGTTTCCATATGCCTCATTGAGAAAATCCCACAGTCGATGACGTTAGACTTTGTCCTCCAATCCATCTTTTGTCTGACAACCTTCGCCTTGCTAATGATCTTATGCTTTGGGTGATTTTTAATATGCAAGTAGTTTGCAAAAGCTCCGTGCTGCAGTTTTCACATTTTTTTGCATATATTAGTTTGGCGTTTTGTCAACATAGTTCCTATATTCAAAGTTTTTAAGATACTTACCAATTTTTCCACCCATCCTTCATACTTTTTTTTGATGCTGACGTTATCCCCTACACCGCTGTTGTCTAATATATCAACTCTTTTGTGTTTCATGTTGAAACAGACAACATAGAAATGTCTTTCCCAGATTATTGGCACGAAGACCAGTTCATAATCCTTGATGGTTTTATGTTTCTTGTCTCCTTTGAAACATGTGTTTTTCAGAACAGTTTCCATGTTTCTGTTGAATTCATTGTTTCGTGCATCTTCTGTTGTCGTTTCGTAGTATGCCGGAGTATTCAGTAATATTGAGTACCACATAATTAAACAACAAAACAATGTCCTATTATAATTTTATCAATTACATATAGCAAAAGAGTTACCAGCAGTAATTCTGTGCAGAATAACCTTGAGGGTGATTCATGAGCCTTGTATCTTTCTTCATAGTTCAGGATATGTGCCCAACATAGAATAATTGAGACGTGTGCTTGAAATCCTGGTTTCATGCTCTCACAGATCACCCTCATGAGAAACTTTTCTCCTATCTTGAACAACTCAGTTCTAAAAAAAACCATCATTTGGCGTTTTAGTTATACAAACTCATTCTATTATAATACATGGCGTTTTGATTGTTTTTGCATGCATATTCTCAAGTAAACGTTATGAATGGAAAGTTTGGCGTTTTATTTTGAGTTCTCCAATCCTGAACAGCTCAGTTCTAAAAAAAACATCATCTGGCGTTTTAGTTATACAAACTCATTCTATTATAATACATGGCGTTGATTGTTTTTGCATGCATATTCTCAAGTAAACGTTATGAATGGAAAGTTTGGCGTTTTATTTTGAGAGAAGTGTACATACTCATAATCGCCGATTCCAGTGAAGATGTATGTGGAAAGGTTATTTTCAGGGTTTGTCCTTTTTTCATGTATTACCACTTGCCTCCTTAGATAAGGTGACAAACATGCCTTGCTCAATTTTTTTTATCTCTCTTATCCTCTTCAGCCGCATTCTTTTTTTATATATTTTTATCTTCTTCATCATCTTTATCAGCTTTTTCATCACCAGGCAGCTCTTCAGGGTTTAAAATTTTATTTTCTTGCATCAGCTTTGTGATGTCTGGAGTGTTGTCCTCATCACCTTTCTCCTGCACATCTGACATGTTTGCCGTTTTTGGTGGTGATGTGTTGATGGAGTTTTCATCCTGGGGTTTATTGGGTATCTCTTCCTCTTCAAAACTTTTCAAGAGGTTTTTCCCAGATGTAGTTGGTGGCTATTTATATGGAGTTTTATCAAACACTGCTCCTTGTTGGTCAACACTTTTGTTCACCATCTCCCCATCAGTTTTTTCTTTTTCAGTGTTGAATGCCTGACTGTCTTGTGTTTCTGTCGTGGCGATGTTTGGTGTCTTATCAAATACAGGCATTTTTGGGGTCTCTTCAGCAGGTTGCAGATGTTTTTATTATTGCTTTAATTACTTCATCCACCATCCTTGAATTATCAAGACCTTCTTTAATATCAATCATTTGTTTTAGATCTTGTCCTGGTAGCTCCAAAATCTCAGCAATATTCCTCTTAATTTTTTCCCCATTGTTGGACCATTTTGCGACACCGAAAAGTCAGTCAAGGACGTTCATCTTCACGTATAAAGGCGGAATCAGTATACACGAAGTTACAACAGCTATTCCTTTCAATTTCTTCTCATTTATTGCTTTCTGAGTTCAATTTGACAGAGTTTCGTTACACAAGCAATGAGATGGTTCCGCTTATCAGGTCTCGCTTATGCCTACAATATATAGTCCCTGAGGTTTCGCTCTTATGTCATGACCAAATAAGCGAAACCTCCAAGTGTCCTTATAAGCGAAACCATTATGTTACCTAATAAGCGAAACCTATGTCCCTTGGAGCGAAACCCTTGATGTACATACAAGCGAAATTACCTATAACTATGTACATTCAAGCGAAAACTATACATTAAGATCTAGTTTTGACTTTTAAGCTCCTATCTTGACAATCTTGACCTAAGACTTGATGTAGACGTAGTCAACAGACATTTTGTGCACCAACAGACTCCCCCTTGGATGTTGACGAAGTCTTCAGCTCCGAGTCTTCAGTCTTGGTCTTTTCTCCAACTCTCTGTCTTCTCATCATAAGCACTCTATCTTCACATGTTCACAATCTTGTCCTGGCTTCATCTTCAAACTCCCATTTGACTGTTGACCCAGACTCCCCCTTTCACAGACTCCCCCTCTCAATATGCTAGAATCTGAGATCTTTATCTGGTTCAAGCTTTGACATTTTGCTTCCATGGGAATAATGAAGTCCAAAACCTGTGTCTCAAACATCATTCATTACTAACATATCTATTCAACAATAAATCACAAACTATCAGCTTTAGAAATCCACTCAAGTATTCAGGTCCAAGTTAATGACCCTGATCACTTGATTAATCTACCAAGTTCAATTTAATGACCCTGGTTGATCATTTGACGAATCAAACTGATTTTGAAAACATTTTCAAACATTTTCTGAAAATAACAAGTATCAAGTAAATGAACTTGTTTTTGACTTTTCAATAAATCAAACTTCATCAAGATAAGCTCTCCTCATTCTTCCGTCCAGAATCTCCTGCATCTGCTTCAACATCTGAGAATCCAACAATCAACTCTCCACTTTGGTTTGTCAAAAATAAAGCAGAAATAAAATCTTTTTGGATTTTATAAAGTGTTCTAAACTAAGAAATGAAATACAGAAAACTTAAATTGCAGAAAGTAAACAAAGTAAACTATTTACAAACATATTTTTGGTGAGCGTGTCAGGGAATCATATCAGCTTTTCAGACAGATTACAAGTACCGTTAAGCTTCATTTCATACACAGACTTAAACAATTCACCTCGATTGTCGATATACTGATCCATCTTAAATTCTCACACAAATTTCAATTTACTCAGGATATGAATTAGATGTCTTATGAACTTAGCTCATTCATGTATCCCACCTCTTGAATATACTCCCGTATCCAGAATCCCAATTATCAGTCTTACAGGTGAGTATACTACAATGATATCTGTACATAAATTAGGTAATGCAAGGGCCGAGGGATCTCAGGTCGATACTTCCGTATACGCAGAGAGATATCAGCTTCGACTTTACAGTATGTCCCCTTTAGAGGATCTTTTAGCTACAGCAGCAGCGACTATCAATTTTATTGTTTCATCGGCATGCTGAGGGTTTATGCTGTGTTTCAAGCATTGCGGAAAGTATTATCCAAGGACTAGGTCAGAACTACCGTTCAGCAGAAGTCCCGGAATAATACCCCAGACATCATTGAGTATAAAGACCTAGTATATCAGATTATGAGACCTTTCAAACGAGATTTCAGGGGTTACCTATATATCCAAGTAGTGTTCCCCACGAATTTCACAAGTTTGAAATTTTAGGTTTATATCCCGAATAAATCTACTAAATGTGTGAAAACCTATCGACACATCATTAGTGAGACTGTTTAAATCATTTAAACTTTACAAATCTTTAGCATACTGTAATTGTCTAACCGATGTACTATCATTTTCCCTATATACACAAGCTCTTTTTCAGATTTTATCATGTTTTTGTATTTTTGCATGTTTTACTGTTTTGGTATTTTCTGAAAAAATATCTATATACATCTATCTACTCCCCCTAAATACCAAAACAAGTAAAAAATCGACAAACCATTGCAGATTGTTTTTCGTCTGCATCCGCAACAGTACTCTCATCAACGCCAATTATTCCATCCGACATCGAAAGAAGCTTCATACCATTCAGTTTTAACAAATATTTAAACCGATTTTTATCAAAAGCTTTGGTATGCAAATCAGCTTTCTGTTCGTCAGTGTGGATTTTCTCAATTCGTATCAACTTTTTCTCAAAACAATCACGAATAAAGTGATGACGAATTTCTATGTGTTTAGTTTTAGCGTGATGTACTGGATTCTTTGTTATATTTATAGCGGCCTCATTATCAACAAAAAGAGGTGTGTTAAGAAACTGCAAACCGTAGTCGCGCATCTGTTGCTGTATCCACAGGATCTGAGAGCAGCAACTGCTAGCAGAAACATACTCCGCTTCACATGTAGACAACGCCACAGACGTTTGTTTCTTACATTGCCAGGTAACCAATCTAGGACCAAAGAACTGGCATCCTGCAGTTGTTGACTTTGAATTGACTTTGCAGCATCCGAAATCCGAATCGGAATACCCTTCGAGCGTAAAATCGCCTTTCCTAGGATACCACAACCCTAATGAAGGAGTTCCTTTCAGGTAGCGCAATATCCTCTTCACAATGATCATATGCGAAGCTCTCGGGTTAGATTGAAATCTTGCTGCGAGGCACGTTGGGTACATGATATCAGGACCTGAAGCAGTTAGGTACATCAAAGAACCTATCATGGAACGGTAAAACGTTTCATCAGCCCTGTCTCCGGTGAGATCTGGGTGAATCCCATGATTTGTTGCAAGTGGGGTAGCAGCTGGAGTAGAACTTGACATCCCAAATTTCTCTAGAATATCATGAACGTACTTCGTCTGGTGAATGAAAATTCCCTCAGGTAGTTGTTAAACTTGAAGACCCAGAAAGAATTTCATCTCCCCCATTGATGACATTTCAAATTTTTGCTTCATCACTGATTCAAAATCTTTGCATAGATTTTCATTTGTCGATCCAAAAATTATATCGTCCACATAAATCTGAACTATCAGAAGATGACCGTCGACCTCTTTAGTGAAGAGAGTGGCATCCACTTTTCCACGAATGAACTTGTTGGCTAGTAGGTGTTGAGACAAAGTCTCGTACCAAGCTCTCGGGGCCTGGTGTAAACCATACAACGCTTTGTCCAATAAGTAGACCTTGTTTTTGTGGATTGGATCGATGAAGCCCGGCGGCTGTCCGACATAAACCTCCTCTTTGACCTTCCCATAGAGAAACGCCGATTTAACATCTAACTGGTATACTTTGAAGTTCTTCCAAGACGCAAATGCAAGGAAAATTCTGATTGCCTCTAGTCGTGTTACAGTAGCATAGACTTCTGTAAAATCAATTCCCTCCTGTTGACTAAATCCCTGAACAACGAGTCGAGCTTTGTTACGAATCACAACTCCTCTTTCGTCTCTCTTACACTAAAATACCCATTTGGTGTTAATCTTTCTCTGACCATCTGGCAAATCCACTAACTTCCACACTCCCAACTTTTCGAATTGACTAAGTTCCTCCTGCATTGCATTGACCCAAGAGTCTTCAGTAAGCGCCTCTTTGTAAGTTCTTGGCTCAACCTGCGAGATAAAACAACTCAATGAGAATTTAGTTTGCAAAGGAGCAACTTTTGTATAAAAACATGTAAGCCCTTTATCAATCTGTCTTCGAGTGCGAACGCCTGTCTGCAATTCTCCTATGATCAACTCCTTTGGATGATATGAAAAAGTTCGCGGCATCACTTCGCTTGGAACATCTACATTGCCCTCCAGATTAGTAACATTCTGATCTGCATCTTGTTCACCAACTTGGTTTGTTTGACTTGAAGTCTGAATTTGCTCCCCTTCAGAATCTGAATCACCTTGATCAAACACTGGCATGTTTTGTTGGACCGTTTGCGTGACCCTAAATGTCAGTAAAGCAGTTCATCTTCGAATACAAAGGCGGAATCGATGTATACAAAGTCATAACAACTTGTTTCCTCTTAATATTTCTTTCTATTACTGATTTCAATCCTTTACACGTGTTTCTGATACAATTTTGACAGAGTTTCGTCACCAACACTATGACCAGATTCCGCTCCAAAAGTTACAAATGAGATCGACACTCACCTATTTATAGTAGATCTGATTCCACCCCAACTGACATGTTGATTAGGAGCGGAATCACAGGAGCGGAATCAACAAGTTAACATCTAGGAGCGGAATCACCTAGATACCTATTTGGAGCGGAATTAACTTCTAGACCTCTAGGAGCGGAATCACTAAATTACATGAAATCCTGATTCCACTCCAAATGACACAAGTGTCATTTGGGGCGGAATTACAATCTAAAATCACTATTTCATTTCCGAGCTCCAAACTAACCTATCTAGACCTAAGACTCAACTAAGACGTAGTCATCAGACATTCAGTGTACCAACAGACTCCCCCTTGGATGTTGACGAAGTCTTTGGCCTTGAGTCTTCAGTCTTGGTCTTTTCTCCAACTCTCTGTCTTCATCATAAACACTCTATCTTCACAGGTTCAGGTTCACTTCTTAACTTTATCTCTAGCATTCCCTTTGATCATTGATCCAGACTCCTCCTTTCACAGACTCCCCCTCTCAATATGCTAGAATCGGAGGTCTTGATCTGGTTCAAGCTTTGACATTTAACTTCCATGGGAATGATGAAGTTCAAAACCTATGTCTCAAACATCAATCATTACAAACTTATTTTTTTCACAAAAACACACTATCTATCAGTTTTAGCAATCCACTAGAGTATTCAGGTCCAAGTTAATGACCCTGATTACTCAATTAATCTACCAAGTTCAACTTAATGACCTTGGTTGATCATTTGACGAATCAAACTGATTTTGAAAACAAAAATTTACACATTTTCTGAAAATAACAAGTATCAAGTTAATGAACTTGTTTTTGACTTTTCAATAAAAACAAACTCCATCAAGATAAGCTCTCCTCATTCTTCAGTTCAGAATCTCCTGCATCTGCTTCAAACATCTTAGAATCCAACAATCAACTCTCCACATTGGTTTGTCTAAAAAATAAAGCAGAAATAAAATCTTTTTGGATTTTATAAAGTGTTCTAAACTAAGAAATGAAATGCAGAAAACTTAAATTGCAGAAAGTAAACAAAGTAAACTATTTACAAACTTATTTTTGGCGAGCGTGTCAGGGAATCATATCAGCTTTTCAGACAAATCACAAGTACCGTTAAGCTGTGATTACATACTCAGAATTAAACAATTCACCTCGATTGTCGATATACTGATCCATCTTAAATTCTCACACAAATTTCAATTTACTCAGGATACGAATTAGATGTCTTATGAACTTAGCTCATTCATGTGTCCCACCTCTTGAATATACTCCCGTATCCAGAATCCCAATTATCAGTCTTACAGGTGAGTATACTACAATGATATCTGTACATAAATTAGGTATGCGAGGGCCGAGGGATCTCAGGTCGATACTTCCGTATACGCAGAGAGATATCAGCTTCGACTTTACGGTATGTCCCCTTTAGAGGATCTTTTAGCTACAACAGCAGCGACTATCAATTTTATTGTTTCATCGGCATGCTGAGGGTTTATGCTATGTTTCAAGCATTGCAGAAAGTATTATCCAAGGACTAGGTCAGAACTACCGTTCAGCAGAAGTCCCGAAATAATACCCCAGACATCATTGAGTATAAAGACCTAGTATATCAGATTATGAGACCTTTCAAACGAGATTTCAGGGGTTACCTATATATCCAAGTATTGTTCCCCACGAATTTCACAAGTTTGAAATTTAGGTTTATATCCCGAATAAATCTACTAAATGTGCGAAAACCTATCGACACATCATCAGTGAGACTGTTTAACTCAATTAATCTTTACAAATCTTTAGCATACTGTAATTGTCTAGCCAATGTACTATCATTTTCCTTATATACACAAGCTCTTTTTCAGATTTTATCATGTTTTTGTATTTTTGCATTTTTTACTGTTTTTGTATTTTCTGAAAATATAAACTATATACAAATATCTACCCCCCTAAATACCAAAACAAGTAAAAAATCGACAAACCATTGCAGATTGTTTCTCGTGTTCATCCGCAACAGTACTCTCATCAACGCCAATTATGCCATCCGACACCGACAGAAGCTTCATACCGTTCAGTTTTAACAAATTTTGAAACCTGTTTTTATCAAAAGCTTTGGTATGTAAATCAGCTTTCTGTTCGTCAGTGTGGATTTTCTCAATTCGTATCAACTTTTTCTCAAAACAATCACGAATAAAGTGATGACGAATTTCTATGTGTTTAGTTTTAGCGTGATGTACTGGATTCTTTGTTATATTTATTGCGGCCTCATTATCAACAAAAGGAGGTGTGTTAAGAAACTGCAAACCGTAGTCACGCATCTGTTGCTGTATCCACAAGATCTGAGAGCAGCAACTGCTAGCAGAAACATACTCCGCTTCACATGTAGATAGCGCCACAGACGTTTGTTTCTTACACTGCCAGGTAACCAATCTAGGACCAAAGAACTGGCATCCTGCAGTTGTTGATTTTGAATTGACTTTGCAGCATCCGAAATCCGAATCAGAATACCCTTCTAGCGTAAAGTCGCCTTTTCTAGGATACCACAACCCCAATGAAGGAGTTCCTTTCAGGTAGCGCAATATCCTCTTCACAATGATCATATGCGAAGCTCTCGGGTTAGATTGAAATCTTGCTGCGAGGCACGTTGGGTACATAATATCAGGACGTGAAGCTGTTAAGTACATCAAAGAACCTATCATGGAACGGTAAAACGTTTCATCAGCCCTGTCTCCGGTGAGATCTGGGTGAATCCCATGATTTGTTGCAAGTGGGGTAGCAGCTGGAGTAGAACCTGACATCCCGAATTTCTTCAAGATATCATGAACGTACTTCGTTTGATGAATGAAAATTCCCTCAGGAAGTTGTTCAACTTGTAATCCCAGAAAGAATTTCATCTCCCCCATTGATGACATTTCGAATTTTTGCTTCATTACTGACTCAAAATCTTTGCATAGATTTTCATTTGTCGACCCAAAAATTATATCGTCCACATAAATCTGAACTATCAGAAGATGACCGTCGACTTCTTTAGTGAAGAGAGTGGCATCCACTTTTCCACGAATGAACTTATTGGCTAGTAGGTGTTAAGACAGTCTCGTACCAAGCTCTCGGGGCCTGGTGTAAACCATACAGCGCTTTGTCCAATAAGTAGACCTTGTTTTTGTGGATTGGATCGGTAAAGCCCGGCGGCTGACCGACATAAACCTCCTCTTTGACCTTCCCATAAAGAAACGTCGATTTTACATCTAGCTGATAAACTTTGAAGTTCTTCCAAGACGCAAATGCAAGGAAAATTCTGATTGCCTCTAATCGTGCCACAGGAGCATAGACTTCAGTAAAATCAATCCCCTCCTGTTGACTAAAGCCCTGAACAACAAGTAGAGCTTTGTTCCTTATAACAACTCCTCTATCGTCTCTCTTGCACTTGAACACCCACTTGGTGTTAATCTTTCTCTGACCATCTGGCAAATCCACTAACTTCCACACTCCCAATTTCTCGAATTGACTAAGTTCCTCCTGCATTGCATTGACCCAAGAGTCTTCAGTAAGCGCCTCTTTGTAAGTTCTTGGTTCAACCTGCGAGATAAAACAACTCAATGAGAATTCAGTTTGCAAAGGAGCAACTTTTGTATAAAAACATGTAAGCCCTTTATCAATCTGATTTCGAGTGCGAACGCCTGTCTGCAATTCTCCTATGATCAACTCCTCTGGATGATACGAAAAAGTTCGCGGCATTACTTTGCTTGGAACATCTACAATTCCCTCCAGATTAGTAACATTCTACTCTGCATCTTGTTCACCAACTTGGTTTATTTGGCTTGAAATCTGAATTTGCTCCCCCTCAGAATCTGAATCACCATGATCAAAGACTGGCATGTTTTTAGCTTCTTGATTATCATTCTGATTCGACTGATTATCCTGAGCAACTTCATTCTGTTGAATATCATCATGTTCACCAGCATTACTTGGACCTGCTTCATCGTCATTTGATGTTTCCTTTGGTCTTCTAGTATACTCAGCTGGAAACCTTAGCTGTGACTCATATTTACGCAAAATATCCAACTCATCAAAGAAATCTTCATCTTCCTCTGACTCTTCTCTCATGTCAAATGAATCCCACAGTTTGTCATAATGAAAACGCCATGAATCACCAGGATTCTGTGGCGGCATAGTATAACCTTGACATTCAACATTTGCAGCTTCAATAATCCGCTTCTCACTTGGAACGAAGACACGTCACATCGGATTTGCATAACCAACAAATATTCCCTCAATGCTCTTCGGACCAAACTTTCCATGAGGCTCTATAACTGTACAGGGTGACCCGAACAGATCTAGATACTTCAAATTCGGTTTGCGGTTATTTATTAGCTCAAAGCATGTTTTGTTGAACTTCTTGACAGTGAGAACTCTGTTGAGCGTATAGCATGCGGCGGAAACAACTTCAGCCCAAAAATTTATCGGTAACTTTGAATCTGCGAGCATAGTTCTATCCGTCTCGATTAGTGTCCGGTTTTTGCGTTCTGCGACTCCATTCTGCTGTGGAGTGTACGGAGCACTAAACTCATGCAATATACCTCTTTCATCACAAAATTCTTCCATCTTACTGTTCTTGAATTCAGTACCATTATCACTTCGAATTCTTTTGATACGTCGTTGGTACAAATTCTCAATCTTTCTGAACAACGCCATCAAACTGTCAAATGTTTCGTCTTTCGTTTTCAAGAAAGAAACCCACGAAAATCTGGAATAATCAATAGTAACGACCAAACAGTAGTAATCTCCTGTAATACTTTTGACATTCACAGGACCAAACAAATCCATGTGAAGTCTTTCCAGAGGTCTCGAAACTGAATTGACTTGCTTTGTAGGGTGTGACTTTTTTTTCTGCTTGCCTTTGACACAGCTAATGCACTCCCCTTCCAGATGAAAACCTTTGACATGAACTCCAAGAACCAACTCATTGTGCACCAAATAATTCATCTTCCTTAGGTGAATATGCCCCATCTTGCGGTGCCACAATCTCGATTCTTTCTCAGTCGCTCTAGACACGAAACAATGTGCTTGACCAGTAGTTGTAGTTGCTACAGTCATATCCAACACATATAAATCATTCACTCTAGGTGCCCGCATGATAATCCATTCTTCAGGGATAACAAATCCTGGTTTCAAGATCAAACATTCTTTATCAGTGAAGTGAGTAGTATACATATTGTCACAAATCGGCGAGATACTAAGCAGATTGTTCTCCAGCTCGGTAATGTAGTTAACTCTCTCAAACGTCACAATCCCGTTGGATAACGTTCCTTCACCAATAACTCTACCACCTCCATGACCAGCAAATCCCACATAACCACCATTGATATTTCTCACATCATACAGCAACGCAGTCTTTCCTGTCATATGTCGAGACGCTCCACTATCCATGATCCATCTTGAAATAGCTCTTGGAAGATCCTGCACATAACAAACTTTGACTTAAACAACTTCAAGAAAGATGCCGATTCATGCTTCGCGAACAAGGAAGCTCCGGCAATTCAAACTGCTTATTCGAACATGGTGTCCACCCAGGCCTCATCAGCCATAGGTGTAACCTTGATTCTCGCAATTTGAATTTTGAAATTTTCAGCCTTCAAAGGTGGAAAATTTGCATCATAATCAACCGAAATTGATTCTTCAGCCTTTTTCACTTCAGAAGTTGAAATTTTCATTTCTGTTTTTGGTTTCCAAACTTGTTGAGACAATGCAACCCGTTTGTAAAATTTGTCATTTTTAGTTACCACTTTCTTTACGGGTTCATTTTTCACTTTGATGTTGTCATTTCTCACACTCTTTTTCTCAACAACGATTGGTGCTTTACCCTTCACATCAACTTTCTTCTGTTGAATCTTCACAGTTTCAGTCTTAGGCTTCACATTGGTACACTTTCGTGCAATGTGACCAACTTGATTACATCTGAAACATGTTCGAGTATCAACAACTCGACTCGTGCCTTCAGACTGATACTGTGAAGCTCTTTTCTCAAAGAACTCTTCATTCGATTTTGAAAAAATCTCATTTTCCTCATCAGAAACACCTTCTTTTCAGCAAACCTTTTGTTTTGAAAACTCCTTTTCTGATAACTCTTACCACCCTGATAACCACCTGACCAATTGTTTCGATTGTTATTATAAAAACATGATGGAACAACAGGCTTTTTGTAGTAAGCTTTATCTTTCTCAAAATTCATTTGCCTTTTTGTTTGTTTCAAACTGTTCACTTCTGACAACTCAACTTCAACCAATTTGAAAACATTTGTCAACTTTTTCACATTAACATTCTCAATGGGAAACTCAGAATCCGAATACAACTTATCAGATCCAGCCATCTTGTACATCACAAGACATGGTTCATCACTTAAGTTGTTTTTGGATTTTGGTTTCTGAATGTACTTATCCAAGAAACACCCATCTTCCTCAGTAGTGTCACTATCCATTTTTAACACATTTTCAACAACACCTTTCACAATATCATTTTGGACACTATCGTCATTGGAAGATGTGAACATGACATCAATGTTCTCCGGAAGTTTAACTTCACTTTCTTCCTCAATTTCAACCAACCCTGATTGCTTTTTCGTGTAATTATCAAGAACAGGTGGTGGTACTTGATGAAAACCCACCCAGTTCCATCAGAATACACATCTTCGCCCGCTTTGTCTTTCCCAATGGGTTTAGGAATAATATGTTGCAACACAAAGCTTGCGGAGCTTTAACTGTTAAGCTTCAATTGGATTCGCTCGTTTTCGATTACAGCCTCTTGAACTTTAAGTTTCAGTTTAGCGATTTCATCCAGTTGTTGGTTGATTGATTCTTCTTTTACTCTAAGCACTGCTTTTAGATGTTCATTTTCTTCAAAAGTTTTACCATTTCGATCATCACTATCTTTCATTGTGCTTTTTAGTTTTTCAAACTTTTCAGAAATCGGACGGTTTTCAAGAATCAACTTTTCATTTTCTTGTTTAATTTTGTCATGATCAATTTTATCATTTTCAATTTGTCTAGTTAATTCTCTTATCCGTTCAGTTGAAGCTTTAACTGTTTTGTCACGATCAAGAATCTGATTCTCAACGCTTCTGACCTTTGCAGTCAGATCATCAACTTTCTTACCGTTGAGATACGTGACTGTGCTACAAAATTTGCACTCTTTGTTGCAATTTTTGTAATCAGCATTTCCATCGATTTTCTTACCTGAAGCATTTGTTGACACGTTTGAACTAACCTGGCTTTTTGACTCAGACACGGATTTAGAGTCTACCTCAAGTGCCTTAGCAGCCAGCACTTTGTCAGCCATTTTTCCCAGATTCTCTGCAGTCAACTCCAGCGTTGTGTCAATAACTCCAGTATCAATCTTCTTTGATTTTTCCTGCTCTTCTTTCTCCTTCCTCTCTTTTTCTTCTTCTTTCATTTTCTCGGTTGGAGTTCCCCACCATTTGTTTTGCCAGTACTCATCCTCTTCTTTGTACTGCTGGATTATGGCTTCGATATCAAGCGTTTTGTCATCGATCGCAATATTTTCATATTCATCAAGATAACACTCTCTGTCCGGATCCCATCTATTTGCTCTCCTCGCTTCGAGATAGATACGAGATATTCTAATGATTTTGTTTTCAGCTATCATTTTTCTGTATCTATACTTCTGCTCTTCAGTTCTATCATCTTTCCACGGAATAGGTTCGTCGTTTTTCGCCATGAATGCGTAACCAACTGCATCTTCTTCCGGTAGAACTTCTTGACTCCAATCAAACCCTTCATCATCGTAAATCACTGCAAGAGCTCTAGATTTCTCTTTATTGTCTTCAACCTGCTTCAATCTAGGAGGCTCAGATTTATTCTGATGATATATTGCCTTCTTGTAATAATCATCTCTGAAAGGGTTCTCCGACTCATCAGCATAAGCATTTCTACATTCTCGTTTGAAGTGACCTTTCTGCTTACACTTGAAGCATGTTACCTTGGACTTATCGAATCCCAGCTTGGTAGATGGACCACCAATTGTCTTCCTGCCGGTAATTTCCATGAAACGTTGTGCTCGACGAACAGTATTGGCCATAGCCCAACGAATATCGATCAGTTCCATTTCCTCAGGATCAATCTGATCATAATCTTCTTTTGTCAAGTTGGTATTGCCTGTCTTCCCAGCTACTAACCCTTCATACGATTCCAACACCGATGCTAGAAAGATCATTTGCTGTTTGGCCGACTCCTCATCAAAATTCTGAGCATTCTTCAAGTCTATTGCAATGTTGCATTGAAAACGATTCTTTGCATCAGAATGATTTGCAGATGATGAAGTTCCACTGTGATAACCACTGTGATTTCCACTGCTTTGACCACTTTGACTTTCTTTGCTTGCTGTGGACACATTTTCAACAGAAAACGCAGTCTTTGGAGAAGTTGCTTTTGGCATCATGCTCTTTGGATAATACAAATCCAAATTCTGCTGGTAAGATGAATGATTGACTTTGTATGTCTTTTTCAACTCCAACTCATGACTCTCGAGTTTCTCAATCAGCAAATCTAATGTCAACTTTTCTGGTGCTTTGATGGTATTTTTCAGCATCAGTGCATAATATCTCCAATCCATCTCGTCGGGCAACGAATCGAACAATTTGTCGATAAGATCTTCTTCAGGATATCTGATATCATGTCTTACTAATTCCAGCTTCAGATGACCAAATCTTTCTATCATTTTACAAATTGACTCGTTCTTTAAACACCCAAACATATCAAACTCTTTCTTAAGTAGTTTCTTTTTGTTTTTCTTGATTTCTTCACTACCTATACATTTCTTTTCTAACTTTTCCCAAAGATCTTTTGCATTTGAATAATCGATCAAGGCAATAATGTCTTCCCGAACGGATTGAAATAACAATGCCACACACTTTTGTTCAGCTACAAACGAATCAATCTCCTCAGCTACTCTTAAAGTTTCACCATATTTGTTTCCATGTTCATAACCGTTTTTCAAACTCTTCCAGCTGGGAAATGCAAATGCCATCAACCAATCTTCAAACTTTCTTGACCACCGACTGTATTCCTCGATAGCCATTAGCTTTGGAGGTTTATTGAACGTTCCAAATGCACTTTCAGATTCCCAAGCTTCTTTTTTCTTCTCTTTTGGCGGGTTATCCTTGTTGTTGCTTGTAGATGTATCATCTCCCGAATTTCCAGCAAATGCGTACATGTCGCTAAACGGGTTCAAGAAAATGTCATCCATCTTGAGTGTACCTGCAAAATCAACAAAACACTTAGAAATTTTTTCAAAGTTTTGAAACACTGCAAGTTCGAGCGAAATCAGCTTTTGGAATGGAATCACAAATTTGCAATTAGGAGTGGAATCACAAATTTGCAATTAGGAGTGGAAACACAAATTTTAAACTTCTGGGGCGGAATCAGAAGTTTGTGTCAATAAGAGCGGAATCAGAATGTTGTCTTTAAGAGCGGAATCAGACTTGTATTTCGAGCGAAATCTAATTTTTAGTAATGAACTTTATGAGCGGAATTAACTTTTTAGGTTTTTAAGAGCGAAATCACCTAAGAAAGTTACGAGCGGAATCAGGTTATTATGTAATTTTTACCATTTTTACTCCGAATTTTAACCTGATTCTTTCTAGGGTTTATTAACACTATGTTTTACATACAATACTCGAAAATCAGTCCATTCCGACCGTTGGAACTTGTTCAAAACTGAAAAATATAAGAAGAAGTGAGTAGAAGTGAGAAATTCTAGTAGAATCAAGCTGCTATGGTATGAACTCCTCGTCCTGAGCTCTGATACCACTTGTTGGACCGTTTGCGTGACCCTAAATGTCAGTAAAGCAGTTCATCTTCGAATACAAAGGCGGAATCGATGTATACAAAGTCATAACAACTTGTTTCCTCTTAATATTTCTTTCTATTACTGATTTCAATCCTTTACACGTGTTTCTGATACAATTTTGACAGAGTTTCGTCACCAACACTATGACCAGATTCCGCTCCAAAAGTTACAAATGAGATCGACACTCACCTATTTATAGTAGATCTGATTCCACCCCAACTGACATGTTGATTAGGAGCGGAATCACAGGAGCGGAATCAACAAGTTAACATCTAGGAGCGGAATCACCTAGATACCTATTTGGAGCGGAATTAACATCTAGACCTCTAGGAGCAGAATCACTAAATTACATGAAATCCTGATTCCACTCCAAATGACACAAGTGTCATTTGGGGCGGAATTACAATCTAAAATCACTATTTCATTTCCGAGCTCCAAACTAACCTATCTAGACCTAAGACTCAACTAAGATGTAGTCATCAGACATTCAGTGTACCAACATGTTTTCAGCATCTTGATTATCATCTTGAACCGACTGATTATCCTGAGCAACTTCATTCTGTTGGACATCATCATGTTCACCAGCATTACTCGGACCTGCTTCATCATCATTTGAAGTTTCCCGTGGTCTTCTAGAATACTCAGCTGGGAACCTTAACTGTGATTCGTATTCACGCAAAATATCCAACTCATCAAAGAAATCTTCATCATCCTCTGATTCTTCTCTCATGTCAAACAAATCCCACAGTTTATCATAATGATAACGCCATGAATCTCCAGGATTCTGCGGCGGCATAGTATAACCTTGACATTCAACATTTGCAGCTTCATTAATCCGCTTCTCACTTGGAACAAAGACACGTCGCATTGGATTTGCATAACCAACAAATATTCCCTCAATGCACTTCGGACCAAACTTTCCAAAAGGCTCTATAACTGCACAGGGTGACCCGAACGGTTCTAGATACTTCAAATTCGGTTTGCGGTTATTGATTTGCTCAAAACATGTTTTGTTGAACTTCTTGACAGTGAGAACCCTGTTGAGCGTATAGCATGCGGCGGAAACAGCTTCAGCCCAAAAATTTATCGGTAACTTTGAATCTGCAAGCATAGTTCTAGCCGTCTCGATTAGTGTCCGGTTTTTGCGTTCTGCGACTCCATTCTGCTGTGGAGTGTACGGAGCACTAAACTCATGCAATATACCTCTTTCATCACAAAATTCTTCCATCTTGCTGCTCTTGAATTCAGTACCATTATCACTTCGAATTCTTTTGATACGCCTTTGGTACAAATTCTCAATATTTTTGAACAACGCCATCAAACTGTCAAATGTTTCGTCTTTCGTCTTCAAGAAAGAAACCCACGAAAATCTGGAATAATTATCAGTAACAACCAAACAATAGTAATCTCCTGTAAAATTTTTGACATTCACAGGACCAAACAAATCCATGTGAAGTCTTTCCAGAGGTCTCGAAACTGAATTGACTTGCTTTGTAGGGTGTGACTTTTTCTTCTGCTTGCCTTTAACACAGCTAATGCACTCCCCTTCCAGATGAAAACCTTTGACATGAACTCCAAGAACCAAATCATTGTGTACCAAGTGATTCATCTTCCTTAGGTGAATATACCCCATCTTGCGGTGCCACAATCTCGATTCTTTTTCAGTTGCTCTAGAAACAAAACAATGTGCTTGACCAGTAGATGTAGTTGCTACACTCATATCTAACACATATAAATCATTCACTCTAGGTGCCCGCATGATAATCCAATCTTCAGGTATTACAAATCCCGGTTTCAAGATCAAACATTCTTTATCAGTGAAGTGAGTAGTATACATATTGTCACAAATCTGCGAGATACTAAGCAGATTGTTCTCCAGCTCAGTAATGTAGTTAACTTTTTCAAACGTCACAATCCCGTTGGATAACGTTCCTTCACCAATAATTCTACCACCTTCATGACCAGCAAATCCTACGTAACCACCATTGATATTTCTCACATCATACAGCAACGCAGTCTTCCCTGTCATATGTCTTGAAGCTCCACTATCCATGATCCATCTGGATACAAGTTTTGGAAGATCCTGCACATAACAAACTTTGACTTAACCAACTTCAATAAAGATGCCGATTCATGCTTCGCGATCCAGGAAGCTCCGGCAATTCAAACTGTTTAGTCGAACATGGAGTCCACCCAGGCCTTATCAGCCTTAGGTGTAACCTTGACTCTCGTAATTTGATTTTTGAAATTTTCAGCCTTCAAAGGTGGAAAATTTGCATCATAATCAACCGAAATTGATTCTTCAGCCTTTTTTACTTCAGAAGTTGAAATTTTCATTTCTGTTTTTGGTTTCCAAACTTGTTGAGATAATGCAACCCGCTTGTAAAATTTGTCATTTTTAGTTACCACTTTCTTTACGGGTTCATTTTTCACTTTGATGTTGTCATTTTTCACACTCTTTTTCTCAACAACGATTGGTGCTTTACCCTTCACGTCAACTTTCTTCTGTCGAATCTTCACAGTTTCAGTCTTAGGCTTCACATTGGTACACTTTCGTGCAATGTGACCAACTTGATTACATATGAAACATGTTCGAGTGTCAACAACTCGACTTGTGCCTTCAGACTGATACTGTAAAGCTCTTTTCTCAAAGAACTCTTCATTTGATTTTGAAAAAAATCTCATTTTCTTCATCAGAAAGTGAACTTGAACCGTTCACAAACTTTTTCTTTTCAGCAAACCTCTTGTTTGGAACATTTCTTTTCTGATAAGACTTACCCCTTGATAACCACCCGACCAATTGTTTCGATTGTTATTATAAAAACGTGGCGGCACAACAGGCTTTTTGTAGTAAGCTTTATCTTTCTCAAAATTCATTTGCCTTTTTGTTTGTTTCAACCTGTTCACTTCTGACAACTTAACTTCAACCAATTTGAAAACATTTGTCAACTTTTTCATATTAACATTCTCAATGGGAAACTCAGAATCCGAATAAAACTTATCAGATCCAGCCATCTTGTACATCACAAGACCCGGTTCATCACTTAAGTTGTTTTTCGATTTTGGTTTCTGAATGTACTTATCCAAGAAACACCCATCTTCCTCAGTAGTGTCACTATCCATTTTTAGCACATTTTCAACAACACCTTTTATAATATCATTTTGGACACTATCGTCATTGGAAGATGTGAACGTGACATCAATGTTCTCCGGAAGTTTAACTTCACTTTCTTCCTCAATTTCAACCAACCCTGATTGCTTTTTCATGTAGTTATCAAGAACAGGTGGTGGTACTTGATGAAAACCCACCCCAGTTCCATCACAATACACATCTTCGCCTGCTTTGTCTTTCCCGATGGGTTTGGGAATAATGTGTTGCAAAACAAAGCTTGCGGAGCTGTAACTGTTAAGCTTCAACTGGATTCGCTCGTTTTCAATTTTAGCCTCTTGAAATTTAAGTTTCAGTTTAGCGATTTCATCCAGTTGTTGGTTGATTGATTCTTCTTTTACTCTAAGCACTGCTTTTAGATGTTCATTTTCTTCAAAAGTTTTACCATTTCGATCATCACTATCTTTCATTGTGCTTTTTAGTTTTTCAAACTTTTCAGAAATCGGACGGTTTTCAAGAATCAACTTTTCATTTTCTTGTTTAATTTTGTCATGATCAATTTTATCATTTTCAATTTGTCTAGTTAATTCTCTTATCCGTTCAGTTGAAGCTTTAACTGTTTTGTCACGATCAAGAATCTGATTCTCAACGCTTCTGACCTTTGCTGTCAGATCATCAACTTTCTTTCCGTTGAGATACGTGACTGTGTTACAAAATTTGCACTCTTTGTTGCAATTTTTTCAATCAGAATTTCCATCAATTTTCTTACCTGATGCATTTGTTGACACGTTTGAACTGACCTGGCTTTTTGACTCAGACACGGAGTTAGAGTCTACCTCAAGTGCCTTAGCAGCCAGCACTTTGTCAGCCATTTTTCCCAGATTCTCTGCAGTCAACTCCTGCGTTGTGTCAATAACTCCAGTATCAATCTTCTTTGATTTTTCCTGCTCTTCTTTCTCTTTTTTCTCTTTTTCTTCTTTCTCTTTCTCGTCTCCAGTTCCCCACCATTTATTCTTCCAGTACTCATCCTCTTCTTTGTACTGCTGGATTATGGCCTCGATATCAAGCGTTTTGTCATCGATCGCAATATTTCCATATTCATCAAGATAACACTCTCTGTCCGAATCCCATCTATTTGCTCTCCTCGCTTCCAGAAAGATATGAGATATTCTAATTATTTTGTTTTCAGCAATCATTTTTCTGTATTGATATTTCTGCTCTTCAGTTCTATCGTCTTTCCACGGAATAGGTTCGTCATTTTTCGCCATGAATGCGTAACCAACCGCATCTTCTTCCGGTAGAACCTCTTGACTCCAATTATAACCTTCATCATCATAAATCACTACAAGAGCTCTAGATTTCTCTTTGTTGTCTTCAACCTGCTTCAATCTAGGCGGTTCAGATTTATTCTGATGATAAATTGCCTTCTTGTAATAATCATCTCTGAAAGGATTCTCCGACTCATCAACATATGCGTTTCTGCATTCACGCTTGAAGTGACCTTTCTGCTTACACTTGAAGCACGTCACCTTGGACTTATCGAACCCCAATTTGGTAGATGGACCACCAATTGTCTTCCTGCCAGTAATTTCCATGAAACGCTGTGCTCGACGAACAGCACTTGCCATAGCCCAACGAATATCGATCAGCTCCATTTCCTCAGGATCAATCTGATCATAATCTTCTTTCGTTAGATTGGTGTTGCCTATCTTTCCAGCTACTAACCCTTCATACGATTCCAACACCGATGCTAGGAAGATCATCTGCTGTTTGGCCGACTCCTCATCAAAATTCTGAGCATTCTTCAAGTCTATTGCAATGTTGCATTGAAAACGATTCTTTGCATCAGAATGACTTCCAGAAGATGAAGATCCACTGTGATAACCACTGTGACTTCCACTGCTTTGACCACTTTGACTTTCTTTGCTTGCTGTGGACACATTCTCAGCAGAAAATGCAGTTTTTGGAGAAGTTGCTTTTGGCATCATGCTTTTTGGATAATACAAATCTAAATTCTGCTGGTAAGATGAGTGATTGACTTTGTATGTCTTCTTCAATTCCAACTCGTGACTCTCAAGTTTCTCAATCAGCACATCTGGAGTAAGATCTTTCGGCAAGATAGTATTTTTTAGCATGAGCGCATAATATCTCCACTCCATCTCATTTGGCAACGAATCGAACAACTTGTCTACTTTCTCATCATCAGAATACTTAATTCCATGTCTAACTAATTCCAGCTTCAGGTGCCCAAACCTTTCAATCATTTTTGAAACTGATTCATTCTTTAAACACCCAAACATATCAAACTCTTTCCTAAGTAATTTCATTTTGTTTTTCTTGATTTCTTCACTACCTATACATTTCTTTTCTAATTTTGCCCAGAGGTCTTTAGCGTTTGAATAATCGATCAATGAAATTATGTCCTCCCGAACATACTGAAATAGCAAAGCTACACACTTTTGTTCAGCTACAAACGAATCAATCTCCTCAGCTGCTCTTAAAGTTTCACCATTTTTGTTTCCATTGGCATAACCGTTATTCAGACTTTTCCAGCTGGGAAATGCAAATGCCATCAACCAGTCTTCAAATTTTCTTGACCACCGACTATATTCCTCGATAGCCATTAGCTTTGGAGGTTTATTGAACGTTCCGAAGGCACTTTCCGATTCCCAAGCTTCCTTTTTCTTCTCTTTCGGCGGATTCTCATTCGTATTGCTAGACAAAGTATCATTGTTTCCGGAATCTCCAGCGAATGCGTACATGTCGCTAAACGGGTTCAAGAAAATATCATCCATCTTGAGTGTACCTGCAAAATCAGCAAACACTTAGACAAATTTTCGAAATTTTTGAACAATAAAGACACAAAAGCGAAACCAGCTTGTGTGACAGATAAGCGAAATATGTAAGTCCGAATAAGCGAAACAAGAGTGTCTGTATAAGCGAAACTAAGTATGTCACAAAAGCGAAACTATCACTTATGTCCGTAAAAGCGATAGTGACTTGTCCATTCGAGCGAAACCCTAATGTCTGAATAAGCGAAACAGATAATGTCCGAATAAGCGAAACCTTCGAATGTTCGGAAAAGCAAAAACTTCTAATGTTCGAAAAAGCGGAACTAAGTTTGTCAGTATAAGTGGAACCTTCGATGTCCGTAAAAGCGAAACTAAGATTGTCCGTATGAGCGAAACCAACTTGTTCGAATGTCCGGAAAAGCGAAACCTAGTTTTTAGTTGATTTTAACCATTTTTAGTTCGAATTTCAACCTGAAACTTTCTAGGGTTTGTTAATTGTATGTTTTACACGTTATATTTGAAATTCAAACAATTTTAACCGTAGGAACTATCTCAAATCGAAAAAATATGAAAGAAAGTGAGTAGAAGTAAGAGAATTTGGTCAATTCAGCTGTAGTAGTATGAACTCCTCGTCCTGAAGCTCTGATACCACTTGTTGGACCGTTTTGCGACCCCGAAAAGTCAGTCAAGGACGTTCATCTTCACGTATAAAGGCGGAATCAGTATACACGAAGTTACAACAGCTATTCCTTTCAATTTCTTCTCATTTATTGCTTTCTGAGTTCAATTTGACAGAGTTTCGTTACACAAGCAATGAGATGGTTCTGCTCCAATGTACACAACCTAATGATCAGGTCTCGCTTATGCCTACTATATATAGTCCCTGAGGTTTCGCTCTTATGTCATGACCAAATAAGCGAAACCTCCAAGTGTCCTTATAAGCGAAACCATTATGTTACCTAATAAGCGAAACCTATGTCCCTTGGAGCGAAACCCTTGATGTACATACAAGCGAAATTACCTATAACTATGTACATTCAAGCGAAAACTATACATTAAGATCTAGTTTTGACTTTTAAGCTCCTATCTTGACAATCTTGACCTAAGACTTGATGTAGACGTAGTCAACAGACATTTTGTGCACCAACACCCATTGTATCTTGAAATGTGATATTCAAGTGTCTTGAAATCACAACTCCACCTCTCAATATCTTTTTCGTTTACATCTTCATCTGATGATATAGTATTATATTCATCATCATTTATGGGGGCTGTTGTAGCAGTCGAGGGTTCGGCGTTTGGTTCTATTGCCACATCCCTTGTATCCCCTTCTCCTTCCCCTTCTCTTTCTCGTTTTCCTTCTCTTTCTCCATCCCCTTCACCATTCTCTTCCCACTCCCCTTCCTCTTCTTCTTCTCCTTCTCCTTCCCCTTCCCCTTTTCCTTTTCCTTCTCCTTCTCATTCTCCTTCTTCTTTTCCTTTTCCTTCATTTTCAACTTCAATGGCGTTTGCATGAACTATTTCCACTTCCATGGCATTTTTATCAACTGATTCCACTTCAATGGCGTTTTCAATTCCAGCCATCTCCTTCTCCCTTTCTTCTTCATTTTCACATCCTTCCTCTCCTTGTTCTTCATTTTCAAATTCTTTGGCGTTTTCATGAACTGTTTGCTCTTCAATGGCGTTTTCTTTTTCAGCCATCTCCTTTTCCCCTTCTTGTTCATTTTCATCTCCTAGTACCACCTCATTTTCATCCTCAGTTTCTTGTGTATCTTCTTCTGTTTCAGCTGGCATTTCTTTGACGTTTTCATCAACAAATTTTGAGATGTTCTCCAACAATGTCATACATTGTGAGTATTTAATGTGTACCAGGAGGCTGTTTGGGTATTCAGTCTTTGGCTGTTTTAACAATGTGCTCATTTTATTGTAACAGTCTTCTAATTCTTTGTATGCTCCATCCAATTTATCAGCCATTTCATGTTATATTAAATAAAAGGATTTTCTTTATCATGGTATTTTTTGGTTTTTTTTTAATTTATTATTTGAACAACATACCTCTTCAGGTTCTTTGTTTTGTTCTTCTTCATCAAGATAAATGTTGCCATACTTTGTTACTCCTCTGATAAGAGCATGGTTTCCTGATGTGGAAACTTCAAACATCATTTCCCGGCTTTCTATATCCTCATTCACCATCCTTTGAAGTGAAGCCTCTTCATCATCATTGAAGGGCATGGCGTTTTGCACCTCATAGTTATAATGATCATCATGATCAAAACCATCATCATCATCAAACTCATCATCATGCTCATCGACCTTGTGAACATCATCTTCATCTTCATTCTCAACATCATCACCATCATCTTTATCATTGAAGAAACACTGGATAAGTGATCGGAATAAAATTATCCAGGGGGTTAGGTTCTGCATAAAAGGGTGGTTCTCTCTCGTTTGATTCAAAGAGATTGGTCTTCTTCTCCTACGAATACTGCAAAACAGAGCACCGTTAGTCTCGCCACGGGGAGAAAGGAGGTTCTCTCCGTGACCACACTCCGGCGTGAGAATAAGTATGTGTTTATGAAGAGGAAGTATTAGTGAAGTGAATGTAACTTGAAGTTTATACCTGAATTACTCTCATATTTATAGCCGGGAGTTTGGGCGGGAAAACCTGTTATTGAAATGTTGACGGAAGATGCTAACTCCGTAAGCAGTTATTTTCCTTTCCGTTAATCTTCTTGATCTGATATGCAAGCACATGGATTGCTATTTAGATCAACGGCTGGGGAGTTGCCACGTGGAAAGTGGGCGAGTGGAGGTTTCTCTCCAATTCCATGTCATCATCGTGATTTCAGGGTGGCCTGGGATGATGACACGTGTCCCAGACGGTTATAACCGTCTGGTGGTGCACGATTGAGTCTTCTAGAAGATTATTGCCATAATCCGGTGTGACTCCATATCGTGTGGTATCAGTTTAGTAAATAATATCCAAGTCTAGGTATTATTAAGCGGGAGTGCTTGTTGGGATTTTTATCCCTTTGTTATGGAGAATCGGCGCAAGGATTTATAATTTTCCTTTTAGCGCGCAGGTGTCGTCTGCTGTTTTTCTTCTAAACTCTTTTTTGTAGAACAAGTGCGCGGCCGCGCAAGGCCGAAAGAGGATTAAAAGATAAGGTTGTGTATGATCCCAAGTACTTATCGCGAGGTTTTTGGGACCTTACCCCTTCAAGTCCCCCCAGTCTAGTGTTGCTCTTATGCAAATAAGTGGAGCACTGGACTATATGAGAGGAAATGTTTTTGTTATAGGGCTTTTTGGGCGCGAAAGTGGAAAATCTTTTATGAGAAAATACACTTTGACCATTATTTTTGGGTTTTCTGAGAAATCTTGACCTTTGGTCTGCCAAAAGGTGCAGTAATAACTGTTGACGTGTGAGAGCTGTCACTGTCAGCCCGTACATTACTGTTTTGTGTTTTGCACGCACGCGTGCACTCGCGTTTGTGCTCTTCTCTACCCACCTTCTGACTCTTGGATAATTGTACCCTCCCGAAAAAGGTGTTGTTGCAGTTACCTAGGCTTATTTATGGCGGTGAGTATATAAGCATTTTGGGTTTCCTATTTCCAGTAATCATTACTTTGTTGAAACCCTTTTTCCCTCTTTGTCTTCTTTATCCGTTCTTTAAAAAGAATTGCAATTTCTTCTTTCTTTGTCAACTGGAGATCATCACGAAGATTCCACGGAAGAAATGTCTGTCAAACTTCCTCCATTAAAGTGGTCTAGGGAAACTTTTGATGGTTTGATTCGGAATCTCAGGTTCCCGGAGAACTGGGGTGCCCTTTACCCTGAAGAAGGTCAGACGACGGCGGATGCTCCGGCCGGGTATGTGACCTTATTCTAGGATTTCTTTTGTGCAGGCAACTTCCGTTTGCCTGTAACGAAATTCTTTCTTGAAATTCTTTCTTGAAATCCTTGAGTATTATAAGTTTCACATCTCCCAGATGCACCCAATTGGTATGGTTAGGGTTCGGCATTTTGAATTTGTGTGCCGTAAGATGCATATTGAATCGAAGGTTCCTCGATTTCGAATTTTTCATCAAATGCACTGCACTCAAGGGTTTTATTATTTTATTCAATGAGCATCGGCGAAGAAAATTTTGCTGCAACCCCCAAAATCCTTCCATGATTAGAAGCAGAAATTCTTCTTCATCAAGGCCGGAGTTATTCCGATGAGGATGATTTTCAGGGGAAAGGAAGATGTTCCTACTGAGACCATTCAAACCCTTGTTGACGAAAATTGGTACCAGGACCTAAAAGACGTTCCGTCTATTGCTTCACCAGAGAAAGCTCTTGTTGGTGCCGGGATGAGTCTGAATTGGAGGATGAATCGAGAAGAGAAGACAGTGTATATGGAAGATGGCAAAAGTAAGATTTTTGCCCTGTTTTTATACTTCTCTCTTTTTTTTTTTTTTGAATTTGCTTTTGCGTTCCTATTGCGCAGTTGTTTCGTTGTATGTTGTTGCTTTCGAGAGGGAAGGTGGGAAGATGACTACCCTTCCAAAGAAACCTGATGAAGATTTGTGGTATCACCGCATTGTGAAGAACTTTGCTCTCCCGTGGGATAATGATCTTTCCACGCAACCTGCTGCTGGTGCTGGTAAGCTTTTATAGTAGTATTTTTTGTTTGTTACTTTTGCGCGTGTGAATGAGTTAAGGCTGTGGCTTTTTGTAGTAGGTGAACTGTCTAACTTGGGCATAGGCCCTGAAAAGAAAAGGCGTGCGCCAACCGCTACTGCTGCGCCAAAGAAGAATGATGGTGAAAAAGCTCAGTCTTCTAAGGCTAAAAATGTTGGGGGAGAGAAGAAATGATGCTGAACCGGAGCCGAAAGATACTGCGGATATCCCTCCACCAAATCCTGATGATCCCATTGATTTAGAATCAAGCCCTGAGCGCTTAGTGAGGAATAAAGCAGGGAAAAGAAAACAATCTGGCACTGAAGTTGAAGGTCAACCTGCAAAGAAGATTCAGAGGAAGAAGATTATCAGGAGAGGCAATCTGGATGCCTTTATTCAGAGTCTGTTCCTGGTAAGTGTCATCTTTTGCTCCCTTCTTCTTATGCCTATTGAATATTTTGTGATTCATAGGCTTTGTTTTTCAGAAAAACCATGTTCTCCTGTTCCTACAGAACCGTTGTCTGTGGTTAATGAAGAACTCCCACCCTCTCATCCACGCGCTTCTGTTGCTGATCAGTTAAAGAACACTGAGGTTCCTGAGGGTGAGACAGAGAAGGTTGCTGAGGTTGAGGATCTTGGGGCTGATAAGCCCCTTGATGTTGCTGTGGATGCAGAAAAGGTTACTAGCCCAGAGATTGTGGATGGTGCTGGTGACCCATAATCCCCTGAACTTGCTGCTCATGATTCGGAGAAAGGGAAAATTGCCGAAGAAATCCCTGTTACAACTTCTCCTTCCAAAGCTTCTGGTTTCTTGCCTGAGAACATTGAGAAGGTTTCTGCTAAAAACCAAGGCTCATTCTCTGATGCTGGCAAGAATTCTGCAATCCGCCCAGATGAGACTCTGGGGGATTACTATTATAGAACTTATCCGGAAAAGGATGCTTCCGAAATTCATGTCCCTGTTTGGAATTTGAAGAAAGGTGATACTTTCTCAGATTTGAGCGTGTGCCAAGACTGGTTGCAGGGGATATTTCCGCCTGGGGAGATTAAGTTCCAAGAAAGTCGTCTTCATGAGCAAACTTATCATGCCTACCTTGAGGAGGCTGCTTCTTATACATCCACTACGCACCGCATAGTGCGTGAGTGGTATAGTATGCACAAGGAGTGGGCTGCCTTCAAGGTGTCCAAGAAAAAAGTTGCGGATGATGAGAACCGTGTTGCCCAGCTGAGGGCTGAGCTAGAAGCTGAGCAGGCCAAATTTGAGGCTGATCGAAAAACTGAAGAATGGTCCGTTGCGAGTTGGAAGAGAAAGGCGGAGGCCGAAGCTGCCCTTCTTTCCGAGGAGCGCAAGAACTGTAAGAAGATATGTGAGAAGGATAATGCCGAGAAGATGGGTCTCCGCAATGTTATCAATAATCTCAAGGCTGAAGTTGAGAAATTGAAAAAACAGGATGCGGAGATCAAAAAGTTGAAGAAAGAAAAAGTTGATGCTGAAGCTGCGCGGGATGAAGCGCGTTCACATAGGGAGCGAAGCGAACAACGAGAGGTACAAGCGTGCGCCACTCTTGCTCTTAGAGATAAAGAGATAGAAGAACTTACTACTTTGCTTTCTGACTAGGAATAACTCAAGGAAGACTTGGAGCTTGCGCGTTCTGAAAAGACTGAAACTTCCCGCCGTCTAGCTGAGACTGAAGAGAAGCTAGAAAATTCTGAAACAGCGCGAGCGACGGCGGAGAGTGAACTTGAGCCTTTAAAAGGTGACATGCTATGGTTGAAGGAGCGCGGGATTGCATGTGTAAGTTGTCTTTGCTTGCTTTCCTTGTGGAAATGTTTTGCGCCTTTCCCTTATTTTGCCTTTTTTGTTTTTGTAGGTTGCTGAATCGGTGTTGAATTATGAAGAATTAGATAAAACGGTTGCGCAATTGGTGGTTGCTGCGCGAAATGATGGATACACTCAAGGGTATACGGAATGTTCGCACCATGTGAATAACGCTTTGAAGGTTGACTGGGATACTAGTAGATCCGCCACTTATGGTGTTAATACTGGTGCCGCCCTTGCAGCTTTAAAAACAGAATTCAACAATTTGCAGCTTCCTGTCATGGATCTTATAAATGTTGCTCTGCAATCCGAAGATCACGTGGCGCAACTAAAGGAAATCTTCCCAGATGAAGACGAAGATCTAGCGTAGGTTTTCTTTTGTAATTGTATTCAACAATTTTTTGTAGTCTTTCGGGATGTGTACTCCCTTTTTGTTAATGCGCTGTCGCGCAAGTAACATACATTGAAACACTGACGTGACCGTGTCGTCCCGATCAGTCAAAAACCCAATTAAACCTAGGTAGCTAGGGTAAGTCGGGTATCGAATCCATGAAGAGCGGGTGGTCAGTATTGCACGACCCGTTCGATTAGTTAGACTATTTACAAATAATGTACAAAATGATTATGAAGATTGTTATTTTTATTTATTTAATTAGTTTGAAAGGATATCGGAGTGAACCGGCAAATTACTATTATCTAAGACGATGATTTGTTAACGAAACGTGCAAAACTAAACTACTTGATTGAAAACAAGAATTAGGAATACGGATCACACCCGGTTCGATAATTGTAAGTCCTAGGGTTCCTACATGTTTTAATTCAACTCAATTGCATAACGATTAACGGATTTAGTGTACCGTGACTTAGGTGCCAAGAACTATCAACGTCCCGAAGAACGGACAAGAATATACTTTGTAATCAACACAAGTAAATCCAAACCACGACAACGCATAACTACACATAACCATTTCACAAAGTCATAACTTTTAACATTGTTCGACAATTTACGAATACGAAACAAATGTAAACTATTGTCAAATGGTTTCAAAAATCAATACAAGTTGTCACAAAGTCGAATCAAAGAACCACCCGGGCAAAGCCAATGTTGTGGCTGACGCCCTCAGTCGAAAGGACAATGCTCCTAAGCGCGTACGAGCATTACAACTTACTATACAGTCTAGCCTTCCTTCTCAAATACGAAATGCTCAGGTAGAAGCATTGAAACCAGAGAACGTCAGGGCTGAAGCCCTACGCGGCTCAAGGCAACGCTTAGAACAGAAGGAAGACGGTGCTTACTACGTCACAGGACGCATTTGGGTCCCACTTTATGGCAACCTACGAGAGCTTGTGATGGATGAGGCACACAAGTCTCGCTACTCAGTGCACCCTGGTTCGGACAAAATGTACCACGACATCAAAACCACATATTGGTGGCCTAGCATGAAGGCCCACATAGCAACGTACGTTAGCAAGTGCTTGACTTGTGCGAGAGTCAAGGCGGAATATCAGAAACCTTCAGGCCCACTTCAAAAACCAGAGATACCACAATGGAAATGGGAACAGATTTCCATTGATTTTGTTACTGGCCTGCCTAGATCACAACGTGGTAACGATACTATTTGGGTGATCGTGGATCGACTCACAAAGTCTGCTCACTTCTTGGCTATCAAAGAAACGGATAAGTTCTCCACTCTAGCAGAAGTATACCTTAGGGAAGTTGTCTCTAGGCACGGGGTGCCCATCTCTATCATCTCGGATCGAGATGCGCGTTTTACATCAGAACTGTGGCAAGCAATGCACAAGTCCTTTGGCTCAAGGCTAGATATGAGCACAGCTTATCACCCGCAAACGGATGGGCAGTCGGAACGTACCATCCAGACCCTCGAAGACATGCTTAGGGCATGTGTGATTGACTTTGGCAACGGCTGGGAAAAGCATCTGCCACTTGTGGAGTTTTCGTATAACAATAGCTACCACACCAGCATTAAAGCTGCTCCGTTTGAGGCATTGTACGGACGTAAATGCCGGTCACCTCTTTGTTGGGCAGAGGTGGGGGATAGTCAGATTACTGGTCCAGAAGATGTGGTGGACACAACAGAGAAAATTGCTCAGATACGACAACGAATGGCGGCAGCTCGTGACCGTCAGAAAGTCTACGCCGATAAGGGCAGAAAACCACTAGAGCTCCAGGTTGGGGAGCGTGTACTACTCAAAGTTTCACCCTGGAAGGGTGTGGTTCGTTTTGGCAAACGGGGCAAACTTAACCCACGATACGTTGGACCTTTTGAAGTCATTGAGAAAATAGGCAAGGTGGCCTACAGACTGAACTTACCAGCAGAACTCAGTACAGTTCACGACGTTTTCCATGTGTCAAATCTGAAGAAGTGTCTGTCAGATGAGACCCACGTAGTTCCTTTGAAGGAGCTCACGATCGACGAGCAGTTACGATTCGTCGAGAAACCTGTTGAAATCACGGACCGGGATGTTAAGGTCCTTAAGCGTACTAGAATACCTCTCGTTCGAGTTCGTTGGAACGCACGTCGCGGCCCAGAGTTCACCTGGGAACGCGAAGATCAGATGAAACAAAAGTATCCCCAACTGTTTGCCACCGGTACAACCACTGCTGAGGTTGAAGCTACGGAATTTCGGGACGAAATTCCAGATCAACTGTAACACCTCGAAAATTCACGTCCTATAATGTGTAGACACGTGTCATATGTTTAAACGTGTGAAAGAAATATTATAGAAGGACTAAAGTTGACAAACATGGAAAGTATGTGAAAATACGTATTCTAAGTGTCAACTGTGAATAAATATAATGCACATTAACCCAACTTGATGCTCATACCTTCCAACGAATAAATCATGAATCATACGAAGCTAAAAGTGAGAGATTTCAAACTACAGGGACTAAATGTGTCAACATGTTCAATTTATACCTCTGAGTGACCTTTTGACAAACCCGAAGCTTTGTAAATATTAATTATGCTCACTAGAATACACGGTTTAAATTTCGTAAAGTTTCGTTAACGTATGAGAAAGTTATGATCAAATTCGTGTGCGAACGGTTAAAGCGTAAACGTTGAATGTTAGGACTTTTCGGATAACAACGAAGTGAACCGGGGGCCTAACAAAGTGGGTATATGTTTTAAAGCCTTTCTAGATAAATATAGAGGGTTTAAAATGCAAGAAAAACAAGTGCCTGATCAAGTTTCGAAGAGCCAAGGATCAAATTGCAAGAAATCAAAAAGCTGATCAGGGAGGGCCTAGCGCGACGCGAGGGAGGCCTAGCGTCACGCTAGGGGTCCCCAGATCAGAATTAAATGGGTTTTGTCTTCTAAGTGCAATCTGATCGATCCCCATCCGTTTTTCCACATCCCTTGGCCCCTAAAACACCCCCTAAACATGTAGGACACATGTAAGAATGTTGTGGATAGTTGTAGACCTTGTTGTCAAAGAGTTGTGGTGATTGAAACCACTATATAAGGCCATGGAACTTGCAACATTGATCATTCATACTTCAAACCCATCTCTGGTCATTTGAGGAACTTCCAAGCAGCCCCCTTGCCTTCCTAATCATTCATTAGACACTTGTAAGTATGCTAGACCCTTCTTAATTAAGTCTTGCTTTATATTTAGCTTAAAAGTCAACATATCGTAATTAGCGGTTGACTTCGTGATTAGTTATAATTAGCTCAGTCTTTTGGCGAATTAAAAGCACCGTTAAGTAGGTAATTATATGGGTGTTAAACCCCAAAAAGGGCACACAATGATTCCCATCCTAACTAGGTCGTTTGGCGAGTCAAAGGTGTCTTGAAAAAGTCAACAGAAGCTTTAATCGGGTAATTAGCGATACGAGAAGCGTGTAACCTGTTTTAACCATAATGTAACTTAGTAATCAATGTTAGAACATGACTAAACATGATTGATTCGACAAATTTCAATTTAGGATCGATTCGGAACCGAAAGGCGCAAAGTTTGACTTTTTGCTTGACTTCGGTTCTGACCCGGTTTTGATAGATGTAGACATGCCTTAAGGTTCCTTTAGGGCCGGGTTACATGTTGGTATAAGCCTCTTTACTTGTTTCGTTGATTATCCGATTCGTTCGCGCGTTTCCGTTAAATGCTTAAAATTGACCGTAATGCCCTTTCGGTTATAAAACGAGCTTTTTGGTAATATAAGTGGACAAGACCCTTGTCTACTGAATTATAAACATGCCCTCCAAATTTGACATCAATTTGAGGTCCAGATTAGGAGATATGCGCATTAGCGTAAATAGTAAGCTTTTTATTAATTAATCGGCGCGATTAGCGCATAGCCTATCTAAACCCGATTTTCGGCACCAAACCTTTTACCCACTGATGTTAAATAATATTTTGGGATTTTTGAAGATTTTTAATTATTTTTTTAAACTGATCTTAAGCTAGGCTTATCGCCTTAATTCGGTTAATACCGAAATTACCCTTTTCGGTCATAAAATGATTTCTACAAGGAATTTTGACGCGAATCCAATTGCTACTGATTTTAAATAATAAATATAGTGTTTTGAGCCTGTTTAACTGATCAGAAAACCCAGAATCGTATTTTTAATCGAACGTCGCTTAAAACGGGTTTATACGTGTATTATACGCGTAGTTTAGGCTTAAAACTATTTTGAGACATACGGATTATTATCAACTAATATAATCTGTTAAAAATAATTTGTTTACTAATTACTTCAGTCCCGAACATCAGGGTTACGTTAAATCCCTTTTATAATCGTTAAAATGACCAAAATACCCCTACGGGGCATAATTAAGGATTTAACTCGTTTTGGGCATTATGGAAGGTATCATTATGATATCACAACATAATTTAAGCATATTAAATTAGGAAACCTGTTCGCGACCTATTCGGTTACCCGTTACGCGTTATTCGCGTTCGGATCGGTTTATATAACTAGTTTATGTAAGTTAGCCGAAACGGGTCAAACCTTATCGGTTTATCTCAAAATCTAGAATGTGTATGAAATACCCATATAAGACAAGTCTCTGAACATGTCGGGTTTAAATCACATTCTATACCGGTCTTCGCTTAATCGTGCGTACGAACCGTATCTTCCTGTAAGACTAACCGGTCTAAGCTTAGGCTTAATTAAAGACCCGTTAGCATTCTAATTAATTATTTATACCATCATTCCAGACTAGAGCTTTCCGGTAAATTGTACCTACGCTTACTTAAGTGAATACGGCTGAGTTATAAATTTCTGCTATTTAAGACAGGAGCTAGCTCAGGTAAATACTCTTAACTTATTTTCCCTATACGGGCTTGGGATACGGTACTATAAAAGTACCGCTTGGTCGGGTATGTAGACATTTAAATCGGATTGTGATTAATGTATTACATAACTCGTTTTATTCTGTATTATTTGATGTATGGCCCTTGGGGGTTAATGACCATGTCCCGGATATCCTTGGCATCATTTTACGAAATGGCCACGACCTAAGCACGGGGTGTAGGCATACACCTGACAGCTGCATTATGTAAAAACTGGTAATCCACTCCGAGGTATCATCCTTGTGGGCATTATACCGGAACTGGTAATCCACTTAGAGGATGATAGCCCGTGGGCATTATACCTGTGGCGTGTCAGTTAATCTAGTCCGGCCCTACAAACCGGCCCTAACGGACGACAAATAAGTAAAACTGTATACAAGATTATATACAAATAATTTTCCCAAGTTATAAAAGATTAATTTTGCCTCTGTGCATTTTAATCAAAGTGTCAAAAGGTTTTGTGCCTGGTGCATCTAAATCAATTTTCTTAAACTCTTTTCAAATGAGTCGGTTGAGTGTATTTACCAGTGAAAACTGACGTATTTTCCAAAAAGGTTAAGTGACAGGTACTGAACGTAATTGGCTGGAAGCTCAGGGCGCTAATAAGGAATCTTGCAAGTTTTAGGCGCCTAAAGTCTGTTGAACAAATGATATGTTTTAAGATCCGCCTGTGGATCCTTTACTTCCGTTGTAATACTGAATATTACTTCATATTCGGAATGTAATAATAAATATCTTTTGCTTCCGCTGTGCATTCATATATATTGTGTTGTTTGACTATTATGTTGCCAACCACGTCACGATACTCCCCTACCGGGCCCACCGGTGACACGTGGAAATTCGGGGTGTGACAGGTTGGTATCAGAGCCAACACTGAGTGAATTAAACACTAGCCTTAGTGTCACACCCCGACTTTCCACGTGTCACCGGTGGGCCCGGTGGGGAGTATCGTGACGTCATGGTTGGCAACATAATAGTCAAACAACACAATATATATGAATGCACAGCGGAAGCAAACGGTAAATATTATTACTTTTCCGAATATAATGTAATATCCAGTATTACAACGGAAAGTAAAGGATCCACAGGCGGATCTTTAAACATAACATTTGTTCAACAGACTTTAGACGCCTAGAACTTGCAAGATTCCTTATTAGCGCCCTGAGCTTCCAGCCAATTTCGTTTAGTACCTGTCACTTAGCCTTTTTGGAAAATACGTCAGTTTTCACTGGTAAATACACTCAACTGACTCATTTGAAAAGAGTTTAAGAAATTTGATTTAGATGCACCAGGCGCAAAACCTTTTGACACTTTGATTAAAATGCACAGAGGCAAAATTAATCTTTTATAACTTGGGAAAATTATTTGTATATAATCTTGTATACAGTTTTACTTATTTGTCGTCCGTTAGGGCCGGTTTGTAGGGCCGGACTAGATTAACTGACACACCACAGGTATAATGCCCACGGGCTATCATCCCCTAAGTGGATTACCAGTTCCGGTATAATGCCCACAGGGATGATACCTCGGAGTGGATTACCAGTTTTTACATAATGCAGCTGTCAGGTGTATGCCTACACCCCGTGCTTAAGTCGTGGCCATTACTTCGAATGATGCCAAGGATATCCGGGACATGGTCATTAACCCCCAAAGGCCATACACCAAATAATAATAAAATAATACATATTAAACAGGTTATGTAAGTACATCAATCACAATCCGATTTAAATGACTACATACACCCGACCAAGCGGTACTTTTATAGTACCGTATCCCAAGCCCGTATAGGGAAAATAAGTTAAGAGTATTTACCTGAGCTAGCTCCTGTCTTAAATATCAGAAATTAATAACTCAGTCGTATTCACTTAAGTAAGCGTAGGTACCATTTACCGGAGAGCTCTAGTCTGGAATGAGGGTATAAATAATTAATTAGAATGCTAACGGGTCTTTAATTAAGTCTAAGCTTAGACCGGTTAGTCTTACAGGAAGATACGGTTCGTACGCACGATTAAGCGAAGACCGGATAGAATGTGATTCTGACCCGACAAGTTTGAAGACTTGTGTTATATGGGTATTTCATACACACTCTGAATTTTGAGATAAAACCGATAAGGTTTGACCCGTTTCGGCTAATTTATGTAAACTTGTTACATAAACTTAACCGAACGTGTAATAAGCGTAACGGGTATCCATAAGAGTCATTTACAGGTTTCCTTAGTTAATATGCCTTAAATATGTTGTGGTATCAGTAGGATACCTTCCATTATGCCCAAAACGAGTTTAATCTCAATTTAAGCCCCGTAGGGGTATTTTGGTCATTTACCTAAGGCATATATACTACCTGTCATACAACTACTCGAACGATGTGACCATAAGGTCACTTAATGTGTTTGGTCGGATCCTAATGATCGACCAAACGGGTCGGGTTCGAAAGTATAAGCGATTGTTTAGATCGCTTACCTTTACGACCCTATATAAGCACTAAACTAAAAGTGACGAGCTAAGCATGTTGAAACATGCTTAACTAAGTTAGAAAACAAGTTTGGTATCAAAACAAACGGTTTTGATACCCATAAGTAGTTTGGTTACAAAATACGCAAGAATACGTATTCTGGCCGAAACTACGGCTCGTCACTGAGCCTAGATAACGTGGTAATCAGTAGGTATAGTCACTAGGGACTATAACCTTCGTGATCACGCTCACGTTATGAAGTTCAAAGGAACTTCGCATCGACCATAAACTGGTCAATGCAGAAAGTCAAACAAAGTTTGACTTTCGGACTCGTAAAGCAATAAAAGAACGAAAGAATACTTACGAAGGGTCCCCGAATGCTAATCTAGATCAAAATAGCTCAGGTATGAAACGAAGGTTCCAACTTAGAGCACAATGATCAGATTTGTGGGTTTTTGAAGTTGATTATGGTGGGTATTTATAGGATATGCACCACCGTTAGGATCGTTTATCGAATATCGTGCCCGAATCTTATCCGTACAAGTGTCGGAAGGTTATGGTGGCTACATATGCTCCTTATCTTGATGACAAGACAAATTAGAACATGTGGTTGTGGTTAATTCAGCTGAAAACAGGCTGTTAGAAACATTGCATCTGGTCAGGAGACCCCTAGCGCACCGCTACGCTAAAAGTGTAGCGCACCGCTAGGCCCTAGTTTGGCAGATTTGCACTTTTGGTCCCTGCATTGCAATCAGCCCATTTTCGACGCGTTTAAGGCCCGTTAATCCCATTTCAAAGCTCAAAAATGAAGTTAAAGTATAGGGAACTTAAAAAATGTTCAAAAATATCTCGGATGTCGGTTCGTTTGGCCGTACGGTCGCGATGTTCGCTTAATTACGACGGAATGCGCATAAGCGCGAAAAACGAACCAAACGACGCGACGAATGGATTTTTCTTATGGCGAACACTAAAATAAAATGTTTTAGTGCTTACATAAATTTTTTGGATGTCCGGATGTATTCAGAACGTGAGTTATGCCCGAAAATGCAAACTTGTGCACTTTTTGACACTTTTAGTCCCTGAATGACCCTAAAGTTTATTTTACCACACCGAACCCCTCAAAGCCTATTTCTAAGCTATGTAAAGGATATTTAGGGTATGTTTAACTTATGGTCATGTTCCGGAATGTCTGTTACAGTTCAAATTGGCATACTTTCGCAGTTTGTCAACTTTAGTCCCTGTAAGCGATTAAACTTTGATTTCACCACCCCAAGCCTTCCAAAACTTATATCTAAGTTATGTAAAGGTTATTTAAGGTATGTTAAGCCTATTTCACTATCCCTGAGTGTTCGTTGCATTAAACTGGTTATATTTACGCATCATTGCGCGTATAACCTTCCAGAAAGCGATTTAGAGTTTGAAATCGAACAAGAGTTGATATGTGCAAAAGATACATATATTTATACAAGTCCAAAGTCTGAAATACAATATTTCATTGGTTTGGCATTTGTTTGATGGTTGCAGTGACACAGGTGTCACAGTGTTCAAACTTATGACACGTGTCACTACATTATAGGACATGAATTTTCGGGGTGTTACATCCTCACCCCCTTAAAATAAATCTCGACCCGAGATTTACTGAATTAAAGGAAGTATTTTTCTGCCTTAACTTGGGCTTAAACTTCCCTAGTACTTTTGAGCCTCTAAGGCACTCCTATTGACCTTTATAATAGGTACATGTATCTTTTTGGAGTTTCTAATCCTGTCGATCCTCCATCGACACAGGTTGCTCATCCTATTATAAATCTGTATATCATTATGTGATAGTGCTTTTTGGCTTATTGGCGAAACACATCCTTCAGTTACTGATGTGCAAGGTATTGCGAGTTCTTCCAAGCTCTTTGAATGGGTTTTAGCTTAAAGGCTACTTGATCTTGATACATTCGATTTCCTTCGAATGGTTATATATGTTCAGAGTTTAACTAGCCTGAAAATTTAACAATTTGGCACACTCTTCCTGGTTGATATCCCTTGTTGCACCCTATTCCTTAACAAGAATTTAGGAGGTTTGCTATTTTCATAACTCCTTGGTTTTCCTGCCGTATACCGGCAACCTACAGTCGATTATGGATTTGTATGAACTTATTTGTTGTCCCCCAGGCAACTTTCAGATCTTGATAATTGGACTTATCAATCTATTGTCCTATCAATAGGCGTGTAATATTCCACCCATACAGGGTCTTCAAGGGGCAGCCTTGATACTTATTTATCAACTTTTATAGAAAAGCTTATCTTAAGGTGAGATGGTTATTTCAACCACTGCTTAACAAATCTTAGGGAATAGCTAATCCTTGCCGTTAGTCGAACAATTCGACTATTCTGGGCAGCTGATGGCAAATTCTTAATCGTTGCCTAAGTAGGGTTGCGGTAACAATGCATAAGCAAAAATGAACCGTCTTTCTTACCCAACCATATCAAACTCTTAGAATATCGAGTTAGGATATATGAATCTATATCTTAAAATTTTCTTAATCAGGTTTTCGGTTGTTCCATATTAAACATGGAGTTCTTACAACACTCTAACCCAAAGCGGGATGTTAATCGTAACTCTACCTGCCTCTAGAGAGGTAAACAGGGTAAACTTAGAAGAAGATAATCGAGGTACAAGGAGGTTACAGAGATTTCCATATCTCAGGCTCCAGTTCACTCGTCAACGCTTGTGTCTATTAAGTGACACATTCATGTTATAAGTCTACATATTCCGTTACCAAGGAATATTTATTTGGATAATTCTATTCCGGATATCTCCTTTGAATACTACTAGTCGACTTTAGCACAATATGACCATTGGGATATCTCAGGGGTTCCATGTATTAAACCTCCATGCTGATCAGACATGGAAATAATCTATGGGACACACTAGGATACGCCAATCCTCATATGACACTTTAATCAAACATAGTTTGGCATTCGCAGGCGATAGAAAACAATGAGAAAATAATTAAAATAACATATGTTGTCATACTCTATGCGAAGAAAGAGTACTCTTTAGATTTTTCGGAAGAATTCCTTGCCGATACTAGTAGAATCGGTTACTACGGTTTCCTTGGTAGCTATACCTTGTGGATGATAAAAAAAAATTTGCTAAGTTTATGGTTCATGAAGATTTATTATTGCCTGTATTAAAAACAGGACACTTAGCAGAAGTTATCATTGATAAATGATAAGGAAGTTTATTGTACAAGTTCTTATATTAAATTAGAATGGAAATTTTCACAAACTAGGCTCCTAGCTCAGTTGGCTAGGCGCGCGAAAGGGTGCGGCCGGCCTAGACCCAGGTTCGATTCCGGGGACGGCCAGTTCCACCATTTTTTTTTTATGTTTAATATTAATTAATCGCACGGATACGCGTAATTACGAGGGTTGTCTCATAAGGAGTCTTGATAATTAATTGCTTCTTATCACTCACAATATGGACTTGATTTTTAAGGCAACCAATCGATTTTTATCACTATATTGAGTCCTTAAGTATGCAACCCAAAGTTTGCTATAAGGATATAAAAAAAATGATTTCCAATAGGTATTAATATCAATATAGGATTTGTTGGAGCAATTTCGACGTAACATCGTCACTTTCTACCGGGCATTAAATGACCGGAGTCTTAATCAGGTGGAAACAACAGTTCTCAACCTTTATCATTCATAATATATTTATATGTGCCAATATCAAATAAGTTTCTGCATAAACTGTTTGATAAGGAAATGTACATATTATACTATTATTATTCCGCATCATCTCTTGGGCGTTCCTCCTGATAACTCGTGCGTTTGTTCTCTTGGCCTACTCGGGCTTCCTCGCGTACTTAGGGCAGTTGGTCTTTATGTGCCCTTTCTCGTTGCAGTTGTAGCAGGTAGCATCTTTAATCTTCCCGCAATCAACAGTCTTGTGCTCCCTAGACTTGCATATCCCACATGCAGGTGGTCCTGAATTAGAATTGGACTCCATTCTGCATTTTCCAAAGTGGCGTTTTTGGCAAGTCGAGCACCTTGGCTTTTCCTCTGTCCGCTGACCATTCTTTCCAGACCCAGACCTCTCAGAGTCAGTGTTTCCCTTGTGTTTCTTCTCAGATCCTCGTGAGTTATCATCCTCACGCTTTTTCTTACCTTCTTCAGATTTCTTTAGCGACCTTAGTCTGACCGCATCTAAAGTAAGGGACAGAGAGAGGTCAGCTACTGACCTAAATGTAGTAGGTCTTGAAGCCTTAACACTGGCTTTGATTTCTGGGGCTAAACCCCCAATGAAGCGTGCAATTCGCTTGGGCTCTGGTGTTACAAGGTAAGGAACCAATCGAGACTTGGTATTGAAATTAGTAAGGTATGCTTGACAATCTAAGTTCTCCATGACTAATGTCAAGAATTCAGTCTCAATCTTCTCAACTTCATGTTGAGGACAGTAATTTTCTTTGATAAGAGCAACGAACTGATCCCAAGTCATCTCGTACAAAGGGATCTTCCCCGTAGCTTGAATGAGAGACTTCCACCATGCTAGTGCCTCTCCTTTGAATGATTGGGATACATACTTTACTACATCCCTTTCAGCACAACCGCTGATATCGACAATTGTGTCCATTTCATCCAACCAGGTCATACAATCTATTGCTCCTTTCTCCCCAGTGAAGTCCCGGGGTTTGCAGGAAACAAAGTATTTATATGTACAGGACTTGGTATGCAGTTCATCATCGAACACTATCTTCTTGGATGGAACACTGTTTTGACCAGATGAATGTCGATCATCATCTTTCTTTAACTCATCTTTCTTTGAGGGCGGCTTGTTATCAGGCTCTGGATGAGTTTTAGGGATGGATTTAGGGTGGGGTACAGATGAGGCTTTACTATTTGTCTCACTATACTCCTGGAATTGCTCCTTCACAGCTTTAGATACAGCTGAGTCAATCAATGTACGAAGTTCTCCTCTGGTTATATAAATCCTTTCATCATCGCGATTTTCCAGAGGGTGACTATTCCCTTCCTCTGACCCCGCCATGTAGTTTTAATTGCTACATAAAATTAAACAAGGACAAGGTTTTTACGGAAGTTTAAACAGTTTTATCTTTTTGAACGATTTATTAACCATGTTTTTAATACACATATTGGTTAATTTGATAAATATATAATTATTCAGGATATTTATTATACTCCTAAATTATAAGTTAATAATAGCACAAAAGGCCTAGTCATTTAGACAAGTTTAATTTATAGGCCTTGATTTTATAGAATCGAGGCTTCAAGGTTTGAATCAAAGTTCATTACCTTTTCTTGACAGGGAGTAGTAGACTACCACTGTCTTTAGTCCCAGAGGACGTTAGTTATAGCCCGTGGGCACTTCATCCATAAGGGATGATTATATAAATAAGGGAATTTAGTATATCCCAAAATGACTTATGTGATTTTATCATATCACATTTTGTCGAGCATGTTAATATGCTTTCATATTTTTAATAAGGATTTGAATCTCTTGAATAGGTTCTACCATCTTGGCCTTGTATGCCGTGACATTTAGGCTAGGTTTTTACCTTTAAGATTCTTTTTAATATTTAACGCAGAACAATCCTAAATTGAACTGTTAACAAGGATCTGAATCTAATTATGGAACTACCATCTTGGCCCTGTCTTAATGTGACACATGGCTAGGTTTTGTCCTTTTTAAATTTTGCCATTTTATTATAATGGTAGATCTTATAATATAGGAATGATACTTTAAATATAATCGTTCCTTTAAAATTTAACAAGTATATGGTTGCCCTAAACGGGACTTCTATAGCAATTGACTTGCCCATGCAAGGGCTAATCAGAAAAATAACAAAGGAACCAAATAAGGTAAAATGAAACAAATTTGGATTTTTCCTATGTTCTTGTCTAGACTCAAGAATGTGCAATTGTGTAACTGAGATTAAACACAAAAGGCTAGTGTTTAATTCACTCAGTGTTGGCTCTGATACCAACCTGTCACACCCCGACTTTCCACGTGTCACCGGTGGGCCCGGTGGGGAGTATCGTGACGTCATGGTTGGCAACATAATAGTCAAACAACACAATATATATGAATGCACAGCGGAAGCAAACGGTAAATATTATTACTTTTCCGAATATAATGTAATATCCAGTATTACAACGGAAAGTAAAGGATCCACAGGCGGATCTTTAAACATAACATTTGTTCAACAGACTTTAGACGCCTAGAACTTGCAAGATTCCTTATTAGCGCCCTGAGCTTCCAGCCAATTTCGTTTAGTACCTGTCACTTAGCCTTTTTGGAAAATACGTCAGTTTTCACTGGTAAATACACTCAACTGACTCATTTGAAAAGAGTTTAAGAAATTTGATTTAGATGCACCAGGCGCAAAACCTTTTGACACTTTGATTAAAATGCACAGAGGCAAAATTAATCTTTTATAACTTGGGAAAATTATTTGTATATAATCTTGTATACAGTTTTACTTATTTGTCGTCCGTTAGGGCCGGTTTGTAGGGCCGGACTAGATTAACTGACACACCACAGGTATAATGCCCACGGGCTATCATCCCCTAAGTGGATTACCAGTTCCGGTATAATGCCCACAGGGATGATACCTCGGAGTGGATTACCAGTTTTTACATAATGCAGCTGTCAGGTGTATGCCTACACCCCGTGCTTAAGTCGTGGCCATTACTTCGAATGATGCCAAGGATATCCGGGACATGGTCATTAACCCCCAAAGGCCATACACCAAATAATAATAAAATAATACATATTAAACAGGTTATGTAAGTACATCAATCACAATCCGATTTAAATGACTACATACACCCGACCAAGCGGTACTTTTATAGTACCGTATCCCAAGCCCGTATAGGGAAAATAAGTTAAGAGTATTTACCTGAGCTAGCTCCTGTCTTAAATATCAGAAATTAATAACTCAGTCGTATTCACTTAAGTAAGCGTAGGTACCATTTACCGGAGAGCTCTAGTCTGGAATGAGGGTATAAATAATTAATTAGAATGCTAACGGGTCTTTAATTAAGTCTAAGCTTAGACCGGTTAGTCTTACAGGAAGATACGGTTCGTACGCACGATTAAGCGAAGACCGGATAGAATGTGATTCTGACCCGACAAGTTTGAAGACTTGTGTTATATGGGTATTTCATACACACTCTGAATTTTGAGATAAAACCGATAAGGTTTGACCCGTTTCGGCTAATTTATGTAAACTTGTTACATAAACTTAACCGAACGTGTAATAAGCGTAACGGGTATCCATAAGAGTCATTTACAGGTTTCCTTAGTTAATATGCCTTAAATATGTTGTGGTATCAGTAGGATACCTTCCATTATGCCCAAAACGAGTTTAATCTCAATTTAAGCCCCGTAGGGGTATTTTGGTCATTTACCTAAGGCATATATACTACCTGTCATACAACTACTCGAACGATGTGACCATAAGGTCACTTAATGTGTTTGGTCGGATCCTAATGATCGACCAAACGGGTCGGGTTCGAAAGTATAAGCGATTGTTTAGATCGCTTACCTTTACGACCCTATATAAGCACTAAACTAAAAGTGACGAGCTAAGCATGTTGAAACATGCTTAACTAAGTTAGAAAACAAGTTTGGTATCAAAACAAACGGTTTTGATACCCATAAGTAGTTTGGTTACAAAATACGCAAGAATACGTATTCTGGCCGAAACTACGGCTCGTCACTGAGCCTAGATAACGTGGTAATCAGTAGGTATAGTCACTAGGGACTATAACCTTCGTGATCACGCTCACGTTATGAAGTTCAAAGGAACTTCGCATCGACCATAAACTGGTCAATGCAGAAAGTCAAACAAAGTTTGACTTTCGGACTCGTAAAGCAATAAAAGAACGAAAGAATACTTACGAAGGGTCCCCGAATGCTAATCTAGATCAAAATAGCTCAGGTATGAAACGAAGGTTCCAACTTAGAGCACAATGATCAGATTTGTGGGTTTTTGAAGTTGATTATGGTGGGTATTTATAGGATATGCACCACCGTTAGGATCGTTTATCGAATATCGTGCCCGAATCTTATCCGTACAAGTGTCGGAAGGTTATGGTGGCTACATATGCTCCTTATCTTGATGACAAGACAAATTAGAACATGTGGTTGTGGTTAATTCAGCTGAAAACAGGCTGTTAGAAACATTGCATCTGGTCAGGAGACCCCTAGCGCACCGCTACGCTAAAAGTGTAGCGCACCGCTAGGCCCTAGTTTGGCAGATTTGCACTTTTGGTCCCTGCATTGCAATCAGCCCATTTTCGACGCGTTTAAGGCCCGTTAATCCCATTTCAAAGCTCAAAAATGAAGTTAAAGTATAGGGAACTTAAAAAATGTTCAAAAATATCTCGGATGTCGGTTCGTTTGGCCGTACGGTCGCGATGTTCGCTTAATTACGACGGAATGCGCATAAGCGCGAAAAACGAACCAAACGACGCGACGAATGGATTTTTCTTATGGCGAACACTAAAATAAAATGTTTTAGTGCTTACATAAATTTTTTGGATGTCCGGATGTATTCAGAACGTGAGTTATGCCCGAAAATGCAAACTTGTGCACTTTTTGACACTTTTAGTCCCTGAATGACCCTAAAGTTTATTTTACCACACCGAACCCCTCAAAGCCTATTTCTAAGCTATGTAAAGGATATTTAGGGTATGTTTAACTTATGGTCATGTTCCGGAATGTCTGTTACAGTTCAAATTGGCATACTTTCGCAGTTTGTCAACTTTAGTCCCTGTAAGCGATTAAACTTTGATTTCACCACCCCAAGCCTTCCAAAACTTATATCTAAGTTATGTAAAGGTTATTTAAGGTATGTTAAGCCTATTTCACTATCCCTGAGTGTTCGTTGCATTAAACTGGTTATATTTACGCATCATTGCGCGTATAACCTTCCAGAAAGCGATTTAGAGTTTGAAATCGAACAAGAGTTGATATGTGCAAAAGATACATATATTTATACAAGTCCAAAGTCTGAAATACAATATTTCATTGGTTTGGCATTTGTTTGATGGTTGCAGTGACACAGGTGTCACAGTGTTCAAACTTATGACACGTGTCACTACATTATAGGACATGAATTTTCGGGGTGTTACACTTAGTGTTTAATCTCAGTTACACAATTGCACAATTCTAAACTTCTGAGTCTAGACTTAACTTAGGAATATTCTCAATCCTAATCAAAAATTTTTATTTCCAAATTTTTGGATACGTCGCCAAGCGAAGAAGCCGTAATAATAATCCTCCACAACTGGAGCCTTGAAATGCTGAGCTTCGTACCGCGACCAGGATGAAACGTGCTACCAAGGAGAAAGCATTCAAGAAACGAATGAAGAAGAAACTCCTTTGCTGAAGATCGTTTCCTCAATAGTCCTTATAAGGACATATTTACCTTTTCAGTCCCTTCAAGGACAACATTATTCCTTTTAAGTCCCGCTTAGGGCAACTTTATATTTTATTTTTATAAATGGAATGATTAAGTTTAAACTTTCATTCTAAATAAGAAATATTAGATAAATGGAAAAAAAAAAATAACATTTCCTTTTTGCAAGATCTACCATTATAATAAAATGGCAAAAATCTAAAAAGGGCAAGACCTAGCTTCGGGTCATATTAAGACCGGCCAAGATGGTAGTTCCATAATTAGATTCAGATCCATATTAACACCTCAATTTAAAATTGTTCTGCGTTAATTATTAATTAAGAATCTTAAGTGTGAAACCTAGCCTTCGGGTCAATTATAAGACCGGGCCAAGATGGTAAGACCTGTTTAAAAGATTCAAATCCCTGTTAACATCTTAAAACATGTTAACACTCCTGGCAGATGTGATTCATTTAAAACCACATACGTCATTTTTATATGGAATTCTTCAAAAGATTCCTAACCTAGTTTAATGATCTCTAAATCCTGGGTTTACATCATCAATTAAGATGATCATATTTTAACCATACGTGGTAATATAGTGCCTACGGGCCTTGCTCATTTCTACATGAGCCAAAATACAGTGGTAGCTATGACTCCCTGTCAGATAAAGGTAATGAACTAGGTTCAAACCTCAAATGCTTTGATTCTCTGAAATCCTAGCATATAATTTATAATTGTCTACGTGACTAGGCCTATTGTGCCAATATACTTTCATGCTTTGATTCTCTGAAATCATAGCTTATAAATTGTATATGTCCTTGTGACTAAGCCAGTTGTGCTAATATACTTAAAGGCCTTGATTCTCTGAAATCATGGCTTATAATTTAAAAAATTTTTTGTCCTTGTGACTAGGCCTTTTGTGCTATCAAATAAAACAGTTATTGTTGCTTTGATTCTCTGAAATCATAAGCTTATAATTTATAAATGTCCATGTGACCAGGCCATTGGTGCCACTAATAAGACTATAATGTTTTATAATTAGGATAAATGATAATAGAAATCCTAAATAAATATGATTAATAAATTAACCAAATATGGTCTCTGTTTACCATGGTTAATAAATTTCCCTAAGGGGCAATCCAGTAATAAACATCTCTTATAAGGGAAGTGCCTACGGGCTATAGTTAATGTCCTCTGAGACTAAAGACAGTGGTAGCCTACAGCTCCCTGTCAAGAAAAGGTAATGAACTTTGATTCAAACCTTAAGGCCACGATTCTCTGAAATCATGGCTTATAAATTTAACTTGTCTACGCGACTAGGCCATTGGTGCTATTATTAACTTATGAATTAGGATTTATGATAAAAATCCTGAATAAAATAAATATCCTTCCTTCTCTGTCAGTATGCAATTGAAGGGAATCTTAAAGGTGAAACCTAGCCTACGCGGCCAAGATGGTGAAGCCTACTCAAGGGATTCACATCCTTGTTAACACCTAGGAATGTGTTAGCACTCTTGACAAATGTGATTCGAGAAAATCACAACAGTCATCCTTATATTGGATTCTTCCAATTCTCAAATCTAGCCTAGTGATCTAGGAATCATGGCTTATACCATCCTATAAGATGATCATGTTATAAACATCCGTGAGTGATGAAGTGCCTACGGAGTAAACTAGTTGTCCGACAAGACAACGACAGTGGTGGTCTTTGACCTCCTGTCTAAAATGTTGGACTATGTCCAAACATAATAGTCTATGTGATCAATGTGATCATGACTAATATCATCTAATACGATGATCATATTATTTAACATCCCTTAGTGATGTCTTGCCTACGGGCTATAATATATTGTCCATTTGAGACATTGACGTTGTTATCGTTATAATTCCTTGACTGAGGTGGTGAGCTATGCTCAAGCCAAAATAGTCGATATGATTAATGCAATCATGACTTATATCTTCTAATAGGATGAACCTATTATAAACATCCATTAGTGATGTTTCGCCTATGGGCCATATTACATTGTCCATGTGTGACAAAGACAGTTGTGACAATATGGTCCCATGTCAAGCAGGTATTGGACTCGCTCCAAACTTAGCATACCATTGATGGTCCCGTTGTGACCTAGGCTAAATATAATGGAAATACGTTCGAATGACATTCACTATGAATGTTCGGAACAGAATAGCCATACGGCTTATGAATGCCGTGGCTAACCTAAGTCAGGTCATCAGGATGATGACTAATAAAGGTTAAATCTTGGTGATTAGTACCAAGTTTCGAGTATGGAAAACTCGGATGAGGTAGACGAAAGTCGCAATACAAATAAGGCGACGAAAGTTAATAAAACTACAAACGCAAACCTCAATATTAATGGAGTTAATCTTCAGATATTAAACAAAAAAAAAATGGTGGAATTGGCCGTCCCCGGAATCGAACCTGGGTCTAGGCCGCACCCTTTCGCGCGCCTAGCCAACTGAGCTAGGTGCCTAGTTTGTGAAACTTCCATTATTTATTAGATATAAGCACTTGTACAATAAACTTCCTTATCGTTTATCAATGATAATTTCTGCTAAGTGTCCTGTTTTTAATACAGGCAATAATAAATCTTCATGAACCATAAACTTAGCAAAATTTTATTATCATCCACAAGGTATAACTACCAAGGAAACCATAGTAACCGATTCTTATCGATCGGCAAGGAATCCTTCCGAGAATCTTAGAGCACTCTTTCTTCGCATAGAGTACGACAACATATGTTATTTTAATTATTTTCTCATTATTTTATATCGCCTGCGAATGCCAAACTATGTTTGATAAAAGTGTCATATGAGGATTGGCGTATCCTAGTGTGTCCCATAGATTATTTCCATGTCTGATCAGCATGGAGGTTTAATACATGGAACCCCTGAGATATCCCAATGGTCATATTGTGCTAAAGTCGACTAGTAGTATTCAAAGAAGATATCCAAAAATGGAAAAAAAAATTTCCAAGTGAATGTTCCCGATTAAGGAATTCATAGACTAGTAACATAAATGTGTCATTTATTCGACACAAGCAACGATGAGTGAACTGGAGCTTGAGATATGGAAAATCTCTGTAACCTCCTTGTATCTTGGTTACCTTCTTCTAAGTTTACCCTGTTTACCTCTTTAGAGGCAGGTAGAGTTAAGATTAACATCCCGCTTTGGGTTAGAGTGTTGTAAGAACTCCATGTTTATTATGGAACAACCGAAAACCTGATTAAGAAAATTTTAAGATATAGATTCATATATCCTAACTCGATATTCTAAGAGTTTGATATGGTTGGGTAAGAAAGACGGTTCATTTTTGCTTATGCATTGTTACCGCAACCCTACTTAGGCAACAATTAAGAATTTGCCATCAGCTGCCCAGAATAGTCGAATTGTTCGACTAACGGCAAGGATTAGCTATTCCCTAGATTTGTTAGGCAGTGGTTGAAATAACCATCTCACCTTAAGATAAGTTTTCCTATAAAAGTTGATAAATAAGTATCAAGGCTGTCCCTTTTTGAGACCTTGTATAAATGGCATGTTAAACGGCTATTGTTAGGACAATAGATTGGTAAGTTCAATTATAAGGATCTGAAAGTTGCCTAGGGAACAACAAATAAGATCATATAAATCCATACTCGATTGTAAGTTGCCAGTATACGACAGGAAATCGAGAATTTATGAAAATAACAAACCTCCTAAATCCTTGTTAAGGAATAAGGTTCAACAATAGATATCACCCTGGAAGGGTGTGCTAAATTGGTTAAATCATCGGGCTAATTAAGCTCCGAGTATATAGAATCATTCAAAGGAAATCGAATGTATCAAGGTCAAATAGCTTACGAGCTAAGACCTAATTAAGGGGCTTGATGGAACGCGAAATGTGACCCACACTAATGATTTAGTGACATGTCACCAATAAGTCAAAAAGCGCTATCACATAATGATAGGCAGGACTATGATAATAAGAGCAACCTGTTTCGATTAGGGATCGACGGGATTAGAAGCTCCAAAAAGATACATGTGCCTATTATAAAGGTCAAGTGGGATGCCCATAGAGGTCCCGAATACACGTGGGAAGTTGAATCCACGATGAAAGAAAAATACCCTTACTTATGTCAGTAAATCTCGGGTCGAGATTTATTTTAAGGGGGTGAGGATGTAACACCTCGAAAATTCACGTCCTATAATGTGTAGACACGTGTCATATGTTTAAACGTGTGAAAGAAATATTATAGAAGGACTAAAGTTGACAAACATGGAAAGTATGTGAAAATACGTATTCTAAGTGTCAACTGTGAATAAATATAATGCACATTAACCCAACTTGATGCTCATACCTTCCAACGAATAAATCATGAATCATACGAAGCTAAAAGTGAGAGATTTCAAACTACAGGGACTAAATGTGTCAACATGTTCAATTTATACCTCTGAGTGACCTTTTGACAAACCCGAAGCTTTGTAAATATTAATTATGCTCACTAGAATACACGGTTTAAATTTCGTAAAGTTTTGTTAACGTATGAGAAAGTTATGATCAAATTCGTGTGCGAACGGTTAAAGCGTAAACGTTGAATGTTAGGACTTTTCGGATAACAACGAAGTGAACCGGGGGCCTAACAAAGTGGGTATATGTTTTAAAGCCTTTCTAGATAAATATAGAGGGTTTAAAATGCAAGAAAAACAAGTGCCTGATCAAGTTTCGAAGAGCCAAGGATCAAATTGCAAGAAATCAAAAAGCTGATCAGGGAGGGCCTAGCGCGACGCGAGGGAGGCCTAGCGTCACGCTAGGGGTCCCCAGATCAGAATTAAATGGGTTTTGTCTTCTAAGTGCAATCTGATCGATCCCCATCCGTTTTTCCACATCCCTTGGCCCCTAAAACACCCCCTAAACATGTAGGACACATGTAAGAATGTTGTGGATAGTTGTAGACCTTGTTGTCAAAGAGTTGTGGTGATTGAAACCACTATATAAGGCCATGGAACTTGCAACATTGATCATTCATACTTCAAACCCATCTCTGGTCATTTGAGGAACTTCCAAGCAGCCCCCTTGCCTTCCTAATCATTCATTAGACACTTGTAAGTATGCTAGACCCTTCTTAATTAAGTCTTGCTTTATATTTAGCTTAAAAGTCAACATATCGTAATTAGCGGTTGACTTCGTGATTAGTTATAATTAGCTCAGTCTTTTGGCGAATTAAAAGCACCGTTAAGTAGGTAATTATATGGGTGTTAAACCCCAAAAAGGGCACACAATGATTCCCATCCTAACTAGGTCGTTTGGCGAGTCAAAGGTGTCTTGAAAAAGTCAACAGAAGCTTTAATCGGGTAATTAGCGATACGAGAAGCGTGTAACCTGTTTTAACCATAATGTAACTTAGTAATCAATGTTAGAACATGACTAAACATGATTGATTCGACAAATTTCAATTTAGGATCGATTCGGAACCGAAAGGCGCAAAGTTTGACTTTTTGCTTGACTTCGGTTCTGACCCGGTTTTGATAGATGTAGACATGCCTTAAGGTTCCTTTAGGGCCGGGTTACATGTTGGTATAAGCCTCTTTACTTGTTTCGTTGATTATCCGATTCGTTCGCGCGTTTCCGTTAAATGCTTAAAATTGACCGTAATGCCCTTTCGGTTATAAAACGAGCTTTTTGGTAATATAAGTGGACAAGACCCTTGTCTACTGAATTATAAACATGCCCTCCAAATTTGACATCAATTTGAGGTCCAGATTAGGAGATATGCGCATTAGCGTAAATAGTAAGCTTTTTATTAATTAATCGGCGCGATTAGCGCATAGCCTATCTAAACCCGATTTTCGGCACCAAACCTTTTACCCACTGATGTTAAATAATATTTTGGGATTTTTGAAGATTTTTAATTATTTTTTTAAACTGATCTTAAGCTAGGCTTATCGCCTTAATTCGGTTAATACCGAAATTACCCTTTTCGGTCATAAAATGATTTCTACAAGGAATTTTGACGCGAATCCAATTGCTACTGATTTTAAATAATAAATATAGTGTTTTGAGCCTGTTTAACTGATCAGAAAACCCAGAATCGTATTTTTAATCGAACGTCGCTTAAAACGGGTTTATACGTGTATTATACGCGTAGTTTAGGCTTAAAACTATTTTGAGACATACGGATTATTATCAACTAATATAATCTGTTAAAAATAATTTGTTTACTAATTACTTCAGTCCCGAACATCAGGGTTACGTTAAATCCCTTTTTATAATCGTTAAAATGACCAAAATACCCCTACGGGGCATAATTAAGGATTTAACTCGTTTTGGGCATTATGGAAGGTATCATTATGATATCACAACATAATTTAAGCATATTAACTTAGGAAACCTGTTCGCGACCTATTCGGTTACCCGTTACGCGTTATTCGCGTTCGGATCGGTTTATATAACTAGTTTATGTAAGTTAGCCGAAACGGGTCAAACCTTATCGGTTTATCTCAAAATCTAGAATGTGTATGAAATACCCATATAAGACAAGTCTCTGAACATGTCGGGTTTAAATCACATTCTATACCGGTCTTCGCTTAATCGTGCGTACGAACCGTATCTTCCTGTAAGACTAACCGGTCTAAGCTTAGGCTTAATTAAAGACCCGTTAGCATTCTAATTAATTATTTATACCATCATTCCAGACTAGAGCTTTCCGGTAAATTGTACCTACGCTTACTTAAGTGAATACGGCTGAGTTATAAATTTCTGCTATTTAAGACAGGAGCTAGCTCAGGTAAATACTCTTAACTTATTTTCCCTATACGGGCTTGGGATACGGTACTATAAAAGTACCGCTTGGTCGGGTATGTAGACATTTAAATCGGATTGTGATTAATGTATTACATAACTCGTTTTATTCTGTATTATTTGATGTATGGCCCTTGGGGGTTAATGACCATGTCCCGGATATCCTTGGCATCATTTTACGAAATGGCCACGACCTAAGCACGGGGTGTAGGCATACACCTGACAGCTGCATTATGTAAAAACTGGTAATCCACTCCGAGGTATCATCCTTGTGGGTATTATACCGGAACTGGTAATCCACTTAGAGGATGATAGCCCGTGGGCATTATACCTGTGGCGTGTCAGTTAATCTAGTCCGGCCCTACAAACCGGCCCTAACGGACGACAAATAAGTAAAACTGTATACAAGATTATATACAAATAATTTTCCCAAGTTATAAAAGATTAATTTTGCCTCTGTGCATTTTAATCAAAGTGTCAAAAGGTTTTGTGCCTGGTGCATCTAAATCATTTTTCTTAAACTCTTTTCAAATGAGTCGGTTGAGTGTATTTACCAGTGAAAACTGACGTATTTTCCAAAAAGGTTAAGTGACAGGTACTGAACGTAATTGGCTGGAAGCTCAGGGCGCTAATAAGGAATCTTGTAAGTTTTAGGCGCCTAAAGTCTGTTGAACAAATGATATGTTTTAAGATCCGCCTGTGGATCCTTTACTTCCGTTGTAATACTGAATATTACTTCATATTCGGAATGTAATAATAAATATCTTTTGCTTCCGCTGTGCATTCATATATATTGTGTTGTTTGACTATTATGTTGCCAACCACGTCACGATACTCCCCTACCGGGCCCACCGGTGACACGTGGAAATTCGGGGTGTGACATCAACGGGGGGAGGATGTGACACCCCAGGAAAACCGGGAAAACCATACAACTTAACTAGCTTCCTCAGTGAGTACGTGCTAAATTTCGGGACGAAATTTCTTTCAACTTGGGGATAATGTGACAACTCGTATTTCGAACCAATCTTTGTACCTTGATGTAACGAAAACATTATGTGACTATGTGAATTAGATGATCTAATGGAATGCTATTTTATTGAATGTTATGTGTTATATGTTACGTGAGTGTATGTATTATATTATGTATTATGTAAACGCACAACACTCACCCGACCGCACAAGCCTTTCGGGCTACACAACATGTATTCGGAACAATGGGCAGCCCAAGTGAGGGTTCAGCCCACTCCCCCATATCGCATAACACTAAGGGAATAGGGTAAACTTCTCATTGTTGCTAAACACCTACACACACAAAACCCTAGTGCTCTTTTCCTTCTCTCTAGAACTCGACGGCAACAACATCTTTTCTTTCGAAGCCTTTGGTGTCCGGATCACTCACATCCATTTTAGATCGGTTTGTGTTTCCATGATATGTGTTTGTGAATGATTTTTATGATTCTATGATTTGATGTAATGATTAGGGTTATATGTGTGAGGTACGATAATGATTATGTGGATCGGATTTATGATACTGAGCACCGACCTGGAATGCGTGATAACCGGCTATGATGTGTTTTACTCGAATGGTGATGTAAACTGTTGATGTTTATATAAGCGGCTCACATGTATAGTATGTATGAATCATCTAGGGTTTGAAATCGAATAAGGTTAAAAGATGGTTGTTAATCCAATGCTTGATTTAATCGGCTGATATGTATATACATATGTTAAATCAAATGTACAGCCACTATGTAATTTGGTCCAATGGTATCATGGAAGCAATAACATATGTCGGCCATTGTTGGGTGTTTTGATAAGGTATTTATTTGTATATTAGTTAGATAAGGGCGGCATTACTTGTCTGCATGTGTTAATTGATGGTGAATGATTATGTATATCTATTACTTGAATGGATTTCATTGATGATGTTTCTTGAGATAATAATTGATAACTTTGACTAAAGAATGGCAGTCATGTAGCCTCATCAAACCATGTGCATTCTAAAAGTAAGTGAAGGCCATGTGAATTAATAAATTTGATCTCATCTAATCATGTGCACATTAGAATCATATTGTCAGAATAGTCATAAGTGCTTGTTCATAATTTAATAGTAGGAAGGACCTATGATTATAGCCTGTTAATTAGCACATGAAAGATTAAAATGATTAAGGTTTCTTTGGTTGTAACTGTTAGTGTGATGTGATGTGATCGAATGAAGTATGTTTGGTAACTGTTTGGAGAATTAATTGTATGCATGTAACTGATTCCCTAAATCATGGCCACTTATAACTAATCGCATAAGACATCTTGGTCGCACAAGATGTCCATACGCACAAGATGATCAGTCGAACAAGCTGATCTGATCGTACAAGCAGTCCCCAGCCGCACAAGATTAATTGCTTAATTGTTTATTGGGCCGTATGTTATATGTATTGGGCTGGGTAATAGAGCTGATCGCACAAGTATTGTTCGGTTTAAATTGTTGGGTCGGGTGTTATGTTTGGGCTTCTTGTTATTTGGGCCGGGTAGTTATCTGAGTCGCACAACATGATGTGGGTCGCACAAGGCTGTGCCGACCGCACAACATGTTGGGCCGACTGTTTGTGGGCTTTTACTCTCGGATCGTACAAGTTAGACGCGATGAGTGCTTGACTGTTACTGTTAAGGGGTTAGCATGTGTTATGTGTTGCCATGATCAATTTGTATTCGTACTCTGCTACCTATGTGTAATCATATGTTCTTTACTTGAACCTAAACCTGACATGTGTGATAACCATGTTAGGACGTGGTTGACCACTAGCATTTAGAAGTGATCTTTCTGTGTTATCTGCCGAGCAAACCAAGGTGAGTTCACACTTCGTTCCAAAGCATGGGATTCCCAGGGGTTGGGAATGGGTTAAGGAATAGGGATTCCTCGTCCTGTTGAGACGTAATCAGGAACATAGATTCCCCGTCCAGTGTGAGACGGATTTAACTATACTAGACTAGAACTCTATCAACGAAGTCCCTCCTTTTATATCGACTTAATCGCCGAGGCCAATGGCGAACGGGTCATTAGTTAAATAGCGCTATTAGGTTTAACAAACCTCACACCGTGCCGCAGAGGACGGGCGTGGACTAATGGACTATGGCACGTCAGTGATGATAGACACAGACGTTAGGGCACTTAAACATGACGAACGTTAGTAGTCGATATGGTAACGAGTCTGGTGAATTAAACATGGGGTAGCCCCCACGGCCATAGAGCCGGGCTGGAATAGCCAACGTAAGAATGGGTAACTAATAAACGTTTTTCGAACTATGGGGTAACCCCCACGGCTGGATAGCTGGTAAAGAACAAACTGTGTTTTCGGAATAACTATAAACTGGACAACCAAACGTGAACTCACTCAACTTGTTGTTGACCCGTTACTACATGCTTTGCAGGTCTATAGGTACTTAGCTGGAGCTTGCACAAGGAAGAGTCGTTGTGGGACATGGACAGCTGTGTGCCATGTTAAACATTTGGATATTTGAAATTTGGATTTGGTTTTAAACATTATGCTTCCGCTCATAACTTAAATTGTGTTTGTTTTGGACACTAATCGTGTTGGTTGGACTTTTACAATTAATTATTTACTTGTTCGATATGATTAGTGGTTTGATCCTGGTCAGTCACGCCTCCAAGCGGTGATACTCCGCATGTGGATTTTGGGGGTGTGACACCGTTTTACTCATCGTTTTCGCCCACGTACTTGTAATTCAGCCCTCTATCATGCCATATTCCAATATATTCATTTTAAATCCATTAACATCCCCTAAAACACATCCAATCTTCATGATTAACCCGATTTTGTTCATTTCACATCCCCGGTTGATCCCGTTCGCTCCCAGTGCTCCGTAAAGCTCCCAAATAGCTCCTTAAACTCCGTAAGACCTGTAAAACACAAATCCCATTAAAAGTAGGCTATTCGAGATTAAAAGTTAAGCAAATACATGAACTTAAACATTAACGAACACCGGTTTTCGACCACGTATCACATCCCCACACTTGTTGTTTGCTTGCCCTCAAGCAAATCTATTTTTCACTTTGATATGGGTCGAACAAGAAACACACTTCCCATTCTTGAGACGTAAGTTAAGGTCTAAAGTCATACCCGGTTCAAACTTTTTACAATTTACGAAATATCTAACGATAAAGTGAATAATCACATATAAAATGGTTATCCAAGATTAACCCGCCCTTGAAACCAATAAATCATGCACATCCCTCACAATGTTCTCTCCACTCGGTTTAAAATTTGGCTAATTAGATAATGAATTAGCACTTTTTAAGTAATCACTCAAAACCAATTAGAACACACACCCGCATATGCTTGCAACTCAATCATTCTCCACCACCGAACACGAATACTAAGCACAAGTCAAAAGGTCTTTGAAGGGTTGTAATGGGGCTAGGCGAAGGGTAGGAAATAGGATGTTTTAAAGTGGCTAAGGTGATGAAAACTCGATTTTTATTACAAAGCAACTACTCTAAACAAAACTAACTATAGACATCAACTACGAGGCAATGATTTTTTTTTCGCCCTTTTATTCAACAACTAAAAACTCATATTTTTGTATTTTCTCAACGATTTTCTATTCTCTTTTTTTTTCGCAACATTTTCTGATTGATTTTTTTTTTTGCAAACACAACTATACAAACAAATAATCCTATAATCGAATTTTCATCACACGGGTTTAAAAGAAAAGGTTTAACGGTTATGGGCTAAACGGGTTGTCAAACGAAAGGATTAGGCTCAAAGTGGGCGACTAGGGGATTTATTTGGGTAAGGATGGATAAATGGTTTTAAAGGAAAAGGTTCACCTAATGCCTTAATCATCCTCGTGCTTGTATTCGGTCTATGGTCTCAAACGTATCAAAAGTCGCAAGTTCTACAATACATGACTAATGGTCCACTCAAACAAAGAAACATGAATATGTAATCCTATGATGTAAAAGTGGCTCAAAACCTCACATGTATAAAGGGTATGGTATGTGACATGCATAATGTACTAGTTTCTTAGGCGGATTATTCCCAAATAACCACCCGCTAAATACCCGTCATGCTAATTGTTTGAACTTGACCATGACAATAGACCAAACGAGTTGTGCCATCCCTCGTTGACTTAGTTACTTGTGCTTTTTAGATCGCTTCAAACAAAGACATTTTTGAAAAAAAATTGAAAATTTCCCCCATCCCCACAATTGAGGTAAACATTGTCCTCAATGTGTAGTGTTTAAATGAACGGATCAAAATCGAAAACTTTTACTACTCCCCCATCCCCACACTTGAGGTGAACATTGTCCTCAATGTGTAAGAACTAGAGTTTTTGAAATGCACAAGGGATGTAACACGGCTAACCTCCCCAAAATTTCACCTCGGAAATAAAATACAAAATACAATCCACTTATTACTAAGCTAAGAATCAAAAGTAAAAAGAAACGTATGCACCTGATTTTTGAGCTCATTCCTCGTGTGCTCTTCTTCTCTTCAAGAAAGCGGGCGTCCCACGAACATAATGTACCTACAAATCTTAACCCTTGTGTAGAAGCATGCTTCTCACAACCATTAAAATTTATTAGCTACCTAGTTCTACCACTTTTATGAAGATATTACCAAATCATACGTTAGTTTACCTTGATGTATGTGGAAAATTAATTTACAATAACAACAAACCTAACTCACTTTCATAGGAATCACGGTTGCATTTAGCTTATGCAACAAGCCCTTTTAAACCTCCCGATAGCTCGGGAGGACGAGAGGTCTCGTGAGGGTTATATAGGGAACACACCCACAAAGTTCATTTAACTAAGAAAAGAAAAAAAAATAAAAATAAAAATAAAACAAATAATAGTACAAACTCTACAACAATTATACCTGATTTGCCTCTCATGGTGGTCGAAGTGCACATTTGCCTACCGAGTTTCCAACATACGCTCGGTAGTTGGCATGCCAGATCCATTCTCTTTTTATTTTACGTGGCATGCGTATTAAACTACTTTGGGGTCGTTTCTTGACGAATTGTCCAATGTCTTGCAAGGCCACCCTTCGAATCCTTATACCCGCACCCGCATCCCCAACTTTGTTGGTTGGAGTGATAAGTTTGGGAGAAGGAGAGATATGACTTTGAGCTTCTTTCGGATCCGATTCGTCTTGCGGTGTCATGTCTTCCGCTTGGTTCAAACATTCATTTTCTTGCTCCGGAAGATCTATAACCTCTTCCACCACATCACCATCAACCAGGGTACCATTAGCCAAAACCTCTTGGTCTCGCCTAAGTTGGGCCATCTCCTCGGTTAGTTGACCAACCTGAATAACCAAAGCCTCAAATGATTTGTCTCTCAGCTCGTCTTTCTTTTTCATTTCTATCATCATGTCCATAATCATATCGAGCTTAGAGTTTAACGAATCTTGAGGCTCCTCGTATGTCAGCTGAGGGGAGTCATGATAATAGTCTTCATACTCCTCCTGGTAACTCGGGAAATGTGGCAAGTCGGGTTCATAGTTGTTGTAACCCTGCTCTTGCTCATAATGGTAATCCATCTCCGAATAGTAATATTCTTGGTAATCTGGTGGTGGTGGTGGTCTATTGTATGGATAGTGTGAGGATGGACCATTGAAATCTTCATAATCCGCCCTCCTATATTCATACAATCCGCTGAGGTAGTCTTGCCGATCCTTGTTGGCTTGAACTTTTTCATAGAAAACAGAGCAATCCTCTAAATAATGCTCTCCACTTCCGCAACACTCACAGGGATCATCATCTACCCAGTTCATATTGAAAAGTAATTCCTGCAAAACATGTACCTGCACACACAAGCTCGACCACCCAAAGTAAAATCACAAAAATACAAGAAAGAAAACTAACTCTAAAATCGAACAAGTAATGAAATACTAAGCGCACTAGCTCCCCGGTAACGGCGCCATTTTGACGTGACCGTGTTGTCTCGATCACTCAAAAACCCAATTAAACCTAGGTAGCTAGGGTAAGTCGGGTATCGAATCCACGAAGAGCAGGTGGTCAGTATTGCACGACCCGTTCGATTAGTTAGACTATTTACAAATAATGTACAAGATGATTATGAAGGTTGTTATTTTTATTTATTTAATTAGTTTGAAAGGATATCGGAGTGAACCGGCAAATTACTATTATCTAAGACGATGATTTGTTAACGAAACGTGCAAAACTAAACTACTTAATTGAAAACAAGAATTAGGAATACGGATCACACCCGGTTCGATAATTGTAAGTCCTAGGGTTCCTACATGTTTTAATTCAACTCAATTGCATAACGATTAACGGATTTAGTGTACCGTGACTTTGGTGCCAATAACTATCAACGTCCCGAAGAACGGACAAGAATGCACTTTGTAATCAACACAAGTAAATCCTAACCACAACAACGCATAACTACACATAACCATTTCGCAAAGTCATAACTTTTAACATCGTTTGACAATTTACGAATACGAAACAAATGTAAACTATTGTCAAATGGTTTCAAAAATCAATACAAGTTGTCACAAAGTCGAATCAAAGAACAAATGCATAAACCCTAGAAAATACAACAACCTACACCGGGGTGAAACCGAAGAGACTAGCCGCTCATGGTTGGGTGGACGCGATCACCGGCCAATGAACACGAACACGGAGCCATGACCTTGAGTCTTCAAGAGTGGTGGAGGTTAGGGTTGAAGGTGATGATGGAAGGTTGAAGATGGTGGTGATGGTGGAATGATTGAAGGTTAGGGATTATGGAGAATTGGTTAGGGTTTTGATGTTAGAGGTGAAAGAAAGATGTTAGGTATGGATGGGGGTGTTAGAGGTGGATTACCTGAAGGTTGAATGATCCCCCATGGTGTTTTTATCGATCACCACTCGTAACCCCCGAAAAATGGCTCCTCCAACCGTTACAACTCGTCCAAACTCAACAAAACTTGAAATTCGCGATACAAGAATCGAAAAGCCGTCGGCGACGGCCTGTTGAGCCGTCGGCGACGCCCTCTACAATTGCCAGTTTCTGCCAAAACTGTTTTCTTCATAACTTCTTCGTTATAGCTCCGTTTTACTCACCGTTTTCGCCCACGTACTCGTAATTCAGCCCTCTATCATGCCATATTCCAATATATTCATTTTAAATCCATTAACATCCCCTAAAACACATCCAATCTTCATGATTAACCCGATTTTGTTCATTTCACATCCCCGGTTGATCCCGTTCGCTCCCAGTGCTCCGTAAAGCTCCCAAATAGCTCCTTAAACTCCATAAGACCTGTAAAACACAAATCCCATTAAAAGTAGGCTATTCGAGATTAAAAGTTAAGCAAATACATGAACTTAAACATTAACGAACACCGGTTTTCGACCACGTATCAAACACTGCCGTGTTTGATAGTTTTTTAAGGCGTATTGGTGCGCCAAGAATAGTATGATGTGTGTTTTTTAGTTTACAATATTTTGCATGGGTACAATTACTTTGATTAGGTAAGGCGAATGAAGGTGGTATAAAGCTCATGTGTGAACGTATGGTCTTGTGTGATGTAATCACTGACCGTTCATGAGACTTGTATTATATTTACCATAATGTTTTTGCGCTTACCAAAAGAAATTGCATGCACTTTGTAAGAAAAACGCAAGAATAATAGAAACTTTGTTGTTTATTTCGGGATAAGGCGCAGAGGCCGTTACAAAGTCTATTAAAATAAATACACGGGACTTAACTTACTCTCTATTTCCTGCTTAAACTTGATAAAATGTAAAGTTCGTTCCATTCTGCGAGGAGGTCATAGAGTTGCTACTTAATTTTTCGCTTTCTTGCTCGGGCCTTCTTCGCCTCGAGTGATTTGTTTTATGTCCTTGCGCACGTTTTGTAATAGGTGAGTGAGCTCACCACTTTTAAGTGCCTTCTCTATCTCGGTGCGCAAGGAGATGCAGTTATTCGTGGTATGACCATTGTCCTTGTGATAGTCACAATACTGACTCGGGTCCTGTCCGTGTTTGTTCTTCATGGGTGGCGGAGGCTTAAACTGGTAATCCTTCGTACTTAGAACTTCCGCAGGAGTTTTGGTTAGGGGAGTCCATTGTCTCTCCCTGTTCTCTTGTTTAGCTTCTCTCTGTGCAGCGAGCTTATTGATTGTGGCTCGTGCATCCTCTGATGAGTAGTTCCCTGAGCTTGAATCGCGCCAGCCTTTCTTAAATTTCTTCCCGCTGCCTAGATCTGATGGACGGTTGTGCAGAGGTGGTGGCCTGTTGGTACTGAGATTCTTCTCCGTTTGGGCATAGACCTTACCCGCCGCCATTAATTTTTCCCAGCTTTTCGAGAGTCCTTCCGTTCCAGACAGGACTTTTATCATATCGTCACACCTGACTGCATATTTAAATTGGGCGCGGATCAGCTGCTCGTGAACGTCCCCGATTTCGAGTACTTCCTTGTTATAACGAGTAATGAAGTCTTCCAGACTTTCATCATCATGGTGCCAGATATTCATTACGTCCGCCGTGTTGCGGATGGATCGCCTCTGCTGGCTGAAATGAACCAGAAACTTCTCGCGCAAGTCTATCCATGACATGATTTTTCCCACAGGTAAGTTGTCAAACCAGAGCCTTGCGGCGCCTGTAAGGGTTTGAACGAAGCGGTGGCACCACATCGGAAGGGTCCAGCCTCCCACTAGCCCTACGCTTGTGAAGACTCGCAGATGATCGTCAGGGTCTGTCATTCCGTTGAACTTGCCTACATTGGACGGGAGCTTTGCTTTCTCTAGTGGAGCCAGAGAAATTTCGCTAATAAATTTTGAATTCTCCGCTGCTTCAGCAGGGCAATAGATCAGATCGTAATTGTGCTCAGCCTCAGGATTGTAAACTGCGCGGGGTCTACACTTGTTGTAATTTGGTTGTAACCGGCTAAACACACTGGCACTTTCTCCTTCACGGTAAGTTCGATCATATTCACTAGTGTGGGTGTTCCGCTGAGAACCCAACCTGGTGTGAACTGATGATCTTCTTTGAGAGTGTGACTCATCTCGATACTCTCTTCGACGATTTTCTGATTGAGTATACTCATATCTCGATGGAGATCTAGAGTGCACCTCTGTGTCTTCAATCTGGACTCAGGATGGCCCATCATGTTGAGAGACATGAGGTACCGATGGTGCCCTAGCACGGGATACATGCCTTCTTGATTGAGTTTGGGGAGCAGTTTGTGCACACAGCTGTGTGTACACAACATTTAATGCCCCCTGAGATCTGACATACCAGGAGATTGGGGTAGAATTGAGCTTACAGGGAACTTTGGCTGTACCCCTGGGGTGATAGGTTCGTTTGGATGATCGTTAGAAAACTGTACTTCATTGTCATCCGAGGCTTCTTCTACAATACCCTCAACCTGGGTGTTGTTGATAAAATTTAGCAGAGGGCCATTTTGCCGATGGGTTGAGGTTTCTTCCATTTGCAAATGGAATCAACAGAGTGAACTGAAAACGAGAAAGAACGGGTGAAACGGAGAAATCGGTGGGCGCCAATGAAGAAATACTGGATAAATGATCGGAATCAAATTATCCAGGGGGTTAGGTTCTGCATAAAGGGTGGTTCTCTCTCGTTTGATTCAAAGGGACTGGTCTTCTTCTCCTACGAATACTGCAAAATAGAACACCGTTAGTCTCGCCACGGGGAGAAGGGAGGTTCTCTCCGTGACCACACTCCGGTGTGAGAATAAGTATGTGTTTATGAAGAAGAAGAAGTATTAGTGAAGTGAATGTAACTTGAAGTTTATACCTGAATTACTCTCATATTTATAGCCGGGAGTTTGGGCTGGAAAACCTGTTATTGAAATGTTGACGGAAGATGCTAACTCCGTAAGCAGTTATTTTCCTTTCCGTTAATCTTCTTGATCTGATATGTAAGCACACGGATTGCTATTTAGATCAACGGCTGGGGAGTTGCCACGTGGAAAGTGGGCGAGTGGAGGTTTCTCTCCAATTCCATGCCATCATCATGATTTCAGGGTGGCCTGGGATGATGACACGTGTCCCAGACGGTTATAACCGTCTGGTGGTGCACGATTGAGTCTTCTAGAAGATTATTTCCATAATCCGGTGTGACTCCTTATTGTGTGGTATCAGTTTAGTAAATAATATCCAAGTCTGGGTATTATTAAGCGGGAGTGCTTGTTGGGATTTTTATCCCTTTGTTATGGAGAATCGGCGCAAGGATTTATAATTTTCCTTTTAGCGCGCAGGTGTCGTCTGCTGTTTTTCTTCTAAACTCTTTTTTGCAGAACAAGTGCGCGGCCGCGCAAGGCCGAAAGAGGATTAAAAGATAAGGTTGTGTATGATCCCAAGTACTTATCGTGAGGTTTTTGGGACCGTACCCCTTCAATCATGAACAACAACTTGCATTTTTCTTGTTTTTTGGGGCTTGCTTCCTTTACCTTTTTTACTGTTTTCCTTTTTACTTCATTGCCCACAAGGTGTTTTGCCATTGCACTCTCAAATAAGTCAAGAGTTTCTGTTGTAACCCACTCAATTAGGTATCCTTCTTTTCGGTCCCATTTTTTCCTATTGCAAGCACCGTTCATCAAGGCATGCTGTAACAAAATAGATTTTTCAAATGACATATATTTTTTGGCGTTTTAATGACACACAAATGAATAGTGAAATTTTATTCTTACTGCAAGTATGATCAGTGGCCTTGTGTAATGCTTTTTGGGAGCCCATGCGGTTTTGGCGTGTTGCAAGCATTGGATGATATAACTACACCAGTTCATTTGGTTTATTTGAACGTTTGGTGTAACATTGTGCAAGAATTGTTTGTTGACGACTGCATTATCAGTTGCATGCCCCATTATAGTGAATAATGCTACAAGGAAATTTAGGCAGAAGTCTCTCCCAAAGCCATGCATCATAGGCAAAACATTATCAAAGTATATCCTTACAGTTGGTCTGTTAACCCAGCCCAACCCTCGGAACTGTGCTTTCCACTCAGCCACCACGTGGTCTTTAGCTGTTGGTCTTTTTTTCATGTTCACGGGCACCCTTCCATTTGGTTTACCCGTTAAAGAGTTTACAAATTCTTCATTTATATGTATGGTATGGTTGCCAACGTTTAGGGTGTTTGTCTTTTCATTATAATTTTCAACCAACCAGTACACAAGCATTGTCGGTACGATGTCTATTTTCAACTTTAGTGTAGCACCAAACCCCATTTGGTATACTGTCTTTCTTTTGTTTTCGTTTAGATTCATAAACCAACAAGTCAAGTTTGTAGGTTTTACTCTTGACAAGATCCTAGCCCCACTGAACTCATGAAATGGTTCTTCCTCAACCTCCACATTCTGACTTAATGCCTTTCTCTTATTGGCATTTTGGGCCTTTTGCAGTATGCACATTTATTCTCAATCTTTACCTCTCTTCGCCTATAAAAAATGATTTCATGGCTTTTTATTTTATGACATTTTAATAGTATAATTTAACATAACTATGACACATTTATGGCATTTTATAAATCAATAAGAGATTATAGATGTTGAATAACTCAATAACAGTTAAATGGCGTTTATAACAGAAACCATACATTTTTTGGCGTTTAGTAACAAAGCTATGACAGGATTCATATGTTGTGGCTTTTAGTAACAAGCGATACATATTTTGGCGTTTTGGCAACAAAGTATGAAAGTGTATTTTTACATCACGAAAAGTAACATTTGTGTACCATGTCCTCTTGTTGTCTTCTTTCGTTGCTCGTTCGTTTTTTGGCGTTTTGGAGCAGATGACCCTTCCCCTTCCCCCCTTGTAGAAACTGGAAATTTTTGTTAAAATTAGAACGCCAAAAGCAGCATAAACTAGCACAATGTAAATCGAAGTTAACTCAATATGTTTTTTTTCCTCTAGATCTGGTTTGATCTTTCGACGCCATAGTTTTTGTTGTTTCGCGTTTCTAGGGTTTTCACGTTTTACGTTGGTTTTGGGGAGGTTTTTCTAGGAAGTATATATGTTTCGGTCAGGCTTTGATGTGTTTTGTACATGGACATTTACCTTTTTGCCCTTATGGAAGCGCGCTACACTAATAAAAGTGATGTTATTTACGAAAATGCCACCGCGTCATGTAGTCCATAGATTGTTTTGATCCGACGGTTCCTAATCGTTCTCACCGTTCTCACACTTTTAGTCGTTCTCTCTAAATCCTCACCCTATATATTATAGTTATTAGAAACTTCATGTTTAAGTTAGTTTTTTGGGTGAGTTTGAGATTGAATTTCTAAGAGTAAAATGTAATTTGCGTCCCTATGGTTAAAGGGCGATGTTGGGTCGCGTCCCCCAAATGATTTTTTCGACCAATAAGCCCCCCTTCTTGTAAAAGTGTTACTCGTTGCGCCCCCTAAGTAATCTCCGTCCAAATTGTCGTTTTCTTTTTGTGACATGTCTAATATGCCCTTTTAGAATAGGAATACTGGATTTTAATAATCCCAACTATTCGTCTTTGGCCGCCAACAGTCCCAACTTAAAAAATAACCACTGGCAGTCACAACTATTAACATATTGGCCTCCAATGGACCCTGACTAACAGAACCCTAACGCCGTTAATCTCCGGTCGCCGGAAAAACGTTTTTGGCCGGAAAACTCAACATTTTCATCCCAAACCACTTTGTAACCTTATTACGAACTTTTGGGAACCTTTTTCTAGTAAAAGCCCCAATTATTGAAGTCGCCGGAAAACTATTTTTTCACCGGAAAACTTATTTTTGGCTGGAAAACTCAACTTTTTGGTCGAAAAACTTAACATCCTCGTCCCAAACCTCTTTGTAACCATAGATCGGACCTTTAGAAACCTTTTCCTAGCCAAAATTTTCCGGCGACCGGAGACTCACGACGTTAGAGTTCTGTTAGTCAGGGTCCATTGGTGGTCAATATGTCAATAGTTGGGACTGCCAGTGGTTATTTTTTAAGTTGGGACTGTTGGCAGCTAATGGCGAATAGTTGGGACTGTTAAAATCCAATATTCCTTTTAATTACCTATTTTCTTATTTTCAATCCCTAATTCCCATTTGTGTGTTTCTCCTATGGTTCATCATCTAGGTGCACAAACCCTAAATCCTCAATCATTTACCTAGACTCTTCAATCATTTATAAACAATGTCACAAAAATCAGACGCTACCTCGTCCAAGAAAACCAACTCCTAGAAGAGAGTCACCGGACATCATTTGCTCATGTGGTGCCCCCACTTGCTATTGATACTCAGGGACTAAAGCTAATCTAGAACGTCAATTCTTGTGTTGTGTAGGTGTTCATTTTACTGAGGTTCAATTTTGATGATGTTAACTATAGATGAACATTGTTACTGTGTAATTTTGGGAAAACTATTTAATTAACATGTTTAGGTTAAAATTGAAAAGGTTAATGTTAAATTGAAGATGATGATGCTGTTAAATTAAGCTTGATGAAGTTCACTGTATAGTACTTATGTTTCTGTATGCTAACTGCTAAACTGAGATGATGGTTCTATTAATTGAAGATGATGAGGCTGTTATGTATACCGTTTAACATGCTCAGTTTAAATGTTAATGTTAATTAGATTAAGGTTTGCTAATTTTACATGGTCAGTGATGATTACATGATAACTCTTACAATTAGGAGGATGTGGATTCTTAAGGTAGGATGATAAAATCCCATGTCCTGGGTGTGGAAACGCAATCCCTACATAGTTAAGCATGATTGAAAAGAAAGATGAAATGAAAATAAACACAGCTAAGGAGGTGATAGTTTGAACATGCTATTATGGTTAAGTTGGTTGTTGTTTGTTTACTGCTTCTTTAAGTAGAGATATGTAATGGGTTGATAGTCATAGGAACTTGTACTGAATCCATTTGACTGTAATGTTAACTTTTTATTTTGCTAACGAATGAATTTGTAATGCTAGTTGTTTGTTGTTACGATTGTGATTATTTTGTCTTTGATCGTTTAACTTGTATTGTGCTAGCCTTGTTGTAACCATAATGAAGGTGAAGATCTTGAAAATCAAGTTGTCGAAGATGATGTAACACCCCCAAAATTTAAAATTATATAAATTGAATACACACACACACACACACACACACACACACACATATATATATATATATATATATATATGGGAGGGTTTAAATGAGAACGCTAAATATCGCGAGAACCGTGAGAACGAATGAAAAATCCACGAGAACTTTGTCAAAAACAATTCAAATTCAAAATTTATTTTTACACTTATCATTATTATTCGAATATAATGTTAGAAATTAAATTTACACGTTTAAATTTTCATGAATTCGTAAATAAATAAAATTTACACATGTGTAAATTTGTTATATTTACACATGTGTAAAAAATCTAGTAAGAGTGATTTTGAGAGGAGAAATGAATTATTTGATGTTGTAAATTCTTTTTTGATGTTGTATTTTTATTACAATGAGGTTTGTATTAAAAAAATTCGGTTTTGATTGTTTTTTTCATTCGTTCTCACGGTTCTCGCAATATTTAGCGTTCTCAAAATAACCCTCCCCTATATATATATATATATAATGTGTATGGATACCATGGATTAAAAATGTCTAGGTATAGTACCTAGAAATAATAAAATTAGTAAGATATTACATTATTGGTAATAAAAATCTTATGAGAAGGTGATCTCTTTTATAAATGAAACTACGGGGACCAAAACAGATAATTAGAAAGTGGTAGGATTACTTGTAAATAAACACACACACACACACATGTGTGTGTGTGATCATCGACCAGAAAAAGAGAGAAGGGAGAAGTCTCACCTTCTTGCCCTAACTCATCTTTTCCATCAAATTGGATGGCAAATCAAAACTTACATTCGTGCATGAACACATATTAAGGATCGTCTAAACTAGGGGATCACAAGGTATCTCAAAAATCTTAGTTTGGTGATATTATGAATGTAGGTAGATTCCATGGATTTCAATCCATGTAGGGATTTCAGAAATTGAGGCATGATAAGAGATGCATACTTTCTTAGGAACAAACCCTAAGTGAAAATTTAGAATTTATTACTATGAATTGGGAGTTTGGATGAATTACCATACATAGGTAAGTGGGGTTTGGATAAGGGGGTAGAACACATGAATCATGATGATGAAAATGGTGTATTGGATGTTTTGTGACAACTCGAAATTTAGAACCTTTCGTTGTATGCTTAAACGTGTGACTAGTTAACTTATGTGATTAATGACAAATGAACCTTTATGTGATTATGTGTTATGTGTGTATGCTTAGTATGCGTATAGGTTTATGTGAGCCGAGAACCGAGAACCCGACTCGAGACCATGCGGTCTCGAGTGAACGATGCAACATGTGGGCCGGTTGGGCCACACACACACCTTAACCCAACCCAAAACCCATTAGGGTGCATCAACATAGAAGCTAGTATATAACCCTTGTAGTGAGCCAACATCACCACTTTTGAGCAATCTACACACACACTCCCCCTTCCTCTCACTAAAACCCTAAGCTACAACATTGTTCTCCTTCTTCTCGGATCAAACCGGTGACCACAAGGAGACCCGGTTAAGCTCATCACCATCACTCGGACACTCATCTTCCTTACCAACTCGACACCATCTCACAATCGGTTAGTGTTCTATGTTGTTGTTATTGATTAAATGTTGTGAATGACATGGTGTAGCTAGAATAATTGTACAAATGATGATGTTCTCATGTATCGGATGTGTATGATGATGTTTGGCTAACATGTCTTGATTTCGGATATATTGCATAAAGAACTAATGATATCTTGAGTCTAAATGTGATTTAAACCATTTATTGTGATGTTCATGAAATAGGCTTACATATATGTATTTAGATAGTGCCATGTTAATCGGATTATACACTTATATGCTAAGAATAAAATGCTTGTTAAAAAGGCTGCACATATGTGGAAATCGGATTAGTTGTTTGAGTGTTTGATTGTTGTTCAAGGTATGATCATGATGAACTATTTGAATATATGAAGAACTTGTTGAATGTGATATGAATGTGTTATGATATTTGAAAAATTGCTATGTTTGATCTATTTTGGTTAAGTGTTAGACAATTAGACATGTTAGTGTATTGTTATTGGATAGTACATGAGATCACAACAGTGAAATCTTATTGGCCAAGTACATTATTGAATTCAGCAAATGTTCCCAGCCGAAACCTCCGGTTGCGACTCGAAACCACCATATGCCAACTCGAGATCCCCGATTGCGACACAGGTTGCGAGTCGCAAACGCCTGGTTGCGACTCGAGACCAAAACAGCACAACACGAGATCTCAGTTACGAGTCCGGTTGCGACTCGAGACCAAAACAGCATGAACCGAGACCATGTTTGCGAGTCCAGTTGCGACTCGAGATCACTTTAGTTGCGACTCGAAACCTTGTGGGCTACAACTCAAGGCCGCACAGTCTCGAGTAGACACCGTACAGTCTCGACTCGAGACCACACACTTGTGTACGCTGTATGGCCTTGCTTTATTATGAGCATGTTACTGTTCGTTCAACTCGTATACGTTACTTGCAAACTGCCATGCTTGTACGTGAAAGCCATGAATGATACTTGAATACAATGTGCTAGCATACGTGTAGAACATACGTGCAATACGTGGTTTGAACCTGACTTGTATGATACAACTATGATAGGACGTGAGTAACCACAACATTGCTTGATTTACTTTTCTGTGTAACTACCGAGCAAACCAAGGTGAGTTCACACCCTCTACAAAGCATGGGATTCCCAGGGGTCGGGAATTGGGGTTAAGGAACATGGGTTCCTCGTCCTCCTTGGGTAGGACAGCAAGGGTTCAGGAATGTAATTCCTCGTCCTCACGGACAGATAACTCGTGCTAGACCAAAACTCTATCATGAAGTCCCTCATTTTTGTATCGACTTAATCGTCGGGCCAATGGCGAGCGGGTCATTAGTTAGATAGCGCTATTTAGGTCTGACAAACCTCACACCGTGCCGCAGAGGACGGGCGTGAACTAATGGATCTGGGGCACGTCAGTGATGATAGACATTGACAGTTTCAGGGCACATAAACATGACTACAGTCAGCAGTCGATATGGTAACGAGTCTAGTGTATACACGGGGTAGCCCCCACGGCTGGATTGCCGGAGTAACCGGGAATAAACTAGTCACATTTTTAACTATGGGGTAACCCCCACGGCAGGATGCCAGCTAAGGGAAAACGGTTTTCGAAACAACTTAAAACGAACACCCAACAGTGAACTCACTCAACTTGTTGTTGACTCGTTACTACATGCTTTGCAGGTCCTTAGGTTCTTATCTGGAGCTTGCATGGAGGAGGATCGTTGTGGGACATGGACGACTGTGAGCCATGTTGAACTTTGAAACAATTAAACTTATGTTTTGATTTAAGACTTATGCTTCCGCTTGCAACTTAACTATGTTTTGTTTGAACACCAATTGTATTGGTTGGATTTTTATAACTACTTATATGCTTGTTCAATATAATTGGTGACTGGATCCTGGTCAGTCACGCCTCCAAGCGGTAGTACTCCGCGGGTGGATTTTGGGGGTGTGACAGATTGGTATCAGAGCCATTGGTTATAGAGAACTTGGTTTTAATAAAGGGGAAAAACGTTTTTGTTAAAACCAGACTATAACCTGTACAGTGCTCAACGGTCCACAACGATGCTTCACTCCACATGCAAGGCTCGACATTCTAGGTGATATGGTCTGTGTATATTGCCTACTTATTAGTTACATAGTACATTGCTTATGGTATACTTGGTTAGTATGACTACGGTTGCTTGAACACGTGCGTGCTTACTCTATTTTATCGTCGTACTTTCGCGAACCCCTCTCACTCACGTTCTTCTTGATATGAAGATCATGTCTGGACGCATTAACCTGACACAAGCCCAGTTGACGGCTCTGATCAACGAACGAGTTGCCGCAGTGCTTGCAGCTGCACACGCAGGAGGTATATCCTGCAGTCCGAACTCATTCTAGGATCTTTAGAATCCTACTCTCGTGAACCAACCTTTGTGTTAAACTCTGTCTTTTCTTTCACCTACGATAGGTCAACATGCTCAGCCACCCGTGTGTACTTTTAAGACTTTCATGGACTGCCGACCAACTACTTTTAGCGGCACTGAAGGAGCAGTAGGTCTCCTACACTGGTTTGAGAAACTAGAATCTGTCTTCGAAATGTGTGAATGCCCTGAGGCGCGCAGGGTGAAGTATGCTACTGGTACTCTCGAGGGTTTAGCCCTCACATGGTGGAACGCTCAGGTTCAGATGTTGGGGTTGGTTGCTGCCAACGCCACCCCATGGGAAACTTTTAAGGAAATGATCAAGGAAGAATACTGCAGTCGTGATGAGATTCACAAATTGGAAGTGGAGTTCTTCAACCTCAAGATGACGGGGTCGGAAATTGAAGCTTATGTGAAAAGGTCGAACGAACTGGAAATTCTGTGCCCTACTATGGTGGATCCTCCCATCAAACGCATCGAACTATTTCTTCAGGGCTTAGTGCCGGAAATCCAAAGTCATGTGACTTCAGCGAACCTCGCCACCTACCAGCAAACTGTTCAGTTGGCTCACCGTCTCACGGATCAAGCGGTGGAGCAGAACAAGTTACCAAAACGCATAGGTGCTGCAACTACTTCTGGTACCTCTAGTGACAACAAACGGAAATGGGATGGAACTTCAAGTAAAGGTTCGACTTCTGTTCATTCTCAGTCTCAGCAGAGAAAGACTGAGGACTACAAGAGCCCTAATCAGCAATCGTCTGGTGGTCAAAGTCATGGTGGGTACAAAGGAAATCACCCCAAATGCAATCGCTGCAGCCTGCACCACAGCGGGCCATGCACCAGGGGCAACTGTCATCGGTGCAACAAGCCTGGTCACGCTGCAAAGGATTGCAGGAGCTTATACCCCGCCAATCAGAATTGTCATCCAGCTCAACAGAATCAACGCCAGCAGCAACAGCAAGGTGATAACAAAGGATGCTTTTAGTGTGGAGCTGAGGGCCACTTCAAGAGAGATTGTCCCCAACTGAACAGGAACCAGAACAACAACAACAACAACAATCAGGGGAATGGTAACAATGGGAACAACAACAACAATGGCGCCAGGGGGCGGGTGTTTGTGATTGGCCAAGGTGAAGCAAGGAATGACCCCAATGTTGTGGCGGGTAAGTTCCTTCTCGACGACTTTTATGTTTCAGTTTTATTTGATTCGGGTGCCGATACTAGCTACATGTCACTAGAAGTTAGTCGAATGCTTAAGCGTATTCCAACACCTTTGAACAACAAGCACACCGTAGAGCTAGCAAATGGTAAGAGTTTAGAAGCCACACACATAGTCAAGGGTTGTAAACTTATTCTCGCCGACCAGACCTTCTCTATCGACCTCATTCCTATTGTCTTGGGTAGTTTCGACGTTGTCATTGGGATGGATTGGTTATCCCAACACCGAGCAGAGATTCTTTGCAACGAGAAGGTTGTCCGTATTCCAGGTCCCGGTGGTGAACCTCTCATGATTCATGGCGACAAGAGGAGTGCTGTTGAGAACGTCATTTCTCTCCTTAAGGCCCAAAAGTGCTTGCGAAAGGGCCACACTGCCATTTTGGCTCTCGTTACTGACACCTCAGAAAAAGAAAAGAAGATAGAAGATTTTCCAGTTGTACGCGATTATCCAGAGGTATTCCCTGAGGAATTACCTGGTCTTCCGCCTCATCGCCAAGTCGAGTTTCAGATCGAACTAGCTCCTGGAGCTGCGCCCATAGCCCGTGCACCTTATCGTTTAGCCCCATCAGAGTTGAAGGAACTCTCTACGCAACTACAAGAGCTCCTGGATAAGGGTTTTATTCGTCCTAGCTCATCGCCCTGGGGAGCTCCAGTGCTATTTGTGAAGAAGAAGGACGGTACCTTCAGAATGTGCATCGACTACCGAGAACTCAACAAGGTGACGGTGAAGAATCGCTATCCTCTACCGCGGATCGACGAGTTGTTCGACCAGCTGCAAGGGTCGAGCTACTATTCGAAGATTGATTTGAGATCGGGTTATCACCAGCTGAGAGTGCGGGAAGAGGACGTCTCCAAAACAGCTTTCAGAACTCGATACGGGCACTATGAGTTTTTGGTCATGCCTTTTGGGATGACAAACGCACCTGCGGTTTTCATGGACTTGATGAACCGAGTGTGCAAGCCTTACCTGGACAAGTTCGTTATAGTCTTCATCGACGACATCCTGATCTATTCCAAGAGTCGGGAGGAACACGAGCAGCATCTGCGACTTATTCTGGAACTCCTTCGAACAGAACAGCTTTATGCGAAGTTCTCGAAATGTGACTTCTGGCTTCGAGAGGTCCATTTCCTAGGCCACGTGGTAAACAAGGATGGGATTCACGTTGATCCATCCAAGGTAGACTCGATTAAGAACTGGCCTGCACCTCGTACACCAAAGGAAATTCGCCAATTCTTGGGTTTGGCGGGATACTACCGGAGATTCATAAAGGATTTTTCTAAGATTGCACAGCCTCTCACCTCGCTAACGCAGAAAGGCGTTGTTTATCGCTGGGGGAATGCACAGGAGTTGGCATTTCAGCACTTAAAGGATAGACTTTGCAGCGCACCTATCCTTTCCTTGCCAGAAGGCACAGACGACTTTGTGGTTTACTGCGACGCATCAATTCAGGGTCTTGGTTGCGTGTTGATGCAACGAGATAAAGTTATAGCCTACGCCTCACGCCAACTCAAAGTTCACGAGAAAAACTACACTACGCACGATTTGGAGCTGGGAGCTGTTGTTTTTGCACTTAAATTATGGCGGCATTACCTGTATGGTACCAAGTGCGCCATCTACACCGACCACAGGAGCCTCGAGCATATCTTCAAGCAGAAGGAACTGAATATGCGGCAACGACGATGGGTCGAACTACTGAATGACTACGAGTGCTCAATCAGATATCACCTGGGCAAGGCCAATGTTGTGGCTGACGCCCTCAGTCGGAAGGACACTGCGCCTAAGCGCGTGCGAGCTTTACAACTCACGATCCACTCTAGTCTCCCTTCCCAGATACGAGCTGCTCAGATAGAAGCACTGAAACCAGAAAACGTCAGGGCTGAAGCCCTACGCGGATCAAGGCAACGATTAGAACAAAAGGAAGACGGTGCTTACTACGTAACGGGACGCATTTGGGTCCCACTCTATGGCAATCTACGAGAGCTTGTGATGGATGAAGCACATAAGTCTCGCTACTCAGTACACCCTGGATCAGATAAGATGTATCATGATATCAAAACTACGTACTGGTGGCCTAGCATGAAGGCCCACATAGCAACTTACGTCAGCAAGTGTTTGACGTGTGCAAGAGTCAAGTCTGAATACCAGAAACCATCAGGCCTACTCCAACAACCAGAGATACCTCAATGGAAATGGGAGCAAATTTCCATGGATTTTGTTACTGGCCTACCTAGATCCCAGCGCGGAAACGATACTATTTGGGTGATCGTGGATCGACTCACAAAATCTGCACACTTCTTGGCTATCAAGGAGACGGATAAGTTCTCCACTCTCGCAGAAATATACCTCAAGGAAGTTGTTTCGAGGCACGGGGTGCCCACCTCTATTATCTCGGACCGAGATGCGCGTTTTACTTCAGAACTGTGGCAAGCAATGCACAAATCCTTTGGCTCACGATTAGACATGAGCACAGCGTATCACCCTCAGACGGACGGGCAGTCCGAGCGCACCATTCAAACCTTAGAATACATGCTTCGTGCATGTGTAATCGACTTTGGCAACCGCTGGGAAAAGCATCTGCCACTTGTGGAATTCTCGTACAATAACAGCTACCACACCAGCATTAAAGCTGCTCCATTTGAGGCATTGTACGGACGTAAATGCCGGTCACCTCTTTGCTGGGCAGAGGTGGGAGATAGTCAGATCACTGGTCCAGAATATGTGGTAGACACGACCGAACAAATTGCTCAAATACGAAAACGCATGACGGCAGCTCGCGAACGTCAGAAAGTTTACGCCGACATGGGCAGGAAACCGCTTGAGCTCCAGGTTGGGGAGCGGGTACTACTCAAAGTTTCACCCTGGAAGGGTGTGGTTCGTTTTGGTAAACGCGGCAAACTCAACCCACGATACGTTGGACCTTTCGAAGTCATTGAGAAAATAGGCAGGGTGGCCTACAGACTCAACTTACCAGCGGAACTCGGTGCAGTTCACAACGTTTTTCACGTGTCGAATCTGAAGAAGTGTCCGTCAGATGAGACCCACGTAGTTCCTCTGAAGGAACTCACTATCGACGAACAGTTACGATTCGTCGAGGAACCAGTCGAAATCACGGACCGGGATGTTAAGGTCCTCAAGAGCACTAGAATACCTCTCGTTCGACTTCGTTGGAACTCACGTCGCGGCCCAGAGTTCACCTGGGAGCGCGAAGATCAAATGAAACAAAAGTATCCCCAACTGTTCGCAAACAGTACACCCACTACTAAGGCCGAAGCTACGGAATTTCGGGACGAAATTCCAGATCAACGGGGGGTGGATGTGACACCCCAGGAAAACCAGGAAAACCATACAACTTAACTAGCTTCCTCAGTGAGTGCCTACCAAATTTCAGGACGAAATTTCTTTCAACTTGGGGATGATGTGACAACTCGAAATTTAGAACCTTTCGTTGTATGCTTAAACGTGTGACTAGTTAACTTATGTGATTAATGACAAATGAACCTTTATGTGATTATGTGTTATGTGTGTATGCTTAGTATGCGTATAGGTTTATGTGAGCCGAGAACCGAGAACCCGACTCGAGACCATGCGGTCTCGAGTGAACGATGCAACATGTGGGCCGGTTGGGCCACACACACACCTTAACCCAACCCAAAACCCATTAGGGTGCATCAACATAGAAGCTAGTATATAACCCTTGTAGTGAGCCAACATCACCACTTTTGAGCAATCTACACACACACTCCCCCTTCCTCTCACTAAAACCCTAAGCTACAACATTGTTCTCCTTCTTCTCGGATCAAACCGGTGACCACAAGGAGACCCGGTTAAGCTCATCACCATCACTCGGACACTCATCTTCCTTACCAACTCGGCACCATCTCACAATCGGTTAGTGTTCTATGTTGTTGTTATTGATTAAATGTTGTGAATGACATGGTGTAGCTAGAATAATTGTACAAATGATGATGTTCTCATGTATCGGATGTGTATGATGATGTTTGGCTAACATGTCTTGATTTCGGATATATTGCATAAAGAACTAATGATATCTTGAGTCTAAATGTGATTTAAACCATTTATTGTGATGTTCATGAAATAGGCTTACATATATGTATTTAGATAGTGCCATGTTAATCGGATTATACACTTATATGCTAAGAATAAAATGCTTGTTAAAAAGGCTGCACATATGTGGAAATCGGATTAGTTGTTTGAGTGTTTGATTGTTGTTCAAGGTATGATCATGATGAACTATTTGAATATATGAAGAACTTGTTGAATGTGATATGAATGTGTTATGATATTTGAAAAATTGCTATGTTTGATCTATTTTGGTTAAGTGTTAGACAATTAGACATGTTAGTGTATTGTTATTGGATAGTACATGAGATCACAACAGTGAAATCTTATTGGCCAAGTACATTATTGAATTCAGCAAATGTTCCCAGCCGAAACCTCCGGTTGCGACTCGAAACCACCATATGCCAACTCGATATCCCCGATTGCGACACAGGTTGCGAGTCGCAAACGCCTGGTTGCGACTCGAGACCAAAACAGCACAACTCGAGATCTCAGTTACGAGTCCGGTTGCGACTCGAGACCAAAACAGCATGAACCGAGACCATGTTTGCGAGTCCAGTTGCGACTCGAGATCACTTTAGTTGCGACTCGAAACCTTGTGGGCTACAACTCAAGGCCGCACAGTCTCGAGTAGAAACCGTACAGTCTCGACTCGAGACCACACACTTGTGTACGCTGTATGTCCTTGCTTTATTATGAGCATGTTACTGTTCGTTCAACTCGTATACATTACTTGCAAACTGCCATGCTTGTACGTGAAAGCCATGAATGATACTTGAATACAATGTGCTAGCATACGTGTAGAACATACGTGCAATACGTGGTTTGAACCTGACTTGTATGATACAACTATGATAGGACGTGAGTAACCACAACATTGCTTGATTTACTTTTCTGTGTAACTACCGAGCAAACCAAGGTGAGTTCACACCCTCTACAAAGCATGGGATTCCCAGGGGTCGGGAATTGGGGTTAAGGAACATGGGTTCCTCGTCCTCCTTGGGTAGGACAGCAAGGGTTCAGGAATGTAATTCCTCGTCCTCACGGACAGATAACTCGTGCTAGACCAAAACTCTATCATGAAGTCCCTCATTTTTGTATCGACTTAATCGCCGGGCCAATGGCGAGCGGGTCATTAGTTAGATAGCGCTATTTAGGTCTGACAAACCTCACACCGTGCCGCAGAGGACGGGCGTGAACTAATGGATCTGGGGCACGTCAGTGATGATAGACATTGACAGTTTCAGGGCACATAAACATGACTACAGTCAGCAGTCGATATGGTAACGAGTCTAGTGTATACACAGGGTAGCCCCCACGGCTGGATTGCCAGAGTAACCGGGAATAAACTAGTCACATTTTTAACTATGGGGTAACCCCCACGGCAGGATGCCAGCTAAGGGAAAACGGTTTTCGAAACAACTTAAAACGAACACCCAACAGTGAACTCACTCAACTTGTTGTTGACTCGTTACTACATGCTTTGCAGGTCCTTAGGTTCTTATCTGGAGCTTGCATGGAGGAGGATCGTTGTGGGACATGGACGACTGTGAGCCATGTTGAACTTTGAAACAATTAAACTTATGTTTTGATTTAAGACTTATGCTTCCGCTTGCAACTTAACTATGTTTTGTTTGAACACCAATTGTATTGGTTGGATTTTTATAACTACTTATATGCTTGTTCAATATAATTGGTGACTGGATCCTGGTCAGTCACGCCTCCAAGCGGTAGTACTCCGCGGGTGGATTTTGGGGGTGTGACATGTTTGACACATTGAGTTTTAGATGCTAATTGAACATGCCAATCATTTTGATGTTATGAGATGTATAAACACGGTTAATTGTTGGTTATAAAACTTGACAATGTTAGTATAAACATCTCGCACATAAGGTGTATGACAAAATGCTCAAATGAATGATTAAATGATGTTATGCATAACATTTTTTAATAAGAATACATGTTTATGTGATTACCAAGTTGTTGGGTTTAGTTATAAGTCGGAAGTTCTTATGATGTTGGGTTGTACTCTATAAGCAACTCAGGTGAAGCATCGGGTAGTCAAGCTAGGACGAAGGCTCGGTTGAAGCATAAGCTCTAGGGTACGTGGCGTCATGCTTCATAGTTATTTTGTTAAATTAGTATGGTTGTTAGTAAATATTGAATGAGAAAGAGATGCACATAAAGTTCGGTTGTTCATAAGTGATGGACTTCACACGAACGGACCGGATGAACTAAATAACAAGGATAATGAGTTTGGTTGTTCATAAGTGATGGATTTCATACGAACAAACCAAACGGGTCAAATAAAGAACGCATAATGTTCGGTTGTTTATAAGTGATGGATTTGACACGAACAAATCGAACGGGTCGAATAAAGAATGCGTAAAGTATGGTTGTTCACAAGTGATGGATTTCACATGAACAAACTGAACAAGTCAATTAAGCGTAAACCAGGTAACGAGCATGTGAACTATGAAATAACGAGCCCGGGTATGGGTAACATAGTAGGAAATAGATTCATGTCAAAAGACGTTCACTAAATAAGCTATAGGCTTAAAATTTAACTAACGTATCAATTAATAAAGCGCATAAACTGGAAATGGTAGTGCAGATTATCCAAAGCAATAATTTGAATCATAGATCTGTACTTAAACTTATAGGTATTTGAATTACGAACATTTAGAAACAAGTTTGAGGTAAAACGGATTAGTTTTGGTGAAGTTATGTAGATTTGAGTATAACATGGTTTAGCTGGGAATGTGCAGCTCTAGTTGCGAAATTCTCTGTGAAAAGCATCTCCTCTCCACCCTCGACAAGGAGACACATTCTCTCGTGTCCCGCGAGAGGGCTCGCCACCCGCGAGCCAAATGGGGAAACTCCTCGCGGGCCGCGAGGAGGCTAAATTGCTGAAACTTTTTGGTTTTGCTTGTTTAGGCAAATGAGTTCATTTAGATGCGTTTTAAATGGCATATAACTAATATTTTGTTGATTTGATGAAATCTAGGAAGTCGTCAGGAGGTCTCGATGAAGGTCAAGCTTCGTGAAGAACCGAACACAATCTAAAACTCAAGCTTCCGCATTTTTGGTTTAGAAAACATCAAAGTTAAACATCGTTATCTTGTAGTAATACTTTTGTACACTCGTAAAGTTTTTAACTAGACCATTAACAATTATGGATATGTAATTGCATTATCAATTTATAAATGCAAAATTTTCAAGAAATTTTATGTTATTCAAAATGGGTATTACAGATGATAACTTTTCCGACGTGTCATCTGCGTAAAAAGAATGGCGTGCCGACTATGAAAATGTGTTAGAAGTGTTAAAAGAATAAGATGCAAAGGATGGAAAGGATAATGATATTATCCTTAATGAAGAGTATTGTGAAGATCCGGAGTTGGGCTATAACCCGGAAGTATTAGAAAAGGCATGGGACTATACAATTGAACCAAAGGATAATTGATACGATAATCCGTACGAATGGGAGCATTCTTCTTATTCAGATTGGTCAATTGATAATGCACACTGGAAATAAGCATGTAATCTTTATGTAGTGTATAATGTTTATGAACATTGTAATGATTAAGTAGTTTGTAATGTGTAACAGATCAATGCAGTTGTTGATTTGAATTTATAATGATTGAAATTGCATTTCTGTAACTGATTGAAGCTGCATTTTTAAGTTTGGCATGCATTTATTGTTCTAGATTGCACTGTTTGACTTTTTTGATTCAAACATTGAAACATTCCTAGAAACATTACATAAACATGAGTCAACCTGTTGTTGTTTGACTTGTTGTGTCAAACCTTTGCCTGCAAGGTCAACAAACCATTTATATAATAGCTGCAACATTACATAAACATGCATCAACCTCTTGTTGTTTGACTTTTTTAGTCAAACGTAATGATTTAACAGTCTAATGCTATAACACATTACTGAAACATGCATAACCTAGACATTCATATGAAAGTCAAACCATACAAAGTTAAACAACCTTACATGGCATATATAACATGTCTTGAACTTAACAACCTTAAACCACATCATCAAACCATCATAACTGCACTACTAAGTCTGACTTGCACTCGGAGAGCCTTGTGTAGCAGCATTCTCTCACTATCGGCCATCGTTCCCACCTTATCCCTTGCACCTTCTCATGTTGTGACCTTGGTTACCACATTTGCTACAAGTGGTGGTGCTGCCCTTTCAGGTCATCTTCCTTCCAGCGCAGAACTTTGATTCTACGCGGATCCTCACCAAATGTCTTATTTCTCTTCATTTTAGGCCTACCAACCTATAAACAATTATAATTACATGAGTATAATGTTAACAACTAACCAAATATTAGTGCTTGTAAAATTACCTACTTATAATGTTTAGGTGGAATTAGTGTAGTTGGACATCGAGAGGATCTTCGATTTTCTGGCCCAGGATAGGTTTTATGACATTCTCATATACCTTTTTCCATGTATCCAACCAATACACCTCTAACACCCACTCTTCCAGAACCCCAACCCTAATATCATTCCTACCCATGTCCCATATAGCAACAGCTGTATGTTTACATGGCATGCCAGTTAGATCATACTTCCTACAAGTACATGTTTTCTCCTTTACATCCACCACACATTGAGATCTTGTATGATTCACCTGGTACTGGTTAGCATCCACCATCATCACATTCCACGGCGATGCTTCTTCCTTTATCTTATTGAACACCTATTTGGCATGGGGAGAGTTAATGGACCAACAACTTTAGCAAGTAGTTTTTAACATTCATAATTCTTTGGATCATGTACACTCTGATGAACTCCAAACATGTAATGACATATTTGTCTCTAGCTCCAATTAACTGCATGTTAAATACCTCACATATGTTGTTCAAGAGGATATCACACTTAGCCCTATCAATGAAGTGAGATCGACACCAGCTGTTTGGTGGGATTTGTTTTAGCATTCATACAGAGCTGGTTTTGCTTTCTTTATTTCTTCCATGGCATTTTCCCAGTAAGGCACGAATGTCTTACTAGCTACTCCTCATATGATGTTTTTATGCAAATCACAATGCCATTGTTTCTTCATGTTTAGATTGATATGTCTTAAACAATACATGTGCTCAGCATGCGGAAACACCTTTGACAAAGCTAGCAACAGTCCCTACATGCATTAAACATATTATTAGCTAGAAACAAAGGAGATACATTAAAAACATAGAAGTTTTACCTTTTACCTATCTGTAATTAAAGTGAAATTGGTGTTTATTAGTAAGTCAAGATTGTCCCTTAGCAATTCCAAAAACCATTCCCAAGATTTAAAAGTTTCAACCTCACTAAAGCATAAGCCACTAGGTAAATACCATTGTTTCCATCAACACCAACTGTACTAAGAATCTACCTAGGAAATGGACCTTTCATGAAACAACCATCTAGACCCAAAATTTCTCTTCCAATACTCTTGAAACCTTTCATCATTGATGCAAAACATATATAATATCATCTAAACTGCCTAGCATGATTACTAGAGTTAGAACATGGCTCAACATCAATCTTGATTGTAAGCCCTAAGTAAACCATACTGCTCCTTATAATCTCCTATTATTCTTGTTGTAGCAATTCTCTTGGCCCTAAACACCTTCTGCATTGAAACATTAATCTGATGCTTCTTCACAATTGTAACTTGAATAGCTAATAAAGGCAGCTATGTGTTCGACTCACTCATTGGTTGGATCTCGTTGGCCATAGCACTAATGGTGTACAATCCTACTTCCTTGTTTGGAGGCAATGATGTTGGTCATGAATGGTTCTGACGCACCAAGAGTCTCCCCTCATTTTCATGGAGATCTAAATTACTGAAGGGCAAGTGGGCTTAATGTGCCTTTTATCATGTCTTAACAACCTTTTCAATAACTATGAAACTCTTATTATTTTCACTAAAATCATCAAGATCACATGCAATGTTTTCCTACATCAGGTCCTGATCAATATTCATATTTCTTACTTCAAGTACTGTGTCATTGACTTCATATGGGTAAATTTAACACATGCCTTAAAATGTTCCATATCCACTTCAAAATCTAACAATATATTATCAGGATCCTGATCAACAAGATAATCAGGATCCTCTTCATCAGTCTCAGTCTCAGTCTCATGTACTTCATCATTACACTTAGATTGACCCTAAAACGCATTGCTCGATGAGGAAAAACTTTGACTTTGAATGAAATCTGCATTTTCAACAACTACAATGCTAGAAGGAGCAACAATCTTACATGGGGTTGCTTCAATTGGATCATAATTATGTGATGGAACGTCATCGTCTAACGAATGCATCATTACAGTTGGATGCCCAATTTCAACATACAAATCAATAAGCCTATACCCTTTACTAACTTGATCACACAAATATACAAATCAACAAGCCTATACCCTTTACTAATTTGATCACACAAATCTTTGGAATCAACATCACCACTCAACTGCCTAAGTTCCAAATCCAAACAAACATGAGGATTACTTATAAAATAACATAACAAATCATCTACTAAGTATCCTATTCTTTCAGCATTTCGTCCAAGATATCTATATGCAATTCTTCAGTGTTAACATTATCAATGTAGGCAATCTTACCATTTAGGTACCCCCTTCCTGTATAATCTGAAAACTCACCTCTATGGTGAGCCTTAAGTGTACAAAACTTTGATTGATCGGCTGTAAACAAACATACACAAATAATCAATGATTTTGAATGACCAGTTTCATGAAAAAAAAATAGTTTTTTTATACCCCAATACTTATGGTATGAATCATCAGGCTCAAAATAATCTTTGTCAGCACGAACTCACCAATACATTTAAGCTATTGCTTGTTTCAATCAACGTTGCATAATTGTTTGATGAACGATTGATTTTGGGGTTTTTATAGGGTCTTGATAACAAAATGGTGAAGAAAATGGGAATCACAAGGTGTAATCTAATAAATTTGGGGAGTTTAGAGGCGAAATTCTGAACTTGCTTTCACATAAACGACCATTTGGACGGATGTTAGCCCTGGGGACACAACGTGTAGTGCTTTTACACGACGGGGGACTCACTGGTCGGAAAATTCACTTGGGAGACATGATCTGACAGCGCTCTTTAACCGCATAGACGTAAATTGCATTTTACTCAATTTGTAATAATGAATTTCGAACGAGTAATTTTGAACCATAAAATATGATAAATGGAGATTCTCTGTACTAGCGCTCTCTATCCTTAGGTAGCTTGTATTTAGATAACATTATCTTCTTCTTAAATATACGCATATGCATGTAACATAAGCCAATCATATTTATACAATAATTTCATACGAAAACTTATTATAAATAAGTACATATACATTACATTGAAAATAGAGTAATATTAGAAAATAGTATTTAAACATCAAAATATGACCATGTGCATAGAACATAAACTAGTTTTATTTACAAAATAAATCAAAATAACATTACATCCATAGCATGGGCATGGGCAGGTAAAATCAAAAGCCAAAAACCATCATCCTATCCACATGTACATTAATACATTATACCTAGACATAAAAAGAAATTAAAGAAAAACTACATGGGAGATGTACTTTTTCATTAAACTAATTATTTACAGATTGAAACAAATGAAAATAACATATCTATACATGTATATTTTTCAGAAACCGGTGTATTGTTTCTTTGCTTCGACAAGCGAGAGTCAAGATGACGGTTATGACAATTCTCACATTAGCGATGGCGCTAGGTTAAAAAGAATACCAACGACCATGATGGTAGGGTGACGACAAGGATTATGTGTAGACACTAAATGGTGGTAGGGTTCCACCTCGGGGTATATGAAGAGAGGGTAACATTGGTGGTGTAGCGCTTGTGTAAGAATCGTCATTGTGATCCGCTACATGGAAAGTGAAAGAGATGGTGGCTAACGATTAGTGGTGGCGAGGTGACAAAGACATGCGAGGGCATATGGTTCGATCAATTAAACGAGAAAAATAGGCATCAATGAAAGAGAGGAAGCAAAAAACATGATTTAAGAGAAGATAAGATAAATGAGAGATAGTCGATACTAGGAAATTATCGGTAAAATAAGCTAGGGTGATATACTCATATATTATTTTCATTTCTTGTGTATCGTATATAATTACATATCCAATTTAAAGGGTGTACATTGACGGATCTCATAATCAAACCATAATCATGACTAGAGAATAAATTATGAAGGAAAATATCATAACATTCTTGTGGAAAACATTATTTGAAAGTGTTGACATTTGCTTAGCATTTATTAGAAAACATTGTAAATTAGAATTAACTTTTTTATTTAGTTGGACGAGTAAATTGCCATTTTAGTACCTGAGGTTTGTCCTAAATTGCAATTTTAGTCCAAATAGTTTTTTTTTTCTCCTCTGGTTTGTCCTAAATTGCAATTTTAGTCCAAATAGTTTTTTTTTCTCCTCTGGGTCCCTGATTTTTTCATTTTTTTTGCCATTTTGATCACATTGCCTAACTTAGTTTAAAAACCTGGTTATAACCAAGGGTATTTTTGGCATTAACAAAAAAAGGTTTCTAAATTGCCATTTTCATCCAAAACCCTTTTACATTTATTTTCTGAATTATATATAATATATCTACATACACACATTTACACACGCTTATAACCAACACTCACCACCACAACCATAAACACCTTCCACCACCGCCACACCCCCCACCTGCCACAAAACCACCATCACCACCATTGCCAGATCTGAAACCCCACCCAACCTTAGAAATATCCGGCACGCCACACCAGCCATCACCAAAACCCCATCTCTCATTATCTCTACAAATCACCACAACCACCATACCATTACCACCCCATTATCACTCGAGTCATCAAATACAGAATAAAGAGTCGAAGATAACATTCAAATTACAGCATAAACCTCCTAAACCCAGGTTAAACGGCCTCAGTGAGAGTAATTGCGATAGAGACTTGCCAGACGACGACGTATTGGAAAGGTAGGTGAGGAACAGAGCGAAGGAGTCTTGAGTGAGAGTGACTGCGATGGTGTAACACCTCGTAAAAATGTGTCCAATTATGTGAAGACACGTGTTCTAAACCCTAAACATGTGAAAGATTAATTTACAAGGAATAAAGTTGACAAGCAATGAGAATACGTATGCGAAGGGACGAAAAGTGACAACATGCTAAACTTGTGCCTCTGATTGTCCACACACGATGAACATATTCTTAAACGAGTAAATATTCGGACATAAGAAGCCGTTTGTAAAAGAAATCGAAAGTTTACAAGACAAAGGGGTTAAACGTGTCAACATGTAAATTCTTACCTCTGAGTGACCTTTTAATGAACCCGGGGCTTCGTAATGTTCGATTATACTCCCAAGAATAAGTAATAATAAATTCACAAGGTTTCGAGATCGTTATGTGTTAATTTCGTAAACTTTTAAGAAGAGGGGTTAAAAGCGTCAACGAGAAGAAACTAGTGTTTTCGGTGATCGTTTAACGAAACCAGACCTAACGGTGTTTGAATATACTCTCAAGATCATCTACAAACTAACTAGTAGGGTTAAAAGTGCCTAAAATGAAAGATACATTGCATTATAAGGTTCAGCGACTAATTCTGCCAAGTTTAAAACTTGGTTTGCTGGCTTCTTGTGGCGCCGCGCTGCGCGACCACACACCCCCTTCGTCGTCGCACGCGGCAACGGCCTTGTTTCGATAGAAAACACTTGCCAACTGCATGTTTTTTTCTTGTTCATCACACATACCACTCCCTTCTCACATAACTAGAATTCTAGGGATGTTTGATGGTTTTTAAAACCACTTGGGACACTTCGAGCCATCTAATAACATCGTAGAACTCCTGTGATTATCTTGTGTGAGTTCCATGCACTATAAATTGAGGCCTTGTGTTGCCTTTCTCCTTGCTCATTCACAAATTTCACCTCTCTCACTTGCTTGAGCTTTCTTGAGCATTCTCTGGGATTCCTGATCAAAAGGGAAGCCCACCATAGTTCAAATTTCATGCAAGGACCTTTTGTAAGTGTCCTTAGCCTCTATAGTTTAGTTTTTATATGTTTAAAGACCAAAAGTCAAAGTTGTCGTAATAACGCTTTGACTTTCGGTTTAGACCTAAACGGTCCAGCCATTGTTCGAGGCGAATATGGCTGCATGATCGTAATTAGGTAGGTGTTAATCCCTCAAAAGGGCACATCCTAATTATCACGTTTACTTAGTTAATTATCGGGTCAAAGTAACTAGTCAAAAAGTCAAACTAGTCAGATTTTCAAATAATAATTAAAACTGATAATGTAGAAGTTATGAATCATGTTTTGTCACTTAAATAACTTGGTAAATATTATTAGAACATGTCTAAACATGTTCAACCCGGCAATTCTAAGATTAAGCTCGGTTCGCAACCGAAAGTCGCAAAAGCTTGACTTTTGCTTTGACTTTCAGTTCTAACTCTATTAAGCTTAAATCCTTTAGGTTTTAAGCTTCCATTATGACCATATAATGTTGTAGTATAACTCTCTGAGGTTATATTACATGGTCATTTGGAAATTCTGAATTCTATGCATGTTTCCGTTATTATGCTTAATATTGACCATTATGCCCTTATGGTCTAAAAATTAGATTTTTGAATATGTGAGCATACAAATAAGTTAAGTACTAATATATAAACATGTCTAAATTATTTTGACATTATATTCTGGTCTCAAACTGATGTTATGCATAATATCGTAAATTTAGCTTCTATAAAATATAAATTACCCTTTTATACACGAATCATGTTTAAACATAAATTTTGACCCAAAACTCTAAAGCTACTGTTATGATATCATTTTTAGGAATTTTTGGAATGTTATACTGACCTTAACATTGAGTTCTTGTATAAACCATTTAATTGACGATAATGCCCTTTTTGCAAATAAAATGTGATTTACATATGATTAACATGCCAAACCTTTTTCTACTGATCTAATATGAAAAATAAAATATTTTAACCATCCAAGGCTGATCAAAATCTCATAATCACATAAACTTCGCCAATATCGTCAATTATCGATTTTTACGCTAATTAGGTGCATAGTATGGTTTAAAACCATATTTAGCACCCAAGACTTGTTACCTACTGAATTTATAAATAATTTTAATATTTTTACAGTACGTATAAGTCATGAACTCAGACTTCCAATTATGTCCTTAAAAGCATATGTGAAATGACCAAAATACCCTTTCGGGGCATAGTTTGGCCATAAATGGTAAACCACACATATGTATGATATCCTACTATTATAACATCATAAAATAAATATTTTTACAGAATATTTCTGACCAGAACATCAGTTTACTTTTAAACCTCTTTTATAAATCTTATAATGACCAAATTGCCCTTACGGGGCTTAATTCGGTTTTAAATTGTTTTTGGGCATATATGTTAACATCTTAGTGATGTCTTAACATATTTTAAGCATAATAAAATATGGGACTTGTATATGGTTTATTCGGTTACCCGTTATGCATATATGCGTTCGATTCGGTTTATGTGATAGTTTGCATGAATTAACCGAAACGGGTTTAACCTTATCATTTAAACTTCAAAATACAGAATGTGTTTAGTTTACCCATATTATACAAGTATTCAAACTTGTTGGGTCTAAATCATATTCCATTCCGGTCTCCGCTTAATCTAGCATTTCGAACCGTAAAGTATCTTTAAAACTAACCGGTCTAAGTCTTTGACTTAAATAAGACTCATTAGTATCCTAATAGGTTAATAAACCTTCCATACAAATTAAGTAGATTTGGTAGAAGATATTTGAATAAGGTCTTAGGAATTATACGGCTAAGTAGCATCTTTGCACAACTAGCTCACGTAAATACTTTTAACTTATTTACCCTATACGGGCTTGGGATACGGTAAATTATTACCACTTGGTCGGGTATGAGATCATTTAATCGGATTGTGATTTAATAAATCTGCATAACCCGTTTTAATCTGTATTATTTGATAACATAAACATTGGGGGTTAACGACCGTGTCCTGGATATCCTCGGCTCATTTAAATTATTAATGGCCTCGACCTATGCACGGGGTGTAGGCATACACACGACAGATGCAAATGCTAAATAACAAATAACCCACATGTTGGGGATAACTCCTTTGTGGGTTTTACAGTGGTGAGTCGGTTAATCATGACAGGCTTCCAAACCGACCCCAATTGTATAACAAACATGTAAATCTGTATAGAAGATTTTAATAAATATTGTCCCAAGTTATAAATGATTTTGTACCATGTGCGCCTAAACCAATTTTCATAAACTCTTTTCAAATGAGTCAGTTAATTGTATTTACCAGTGAAAACTGACGTATTTTCCAAAGACTAAGGGACAAGTACCTCTAGAAACTAGGCTGGAGCTACTTGGTGTCAATTAAGAGGATCTTGCAAATCTTTAGATTCCTGAAGTATGTTAAACTCAGCTTTATGTATTTGATTTTATGATCCGCCTGTGGATCTCTATTACAATCAGTCTGTATATTCTTTTATTTCGAACTCTCGGACATTATGGATTGTAATAGTAATTAATCTACCAAGCCTTCTGCTGTGCTATAATATTGTGTTAATTGTCTATGATGATATCAACTAGGTCACGATACTCCCCACCGGGCCCACCGGTAATATGTGGAAATATCGGGGTGTGACAGGTTGGTATCAGAGCCAACATTGAGTGAATTAAACACTAGCCTTTTGTGTTTAATCTCAATAACACAATAGCACATTCCTTAGACTTTCGAGTCTAGGCAAATGACCTAGGATTATTCTTAACACTCCGTTTGTCGTTTATATGTTGTTTTCTTGATTTTGACCAGTTATACTAATAAAAATGCCGCCAAGAGTGAGAGGCCGAGGAAAAGGTCCTATGCAAGGAGGACCGTCAAGTCAAGCTGGACCATCACATAGACGCACTCCTTCAACGTCATTTAGCACCTCCGATTCACATGGTGATTGGAGGCGTTCTTTAAAACCTGCGAGGCGATCCGTCTCGCTTAGTACATCACCTTCTTACCACCATTCCTTTGGGCCGCCTCAACAAGATGAGCCCCAACATTCATTCCACTCTCACCACTCACATCATTCTCACCAATCTCACCATTCATCTCATCACTCCTATTCTCAGGGTCATTTTAACCCTGATGATTACATTAACGTACCAGCAGGATATAACCTGCTGGGCCCCGAAGACCACTTCTCGTAGGATATGGATAGGGATAGTGATCCAGATCCACAAATGCCACCATCTGGGACGCCTACGCATCCCATCGACATTTCTAGCGGTTTTTCATTTGCGGGATCTCCCTATCGAGGTCCCGATACTTTTAAAGAATGGTTTGGGAAATGGGATTTTGTTAACACCCCTTCTTTTCACAACACTCCACCACAACCTCCATTGGAGGAACTGCACTTTGAGGCGGTAACTCCACCACCATTGCCAGTTGAGGAACCACCTCAACCACCTCCTGAGCCACCAAGACAGAGGAGGAACGCACGCATGTCCGTGCGAGGGGGACCGAGATTCAGTTCCCCACAAGCTTCAAGCAATTACCCTCCAATCCCTGAAGATCCACAAATGGGTGGACCTTCTCATGCGGTGTCGCAAATTGACACTACTCCGGTCACCTTTGCACCATCGCCACCGCCGATGGGTTATGAAAACCCAATACCTACTTACCCATGTTCGACTGGGTATAACCCGTTTGAGTATCAAGCTCCTACTGGTTATGAATATCAAGCTCCTGCTCACGACCCATATGTCGAGGCAGCTAACTTTAACGCTCTCTATCCCTCTCCATTTCCACCATCATACCCAACTGGGTATCCCGTTCAAGGGTATCAATACCCTTCTTATCAGCAGTAACCTCAACCTCCACCTCAACAACCACAAACGTAATAAATCTTACAAAGGTTGGAAGAGGTTGAACAAAAGGCGGAGGAACGGGAAAGAAAGACCCATAAATTCCTTAAGGGTCTTGCAAATTTCATCAAGGGAAAGAAGAAGTAGTAGATTTTATTTTATTTTGTATTGTAGTTTCAATTAAGTCCCTGAGTGGACATTTCTTTTATTTTAGTCCCTGCGTGGACAATTTATTTATTTCTAAGACCCGTTTAAAGCAGCTTTTGTAGTCTTTCTAGTACTATTAATGAAGTCTTTCTTTTGAAATTTATATATGTATTTTAATACATCAACATGCACATAATCATTTCAATTTTTATTGATCCTCGTTGAAATTTCAAAAGATGTTCTTAAAGGTATAATCTAGCCACAATATAAATGGCTATGATGGTATAACCCACATAAGACGATAATTCCTTGTTAACATCTAAAAACATGTTAACACTCTTGGCAGTGTGACTTGAGAAACCACACCAGCCTTCAAAGTACTTGGATTTTTCCAGGCCCTTACATAGCCTTAAATGATCAATGTGAATCATGGCTAACAACATCCAATATGATGTTTATACTAAAACATCCGATTGAGATGTTCTGCCTACGGGCCAATGTGTGATCCTGACAAAGATGGTTTTATAACTTCTTGTCAAAAGGTGATGAACTATGTTCGACCCTTAAAATTTACGATCTAAAAGATCATTGATTACGTTTTAAATTGTCCTAGTGACAAGGCCTTTTGTGCTATCTAAAAGTCCTTTGAGACGAGTCTTTGTGCTCTATGAAAATGTCTATACGACATTGGCAGTTGTGACTTATGTCCCCTGTCTGATAAAAATAAAGGATTATATCCTACTTGAATGCCACTAATGGTTCATTTGCATCCTAGGCAAATCATAATCAAATAATTTCTGACTTATTATATTAATGGTCTATATGGTTTATTTATACCATGGCCATCTAATCGTCAAACACGATGATCCGTTAAATTATTAAACAAATCAATTTTCTTGATTTTAGCATTCAAATCATGGCTGGCTCCGATGAAGCTTGTAGTCATCCAGTCGAGGGAAACAATAATGATACAAAGCTAAATGTTACTGGCGCTGAACTTCAAGCCACGATAAACACGGCAGTTACTCAAGCTATGAGCAATATGTTTAAAGATTCGAGTGAAGCTCGATCAAAAACCCATTCAAAGTCCCTCTCGAAATCGCATACGTTGAAAAAGGATGAATCTCAACATTCATCCAATCAGAAGAGTGAATCTCAAAAGCAGATAGTATTTGATCAGGCTCCCAGGTACAACAAAGGTTGTACTTACAAATATTTTGTCTCTGGTAAACCAAGAGATTTCAATGGAGAAAATGGATCTATTGATTGTATGAAGTGGTTGGACGAGATGGAAACTATTGTAGATATCAGTGGGTGTGCTAAAGAGGACATTGTTAAGTTTGTATCACAGTCCTTTAAGGGAGATGCCCTGACATGGTGGAAAGCTTTAGTGCAATCCACATGAAAGATTCCTTTGTATAACCTTTCTTGGGTTAAGTTCGTTGAACTCGTCAAAGATACATATTGTCCACAACATGAAGTGGAAAAGGTGGAAACTGATTTCCTCACTCTGGTTATGAAGGATCTGGATTGTAGATCCTATGTTACCAGTTTTAACTCCATGTCCCAACTTGTCCCATATCTGGTCACTACAGAGCCAAAATGCATTGCGCGTTTCATTGGGGGGTTAGCCCCAGAGATCAAAGGGAATGTCAAGGCTTCTAAGCCTACCTCTTATAGGTCTGCTGTAGATCTATCACTGTCACTTACTCTGGATGTTATAAGGAGTAAGTCTAAGAAGACTAATGAAGAAGGGAAGAGAAAAAGAGAGGATGGCCAGTCCCACCAGTCAAATAAGAAGAAGAAGGGCAGTTCTGGATTTAAGAAGGGTCAGTCTGGTGACAAGCCCAGATGCAAGGTTTGTGATAAAAGGCATTTCGGGAAGTGCAATCTGGATCCACAAGCCAAGTCTTGTGGAATCTATAAAAAGAAAGGGCATAAAACTCTGGAGTTCCAAAACTTAAAGGATGCAACCTGCTATGGTTGTAATGAAAAAGGGCACATTAAGACTAATGGCCCTAAGAACACCAAGAAGCCTGATGAGGCGAAAAAGACAAACGCTAGGGTGTTTCAAATGAACGGTAAGGAGGCGGTGAATGATGATAAAGTTATAACAGGTACCTTCCTCATTAATGATATTTATGCTAGAGTTTTATTTGATTCAGGTGCAGATAAGTCATTTGTAGACCATAAGTTTAGTAAACTACTGAATCTGCCTATTAAAACTCTAGACATTAAATATGAGGTAGAACTCGCAGATGGTACCTTAGAAACCGCTTCAACTCTTCTTGATGGATGCTTTATATCCATTAAGAATCATTCAATCTCGCTATCTCTTTTGCCAATGAAATTGGCTGGGTTTGATGTAGTTTTAGGCATGGATTGGTTATCGCATAACCAAGCCCAAATTGCCTGCGCTAAGAAACTAGTTAACATCAAAAACCCATCTGGTGAGTTGGTCACCATTCATAGAGATACACACTATGGTTTGCCCGACAATGTGTCTATACTCAAAGCATCCAAGTGTCTGAAGAACGGATGTGTCATCTACATGGCACAGGTGATAATTGATGAACCGAAACCCAAGATTGAAGACATTCCAATCATTTTTTAATACCCTGTTGTCTTCCCTGATGAACTACCTTGATTACCTCCAGATAGGCAACTAGAGTTCAGGATTGATATTTTGCCAGGAGCAGCACCGATTGCACGAGATCCTTACCGTTTATCACCTACAAAAATGAAAGAGCTGAGAACCCAATTGGATGACTTATTAGAAAAGGGTTTTATATAACCCAGCTCGTCGCCTTGGGGAGCACCCATACTGTTTGTAAAGAAGAAGGATGGTTCAATGCGTTTGTGCATTGATTACCGTGACTTAAACAAGGTAACAATCAAGAAACGTTATCCATTGCCCAGGATCGACGACTTGTTCGATCAACTCCAAGGGGAAAGCTTCTTCTCGAAGATTGATTTAAGATCATGGTATCATCAACTCAAGGTTAGAACGGAAGATGTACCTAAAACCGCGTTTAGAACGAGGTATGGCCACTATGAGTTCTTAGTGATGCCTTTCGGGCTCACTAATGCACTTGCAGCATTCATGGATCTCATGAATCGAGTCTGCAAGTCGTACCTAAATAAGTTTGTCATTGTCTTTATAGATGACATACTTATCTATTCTCGTAATCAAGATGATCACGAGAAACACCTTCAGTGCATTCTAGGATTGTTACAACGGGAGAAGCTTTATGCTAAATTCTCCAAGTGCGAATTCTGGCTTCGCGAAGTCCAATTCCTTAGACATGTTGTAAGTGAACGTGGTATCCAAGTGGATCCCGCCAAGATAGATGCAATCATGAATTGGGAAGCACCTAAGACACCTACAGAGATTCGCAGCTTTCTGGGATTAGCAGGTTATTACAGAAGGTTCATTGAGAACTTCTCAAGGATAGCTGCACCGCTAACTACTCTGACCCGCAAGAATGTGAAGTTTGATTGGGGTCCTAAACAACAAGAATCTTTTGAAATCCTTAAGCCCAAGTTGAGCAATGCTCCAGTGTTGACATTGCCTAAAGGAATAGAAGAGTTCGTTGTTTATTGTGATGCTTCACACACTGGCATGGGCTGTGTGCTTATGCAGAAAGGCAAAGTGATTGCCTACGCATCACGACAACTGAAGGTGCATGAGAAGAATTACACCACCCACGATCTGGAATTGGGTGCCGTTGTATTTGCACTTAAGTTATGGAGACATTACCTATATGGAACTAAATGTGTGATATACTCAGATCACAAAAGTCTCCAACACTTGTCCAATCAAAAGGATCTCAATATGAGGCAACGCCGTTGGATGGAAACCTTGAATGACTACGATTGTGAAATTTGCTACCATCCTGGTAAAGCGAATGTAGTAGCAGATGCATTAAGCAGAAAGGAAAGGATTAAACCTATACAGATTAATGCCAAGATTATTGAACTTAAGAACAGCTTGAATGAAAGGCTGTTAGCTTCTCAGAAAGAAGCTGTTTTAGATGCTAACTTTCCAAACGAGAAATTAGGTGCAACTTTTGATCAGTTGACACCTGGCAAGGATGGAATCCTTAGATTAAATGGTAGGATCTGGGTTCCTATTCATGGAGGACTTAGAGATATAATCCTCCAAGAAGCTCATAACTCCAGATACTCAGTTCACCCTGGAGGTGACAAAATGTATCAAGATTCAAAAACCAACTATTGGTGGATGGGTTTGAAGAAGTCCATAGCCACACACGTAGCTAAATGTCTGACTTGTGCTCAGATTAAAGCTGAACATCAAAAGCCGTCAGGTTTTCTACAACAATTAGAACTTCCCACATGGAAGTGGGAGATGGTAACCATGGATTTCATTACCAAATTACCAAAGACAAGGCATGGAAACGATACTATATGGGTCATAGTTGACAGACTGACTAAGTCAGCTCATTTCTTACCCATCAAGGAGACTCACGACTCTGATAAGCTAGCTCAGTTGTATGTGGATGAGATTGTATCTCTCCACGGAGTGCCGGTATCTATTGTGTCTGATAGAGATACTAGATACACTTCTCACTTCTGGAAAAGTTTCCAACAATCACTAGGCACTCTTTTGAATTTCAGTACTGCCTACCATCCTCAAACGGATGGGCAGAGTGAGCGTACAATTCAAACATTGGAAGAAATGCTTCACGCATGTGTTGTTAATTTAGGTGGTAGCTGGGATAACCACCTACCTTTAATTGAGTTCTCCTATAATAATAGTTACCATACTAGCATACAGGTTGCGCCTTTTGAGGCATTATATGGGAGGAAGTGGAGAACGCCTGTTTGTTGGGCGGAAGTTGGAGAGACTCAGTTATCTGGACCTGAAATAGTCCTTAAAACAACGGATAAGATTGTCCAAATTCGTGAACGCCTAAAAGCTGCCAGAGATAGGCAGGAAAGCTATGCAGATAAAAGGCGAAAACCTCTAAAGTTTGAGGTAGGTGACAAAGTCTTACTAAAGGTATCACCATGGAAAGGTGTGATACGCTTTGGTAAGAAGGGCAAGCTAAGCCCTAGGTACATCAGACCATTAGAGATAATCAAATGTGTCGGCAGTGTAGCATATAAGCTAAACTTTCCTGAGGAGCTTAGTGGAATTCACAATGTATTCCACATCTGTAACTTAAAGAAGTGTCTAGCTGATGAATCGCTGGCAATGTCTCATAAAGACGTACAGATTGATGAAAGCCTGAGGTTTGTTGAAAGACCTATATTGATCGACGATCGACAGGTTAAAAAGCTCTGAAGGAAGCATGTACCAATTGTGAAAGTGAAATGGGATGCCCGTAGAGGCCCTGAATATAAGTGGGAGGTTGAGTCCACTATGCGACAAAAGTATCCTCACTTGTTTCGGTAAATCTCGGGGTCGAGATTTCTTTTAAGGGGGTGAGGATGTAACACCTCGTAAAAACGTGTCCAATTATGTGAAGACACGTGTCCTAAACCCTAAACATGTGAAAGATTAAATTACAAGGACTAAAGTTGACAAGCAATGAGAATACGTATGCGAAGGTTCTAAAAGTGACAACATGCTAAACTTGTGCCTCTGATTGTCCACACACGATGACATATTCTTAAACGAAATATTCAGACATAAGAAGCTGTTTGTAAAAGAAATCAAAAGTTTACAAGACAAAGGGGTTAAATGTGTCAACATGTAAATTCTTACCTCTGAGTGACCTTTTAATGAACCCGGGGATTCGTAATGTTCGATTATACTCCCAAGAATAAGTAATAATAAATTCACAAGGTTTCGGTATCGTTATGTGTTAATTTCGCAAACTTTCAAGAAGAGGGGTTAAAATCGTCAACGAGAAGAAACTAGTGTTTTCGGTGATCGTTTAACGAAACCGGACCTAACGGTGTTAGATTATACTCTCAAGATCAACTACAAACTAACTAGAAGGGTTAAAAGTGCCTAAAATGAAAGATACATTGCATTATAAGGTTCAGGGACTAACTCTGCCAAGTTTAAAACTTGGTTTGCTGGCTTCTTGTGGCGTCGCGTTGCGTGACCACACACCCCCTTCGCCATCGCACGCGGCGACGGCCTTGTTTCGACAGAAAACACTTGCCAGCTGCAAGTTTCTTTCTTATTCATCACACATACCACTCCCTTCTCACATAACTCGAATTCTAGGGATGTTGATGGTTTTTAAAACCACTTGGGACACTTGGAGCCATCTAATAACATCCTAGAACACCTGCGATGATCTTGTAGAATTCCATGCACTATAAATAGAGGCATTGTGTTGCCTTTCTCCTTGCTCATTCACAAATTTCACCTCTCTCACTTGCTTTAGCTTTCTTGAGCATTCTCTGGGATTCCTGATCAAGAGGGAAGCCCACCATAGTTCAAATTTCATGCAAGGACCATTTGTAAGTGTCCTTAGCCTCTATAGTTTGGTTTTTATATGTTTAAAGACCAAAAGTCAAAGTTGTCATAATAACGCTTTGACTTTCGGTTTATACCTAAACGGTCCAGCCACTGTTCGAGGCGAATATGGCTACGTGATCGTAATTAGGTAGGTGTTAATCCCTCAAAAGGGCACCTCCTAATTATCATGTTTACTTAGTTAATTGTCGGGTCAAAGTAACTAGTCAAAAAGTCAAACTAGTCAGATTTTCAAATAATAATTAAAACTGATAATGTAGAAGTTATGAATCATGTTTTGTCACTTAAATAACTTGGTAATTATTAGAACATGTCTAAACATATTCAACCCGACAATTCTAAGATTAAGCTCGGTTCTCAACCGAAAGTCGTAAAAGCTTGACTTTTGCTTTGACTTTCAGTTCTGACTCGATTAAGCTTAAATCCTTTAGGTTTTAAGCTTCCATTATGACCATATAATGTTGTAGTATAACTCTGTTGGTGCATGCGTCTGTCGACTTCATCTTGTATCAAGTCTTGTATGTAGAATGATAGATTAGGGCACGTTATACGAGGAAAATAGGAGAGTTTACATGTGAATGAGCTAATTTCGTTTGAACTTGACATGTGACACATTCAAACGAAATTAGGTTGTTTAATTTCATTTGAACATGTCAGGTGTCACATTCAAACGAAATTACTCCACCTATAAATACCTCATGTGTCATTTCATTTGTAAGGGTTCCGGTCAGAGCAACGAAGTGCTGCCGAAGTGTCCACAGGCTTGTATTTGATCTGAAATCAATATACGGACAGTTTAAAGTGGTATTCTAGCTGAATTGACCTCAATACGTTTGTTTCCGCCACTCGTATTAAGATAAACTCTTCTGATCGACTCGTTCAGGTCTGAAAACGATCCTACAAGTGGTATCAGAGCTCAGGAGGAAGAGTTCATATCAATTCAGTTGCAAATTCTGATTTTCTACACCTTCTTTCAAAACTGAACAAGTTTCCATGGTTAAAAACGTCTGATTTTTACATATCATGTGTGTAATGTTGTTTTAACAAACCCTACAAAGTTTCAGAACCAAATTCGACCATTTGCTTAATCAATTGGACAAAAATCAGATCGAAAGAATGACATCATGGTGATTTCGTTTGAAGGAACTTTGTGATTTCGTTTGAGAAAGTACATGTTAGATGATTTCGTTTGAAAATCCCTGGTGATTTCCTTTGAATTCACACATTGATACTGATTTCGTTTGAAAAGAGCTGCTGATTTCGTTTGAGAACACACTTATCATCTGATTTCGTTTGAAAGGTCATACATATTCAGTTATTTCGTTTGAAGAGCATTTCACTTGGAGTTAGTGATTTCGTTTGAGGAAAGTCATCTTGTTTGAAAGGGTATCTCGTTTGAAGGTGGTAATTTCGTTTGAGAAGAGAATTTAGTTTGAAACTGGTATTTCGTTTGAAACAGTCTGTTTGTGAATCTTTGAAAATCAAAACATGGAGAACGAGTTTTATAACGCTTTTGCTAGTCCGATGACTGTGACTCAAAGTACTTTGCTTGAAAATGAGACGGGGACATCACAAAAACCGCCTAAGCTTTTGGATATTGATGATTATAATGGTTGGTCCGAACATACTGAAGTTCCATATGTGTAGGATCGTGTCTCGACCTGAATGAGTCGTTCGGAAGAGCTCTAGTCCGTTTCAGAGGCGGAAACTAAGAAACGGATGTAAAAACAGCTTGAATATCACTATAAACGTCTTGTGTATTGATTTACTATCGATTACAATCACAAGGAATACCGGCAGCACCTCGGTATCAATTCCTGTTCTCTAGTCTGTTAGCTTCAAATGACAACTCATGACATCTATTTATACTACATGCTTGTTAGCTTGAAATTACACACACATGTTCAAGCTATCAGACATGTTCAAGCTATCAGACATGTTCAAGCTATCAGGCATGTTCAAGCTATCAGACATCTCAAGCTAACAGACAAATTACAATTTCAGATCTGCAACGCAACCAGAGACTCGATATAAGACGAAGACGACATATGTGTGCACCAACAGACTCCCCCTCAGATGTTGACGAGTCTTAAGTGTCGAGTCTTCGCATCTTCAGTCTTTATCAGTCTGAATGCTCTCTGAAATATCTCACGATGTAAGCATCCTCTAACTTTCTCTTCTCCTCTTCAGCATCAAACAAACTCTCCACGAACAATCTCCCTGATGTCTTCAGACTCCCCCTTTCGATATGCTGGGATCGCAGTCTGGCATGTTGAAATCACACATTCCTCAGGTATCAGAACCTGACTTTCTATCATTCAAATAACCTGCACATTCTCTACCCAAAAATAAATTTTCTGATGATAACTTGTAAAACAATCTCACCATCTAATGAATCACTTGCAGGAATTAAACAATCAAAGAATGATTTTTCAATGTTAATCTTTTGATGAACCACTTGAAAATATATCATTTTTATATTCAAAACAACACACTCTCCCAAACCATCTGTTCATCATGTTTAGCACTCAGAATTTTGAAAATTAGCTCTTCAACACCAGTTGTCGAAAATCTTTTTGGATTTTTCAAAAAATTTATGCTAAAACACACTGAAACTCTTTTTGAATTTTTTTAATATAAAGAAATGTAATGCAATAAAGAAATATTTACAGACAATATTTTTGTGAGTTCGTGCAAGAGGATCATATCAGTTTCTGAGACAGATCACCAACACCGTTAAGCTTCATTTCATTTTAAGTTCTAAACAATTCACCTAGATTGTCAGTATATTGGTCCACTTAAATTTTCACACAAAGTTCAACTGTTTCGAGATACGATATTAATGTTTTAGGAACTTAAACTCAATCGCGTGTCCCACCACTTGAATATACTCCCGTATCCAGATCCCAATATTCAGTCTTACAGGTGAGTATACTACAATGATATATTTACATAAATTAGGTAATGCGAGGGCTGAGGGATCTCAGGTCGATACTTCCGTATACGCAGAGAGATATCAGCTTTGACTTTACGGTATGTCCCCTTTAGAGGATCTTTAAGCTACAACAGCAGCGACTATCAATTTTATTGTTTCATCTGCATGCTGAGGGTTTATGCTATGTTTCAAGCATTTGAGAAAAATATTATCCAAGGACTAGGTCAGAACTACCGTTCAGCAGAAGTCCCGGAATAATACCCCTGACATCATTGAGTATAAAGACCTAGTATATCAGATTATGAGACCTTTCAAACGAGATTTCGGGGGTTACCCATATATCCGAGAGATGTTTCCCCACGATATAAGCAAGTTTGAATTTAGGTTTATATCTCGTCACAATCTACTAAATGTGCAAAAACCTACTGGTATATCCGCAGTGAGATTGTTTATCACTTTTTTAAATTTTACATTTCTTTAGCATGCTGTGATAGTCCACTGATGTACTATCATTTCCTCTTTTGTACAACAAAACTCATTTTTGATTTTATCATGTTTTTGACTTTTTTAAATTTTCAAATGTTTTTGGATTTTCTGAAAATTTTTACTCCCCCTAAAATGCAAACACATTTTAGGAAATTTGAAAACAAACTATACAATAAAGTGACAACCGATATCAAATCACTTCAATTCGCCATCCTCTTGACATAAACAATCAGAACTTCCCCTTACAACAAACTATTTTCCCATTGTGATTTCAAAACACTTAAGTTTGTTTTAATCAAATGGTTTTTCCGGAAAATTAGTTTTGTTGATATTCAAACCATTTGTAGGTTAGGGGTTCATCACATTGTTTTCCAGAATATCACTTGTAAGTATGGTCCAATCAAGTTCAACTTAATGACCTTGATTAACCACTTGTCAATGAAAACCTCTTTCAACCACTTACAGATTTACTTATCAATCTTAACCACTTGCACATCAAAATATAACAATTTAAATATACCACCTATACTTTACCAACTTTACCACATGTAGGATCAATTGCTAAGAAAGATGCCGATTCCTGTTCCACTCTTACCAACCTGGGAGCTCCGGCAAGTCAGATTTTTAGTTTGGAAATACTTTCCCCCAAGGCTGACCATCCTTGGGAGATTCTGGAACACATCTGTCCCACCAGCACTTAGATTTGTAGAATTCTTTAGCACCTTTTACTTTTCCTGCAACCATCTTACCAAAAATATGTTTAACATTTCCATTAAACACCTTTTCAGCATCAAATTCTTTCTTATCATCAAAGAATTGATCTGAAATCTCAACCCTACCTTTTAATTTCAAATAATCTTTTGTCAATGACGGAAAGTTTTCCTCGTTCAACTCAGGAACGGAATTATCAATCTTTTTCTCAACACATGACTCCTCTGATTTTATGGAATCAGATTCATTGTCAGAACTTCTTTCAGATTTTACAACCCATTTTTGTTTTGTTAAATCGACACTTCTTTTGTAAAACTGTTTTGAACTTTCACCTTCCTCAGAAGTAGAATTTTCAAACTTTTTAACATTTTTTACAAGTTGTTCTTTCTTATCAACACAAGTATTTCTCAAAACAAAGTTAGAAGAAACTTCCTGTTTTTGGTAATTGGTCTTGGGGCAATTCCAAGCTATGTGACCAACTTCTTGGCATTTGAAACAGGTTCTTCTGTCAACTCTTGAAGCAAATTTTCTCACATTCTTCTTTACTTCAGCAAGAAACTCTTGATTCGACTGCTTCCAGAACGGTTTCTTCTGTTCATCCTCTGAACTTCCTCCTGAAACAAATTTTGTTTTTGGTTTATAAGTTTTCTGATTTTTATAATTTTCTGAAGAATTAAAACCAAGACCTTTCTTTTTGAGATTACCATTATGGTTTGATTTCTTTTGAAAAACTGAACCATGACCGTAACCCTTTTTCTTGTTCAATCTCTGTTGAACTCTTGAAGTGTACTTTTTAGGTTTTTCAGCAAGATTTAAATCTTTTATTTCAGAAATATTAATTTCTGTTAATTTGAAAACCTGTTTGATCAGTTCAGTTTTGACACTTCTTATTGGAAATTCCTCATCGGAATATAATTTGTCTGAATCATACAAAGTATAAACCACTTTGATTGATTCGTCATTCAAATTAGATTTTGATAACAGGAATTCTCTATTGTAAACCCTATTAACCGATGAACTTGGACTCTTTTCTGATGAACTCGGACTTTCAGACTCAGACTCCGGTTTTGACTCTTCATCCGTATCCAACACCTGATCGACAACTTTCTTTAATAACTCAGACTCATGATCAGTGTCAGACGCTGTGAATGTAACATCAATATTGTCTGGTAATTCATCAATGATTTCAGACTTTAACTTGATGTTGAGTGCCTTTTTTAGACGCTCCTCATTAGGATTCCTGGGAGAATAAGTTTCATGGATCGGGAGCGGACATCTGTTATACTTGACACTTGGTTTCTTACCAGTATTAGTATCTTCAGTCTTTTTCTCCTTGAATGCCTCAAGACCTGCAACAGTAGGATAAACATGATCAATCAAATAATCACAAGTAGTGTAACTCAACAATAATCGTTTAATCCTTTCACTCTCAATCTTCTCAAGTTCCAGTTCCTTCTTCATATTGGCACAATCTTCAATATAATCATTGATGACGCTCTGCTTTGTCATTAAAGTTGCACTCATTTTATCCATTGCTTTTTCGGTTTCTGAATTTGTCTTCTTCAAACCATCAACTGTTCTGTTCAGTACATCATAAGATTCCTTCACATACTTCACATCGGACAATAAATCTTCTTTAATCTTCTCTAATTCAGCAATCTTCTTATCTTTTTCTTCACAAACTTTGCAGAATTCAGAACATTTCTCGCAAGGTTTAGTGATCTCAACCACCTTTTCAACAATCTTTTCAATTTCAACAACCTTTTCGACTTCAACAAGTTTTTCAACTAACTTTTCAACTTCAACGATCTTTTCAACTTCAACGATTTTCTCAATCTCGACAATCTTTTCAACTTCGACAAGTTTTTCAATTTCAACAATCTTTTCGACCTCAACAATCTTATCAATTTATTTCTCTACTTTGACAATTTCTTCTCCTGCTTCTGTCTTTTCAGCAGCTTGCAATTTTGCTGCTTCCAGCTCTTTCCTCAATCTTGCCATCTTCTTCTGGTACAACATTTCCATTTTATCTGCAAAAAACAAATTAAAACTAGTTAGATCAATGCCTTTTCTAGCTTTGTTGAGATGTTCTTCCTCATCATCGGTATCCACATCGCTTCCAAGATCAGGAAATATCGGGATTCTTTTCTCACTAGCCTCTTCATCTAGTATTCTAGCAACAAAGGCTGAATCAGATGGAATGTATTTATCCCAACTAAATCCCTCTGCAACTTTTTCATCATCTTGATGAATCAGTATAACTTTCTTATTTCCATTATCAGTAGCATTTGAGGTTGTTGAGCAGTCTGATGGAAGATTGATTTCTGATAATAATTATTTCCATCTTGATTCCTGGTAGATTCTTTACTTTTACACTCTCGTTTAAAATGACCTTTTCCTTTACAACGGAAACAGGTAACCTTTGATTTATCAAATCCCAATGGAGAGGTAGCCATTCCTCGAAATTCATCCCTACCAGTAATCTCTTGAAACTTTTCAGCTCTCCTCCAAGCACTTGCTAAGCACCATTTGATATCCATCACTTCAAGTTCTTCAGCATCAATTTGGTCATAATCTTCTTTGGTAAGCATCGGATTGCCAATCTTCCCATCAATCAAACTTTCGTAAGATTCTAACATAGTAACCAGTGATGCCATGTGCTGCTTGGCAACTTCTGGAGACAAATTCTGACCATTTTGAATGTTTAATGTAACATTGCACTGAAGATGTGTTGAATTTTGTCGTTGAGAAGTTGATGTTGCGCTATTTGGATCAAAACTTGAAAATGATGAAGAAAATCCACCACTTTGAGTCGCATTACTAATCTTTGTTCCAGATGAGCTGTCAGGACTAAAACCAGTTTGAATCTTTGGACTATGGTTGGGAGTGGCCTCAAACTTGTTACCTCTGTAATGCAAACTGGCATCTTGTTTTGCATTTGGATTCGTCATTATAGCAGTCTTTTGAATATCTAGCTCTTGTTCCTCAATCTTCTGAATAAACTGTGCCAAATTCATACTCTCAGTCTTCCTCATGAGTTTCACAATCATCAGATAAGTTCCCCACTTCTGTTGGGGTAATGCCTCTGCTAACTTATCAACCCACTCATCATCATCTTTCTGAATATCCAATCTTTTCATTTCTAGAACCAGATGACAGTATCTATCTATTGTTTCTTTTGTGGTTTCATGATCAAATGCAGTAAATATGTCAAACGACTTCTTCAATAAGGCCTTTTTGTTTTTGATCATATCAGCACTCCCTCGAAATTTCTGAAGTAAAGCTTCCCAGATTGATCTAGCAGTTCCATTATGTTGAAGTAAGACAAAGATGTCTTCTTTAACTGCTTGCTGTAAAATGCTGATCATCATCTTCTCACTAGTGTATTTCAACTTATCAGCTTCAGTAAAATCATTGAAACCCTTTTCTAACCCACGTTCATTCTTTGGTTTCTCGTAATCTTTCAGTAAAGAACACCAAGCATCGAATCTGTAAGCCTGAACCCAATTCTCAAAACGATTTTTCCAACCATGAAAATCTTCGATATACATCAACTTTGGTGGTTTCTGATGAGTACCCGTCTCATTCTCACTGTATATAGTCTCAGCAGTAGTGACAGGTGCAACAGATGTAGCAAACGCATTGTAGAATTCCTCGTCCATGTCTTCGGAAAATTTGATATAATTCGGGAAACACCTGAATGAAAACAAACAAACAAACAATTAGTTTTAACAAACTAAAAATGTGAACGTGTGTAACACTTGAAACAATCTAGAACTCGTGTCAAAAATTCGCGGACTCGTTCTAATGTTGTTCGAGTAACAACACTGAATGAATGGACCCGATCGGAATGAGATGGATTCAAATAGGCCTTAGAGTGATTTGGGCCGATTTCTTGCTTTGAATGTCGATTGTGCCGGTTCTTTAAGTAAAACTAATGGATTTGATATACTCCAAATAGGTCGTGCACTTTAATATGATATAAACCTTGGGCTTGGCTGACAACACTTTAAACTCTAATTGATTTAATCAATGTGTATTGGGCTTCACATAGGGCCGACACTTTCTAAATCACAATTCATTGTCATTGGACCTCTAAATGAATGTGGCCAACAAGTAACTTAAAAATCACATGCACATTATAATAGCTGATATAATCACATGACCTGATGCACTTTTTGTCGACACATCTCACATGCATGACTTAAAATCCATCACAACAATATTTTCTTTTCCAATATTCTCGATATTCTCTATATTTTGAAATAATACTGACAAAGTTGACTATCATGCAACATGACAATATTCAATTGATCTCTTTTCCAATTTACGAGACCTGACAAACTTGTTTAATGTTTTCACACAACTCGATACAATTTCAAGCGGTCAAGCAGTGTATTTTTCAAGCTATCAGACGTTGTTTTTTCAAGCGACCAGTCAATTTCAAGCTGACAGCCAGTTTCAAGCGAACAAGGTTGATTTTTTCAAGCGACCAGTCAATTTCAAGCGATCAAGCAGATGGCATCATCATATCGAACAAAATTTCAAGCGATCAGATGATTTTAACCCGTTTTTAAGTTGATTATAGTGCTGAAACTTTCCAGGATTCGTTAAATCATGATTACGCACAAGATGTGAAAGTTTGAGCCGATTTTAACCGTAAAAAATTTTTAATTTTGTGAAAGAAGGTGTAGAAAACAGATTTTCAAGCTGAATATGGAAAGAACTCCTCGTCCTGAGCTCTGATACCACTTGTAGGATCGTGTCTCGACCTGAATGAGTCGTTCGGAAGAGCTCTAGTCCGTTTCAGAGGCGGAAACTAAGAAACGGATGTAAAAACAGCTTGAATATCACTATAAACGTCTTGTGTATTGATTTACTATCGATTACAGTCACAAGGAATACCGGCAGCACCTCGGTATCAATTCCTGTTCTCTAGTCTGTTAGCTTCAAATGACAACTCATGACATCTATTTATACTACATGCTTCTTAGCTTGAAATTACACACACATGTTCAAGCTATCAGACATGTTCAAGCTATCAGACATGTTCAAGCTATCAGGCATGTTCAAGCTATCAGACATCTCAAGCTAACAGACAAATTACAATTTCAGATCTGCAACGCAACCAGAGACTCGATATAAGACGAAGACGACAGATGTGTGCACCAACAATATGAAAGGCCAACAAAGAATGGTAATCAGATAATGCCAATCAGAGAAATGAGTGCTGATGAGAAAAAGAATTATAGAGATGAGAAATTGATGGTGAGTCTGTTACAGCAAGCGATTAAAGAAGACATTTTGGTTCTGCTTCAACATGATGGAAGTGCTTATTCGATCTGGAATGAATTGGAAGCAAAATTTCTGGGAAGTGATGATATGCTCAAGAACAAGATGTCACTCATGAAGAAAGAATTTGATCTATTTCGTGGTTTGAAATCAGAAAACACCTAGCAGATTATTGAAAGATACTGTAAATTGGTGAGAAATATGACGAAATTAGGCATCAAAAAGGATACAGATGAGCTGATTGAAAAACTAGCTGATGCTTTACCACATGATATTTGGGGAACTTATCTGATGATGTTGAGGAATAATAGAAAGGAATATAAAAAGTTGACACTGGGTGAGTTCATCAAACATCTGGAGGCTCAAGAAATGGAGCAAAGAAAGATTGCTAGAATAAAGAATTATGATGGAGAACAAGACATCGGATTGTATTTCAAAGGTGGTGTTAGTGAAAAGACAATTTTTTCTCCAAAAGTTGGAACTGCTTTCAGTGTAAAAGATTCTTCAGAAAGCTCATCTCAGGGATCAAGCAGCAAAACTGGATTCTCTTCATTTCCAACATTTGATCCACATTTTTCTACAACAAAAAGTGGCAAAGTTCTTCAATGCAACATTGCTTTGAACCTTGAAAATGATCAGAATTATACCGAGGAAGTTGCTAAAAGCCACATGTCTTTGTTGGTGACTGTGCTTGAATCTTATGGAGGATTAGTTGCAGGAAGGATCGGGAATCCAATGCTCACGAAGGAGGATTACGATCAAATTGATGCTGAAGAGATGGGATTGATGGATATAAAATGGTGCATGGCTAGTGTGTTGAGACGGGCTGAAAAGTTCAAACAAATTACATGCAGAGATGGTTTTCGCGATGCACATGTTTCAACTTTAGGATTTGATAAGTCTAAAGTTACTTGTTTTCGTTGCAGGGAGAAAGGGCATTTCAAGAGAGAGTGCACAAATCGTGAAGCAAAGGGAGCTCAAAATCCTTTCAACAACAATGATTACTATAGAAAATCCATCTATCATCAAGTTGCTTCACAACAACAATAACCTCAAGTGGCACATGGTAGAAAAGTGATTGAAGATTCAAAGAGAGCATGTTTGGTGAATAAATAAGATCAGAAATCATCAGAAGGTTTTAGTTGGGACAAATATATTCCAGCTAACACTAAAGCGTGTCTGATAAACCAAGATGATGAAAAGTTACCTGAAGGCTTTAGTTGGGAAATTTTCAACTGGGATGATTATGATCCGAACAAATCTACAAATCATAAATGTTGTGTTGCTAATGATTATACTGATGAATATTGGGCAGAAAAATACAGGAAAATTAGGGAAGCTGAAGAGGAGAAATGGAGAAGAATTGAAGAAGAAGAAGAAGAAGAAGAAGAAGAAGAAAGGAGAAAAGCTGAAGCTGAGAAAAAGAAAAGAACAGAAGAAGTTCAAGTGAGAATAGTCAAAGAAGTTCCGGAATTTGAAATCAAAATAGATGCTGAGGCAGTCAAAGTTCCAGAGAAGTGTATGAATTGTGATTCTTTGATCAAGCAAAACAATGAGCTGCTCCATAACATAAAAAGCTTGAAAGAATCATATGATACCTTGAACAGAGAAATGAATAAGTACAACGAGTCAAGCAGTGAACAAGTTGTAGCAATGAATACACTCAAGGGAGCATACATGAGACAGATTGACAATGTCAACTACTACACAGAAAAGTGTGCTGAACTAGAATTGAAGTTGGCAACACAAAGAATTGAAACTGAAAGAGTTAACAATTTATTGAAAAACTACTCATGTTCTACTTTTGTTGTTGACAGGATTTACCCTATAGTAGAGGGATTGAAGACGTTTGAAAAAGAAAAGATTTCAGAAGAGAAGAAGTCAGAAACAAAAGAAGATGATGGAGTGAAGATTTCTGGTAAGAAACCAAGTGTTGTCTATAACAAATGTCCACCCCCGGTCGAAAATGGATATTCTCCTCGAAATCCAAATTCTGAAAGAGTCGAAAAGGCAACAAATTTACAATGGGAGTCTGAGTCTACGGATAACTTGCCAGAAAGTATAGATGTCACTTTCACGTCGTCCGATACTGATCATGAATCTGAATTAATAAAAAAGGTGGTCAATCAGGTGTTGGATAAGGATGAAACAGAGGAGTCAATGTCGGAATCCAAACCAGAGTCAAAGTCTGAGTCCAGATCGTCAAAGTCAACAGTCAATCAGGGAAAACGGGTGTATAATAAAGAGTTCTTGTTATCAAAATTTAATTTGGATGACGAACCGATCAAAGTAGCATATACTTTGAAAGATTCTGACAAATTATATTCTGATGAGGTTTTTCCAATAAGAGGTGTTAAACCGGAAATGATTAAAAAGGTTTTCAAACTAACAGAAATTAATATTTCTGAAATAAAAGATGTAAATCTTTCTGAAAAACCAAGTCCTTACACCTCAAGAGTTCAACAACGTTTAAACAAAAAAAAGGTTACAGTTCTGGTTCTGGTTTTCAAAAGAAACCAAACCATAACGGTAATTTCAAAAAGAGAGGTATTGGTTTTATTCCACCGAAAAACTATAAAAATGAGAAAATTTATAAACCAAAAACTGTTTTTGTTTCAGGAACAAGTGCTGAAAAAGAACAAAAGAGTTCATTCTGGAAGGAGACGAACAAAGAATTCCTTGCCAAAAAGCAAGAAGAAATGAAGAAAAGCTTTGCTCAGAAGAAGATAGAGACTAGAACCTGTTTTCAATGTAAAACAGTTGGTCACATTGCCAGGAACTGTCCAAAGACAATACAGACAAAACAAGAAGTCTCTGGTAAACTAAAAGAAAAAGTTGTTGAGGAAACTGAACTTCCAACCAAAAAATTTAATGGTTTTGAAAATTCAATATTTGAGGTTGGAGAGTGTTCAAAAAATGTTCTAAAAAGAAAAGAAACTTTAAAAAATCAAAAATGGGTGGTTAAAGGTTCAGGGAATAGTTCTGGTGATGAATCTGATTCCACAAAATCAGAGATGCCAAAAGTTGTTTTGAAAAAAGAAAATTCAGTTCCGACTGTGGATGATGCAAATTTTCCACCACTGCGGGCTGAAAATTTCAAGAAGAAAGTTGGAAAAGTCGAAATCTCAAATCAATTCTATTCTGAAAAGAAAGAATTTGATGTTGAGAAAGTGTTTAATGGAAATGTTAAAAAGATATTTGGTAAAATGGTTGATGGGAAGGTAAAAGGGGTGAAAGAATTTTATGAAACAAAAAGAAGTGTTCAAACCCCTGAAGAAGTTGAGAAGGTTACACCTAAAGCTGGCCAGGCTTGGGTGTCTGTATTTTTTACTTAAAATCCTGACTTGCCGGAGCTCCCAAGTTGGTAATCGCGGAGCATGAATCTGCATCATTCATTGTTTATGAAATTTGTTTTTGTATAAGTGTGAGTTGCCGGGACTCCCAGGTTGGTAAGCGAGGAGTAGGAATCGGCATTTCGAGAATTCAACCTACATATGGTAACTTACAAGTGGTTTTGGTTGGTAAGCCATAAGGTTGAAATATTGGTTGAAAAGGTTTTTACCTACAAAGTGGTAAATCAAGGACATTAAGTTGTACTTGTATTTTCCTACATGTGGTATTTGGTTGAAAGACAATGTGATTGTTAGTGCATTACGTCTATTGACTTCGTCTTGTATCATGTAATAGAATAGGTTAGGATATCCAGTGCACGAGGTTCGAGAAACAATTGTTAGAGAGTTAGCATGTGATTTCGCTCATATGTACATGGCATATAAGCGAAATCAGAAACATCAGATTTCGCTCATATGTACATGGACACATAAGCGAAATCATCCTCCTAATATATAGGTGCATTGTTCATTTGTTGATATCGCGACTTCCAGAATTGTAACAAAGTGCTGCCGAGATCTGTCCAGGTTGTAGTCGTTGTTAAATGCAATATAAGTGACAGATATTATAGTATCAAGCTGTTTTCGCGTCTAGTTCTCTGATTCCGCCTTTGAACTGGACATAAAGCTCTTCTGATCGACTCAATCGGGTCAAACAACGATCCTACAAGTGGTATCAGAGCTCAGGAAGAAGAGTTTAGCTTGATATCATCCTTATTCTGACTTCTACACATTCTTTCATCATTTCTGAAAGTTTTACCGGACAAAATCTGATCAAAATTTCACAGATAATAGATAATTGGTCATAGATAAACCCTTGAAAGTTTCATACCTAAATTCGGACTAAAAATGGACTAAATTTGACTTCGAATTGATTTCGCTCATATGGACACTTAGTGATTTCGTTCATAATTCTCATCAGATTTCGCTCCAGTGAACATCATTCCTTGAGGTTTCGCTCCAAAGACACCTAATTTCGCTCATATGTCAATCTAATTTCGCTTTTGTGGCACAATACCTTGAGGTTTCGCTCCAAAGACACCTGATTTCGCTCTTGAGACACAAAGAAATATAATTTCGCTCCAAGATACATGTGATTTCGCTCCAACGTCAATCTGATTTCGCTCAAGAGTCTTATTTCGCTCGAAAGTGAACTTTTTTGTGTCGGGATCATTTCACGTTTACATCATGGCTGAGGAATTCTACAACACGTTTTTCAACGCATTCACATCCGAATCGTCCGAGGTTGCAAATGTTACACCAAAAACCATCACTAAGGCGATCAATGAGAACATCAAGCATGATAACTTTTACGGAACTCACTCAAAGCCACCAACTCTGGAAAGCATTGAAGATTATACCTGGTGGAAAGAACGTTTCATCAACTGGGCGAAAGCATATGCCCATGAAAGCTGGTTCTGTTTAGAATTTGGATACGAAAAGCCAAAAGATGATAAAGGCGAAGTATTACCATTCAAGAGATTTTCAAGAGAAGATAAATCTGAGTTTGCTTCCGAACAAAGAATGATTGCATTGATCCAATTAGCAATTAGGAATGATATATTTGCACTGCTTACACATGATGGGTCATCAAAATCGGTTTGGGAAGCTTTACGTGTTAAAGCTGAGGGTGGTAAATAGATAAAAAAGAACAAAATTGCATTACTTAAAAAAGAATTTGATCTGTTTGATAGCCTTAAAGGAGAGTCGGTGAGGCAAACGATAGAAAGATTTTGTCATCTTAAAATTGAACCTGAGAGATTTGACATAAGGAAAACAAGAGAGGAACTTATCGATAAAGTGATTGAAGCGTTACCACGAGCTGATCAGTGGCAAACGTTTGTTTTTATCTTAAAAAATGATGCCTCATATGATGAAATTTCTCTTGATTCTTTGTTTGAAAAGATTGAAAGTCATGACTTGGAGTTGCAGAAACAGAACAAGATGACTGGTTCTTCACATCAACAAAATGTTGGGTTGTACTACAAAGGCAGTGTACCTTCTGATAAAGGCGTTGGATCACCAAAAGCAGCATTTAGTGGTGAGAAGATGATAGAACCACAAACAACGTCGACAAGTCATCATTCTGGATATCATTCAACTTCAAAGTCAAATTCTGATGAAGCTGAAGAAATTCTGTGCAACATTGCTCTCAAATTGAAGAATTCTCCTGCAATGAGCATCAATGCAGCTAAGCAGCAAATGAGTTTCCTTGCATCTGTTCTGGAGTCATATGAAGGTCTTGTAGCTGGCAAAATTGGAAACTCCGAATTGACCAAAGAAGACTACGACCAGATTGATCCGGAAGAGATGGAGCTCATTGACATCCATTGGTGTTTAGCTAGTTGTATTCGAAGAACTCAGAGGTATATGGAGATTACCGGGAAACAATCTCTTGGAGGTGCGTCAACAAAGCTTGGATTCGACAAATCTAAAGTGACCTGCTTCAGATGCAAGCAAAAGGGTCATTTCAAAAGAGAACGCAGAAACTCTGAAGTTGCTGAAAGAAATGAACGTCCTTTCAACGATGATTATTATCGAAAGGCGATCTACCATCGAAGCAGAGAAGAGGCAAAGTTGATTGAAGATAAACCGAAAGAGAAATCAAGAGCTTATGCTGTTATTTACGAGGATGAAGGTTATGATTGGTCTGAAATTTGTTCAGAAGAAGATCGTTTAGAAAATGTTCGTAAAACAACTCATGGGAGAGCTATGCCAGAAGAAAGAAAGTTTGTTTTTGTTGCTGAGATTCAAGATGAAAACAAAGACAAAGACACTGCTGAAATCCGTGAAGAAAAAGTTGAGATCAAAGAGAAAACTCGAGAAAAGATCTTGAGTGAGAAGACTTACAAAGAAAGAAACGTGCTCTACAACAGAATGGATGACATGCAGGAAGAGTATGAAAGTGCTGTCAGCAACAGAAGATAGGATAAGAAGAGAGAGTGTTACTACAACAGAGAAGGAGAACCGGTTGTTCCAAAGAAAGACATAATTTTTGATGATTTTCTTCTCATACTCCCGTTGAGAGCCGAATACTATAGAAATGTGATGAAAGATGACACATACGCTAAGAGGTTTGAAAAGGAGATCAGATATGCCATGTTATCATGTCTGAGAAAAAGGGATGAAGAAAGAATGAAGAAGAATGTTGAAGAGATGGTGAACAATTTGAAGAAGGTTGCTGAAGAGGTTGAAACAGAAATTGTTGAAGTTGAAGCTGTGAAAGAAATCAAAAGTGAAGAAGTTGAGGTAAATGAAGAGGTTAAGAAAGCTGTTACTGAAGAACAGCAGATTGGAGAAGATGTGAAGAAAGAAGAAGATGAAGAAAAGAATGAGAATTTGGTAGCTGATGATGTTGGTGATGAAGTCAGTGTTAAGGAAAAGTTGAATGATGCTGATCAGAAGCAGACAAAAGCAGCTGAAAACACCGAAGTGCCAATCACTGAGGTAAATTCTGATTCTGAAAACTTAAAACTAATTGATCAGTGCAAGAAATGCATGGAATCATGCAAAGCTTGTACTGAAAAAGATGAGCAATTCAGAACAAGAGATATAGAATTCACTAAAATTGAAAACATTTTCAAAGTAAAATGCAAAGAAATGCTAGAAAAAGAAAAAGTTTTTAAAGAAAATGATGAAAATTTTTCCGAAAAATGTAAAAAGATAGAAAAAGAAAATGAAATTTTGAAAGAAAATGTTTCTAAAATGACAGAAGAGTGTTCTAAAAAAGAAATTGCTTGTCAAGAAATGAAAAGGGAATATGACTCAATGAAATTATCATATCACATTACAAAAGAGACATATGAAAAAGTGAAAGACGAAATGAAATATGCTCAATCAAGAATGAATTATCTATCTGAAACAACCAAAGAGCTTAAATGAATGTATGCTATAAAACAAGATGTTGTTAATTCCTATATTGAAGATGTTGCTAAGTTAAAGCGACAGATTGCTGATTTAGAACAGGAAAACAACAAGTTAAAAAGTTACCACGTGTCGTCATATGTGCTAGAACGAATTTTCAATATAAAACCGGGTGATGGTGAGTCTGAGCAGAACAAGAAAGGCATTGGCTCAGAGTTTCATCAAGTTCCACCACCGGAAAAGTTTGCATTTTATGATGAGGAAAAGGTCGAAAAAGCTTTCAACATGGTAGACCAATTGCCAGACAACATTGACATAACCTATTCCAAATCTGATGAGTCTCATGATTCAGAGGTGGTAGGTAAAGTCGTTGAAAGTGTGTTGAAAGAAGAGTCGGTTGATACATGTAAATCTGAATCACAGGATGAAGATGAAGGAAATCTTCATGATGGATATCTGAAAAACATAAAATCCGAGAAAAATTTGAATGATGATTCAAAAGGATTGGTTTATACCATGATTGGATCAGACAAATTGTTCTTAGATGTTGTATTCCCGATTCAGAATGTGATTTCAGAAAAAGTTGACAAAGTTTTCAAAATGGTTGAGATTGAGAAGTCTGAAATTTCAAAGTTTGTTGGTAAGAGTCGTAAAGGTTCGTATAACAAACCTGGTTTCAAGAAGAAAAACATGAAGGCTGGGTTGGGTTATAAGAAGAAACAGAATCGAAACAAAAATGAGACGCCAAATTATCAGGCAAAAATGAGTTTTGTTCAAGGAAACAGTTTAGCTGAAGAGAAAGAACTTAAAATTGGACGACAGTCTAATGCTGAGTTTGATGCACAAAAGAGAAAGCAACAACCACAGGTCAAAGATGTGTCCATGAGAACATGTTTCAAATGTGATCAAAAGGGACATCTTGCACGCAAGTGTCCAAATCTAAAACCTGTGGATGTTGATCAAAAGAAGATTGATGCTGAGAAACAAAAATCTGAGACTGTGAAACAAAGATCAACCAAATTTGATTCGAAACAAACTTGGAGGTTACATAACAAACAAGTTTGCTTCAAATCAAAATTGGAAATCAAACCAGAACAGGTTCGATTCAAGACAGACCTGGAATTCTCACACACCCAGATTTAGAACAACACAGAGTCGGAAAACAACAGTTGATATGACAAAACCCCAACAGTTTTGGAAACCAAAAGTAGTTGTTCAAAATCAAAATGTTCAAAAAGATTCTCATTTTTACAAATGTGCTACACCAAAAGGTCAGACATGGTCTGTTAAGAAACATGTTAATTTGGCAAAAGATGAGAAAGTTGAAGTAAAAGTTGAAAAGATTTTTGAGAAAGATGACAAAGATTTTCCGAAATTGAATGAAAATTATTGTGTTGAAATGCCTAAGGTTCAACAGACCTGGGCTAAATTGTTCAAGTAATCAAGTAGTCTAAATGTGCAGGTGCTCAACAAAACCAAAGATTGTGAGAATGGAAGTTGGAGCAGCCTGGCACAACGAGGAGAGGAGGCTGCTGAATCCTGTGTTGGTTGAAACAGGAAGTTTGTTTGTTTTTATGTAAATAAATAAACAATATTTTCAAAAACCCTAAAAATTTGAAATATTAATAAAAAAAACCAAAAATATGTTTGTTTTTAATTTTTGTCAAAAATAGAAAATTACAAAAATATATGTTGTTTGAATACGCCGAAACCCTCACGGGTGAACAAACATGATTAATTTCACAAGATTGAAAAACGGTTTTCAAACTGTAAATATCAATGTGTTGTAAATCATGGGGGTACATTATTTTTCAGCAAATTAGTGCATGAGAAGCAGAAAATGGATGGCGAGACAAAGCTATCAGTATTGGTTGTCAAATTTTCTTTAAATGATTTTGCATTTTAGGGGGATAAAAATTGTCAGAAAATCCAAAAACATTTGAAAATTTGAAAAAGTAAAAAACATGATAAAATTCAATAATTGAGTTTTTGTGTAAAAAGAGGAAATGATAGTACATCAGTAGACAGTTACAGTATGCTAAAGAATTGTAACGATTAAATAGCGTTAAACAATCTCACTGATGATATGTCGATAGGTTTTTATACATTTAGTAAACTTTTTCGGGATATAAACCTAAATTCAAACTTGCTTATTTTGTGGGGAACACTACTTGGATATATAGGTAACCCCTGAAATCTTGTTTGAAAGGTCCCTCTTTCTGAGATACTAGGTCTTTATGCTTAGTGATATCTGGGGTATTATCTCGGGACTTTTGATTTTGCGGAAGCAATGGCCTAGTCCCCGGAGAATACTTTCTGCATTGCTTGAAATATAGCGTCGCCCTCAGCAAATTGATGAAACAATAAAATTGATAGTCATTGCTGTTGTAATACAAAAGATCCTCTAAACGGGACACATCAAAAGTCGAGCCGTCATCTCTCTGCTGAACGGAAGTTCTGACCTGAGCTCTCACGGTTTCGTACTATAATTTATTCCCCTTACAGATATCATCTAGGTATACTCACCTGTAAGACTGAATATTGGGATCTGGATACGGGAGTATATTCAAGAGGTGGGACACATGAATGAGTTTAAGTTCTTAATACACCTAATTCGTATCCTGGATCAGTTGAAGTTTGTGTGAAAATTTAAGTGGACAAGTATATCGACAATCTAAGTGAATTGTTTAATTCTTAATATGTAACTAAGCTTAACGGTACTTGTGATTTGTCAAAAACGGATATGATCCTCTGACGCAAACTCAAACAAAAATATTGTCTGTAAATATGTTTGTACATATTTCTTTACTGCTTTATATTTTCAGAAAATACAAAAAGATTTTTTTTTCTGCTTTATTTTCGACAACCGATATCTGAAATGCTGAGTTTCAAAATCTAAGTAAGCTGATTGTGTTTCTGAAAATAAAACAAGTTCATTAATTTGAAACTTGAATTAAAATCAAAAATTAAAAAAAAACAGTTTGTGACATCTCCAAGGTCATTAACTTGAACTTGGATGATTAACTGTGAGGGAGTTGGATTCTTTAACACTGCCAAATCCGTAAAGTGTGTTGATAGGGGGAGTGGATTAGAGAAGTTGATTAATAATACGAAAACATTGTATTTATGAATGTTTGAGTGGTTGCAGATAGTCCAGACTACGATCCCGAGAGCAGAGTTTAAGGGGGAGTCTGAAGACAAACTTGAGGAAAAGAGAAGTTTGTAGATGGAAAGCTAGGCATCGATCCCAAAGCAAGGAAGCTTGACGAAAGGGGGAGCCTGAAGCTGATAAGAAGAAGAGAAAGATTGTTGGATGCTTACATTGTTACAACTTGAAAGAAAAGGCAGAATGATCAAGACTGAAGATGTGTCATATTGAAGATTAGTCACTGAAGACTTCGTCAATATCCGAGGGGGAGTCTGTTAGTGCATTACGTCTCTTGACTTCGTCTTGTATCATGTAATAGAATAGGTTAGGATATCCAGTGCACGAGGTTCGAGAAACAATTGTTAGAGAGTTAGCATGTGATTTCGCTCATATGTACATGGCATATAAGCGAAATCAGAAACATCAGATTTCGCTCATATGTACATGGACACATAAGCGAAATCATCCTCCTTATATATAGGTGCATTGTTCATTTGTTGGTATCGCGACTTCCAGAATTGTAACGAAGTGCTGCCGAGATCTGTCCAGGTTGTAATCGTTGTTAAATGCAATATAAGTGACAGATATTATAGTATCAAGCTGTTTTCGCGTCTAGTTCTCTGATTCCGCCTTTGAACTGGACATAAAGCTCTTCTGATCGACTCAATCGGGTCAAACAACGATCCTACAGTGACGAACCAAACCCCTAACCTACAAATGGTTAAAATCAATTAACAAAACTTATTTTCCGGAAAAACCATTTGATTAAAACAAACTTAAGTGTTTTGAAATCAATGGGAAAATAGTTTGTTGTGAGGGGAAGTTCTGATTGTTTATGCCAAGTGGATGGCGAATTGAAGTGATTTGATATCAATTGTCACGTTATTGTACAGTTTGTTTTCAAATTTCCTAAAATGTGATTGAATTTTAGGGGGAGTAAGAAATTTCAAAAAATCCAAAAACATTTGAAAATTTGAAAAAGTCAAAAACATGATAAAATCAAAAATGAGTTTTGTTGTAAAAAGAGGAAATGATAGTACATCAGTGGACTATCACAACATGCTAAAGAAATGGAAAGATAAAATGTAATAAACGATCTCACTAAAGATGTGACGGTAGGCTCAGCTAGACTAGTAGATTTGCGATAACGATACAAACCTAAATGAAAAAGCCTAGTTCTAGTGGGAAACATGGTGAAATGCATAGTACTTAGTTTTGTCCTTCTTGATTGTGTGCCTACTCAGTAATCGCTGATTGTCGAAAGACATAAAACTGGTTAAGTTTGTGAACTTTCACAACTTTGCTGAAAAGTCGATGTGATTGTGCATTTTATTTTGCAAAGATTTAAACTTGTTTTATTTCTTTATTTTGTTTAAGCATTGGACATCCTCTGCGTATACGTGAGTATCGACCTGGATATTATTGCCTAAACGTTCTGCTTTATTTTCTTTGGTGTTTCGTTTAAGCTTTGGACCTCCTCTGCGTATACGGAAGTATCGACCTGGTGGTTAAAGCCTAAACAACTTCAACTTATTTTTATTTTCTTATTTTGTTTAAACATTGGACTTTCTCTGCGTATACAGAAGTATCGACCTGATTGTTAATGTTTAAACATTCTGCTTTGTTTTTGCACAAATCACACTTGATAAAAGTTTAAAGGCATTACTTGGGTCAGTGTATTGCATGATGAGGGGATATGCTGAGATCGTGGGGTTCATAAGAATTTAGTGCAAATTAATATACCTTAACGTATCGGTAAGCATTTTGAAAGTTTTTAGATTGAGTTTAAGTGGACAACAATATCGTCAATCAATGTGAATCGTTTAGAACTGAAAATGTTTAAAGCTTAACGGTGTTGGTGATTTGTCTTATAAACTGCTATGATCCTCTTACACAGACTCACAAAAATAGTGTCTGTAAATATTTCTTTATTGCATTTCATTACATTCAAAAATCCAAAAAGATTTTAGTGTGTTTTAGCATAAATTTTTAAAAAATTCAAAAAGATTTTCGACAACTGATGTTGGAGAGCTGATTTTCAAAATTCCAAGTGCTAAACTTGATGAACAGGTTTGGGAATGAATGTATAAAAAAGGTTGTATTTTCAGTGGATATCAAAGATTAAATCATTTTTAAATGATACATGCAAGTGGTTTCTAAATTTGCAAAATTTTTAAATTTGAGAAACTTATTTTTGGGTAGAGATGTGTGCAGGTTAGCCAGGTTCCGATACCTGAGTTAGATGAATGCCAGGTTACGATCTGAGAACCTGTGAAAGTGAATTCCAGAGTGCGATCCCAGCTTAGCAAAAGGGGGAGTCTGAAGACATCAAGATGGAGTCTGATGATAGTAGAGCCAGATTCAGATCCTGAAGATTACAAGAAAGAGAGAGATTGATTGTGGATGCTTACAATGGAGAATTTTGAAGAAAGCAAGCAGACTGATAAAGACTGAAGGTTTGACAACCGAAGACTCGACACTGAAGACTCGTCAACATTCGAGGGGGAGTCTGTTGGTGCATGCGTCTGTCAACTTCGTCTTGTATCAAGTCTTGTATGTAGAATGATAGATTAGGGCACGTTATACGAGGAAAATAGGAGAGTTTACATGTGAATGAGCTAATTTCGTTAGAACTTGACATGTGACACATTCAAACGAAATTAGGTTGTTTAATTTCGTTTGAACATGTCAGGTGTCACATTCAAACGAAATTACTCCACCTATAAATACCTCATTTGTCATTTCATTTGTAAGGGTTCCGGTCAGAGCAACGAAGTGCTGCCGAAGTGTTCACATGCTTGTATTTGATCTGAAATCAATATACGGACAGTTTAAAGTGGTATTCTAGCTGAATTGACCTCAATACGTTTGTTTCCGCCACTCGTATTAAGATAAACTCTTCTGATCGACTCGTTCAGGTCTGAAAACGATCCTACAGACTCTCTGAGGTTATATTACATGGTCATTTGGAAATTCCGAATTCTATGCATGTTTCCTTTATTATGCTTAATATTGACCATTATGCCCGTATGGTCTAAAAATGAGATTTTTGAATATGTGAGCATACAAATAAGTTAAGTAATGATATATAAACATGTCTAAATTATTTTGACATTATTCTGGTCTCAAACTGATGATATGCATAATATCGTACATTTAGCTTTTATAAAGTCTAAATTACCCTTTTATACACGAATCAAGTTTAAACATAAATTTTGACCCAAAACTCTTAAGCTACTGTTATTATATCAATTTTAGGAAATTTTCGAATGTTGGGTCAGATTAGATACTGACCTTAACATTGAGTTCTTGTATAAACCATATGATTGACGATAATGCCCTTTTTGCAAATAAAATGTGATTTACATATGATTAACATGCCAAACCTTTTTCTACTGATCTAATATGAAAAATAAAATATTTTAACCATCCAAGGCTGGTCAAAATCTCAGAATCACATAAACTTCGCTAATATCGTCAATTATCGATTTTTACTCTAATTAGGTGCATAGTATGGTTTAAAACCATATTTAGCACCCAAGAATTGTTACCTACTGAATTTATAAATAATTTTTAATATATTTACAGTAGGTAAAAGTCATGAACTCAGACTTCCAATTATGTCCTTAAAAGCATATGTGAAATGACCAAAATACCCTTTCGGGGCATAGTTTGGCCTTAAATGGTAAACCACACATATGTATGATATCCTACTGTTATAACATCATAAAATAAATATTTTTACAGAATATTTCTGACCAGAACATCAGTTTACTTTTAAACCTCTTTTATAAATCTTAAAATGATCAAGTTGCCCTTATGGGGCTTAATTCGGTTTTAAATTTGTTTTTGGGCATATATGTTAACATCTTACTGATGTCTTAACAGATTTTAAGCATAATAAAATATGGGACTTGTATATGGTTCATTCGTTACCCGTTATGCATATATGCGTTCGATTCGGTTTATGTGACTAGTTTGCATGAATTAACCGAAACGGGTTTAACCTTATCATTTAAACTTCAAAATCCAGAATGTGTTTAGTTTACCCATATTATACAAGTATTCAAACTTGTCGGGTCTAAATCACATTCCATTCTGGTCTCCGCTTAATCTTGCGTTTCGAACCTTAAAGTATCTTTAAAACTAACCGGTCTAAGTCTTTGACTTAAATAAGACCCGTTAGTATCCTAATAGGTTAATAAACCTTCCATACAGATTAAGTAGCTACGGTAGAAGATATTTGCATAAGGTCTTAGGAATTATACGGCTGAGTAGCATCTTTGCACAACTAGCTTAGGTAAATAATTTTAACTTATTTTCCCTATACGGGCTTGGGATACGGTAAATTATTACCGCTTGGTCGGGTATGAGATCATTTAATCGGATTTTGATTTAATAAATCTGCATAACACGTTTTAATCTGTATTGTTTGATAACATAAACATTGGGGGTTAACGACCGTGTCCTGGATATCCTCGGCTCATTTAAATTATTAATGGACACGACCTATGCACAGGGTGTAGGCATACACCCGACAGATTCAAATGCTAAATATTAAATAACCCACATGTTGGGGATAACTCCTTTGTGGGTTTTATAGTGGTGAGTCGGTTAATCATGACCGGCTTCCAAACCGGCCCCAATTATATAACAAACATGTAAATCTGTATACAAGATTTTAATAAAGATTGTCCCAAGTTATAAATGATTTTGTGCCATGTGCGCCTAAACTCTTTTCAAATGAGTCAGTTAATTTTATTTACTAGTGAAAACTGACGTATTTTCCAAAGACTAAGTGACAGATACCTCTCGAAACTAGGCTGGAGCTACTTGGTGTCAATTAAGAGGATCTTGCAAATCCTTATATGCCTGAAGTATGTTAAACTCAGCTTTATGTATTTGATTTTATGATCCGCATGTGGATCTCTATTACAATCAGTCTGTATATTCTTTTATTTCGAACTCTCGGACATTATGTATTGTAATAGTAATTAATCTACCAAGCCTTCCGATGTGCTATAATATTGTGTTAATTGTCTATAATGATATCAACTACGTCAGGATACTCCCCACCGGGCCCACCGGTAATATGTGGAAATATCGGGGTGTGACAGATGGACTCCAGCTCCGCTGTGGTGACAGAGAGTGTGTTGCGATCGGAGTGTTTGTTGAGGCAGGTGATTACACGTTGTTGTGGTTGTGATGATGATTGTGGAGGTAAGGAAACGCGTTTTGAAAGAGACATTGTTTTGTTCCGGTGAGGAATGTACGGTGGATGGAGGTGGTGCCAACGGTGTGCGGCGGTGGAGTGGCGGTTTGTGGACGGTGGAATTGGATTGGTTGATTGTAAAATATGGAGAAGGATGACGTCATATTATATATAGAGTTAACTTTCGTTTTGCTCCCTGTGGTTTGGTCATTTTAACGGTTTTGCTCCAATAGTTTAAAAATAGTCATCTTCCTCCCTGATCTTTCGAGTTTGTCGCCAGTTTGCTCCCTGGCTCTAACTCAGTTAAAACGTTCAATTAACAGTATGGGTATTTAGGTAGTTTACTCCCTGTCTCTAACTCAATTAGAACGTTTAGTTAAAATTCGCGGTAGTCGTGATCGGCAGGTGGTAGTTGCAGGTGGTGGTGGATGGTTGTTGATGGTGGTGGCCGGTAGAAAAAGTGGTTGGAAATATGGGGGATCAAAAAAGAATTACTTATATACATGTAAATAAACAAGTTATAGGTTTATTTAGGTGAAAAGACTTACATGCCGTTGCTTTTATCTATAAATTACCAAAATACCCTTCTAGTTAATGGATTTTTTGATGGAGTTAGAGGCGGAGAGCAAAATGACGATAAGTTAGAAAAATCATGCAGGAAAATTGCTATTTTTAAACTATTGGGGCAAAACGGTTAAAATGACCAGATCAAAGGGAGCAAAATGAAAGTTAACTCTTATATATAATTCGGAAAATAAATGTAAAAGGGTTTTGGATGAAAATGGCAAGTTAGAAACATTTTTTTGTTAATGCCAAAAATACCATTGGTTATAACTAGGTTTTTAAACTAAGTTAGGCAGTGTGATCAAAATGGTAAAAAAATGAAAAAGTCATGGACCAAAAGGAGAAAAAAAAAACTATTTGGACTAAAATGAAAATTTGGGACAAATCTTTGGGACTAAAATGGCAATTTACTCTAGCTGGACCAAATCAAAATGTAGACGATGGTGGCAACCGGCAAGACGTTCGATCTAGAATTTTGCGTTTACAAGCTTTTATGTTGGTAGCAAGTTAGCAACAACTATGAAGATGTGTTCGAAGAGAGAAGCTTTTTCAGTATAAAACAAATTTATCAACTTTTTCTTGTAGTGTATAGTGTATTCTTCGTCTTTTGGTTTTTTCTTTTATCATATTTTCGTGTTTATATTTGAGGGAAGTTAGTTGATTAAGACCATGGGGTATGGTGGGGCTTGGGTTAGGCATTTGGTGACACGTGGATCTTAAAAATTAAAAACCCAAAGCCAAGTTATTTAGCGGTATGGTGGGGCTTGGGTTGGGCGTGGCCTAGCCACATCAACATTTTTTTTATATATATTTTTATTTATAACTAAATAAAAAATAAACATACTTAATTTTTTTTTAAATACATAAACATACATAATAATTTTTTTTTAAAATACATCAAAATAAAAAACAGTCATTCTTCGTCGTCTTCGTCTGTTTCGAACCCAGGAATCGTTGAAACATGTTCCACCAAATCAGCTCGAAGGTTCTGATGTATATCCCTTGACTTTATTAAAAATTCATTTGCCGTTTTATCCTCGTCTGTTACGTTACCTTGTTGGGGGGTCATCGTCATCGTAGTAGGTAACGACCGCTCTACCTTCATCCTCCAAAATCATGTTGTGAAGAACGATACATGTGTACATCACGTTTCCAATCTGATCCTTGTCCCATAGTCGACAAGGCATTGCCAATATTCGCCACCTTTTCTTCAAAACACCGAATGCTCGCTTGACGTCTTTACGTGCAGCCATCTGGACCCTGTTAAACTTTAATCTCTTTGGATCTGTGGTACCGTGTCTTGTGAACGATTTTACGAAAACCCCCCACTCTGGGTAAATCCCATCAACTAGGTAGTACCCGTACACGTACTCAATCCCGTTTACAAAGAAACTTCCTTTGGGTCCTATACCATTTACCCGATCATTGAAAAGAGGCGAGTGGTTTATGATGGTAATATCATTATGTGAACCTGGCATACCGAAGAACGCATGCCATATCCAAAGATCTTGGGACGCAACTGCTTCAAGCATGATAGCTGGCACCCCGTGAAATCCACTAGTGTGAGCACCTTGCCATTGGGTAGGACAAAGTTCCCAAGGCCATTTCATACAATCTAAACTACCTAGCATCCCGGGTAGCCCATGATAATCTGCGTGATGTTCCAATATTTGTTGCATGTCACTGAAGGAGGGCTTTCTCAAATATCTTTTCCTATAAAGTTCTAGAATGCACGAACAAAAGTTGTGAAGAGTTTCTCTAGCTACACGTGCAGACATTTTTAAATGGTCATCCATAATGTCCGAACTATTGCCGTACGCTAACTGCCAAAGTGCGGCCGTGACCTTTTGCCACGTACTAAATCTTAATTGCCCGGTGACATCGGGTTTTTGTTGGAAACAAACATATTTCTCCTCAAGATCTCTAGATATTCTTAAAAATAAGTTTCTACTCATACGAAAACGACGTCTAAACATTTTTTCATCATACTTAGGTTCCGCTGAGAAGTAATCGCTTACCAACAAATCGTTAGCGGTGTGCCGTTCACGAGCGATGTACCTTCTCCTCCGTTTAGGTTGTTGAGTCTCTTCCTCATCGTCTTCGTCTTCCACGATAGCTTTCACCACCGCCGCGATCGTTTGTAGAAAAATTTCCGCACCATCGTCAGACGATGATGACGATTCACTATAACTTGAAGAACTCATGGCAATAATGTGTTTTATGTTTTGATATTGTGTGAAAAAAATGTTAAATGTGGTAAGTATTTATAAAGGAATTTTTTTTTTCCAACGGCAACCCCAACGGCTACTTTTAATGGGCCAATCACAATCCGCCAACTCACCTTGCTCCCCCGCCCCACGCCCGGCTTGAAAGCCAAGCCCCAAGGGGCCACGCCCCAACCCAAGCCCACCCGGGGTGGTCACTTGGGCGTTTTACCCCAACCCACGCCCAAACCCCCGCCCCATACCCCACGGCCTAAGGGTGTTTAATTACAAGTGTTGCAAAATTTGTTGAATCTGTGTTTTAAACAAGGAATATTGGATTTAATAATCCCAACTATTCGCTGTTGTCCGTTAACAGTCCCAACTTCAAAAATAACCACGGGTAGTCCCAATTATTAACATATTGACCTCTAATTGACCCTGATTAACAGAACCTTAAAGCCGTTAGTATCCGATCGCCGAAAAAACGTTTTTCGCCGGAAAACTCGACATTTTTTTCCCAAACCTCTTTCTAACCTTATTACAGACCTTTGATAACATTTTTCTAGTAAATGCCCCAATTATTGAAGTCGACGGAAAACTTCTTTTTAGCCGGAAAACTCAACTTTTTGGCCGGAAAACTCAACATTTTTGTCCCAAACATCTTTTTAACCTTAGATCGGACCTTTAAAAACTTCTTTCTTGGCCAAAAACGGTTTTCCGGCGACTAGAGACTAACGACGTTAGAATTCTGTTAGTTAGGGTCCATTGATGGCCAATATGTCAATAGTTGAGACTGCCAGTGGTTATTTTTGAAATTTGAGACTGTTGACGGCCAATAACGAATAGTTGAAATTATTAAAATCCAATATTCCTTTAAACAATACAAAACATGTCCCATTAACAATCTTTGTTCTTTAATTTGTTAGGCCATTAGGGGCGGTTACGTTTTCGTTCGTTATAGAATTGTTCCACGCGTGGAACAAACACAATTTCCACCGCCACCTACAAAGTCCACGCGTGATAACATGCACAAATTCAAAGTCCGTTATTTTCTTCACGCCGTGATGGTTTTATTTTGTGAGGGTAATTGTTGGTTGGGGAGAAATTGTTGGGTGTGGTGGTGAGTGATGACCATTTCCACTAAAAAAATATGTGAGTGATGAAAAAATGGTTGATGACATGACGGAACTTGATTGGATGTTTGTGAGTGATTGAATTCTATCACTAGTGACCACCCCCCACTCCCCTTATAAAGAAATGTTATAAACACTAATTAAACAAACGTGTCAAGAGGTTTATTAAATTGAACGTGAAATATATATTGGTATGAAATTATTAAATGGATTTAGACAAACGTTCACATGAAGGTGTTGATTTTGACCACAAATTTAAAATACACTTAAAAAGTCAAAGTTAAAGACCATATTTTCAACATGCATTTAAGAAGACGGTGGGAAACTATTAACTTCTAAGCATTGCATTAAAGATGGGCGTGCCCGTCACAGTCAACTCTTTCTAGGCTAACATGTTCTTTGGTCAAACTTATATTATAACCGGAAAAGGATATCGAGTGTTTTGAAATAGTACAACTAAATCATTTCAAAATCTTATTCATAAAGATAATTATTATTATAAACAACCCACAACATTAATGAAACATTAGAACATAACTCAAATGGATTCATAACTATAAGAGCATGTGTAATGGGGTTGTATATGGCGTCATTTTCCTTTATAACGCCCTCATAACGCCCCGAACACCATTACAGGGGGCGTTATGAGACAAAAAAATTTGAGGAGCGCTATGCATATCGCGCGGTTATGTGGGAATCTTTCAAACTTTCCACCAATCAAATTTAAGCAATGTTTTTTATATTAATTAATAAAATTGAAAATTATTAAATAGGTAATGATTAGGCGGGGGCTTTATGACTACGGGCTTAAATGCATAACGCCCCATAACGCCCACCCGCACACGTGGCGCGCCACGTGTCGCATAACGCCCACAAAGGGGCGTTATGACTACGCATGGCCTAAGGGGGGAGGGGTGGTTCACTAGTGATGGGTTCTAGTGATGGGAGCACCCAATCAAATCATGCCATGTCAGCACCCAATATTCTAGTGATAGTGATAGAAATGTAGTGGGGGTGGTATCACTAGTGATGGGGATTCCAATGTACAAGTCATACCCTATCAAAACTCAAAGTTCAACGCGTGACCACCATAACTCGTTATACTTCCACGAGTGATAGAAAGCACCGGCGGCGGTGTTCCGTGGCCATTCAACGCGTTATGGACAACCATAACGCTTCCGCCCCGAGTCCTCTAAGTTTATAGTTAAAAACGAGACTAGACTTGCTAGTTCGTTACATACTTTATTGTGTTGTAAAGATCCTACGAAACTGAAAAACGTTTACATAAAACTTAGGGTAAATTGCATTTTACGTTCTTTAACTTTGAGTAAAATTGTAGACGTTGTCCCTTAACTAATAAAATTACACTGAATGTCTTTTATGTTACAGTTTCTTATCATGCGGTTTCCTTTTATCTTAACCCAATTAATTTTTTTGTTAACTTTTAACACGTGCCACCCCTATGAAGGCATAATGGTCATTTTCGCTTAATAACTAAAAAAAATTGCCAGTAAAACACCGAGAGGAAGATATGTTTTAAGGGAAAATGATCTTTATACCCTCATGTGAGTGGGCATGTTAAAAAGTTAATACAAAAAGTTAACTGAGTTAGAGTATAAAGTCGCCACTCGCCAGCTCTCGTGATTGAGGCCGGACAAAGACGGAGTAGAAAATTCTTCACATACGTCTAAAACATCAACCAATAATTAATGCACTAATACTAAAGAATAAAAATGATAGAGACGTCTTAGTATATGAACCTAATACATTCATTGTTTGACTTGACCAATGATATTTTTTTAATTTTCTGTATTTATGATTACTATTATATAAATAATAGTATTAGCATCGAAAGATCATGTATCTCAATATTTTTAGAAGAGTAAAATATCAAAATTGTTCCTGGGTTTAGGCCACTTTTATTATTTTAATTTAAAAATGAATTTTTTGTATCTGAGTCCCTAAGGTTTCATTTTTATTGTCATTTTCATCTAATTGACAAACTGGGTTAGAATTTTCTGTTAACTTTTCCCCTCTTTGTCGTTTTCCTCATGTAAACGAAGGGTATAATTGTCATTTATGCCATAATATATTTTAATTAAACGAGGAAAACGACAAAAAGGGGAGAAGTTAACAGAAAATTCTAACCCGGTTTGTAAATTGGATGAAAATGACAATAAAAATGAAACCTTAGTGACCCAGATAAAAAAAAGTTTATTTTTAGACTAAAGTGCCAAAAGTTGCCTAAACACAGAGACCGTTTTAGCATTTTACTCTTTTTAAAACTATTATTAAGTTGACATTTTTTTTGAACGACAAGGATCGATGTGCCAACCACCGTGACACCGGGCGCCGTGGCCAAGGTCGACTACTCGACCGCCGCCAGCCCCTTGGCTCTCCTAGATACGCGGAAACTCGACCTCCACCCTCCCGAAGGCACGACAATGGAACAATCGGTAAAACTTCGTCTCACATCCAAGACGAACCGACGCCAACCGTATTCACCCTTCACCTGGATGCCGCAGAAAATAATGAGGAGAGTGGGAGTCGCACCTGGGTCATAAGGAACATCAAGTCTTTTCCCAACTACTCCACCACTACCTCATTGGCATTAAGTTGATATTTTAGGACTTAGAATATCAAAGGGCGGAATTTAGAAAACATAGAAGATGGGGGACGGTTATAGTAAATCACTGAAAAAGATAAAGAAGGTATATGCAGCACAGCACAATAATAGGCGCGTGGAAGAAAAGGTGACGTGGCAATATACGGTGAGGTTAGCGTATAAGGAGAGAATATTTATGAACAAGTGGCAGGCTTTTTATTCATGGCCTCAGGAAATGCACCAATTGCTGTTGCATCACGCAATCGAGCTCACTCTTCTGAACACACATCAATAGTTTTATCTCCAAAGTACATGCGTATAATGAGATTGGTAGGGTCGGGTGTAGGAATCCGTTTATGTAAAATAAAATAAAACTTTTATTAACTTGAAATACAAAACTATACAGAATTACAACTGAAATATAAATACAAATACAACTCAAAGAAAGGAAATACAAGGACAGAAATCCGAACAGAAACACTGTTCTTTGGCTGAGGATCGTGTTAGACACGGGTCCCTTAAAATAAATTTCGTGTCTCCCAGGAGAACACGTTTGTTTCCAGGATACAACAGGCTCAAGCAGTTGCACTGCCAGTCTTGACTCCAACCCGAAGGTGTACCTTGAAAGCTTGAAAAGACAAAGAAATCTGCAGTAGAGAAGATTGTTTTGCTGTGTTTTTCGGTGTGTTTCATCTGGTGAAAGGATCCTCCTATTTATACACCAGGTTGAACTCGAAACTGAAAATAAATTAAATGGGAGAATTAAACTGCATTAGACGTCTTTAATGCACTTTAATTCGTCACTTAATTCTCAGTCAAACGCATTAACTTTGTCAGTTTCGAATGCTGAAAACGTAACTGCACATCATTAACTGCAGCTGGAAGCTTCTCCGCGCGCGCGCGCGCAAGACACACTGATGCGCGCGAAGGTCTGCACCCTCACGCGCGGTGCGTCCACTTGGCTCACTGTCATGCGCGCGTGCGCCATACTCACTCAGGTCCATGCGCACCTGCGCGCGTGTGCCACTTCACCTGTGAGCCTCTACGAGCACGCCACACAGTCGCGCCGTTTTGGCTCACTTTGGTGTGCCGCGCACGTCACACATCAGGCCCATGCGCATGCACGTCACATCACCAACCACTTGGTCCTTGCAACCCTTGTGCTTCCACGACGCGCACGTGGTCAAAAATACAAAGGCGGCTCTCGGCGATGCGAGTGTGCGAAGTGCAAAGTGCGCCATCAAAGCGCCACATTGCGCCTCATCGCCCACGCCACGCGCGCGCGTGTGCGAGTACACTAGTGAGTGCTTCCATGAAACAATAAGGATGGAGAGTTCCCACTTAAATACCCCTTTAAGTTCCATCTCTCATCCGATGTGGGACAAGGTGCCACTTTCCCACTTTTTTCAGCATTTAAGTTTCAAACACCAAACTTTGAGCATCGATATCTCATTCATCTTAGCTCCGTTTTGGACGTGGTTTAGTTCGTTGTGAAGCCCTTCCGACATAGAACACAAACCCACAAATAAATATATAAAACCCGCTTATTTTATTATATTTATTTCTAGTCCAAAATAGGAAAAAATCATTTTCCTATATTTGTGAAAAATGCTATTTTCACAAAATTTCCAACAATCCCCCACATGAATAGAAATCGATCTATCAAGTTTCAACGATACACGTTCAACAGTTGAGTATTGCAAGATAGGTAGGTGTAACCTTTGAACCTCCTTTTGTGAAGCATACTTAGCCTCCTAGGGTCTTGTAGACGCGGTGTCCTTGAACAATCCCCCATTTATGTAGGCGACAATATACATTCACACAATACTCGCCCTAGTCGAGTTAAGACCTCATGGTTGTGTCCGTTCATGGTCATGGAACACGTTCCTGGTTCTGCGAGAGCTCTAGGATTTGCGCCTCCCCACAAATCCATTTGAAGCGACCCCACTTCTCTCTAACATAGGTGATTCCTTTGAATCATTAAAAGCATCATGGTTAATTTGGATTTCCTCAAAATCCTTAACCTCAACATGCTTAACCTTTCCTTCATGTCACTGATTGGAATGGACTAGGAAGTATACAACTCCCTTTATTGACTTTTGGGGCACCCCCCACAGTGACTCCCTTTGGGTTTATGATTAAGTTTGCCTATTGAACCTAGATCTTGGGATCTCCAGTCAACTAGGTTAGGTTTCCCTCATATTCCCTTCATCCATGGGCTTTAGTCCCATTCCTCTTGACAACCTATACACCTTATCTGTGCTTAAGCCTTTCGTTAACGGGTCCGCAATGTTATCATTTGACCTCACATAGTCAACTGAGATAACACACGTTGAGATAAGTTGTCGTACCGTGTTGTGTCTACGTCGAATGTGCCTTGATCTGCCATTGTACATCATGTTTTGTGCTCTAGCAAGAGCAGACTGATTGTCACAATGTATGCAGATCGCCGTCAACGGCTTTGGCCATCTTGGAATATCTTCCACAAATTGACGTAGCCACTCCGCTTCTTCCCCGCTTTTATCTAAAGCGACGAATTCAGATTCCATCGTAGATCTAGCTATAACCGTTTGCTTGGAAGACTTCCAAGCTATAGCTGCGCCAGCAAGTGTAAACACATATCCACTTGTCGATCTATGATCTTTTATATCCGATATCCAGTTCGCATCAGTGAATCCTTCGATCACTGCTGGATCACGGGTATAATGCAATCCATAGTCTCTCGTATATCTTATGTATCTAAGCACCCTCGTGATAGCTTTCAAATGATCCTCGCTCGGATTACTGGTGTATCTACTTAGCCTGCTTACAGCGTACGCTAAGTCGGGTCTAGTACATGTCATTAGATACATGAGACTACCAATGATCCGTGAGTATTCTAACTGAGAAACACTCTCGCCTCTATTCTTCCTTAGGCGTTGGGTATTATCAATTAGAGATCGAGCTATACTCGTATCGTCCGAATTGAATTTCCCAAGGATCTTGTCCACGTAGTGAGATTGACTCAACACAAGACCATTTTGGGTTCTAGTGATTTTTACACCAAGAATCACATCCGCGAGACCCATGTTTTTCATGTCAAACCTCGCTTTCAACATGTCTTTCGTTGAGTTGATCATTTTATCATCACTCCCAATGATAAGCATATCATCTACATAAAGACATAGAATCACATAACCTCTTGGTGTGTCTTTAAAATAAACACACTTGTCGCACTCATTTATTTTGAAACCATTGTCAATCATGACATGATCAAACTTTTGGTGCCATTGTTTTGGAGCTTGCTTCAAGCCATACAAAGACTTGACCAATTTACATACTTTGCCCTTGTTTCCAGGGGCGGAAAACCCCTCAGGTTGTTCCATGTAAATTTCTTCTTCTAAATCGCCATTTAGAAACGCGGTCTTTACATCCATTTGGTGAACTTCCAAATTTCTTAGAGCCGCAATTGCAAGAACCAATCGTATAGAGGTTATTCGCGTTACAGGCGAGTAAGTATCAAAGTAGTCTAGACCCTCCTTTTGTCTAAATCCTTTGATTACTAACCTTGCCTTGTATTTATCAATACTTCCATCGGCTTTCATCTTCCTTTTGAATATCCAACGATATCCAAGTGGTTTACAACCAGGTGGAAGATCTACTAACTCCCAAGTATGATTTTGCAATATAGAATCAATTTCATTCTTAATTGCTTCTTGCCATTGAGGTCCTTCCGCGGAGGTAACCGCTTCGCGGTAGGTATTGGGCTCACCCTCAACCATGTAGCTCATGAAGTCTGGACCAAAAGATTTTTTCAACCCTTTGTCGTTTACTTCGTCTAAGCTCACCCTCCTCGACCTTGGGTCGTTCATGTCTTTCATCTATCCTCGTAGATGAACTTGGTCCTGCTTCATCTAACCATGTAGACGAACTTGGACCTGCTTCATCAACCGCTCTTGATGAAGGCGCATGTGTTTGTCCTAACATAGGAAACACATTCTCAAAATATGAGACGACATTAGGATTTGCCTCTATGATAGTGTGTCTGTGTACATCGGGATTCTTGGACTCATGTACAAGAAAACGATGCGCACTACTTTAATGTGCATATCCAATGAAAATGCAATCAACAGTTTTGGGTCCTATCCTAAGAGCCTTAGGATGTGGTACAATCACCTTGGCTAGGCACCCCCACACTTTCAAGTATTTGTACGAAGGCTTCCTTTTTCTCCATAACTCATATGGAGTTTCGTCCCTATTTTTCAAAGGTATCTTGTTCAAAAGATAGTTTGTTGAGAGAATGGCGTCCCCCCACATTTCTCGGTTCACTCCCGAGCTTATCAACATGGCGTTCATCATTTCTTTCAATGTGCGGTTCTTTCGTTCCGCAAAGCCATTTGATTGTGGAGAATAAGGAGGTGTACACTCGTGTACAATGCCACTTTTTGCGCATAAATCCGCAAAAGGTGCAACATATTCACCTCCTCGATCGCTTCTTAAAGCTTTTATCTTCTTTTTAAGTTGATTCTCAACTTCGTTTTTGTACAAGATAAACTTCTCTATTGCTTCGTCTTTACTCTTTAGTAAATACACGTAGCAATATTTCGTACAATCATCAATAAACGTGATGAAATACTTATTTCCTCCACGCGTGGGAACCGCTTTTAAATCACACACATCTGTATGAATTAAATCAAGGGGTTCGGTTATTCGTTCAACCGATTTAAACGATGATCTCGTAAGTTTGGATTCAACACATGTCTCGCATTTGTGATTGGACTCGATATGGAATGTTGGTATCAAGTTTAATTTAATTAAACGTCGTAATGAATTAAAATTTACATGCCCTAGTCTACCATGCCAAACAATAGAAGACTCAATCATGTAAGTAGAAGTAGAAATTTCATTCATTTTCTTGTTTTGGTTAACAACCATTACATTCATTTTGAACATTCCATTTAGGGCATAGCCCTTTCCAACAAACATTCCACGTCTAGACAAGACAAAATTGTCCGATTCAAACACTAGACGAAATCCAAACTTGTTGAGCATCCATCCCGACACGAGATTCTTCCGTATCTCTGGGACATAAAGCACATTTGTCAAGGTAAGCTCCTTGCCCGAAGTCATCTTCAAAACGACCGTGCCTTCCCCCTTGATGCTTGCGGTAGCTTTATTCCCCATATAAAGCTTTTCTTCACCCGAAGCTTCCTTGAATGTAGAGAAAAGAGCCTTGTCTCCACAAACATGGCGGGTTGCACCCGTGTCAACGAACCATCCTTTTGGGTTTTCACCCATTGCGTTGACTTCTTCAATCATAGCCGCTTCCTCGGTTATCATTGCAATCAGAGGCATACCATCCTCATCAACCATATGCGCACGCTCACGCTTAGGTTTATTGCATTGGTTAGCACAGTGCCCCGTCTCGTTACAACTGTAACAAGTACCTTGGAAAGGCGCAGTCTTCTTTTTCACAGCCCTTTTTTCGGTCCAAGGTTGTTAACCTTTTCTTTCCCTTTGTTGTCCTTTTTACCCTTGCCTTTCTTGCCCTTGAGGACTCCCCAACTTCCACCATGTTTGCTTTAGCCGAAGCTTGCAAAATGGTGCCTTTTTGGGCCACCCTGTTTTCTTCTTCTATACGAAGACGAAGAACAAGATCCTCGACCGACATTTCCTTTCGCTTGTGTTTAAGATAATTCTTAAAATCCAACCAAGCAGGAGGTAATTTTTCGATCATGGCTGCCACTTGAAACGTTTCGCTGAGTACCATACCCTCAGCATGGATGTCATTTAGTATAATTTTCAACTCTTGGACTTGGTTCATAACAGTCTTGTTATCAACCATTTTGAAGTCCAAGAAACGGGCGACAACAAATTTCTTTGTTCCCGCATCCTCCGTTTTGTACTTTTTATCCAATGACTCCCATAATTCTTTGGAAGTCTTGATATTATAGTACACATTATACAATGCATCCGAGAGACCATTGAGAACATAGCCTCGACATATAAAGTCCGAGTGCTTCCACGCCTCTACCGCGCTCAGAGCCTGAGCATCGGTCTCCCCTTCCGCAGGTTGGGGAACGGCAAGAACCTCGCAAGGTTAATGGTGGTCAAGTAGAAGAACATCTTCTGTTGCCACCTCTTGAAGTGGAGACCAGAGAACTTCTCGGGTCGTTCAGCATGATTCGCCACTGTGGTCGCTCCCACAGTGTTGGCAGGGGTACCGACAACAACGTTGACGTTGGTATTTTCAGTCGACATTCTGAAAAATTCCACAAAACCAAGTTAATAAAACTTGTTAGAATAATAAATGTGCTGATTTATTATTTTACTAACAAAATCGATGAGTAATAAAATCAGCCTCGTAGCTTCTAAGTCCAACTTTGAAGACTACAAGAGAAGATCTTAGAACCCAAAGACAAAGAAGGAGTAGAAACAGAGTTCTGTTTTGACAAAGTCGCTACTTTGAATCAAAACAGAGAAAAACCTTTTAAAACACAACCTGCTGTGAGAAAAAAAAATTGAATTCACAGCAGAGAAGTTTGTGATTCTACACGAAGGGTGTTTTAAAATTTGTTTTAAGATTGTAGGAATCCGTTCATGTAATATAAAATAAAACTTTTATTAACTTGAAATACAAAACTATACAGAATTACAACTAAAATAAAAATACAAATACAACTGAAAGAAAGGAAATACAAGGACAGAAATCTGAACAGAAACACTGTTCTTTGGCTGAGGATCGTGTTAGACACGGGTCCCTTAAAACAAATTTCGTGTCTCCCAGGAGAACACGTTTGTTTCCAGGATACAACAGCCTCAAGCAGTTGCACTGCCGGTCTTAACTCCAACCCGAAGGTGTACCTTGAAAGCTTGAAAAGACAAAGAAATCTGCAGTAGAGAAGATTGTTTTGCTGTGTTTTTCGGTGTGTTTCATCTGGTGAAAGGATCCTCCTATTTATACACCAGGTTGAACTCGAAACTGAAAATAAATTAAATGGGAGAATTAAACTGCATTAGACGTCTTTAATGCACTTTAATTCGTCACTTAATTCTCAGTCAAACGCATTAACTTTGTCAGTTTCGAATGCTGAAAACGTAACTGCACATCATTAACTGCAGCTGGAAGCTTCTCCGCGCGCGCGCGCGCAAGACACACTGATGCGCGCGCAGGTCTGCACCCTCACGCGCGGTGCGTCCACTTGGCTCACTGCCATGCGCGCGTGCGCCACTTCACCTGTGAGCCTCTACGAGCACGCCACACAGTCGCGCCGTTTTGGCTCACTTTGGTGTGCCGCACACGTCACACATCAGGCCCATGCGCATGCACGTCACATCACCAACCACTTGGTCCTTGCAACCCTTGTGCTTCCACCACGCGCACGTGGTCAAAAATACAAAGGCGGCTCTCAAGCGGCTCGCGGCGATGCGAGTGTGCAAAGTGCGCCACATTGCGCCTCATCGCCCACGCCACGCGCGCGCGTGTGCGAGTTAGGGTGCTCCGCACCCTTCGCGAGTACACTAGTGAGTGCTTCCATGAAACAATAAGGATGGAGAGTTCCCACTTAAATACCCCTTTAAGTTCCATCTCTCATCCGATGTTGGACAAGGTGCCACTTTCCCACTTTTTTCAGCATTTAAGTTTCAAACACCAAACTTTGAGCATCGATATCTCATTCATCTTAGCTCCGTTTTGGACGTGGTTTAGTTCGTTGCGAAGCCCTTCCGACATAGAACACAAACCCACAAATAAATATATAAAACCCGCTCATTTTATTATATTTATTTCTAGTCCAAAATAGGAAAAAATCATTTTCCTATATTTGTGAAAAATGCTATTTTCACAAAATTTCCAACATTGGGTCGGGTCGAGTTGGTTACCAGATATCCTAGCTTCTTTTGGATAAGTTACGGGCTCATTCTATACGCACCCCCCCTTCTTCCTGATTACACCCCCTTGTGAGAGGAAAATTGTCGGTCCCACGCAGGCCCCACCTGTAAGTATGTGAGAAGAGGGGGGTGAAAAAAGTAAATAGGAGGGTGTAGAAAGTAGCACCCTTACCGAACACGCTTTACCGAAATGGGCGGCGAAATCGGTGAAGGTTCACCGAATCGGGTAGAGGGAGGGAAGGGGAGAGAGAGAGAGGGGTGTGTGTGGTGGGGTCTATGTCTTCTCAACCAATCACACATTTTTTTAAATAGTTTAGCTAAACCCCATTAGGTAACCCACCGCCAACGTTTTTTAGCATTAGGTAAACAATTGACATGGCGCTATGTGATTGGGTGATTTGGGAGTTTACCTGTTCCAAATGTTTAACCACTCCCTTCACCCTAGGGATGAGCACGGGATCGAACCGATACCGAACCGATACCGATCCCGAATACAAGCGGTATGGTATCGGTATGGTACTGGTATCGGTACCGGTTTTTCGGTATGATACCGAAAAATACCGAATTCTTGAAATGATAAATTGCCACCAAAATCATCAACACTATGACCCTATGCCAATCATCAAGTCACTTATTATCTTAAAAAAAGAATAAAAAAATACAATTTATACATTTTAGAAACATTAATTAGTTTTTATATGAGGCATTATAAAGACCTCACTAATTCGAGCAGCCATCATGCACTGAAGAACATATCAAAGAGTTGATTTGGAGGGAGTCTGTTAAATTCAATCCAGACCCCGCTCATTGAGGAGGTATGTATGTGTGTGTAGTTGATGTATACAATTTAGAGATTGTGACATGATCCTAGAATTTCCTCCTATTATGTTCTTTCAATACAAAATAAAGGCAAAGGGCATATTGGGTTTTTTACTTGCATCATTTGTGACTTTTCTTTTCTTGTAATATTCAAATGGTCTTTCAAGAGATTTTACCATCGCTGTTTCTATTCTCGAATTTAACTGCCAGTTACTTGTTGGTTTACTTCTTCTCATATGTGTAAACGCTACTTGTTGGTTGATTTATTTGTTTGTTACTACTTTTTGTTGCCTATAAATGAACATGCTGGATCAGCAAATTCGCAGTCATCTTCAAGTGTAAGAGCTATGGGTGGGAAATGGGAATAAGTGGTATATTCGGTACTGCCATAAAATGGTATATTCCCTTTTAAATAAGCTAACCTCACAATCGGTATTACCGAAAAATACCGATACCGATCCCGCAAAATCCCGATCCCGAAAAATGGTAAAACGTAATACCGATACCGATACCGAATACAAGCGGTATGGTATCGGTATGGTACGGTATCGGGATGGTATCGGTATGGTATTGGTATGGTATCGGTATCCGGTACCACATGCTCATCCCTACTTCACCCTTAGAGCTTTCCAAAAATTTAGGGGTTTGGTTTTACTATATAAATCACAGTTCAAAGAAAGTACATGTGTAGGTAGGGGGTGAGGTTCCTGTAAAAATGACTCTTTTCGTGAGAAGTGTGAGAAGTCATAGAAATTGATATGTAGACATCATGTTTTGAACTTAGGCATGATGTTTTGGGTTGTTTTAACAAGAAAAACACCAAACATAAGAATTTAAAACACAATGCAACATATTATGGACGTGAAATTTAAAAGACACTATTTAACACTTAAAACACACTACTTAACGTTCTTGGCATGGTGTTTTAAGTTTTAAGCCTAGAATTCATTGCATTGTGTCTTAAATTGTTATGTTTAGTGTTTTTCTTGCCAAAACAATGCAAAACGATATGTCTAAGTCCAAAACATGATGTCTACATATGAATTTTTATGTCTTCTCACATTTCTCACGAAACATGTCCTTTTTACAGGATCCTAAGACTGTAGGTATTATAGAGTAGAGACATTTACGTTTACTTGTGTGCGTCCGTTTTTGACACACGTATGAGATAACAACACCATGTAAAAATGGACAGATGTAAAAATGGACAGTCGCCACAATCAAAACTTATTTTAAACCTAGATACACACTCACCATGTAAATTCATTAGAACATATCCACACTATGTCCATTTATTTGAACATATCCACATCATGTAAATTGGTACCGGTGAAAATACAACAATAACCGTACCCAGTAAAACTCACAAATAGCAAAACTATTGCTAGGATCCAGAGAGGGTGAAATTTAGACACATCTTAACTCTATCAGAGAAATATATCAGATTTATAGACTCACAAGACCACATTATAATCACATATGAAAAACCCAAACTATAAACATCCATCTATACTTTATAGAGAGAGTTAATTATTGTCTTCGTCCATGTGGTTTGTCAAAAATTACTATTTTAGTCCATTAGTTTAAAAATTGCGATTTCAGTCCCTATGGTTTCACTTTCGTAACCATTTCAGTCAACCTCGTAACCATTTCAGTCCCTGTACTAACAGAATAAATGGATTTAAATGGTTACGAAAGTGAAACCACAGGGACTGAAATGGTTACGAAAGTGAAACCACTAGGACTGAAATCGCAAATTTTAAACTAATGGACTGAAATAGTGATTTTTGACAAACCACAAGGATGAAAACAGTAATTAGCTCTTATAGAAAACTACACCTCTACCCCAATCCTCAGACGTAAAAATCATTTTCTCTAAAAGTCCTTAATTCTACATACGCCTCCATAAACCCCTATCGTGGACCATGTCATCAGAGATGTGTAACTCTAGCAAATCCCGCCTAATTCGCTCATCCCAAGTCATCTTAGGTCTACCTTGACTCCTCCTCCCTTCCACAGTTAAGCTTCCCCTGCTCTAACCAGCGTTATCAACTGCCTCCTCTTTACATACCCAAACCAGTGAAAATAAATACTTTTATAAAATGTCCTAGAGCCCAAATTGTGCAATAATTTTTAAGATTTTCAAATTTAAGAAACTCATTAAATTTAATGAGCCTAAAGCTCTTGTTTTTTTTTTTTTTTTTTTTCTTAAAACAATATGTTCGGTCCTCATCGTCAACATGATAAGAAACTCATTAAATTTAATGAGCCTAAAGCTCTTGTTTTTTTTTTCTTAAAACAATATGTTCGGTCCTCATCGTCAACATGAAATTAGTCATACGAGCTTAAACCTTCAAACATTCTAGTTCTTAGCATTTGCTTTTAGCTTTTTATCCACTTGAAAATATCATCACACAATTATGATTGCTAGTGTGTAAGAAGGTCTCGACATCAAGAAATTTAATTGTTACCGATTTTAAAACACCTGTAAACAAGCTCTAAACATTTGTTTTCGAAACAAAGTACATAGGGCTTAATATCAAATACTTGAAGTGTAAAAGAGCATTCACATTTCATTCTTTATCTCTATTTATTCAATTCAACTAAAGAACATATTTTTCTACAAATTTTGTTTAGTTTTTAAAAACCTTCTACATCTTATTCTCTATTTATAACCTTATCTTACTCACAAACACTTATTTTATTATTTAGAGATTAATGAATAGTAAGCTAGTAAATATGGAGAGTTTGTCTCTACTATATAATTTAGAGGTATGGAGCAAAATAAAGAGAGGGATGTAGCGGTTTGTTTTAGCTCTTTTCTCGAGAATTTATAGATGAGAGAAAAAAAGAAAAGGGGATGTGAGTGCTCTAACCATTTGAAAACACTTGGTCATTATTTAACTCCGATCTTTATTATTTAACATTAGTTTTTTTTATGGGAAATTGGATTTAAATAATCCGAACTTTCACCTGTTGGCCAATAACACTCCGAACTTTCAGTTTGGCCAGCAGCACTCTCAACTTTCATCCTATTTTCCCAAAACACTCCCAAACTAACATATCACTAACCAAGTTAGTTTTTAAGTTTTATTTATTACACAAACAGTCCCTGTAGTTATAAAAAAAATCATAAAAATAAAAAAAATCAAAAGAATTCTAAAAAAATCAAAAAAAATCTAAAAAAATAAAAAAAATCATAAAAAATCATAAAAATTCTAAAAAATATCAAAAAAATTCTAAAAAAATCATAAAAAACCGTTTCGACCCGTACCGTTTCGACGCGAACTGTTTCGACGCGTACCGTTTCGACCCGGACCGTTTCGACCCGTACCGTTTCCACCCGGACCGTTTCGAACCGTACCGTTTCGACCCGGACCGTTTCGACGCGTACCGTTGAAACGGTACGGGTCGAAAACGGTACGGGTCGAAACGGTACGCGTCGAAACGGTTCGCGTCGAAACGGTACGGGTCGAAAACGGTACGGGTCGAAACGGTTTTTTATGATTTTTTTAGAATTTTTTTGATATTTTTTATAATTTTTATGATTTTTTGTGATTTTTTTTATTTTTTTAGATTTTTTTTTATTTTTTTAGAATTTTTTTGATTTTTTTTTGAATTTTTATGATTTTTTTGAATTTTTTTGAATTTTTAGATTTTTTTTTATTTTTATGATTTTTTTTATAACTACAGGGACTGTTTGTGTAATAAATAAAACTTAAAACTAGTAAATTATAATTACAGGGACTGTTTGTGTAATAAATAAAACTTAAAAACTAACTTGGTTAGTGATATGTTAGTTTGGGAGTGTTTTGGGAAAATAGGATGAAAGTTGAGAGTGCTGCTGGCCAAACTGAAAGTTCGGAGTGTTATTGGCCAACAGGTGAAAGTTCGGATTATTTAAATCCAATTTCCCTTTTTTTATTATATTTATTATTAGCTGAAATGAAATGGCGTACAAAATCAGGGACTCAGTTGCAGTGATGACGGATGCGAGGATCGGGGAGATGGCATGATTTGGAACTGGGCGTGGAAAATAAAGATTCACGAGTTTTAACATGATAGCAAATACATGCTCTAACTTTTGGTTAAAGGAAAGAAAAATAAATATTTTGTAGTGAAAAATGGGTTGATCCTAATGTCTCCATCATTTACTTACTTGGATTTTTGTCAGTAAGGACTTGGAACGTATTGCCTTGTCAAGTTCTAGATTCGTGAGAACCAAACGGGCTATTCACACAAGAAACAAAAATTGAGCAATTAGTATAGATGTATATTTATATGCTCGGTAATGGCTCAAAACTCACTTTTGTGGGAAAGGGGTTACAGTGTAAAAATGTATGTATAATCAAATTTTACAGAGATTTGTCATGCCGGTTTTCGTATTCTTAATTGGTTCTTTTTATCACGACGCTATCAGGTGTAAATTTTGTAAAAACATAATTTTTAGAACTTATTTTACCCAACTAAACCAAGATAAGTAAAAGAAAATAACAAAATTTTGAAAGAGTTTAGGGTGATTAGCGGTTCCAAGGCGAGTTTTGTGTAAGGCTTGTTTTTAGGACAAACGATTCAAGGTTTTATCACCCCCCACACTTAAATTACACATTGCCCTCAATGTGTCCCAAATAAGATTTATTTTGGTTAAAATGTGTGAAAATAGCACAATTTTTAGGTTACTGGCACTTGCAGCACGGGGCGTGCTATGGGGACACGGCCCTGTGTCCAAAGTGCCAGTAGCAAATTAAATCAGAAGACTTACACTGGGGTGGCCACGGGTGTAGGGATGGCAAAAATACCCGAGCCCGATGGGTATACCCGAAACCCGACACAAATGGGACGGGTATACCCGATACCCGACGGGTATTGGGCCGGGTATGGGATTAGTTTTAAAAATTTTTGCAGGTATGGGTCGGGTATGGGATTAGGTGATACCCGATTACCCGGAACCACATACCCGTTTACCCGAACTATATACCCGATCCTATACCCGATTTTTTTTAATTTATACTTTTATTTTCCATTAACCCTTGTTTATTAATGATTTATTTTAGTATGTTCATGATGTGAAAAAAAATTCTTTTAGTATACGCATTTGATAATAGTATTTATATTTTGTATGTTGTGAAGTATATGCATGTGAGTGTATAAGTATTATAAAGTTATTATTAATTTATGATAAAACTTATATGTATGTAATGTACATTTTTAATTTATAATAGTTGTTGTATAAATAAAATAATATAATAATTACAATAGTAAAAGATGTATTTAGAAATTCCAACATATATTTTTTAACAAACTAATGGGTAAACCCGATACCCGCGGGTATACCCGATACCCGACGGGTAATTACCCGACAAATACCCGACGGGTATTGGGTCGGGTATGGGATGCGATTTTATAACCGGGTAAGGGTATGGGATTACCATTACCAGACCCGAACCCGACCCATTGCCATCCCTACACGGGTGCATGCTGGGTGAGCACGGCCCCGTGCTGTTTTGCAGTTTTTAAGTCGGGATGCCTTTGATTTACGTGCATGGTTCCATTTTTCGCCACCTTTCTGGCATTTCCTAGTTCTTTAACACATTTATTGAAACCATCATCATTCAAACTTCCATTTCATTAGAATAAAAAGCAAATACAAGAAAATAAAGATTACAAACCTAAATTAATCCTGGGATAGATAGATAAAATCTTGAGGAATACCTCCCCGAGATCATTATTTAAAAACCCTAAAGCTACTTTCCTAGATCTAAGAAGGTTAGATGTTGGAGGATATAGGGTTTTTCTGGGAGAACTCAATTAGAGGTCATTGAGCATCTCTTCGATCTCCCTTTGAAGGAAGATGTAGGGTTCCTCTTCGATCTCCTCTTGAAGGGGAGCGGGATTCACCGAAACCTCAAAGGCAATGTTGAGAGGGGGAGGTTCCGGGATCTCGTCTTCCCACCCAGTGGGTTGAATGACCTCATTTGCGAGGTTCCAATCTTCTTGCGGCCAGATCGGTTCCATCGGAGGCATGGCCAAGATGTTCAACCTTTGGTGCAAAAGGTTGATCTCCCTAAAGCAATCCTCTAGACCCATGGAGAGATTGTTTACACGGTCGAAGAGAACTTCTTCCACTAAGGTCATTTCATCGAGAGACTCCCTCAAAGCACTTACGTATCTCACAAGAGTGGCCTCAAGGGAGAGTCTCCTCCCTCTTCGGTGGTTCCCGGAGCTTGTTGATGAAGTCCCGCTTTGCTGGCTCGACATTGTAGGAAAAATGATCAACCGTTAATAAGTAATGGTATATCAGAACATCCAGCACGGCCCCATGCCGGTGTGGCACGACCCCGTGTTGCTCCATCTGTTCTTGATTCTTAGCTCAAGAAATTTTATTTTAAGTTAAATTTGTCTGATTTTTAATTTTCAGAACGTAAATAACTTAAAATAATGTTTTACTATAGTAGATTTGCAAAAGTTTGAGCTAAGAATCAAGTGTTTGAACCTCCTATTGAAGCTTTTTAAGCTTGAAGCTTTAAGCTTCAATGGAGTTCATGGTGGAAGGAAGAAGGGGAAAGAACCAAAAGAAGTAAGGACAAGAAGGTCAAATGAAACCTGTTTCAAGAACATACCTTTTGGGGTATGTATGAGAAATCTGGAGGATCTTGCCCTTTTGGAATGGTCCTAAACATTCTCCTCTAAGGCTGACTTTTTAGACAGTGACAGTACGCTGGCCCTGTGCCTGGGCAACACAGCCCCGTGCCGTCTGCATGTGTCAAAGAATGTTGTCCGTAAGTGAAACACGGGATAAATCATCACTAACACGGCCCCGTGCCGAAAAATGCGGGGGCACGGCCCTGTGTTAGTCCGACACACCCCATGCTTCTGAAGGATGTTGGGCATAACCTCGTGTTCAAGGAACACGACCACGTGTTCAGGGAATTTATGAAGTTAGTCTAGGGTTTCATGGAATTATCCGTCATTGGGTGGTTCCTTACTAGTTGGAACAACACCGTATAGCCGGATATACCTTAGGCTCCGGCGAGAGGTATGAAAACGCAAGAGGTTGTCGGAAAGATAGAAGCGTATTTTAAAAATGGGAAAACGGAACCATACCTTATTTACCTTACTCGGGCTCTTGTTAAAGAAGGTATGAGTCGACTCACTCCTATCCAAACCGTCGGTGTGAAATTCACACACTGTAAAGGGGACCGTCATCGCAAAATCGAAACAGAGAGGACTATCGCCTTCGTCTTCGCAAGCGTCTATGGTAGGTTGGTTGACCCTGGTGTTGTTTATACCTAATTTTTATTCCATTGATTCTCCTTCGGTTGGGATCCTTGATAAATATCGTGCCTTCAGCAAGGATTCTAATTCTTTGATTTTTAGGAGAATCCTCTTTTCTGTTTGACTTATATCTTCTATGTCTTCTAGGTGAGAGCGTTGATGGAGTTCAGGTGGATGGACTTCATTATCATTTTTACTCCCGCCCGTCTTAAGGTGCTCGTTACAGGAAAACGATGGGGCTAAATAGTGGGGAGTGAAGTTTAGAACACCACATTTCGATTCTTCATGCTCCTCCCCACAATAATCGCACCATGCACCGTAAAAGTGGCGGGGGTAAAAATAATCAAAAAAATCCATGTTTTTCCAGAAAGTTTTTTAACCGTCGGGACCAGGCGGTTACTATTTTCCTACAAACTGTTAGTTTGGCACGGCCCCGTGTTAGGGTAACACGGCCCGTGCTGCAGTCTGTATCTGGCAGAAAATAGATTTAATGATACTGGAGAGTTGACACAGCCCCGTGTCAATTCTGCAGAAAGTGAAACTTTTAAAAGAAAAGAAGAAAAACCTAAAAAGAAAAGATAAAAATGATTAGGCCGTTGATTTTAAGCCTTCTTAAAATACTTGTGTCCCCGGCAACGACGTCAAAAACTTGACGTGCGTGCGGGTGTATATATATTTTTAGTATATTTTAGCTCTTTTTACTCGCCGATTCAAGTTTTAAATTTATAAAACACGATATTCTACTATCACTCTAAACACACGCTAGGACAAGTGCACCCATCGCGAAAGTAGTATAGTGATGGCAAGATACCGAGGTCGTCCAAGTACACAAGACTTTTAATACCGGCTTATCCTTAACGTCTAATCGAACCAAACTTTAATAAAAAGGTTTTTAAACTATGAAAAGATAAAATAAAAACAGAAATAAAAATATAAGGAAAAACAAATAGACAAGAAGGAATCACTTGGTTCCGACTCCTCTTTTATGTATCATTTTGATGATTTTCGCACTTTGGGCATTTTAAGAGATTATCTTAGTTATACTGGTAGGCCCCTCTTGTGAATGCGACGTTACCCTCAACCTATTGGTCTGAGTCAGCAAGGATACAGTCCCGCAAGGTCGGATTATTGAAGATAATTAAGTAAGTTAATAATGCGAAAAGTGGTGGGCCCCCTTCCAGGCAGCGATCACCCTCAACCCTTTGGTCTGAGTCAGCAGGGATACAGTCCTCGCAGGGTTGGCTTAAATTTTTAATAGTAGTTTATAGATAAGGGGTTCAAGCGGTTTGCACTTCTCCCGTGGTGGGTAATGCCTGATCCGACTCATGAAGTGTTACTAAGCTTGAACCAGGTTCTCGCAGGATCTATACACTGAACGAGACATAAATTTTACCCAACCACCCTTCTAACCCCCTTCCAGGAAATTAACGCGCTTTATTTAGACCGTAAAGACACGAATATGTGAATCAACCACATATGAAGAATTATTAGATGAATTTTCGTTCAATATAAAAAACTAGTTATTAAAGTCATTAATACATACCCAATTAAAAAGTTGCCAAAGATTGGAAATAAAAAAGTAATACATAAAAGATTTGTCTTCACCAAGTGATGTAAGAGTTTAGCCAAGCATGGCCTTTGTTTGATAAAGACTTTTACGATCGATCTTGGATTCCGAGACTACTACTCACACTCTAAATGATGGAAGATGAATGATGGTGGTGGATGATGGTGTTGCAGTGGTGGTGGAGTGGTGACAAGTGAGAGAGAGGTAGTTTGCCAAGGGATTGTTTGGAATGGAACCAAGCACAACTATTTATAGCTGAAATCGGGAGCTTCACCACGGCCCGTGCTCGCCTGGCACGGCCCCGTGGTCATCTCTCTCTCTCTTCCTTATTAACTGTTGTGTCAGGTCTTGTACTAACACGACCCCGTGTGTCAACGGCACGGCCCGTGGCCAATGTACTTGTTGTACCATCGCAGATTCTGAAAATCTTTGAGTTGACCATGCCCCGTGTTAGCTTAGCACGGTCCCGTGTTGGCTGTCTGTTTTGTCCTTTGTTGTTGTCTTTTCTTCTGCACATAATCCAGTCTTGAACACGGCCCGGTTTCAGGTGGACACGGCTCCGTGTCAGGTCTTCTGATCTTGCTATTCTCTTGGTCTGGATGTGGATTGGGGCTTGGCGATTTGTGTCAATCCTCCTTCTTTGTAATTATGTTGGTTTTTGTTGTTATTTTGTTCCTTTTGCACATTTAAGCTCTTTTGACCCTGTAAATTAAAAAGGAACAAAGAAACAAACTTTTTCCAACATTAGTACAAAAAAAAGGTTGATTTTACGCAGTATTTGATACAATTTATATGTTGTATTTTATGCACATCAACAAAGAAACAAACCTTTTGCACATTTAAGCTCTTAGGAAAGAAGCGGGTCAAACGGATCAAGTACGCGGGAAATACATAGTTGGATGCAAGGTAAGTAAAGCGTACATCTTCTAAGTAGAACACCTACTTTTTGTATTGGTTAAGAACAAGGTAATTTAGTATTTGAAATATGACGTTTCAACGCAAATTTTCGCATGCATATCTGATGTCAGGCGCAAGGTTGCGCCCCCCAGGCACAAGGTTGCGCCCCTGACCGATGTCATATATATTACGTCAGAACTGACACAAGGTTGCGCCAGACTGGTTTCTTCTTGCGCCAATTACTGGTTCTTTTTTTCGCATTCTTCAACTTCAAACTTGTTTGAAGGCTATCACATACGTTATATGCATTATATAACTAATGTTTGAGATGATATTGGATATTTAGGTGGTTGCCATGATGTTACGGATGAAGATCAAGCTTATCGAAGAATCGAACACAACTAAAGATCAAGCTTCCGCATTTTGTTCTTTCGTTTAACAAATCAAACTTTGTTAACATGTTTTAATATTTTGAAACACTTATGAAATTTTGTGAAGCTTGAAATTTGTATGGACATGTATTTGCATTATATTATATATAAATGGAAAACTTTATAAATCTTAAGCTAAGTAAGTTTGGGTCTTACAAGTTGGTATCTCGGCGGGAATTCCGTCAGTTTTGTTCGATTCGTTATGGTACCGCCACTCTGTTTAAAGTCATTATATGTTGAAAATAAATGTGTTTTACATTGAAAATCATAAAAAACGAATACAGGTGTCAGTTCCCATAATAACTATAGCAATACCGATGTCATTGTCGGTTTTGGTGGCGATATTTTTTTATACACAGTATTGTATTCTACTTTACAAAAAAGATATTGGATGCGAGATATCCGATGGAAATCAAACTAAATCAAAACGGATGGGCTAAAGCATATAATTTGTAAGTATATACCGATACCGGTTCCGATAATACTGATATTGGTATCACCGTGGTTTGGTCGGTGTTGGTTTTATTTGTCATGATAATGCTATGATAAAGACATTTGATACAGCCCACGTCGGTGTCGGTTTTATTAGTCATGGTAATGCTATGATAACGACATTTGATATAGCCGATGATATCAAAAAGACTATATTTCAACACAACCGCGTTGTCCAAAAGAATGTGCTTTACACTGAAAATCATATAAAGCGAATACCGATGTCGGTTCCAATATTGTCTGTTGTAGTACCGATGTCAGTATCGGTTCGGTGGCGTGAATTTTTTGTAAACAAAGTTGTGTATTCTACTTTATAAAAAAGATATTGAACGCAAGATATCGGATGAAAGTCAAATTAAATAAAACCAAATGGGTTTAAAGCGTATATTGCTGTAAGTATATACCGATATTGGTTCCGATAAGACTAATATTGGTATCGACGTGGTTCGGTCACTGTTGGTTTCGTTCATCATGGAACCGTTGTGACACCGGCACTTGATATAGCACATGTTACAAAAAAAAAGTATATTTCAAACACAACCGCGTTTTTAATAAAATTTATAAAGAAACGTCGAGAAAAAAATCAAACACAACTTCGTATTTTGTTTTTCTTAAACAAAAGAATGCAAGTAATCAGAGAAAAATCAAATTATTAAAAAGTTAAACGGGTTAAACGGGCATAGTATATATAGTTAAGGGATAAAATAAATTAATTAGTTATAATAATATACTATTAATAAATATAATAAAAAACTAATGTTAAATAATAAAGATATCACCAACTCGTACCGGAAACGAAAAGGTTTAGGGTTCAAAGGAGCGTACCATGAGTTAGACACGAGTTTTAACCAGGGCCGGCTCAACCTTTTTGGTGGCCTAAGGCGAAGTAAAAGTTTGTGACCTTCCCCCCCCCCCCCCCCCAAAAAAAAAAACAATTTGAGAACTTGAAGAAGATAAATTAGGCAGCAATTTACCTTCAACAGCGATAGAGTGACTTGATGCAGCGGCCGACGACATATAAAGAAGATAAAAATTACCGTTGAAGTCTTGATTCTTGAAGAAGATGATGAGGCGCGGCGCGACTGTTTCTCTTCCCGGTGCCATAACCGATAACCCACTGCCATAATCAATAATGCTGCTGCCATAAGTTAAAGTGATAAGCCGCCCTAAGTTAACCTATACAACCAGACTTTTGAGAAAATACATATAATATATATTTTTTTAAATGGAGGCCCTATAGTTGATGTGGCCCAAGGCCCAAGCCTCATTTGGCTTACCCTTGGGCCAGCCCTGGTTTTAACATGATAGCAAATACATGCTCGGATTGTACTTCAACTTAAATACGTAGTGAAAAATGAGGTATCATTGTAAACCTAGATCCGTTATGGAGTCTAAATTCATTATGGGACGCGGTCATGACGTCCGCAACATTTGGACCTCTTGCTCGTGTACGATTGTTCGAAATACAGATGTAAAAGTTATTGAAGCTGGAGATTTTGGTTTTCATTGCGGTCCATTTGCTCGAGAACGAATCAGGTGTATGGTATTCATCGCGGTCCATAGTGGTAAAAAATTTCCCACGGATACACCTTAAAAATACCATTTGGTCTTGGCCATTCCCTAGTTAAAAATATTATAAAGTTAGTTGAAAAAAAATATTCGTTACTTGACAAAAAAAGATTACAAGCTACTTGACAAAACAATCATAAAATATATAATACTTGACAAAATATATAATGCTTGATAAAATATATAATACTTGACAATTGGGTCTTTCGAAACGTCGAGCCACACCTGTGACGAAGCTAGTTCTTCAGTAGGTGTCCCCCTCTCGACTATTCTCGGAGTACATGTATGATCTAGACCCTTCTTACGGTGCCTACGACTCTTGGATAAAGTCGTTTGGGTTTGGGTTTCGGTTATGGGTTTGGATTCCGGTACGAGTTGGGTTTCGGGTATGGATTTGACGATTGTGGAAATTATGTGATTTACTAGGTACGGTTGTTGAAATAACGTAGGCCGTTATCCTTGAGTTCGAGCTGTTTTTCCATCCCCCGCATGGATTCAGCTGGAAGGTTTTCCTCCTTCAACACTTTATCCTAAACGTTTCGAATTTGGTTAGGGAGATTCGAGTGAATAGTAAGTTGTAATGCACGAACACGTTTAGGCTTGGTTTCTTTTCTACTGAGGGCATCGGCCACAACGTTTGCCCTGCCCGGATGATACTTGATTGCGCACTCGAAGTCTTTTAGTAGCTCGACCCACCGGCGTTGTCGCATGTTCAACTCCTTTTGATCCAGTGTGTGCTGGAGACTCTTGTGATCAGTGTAACTCATGCACTTGGTACCGTACAAGTAATGTCTTCATATCTTGAGTGCGAAAACTACTGCTCCCAGTTCCAAATCGTGTGTTGTTTAATTCCTTTCGTGGATTTTAAGTTGTCGAGAGGTGTAACTTATAACTTTCTCGCGTTGCATCAACACCCATCCGAGTCCCTGAATAGACGCATCACATAGACGATATTTCATTTCAACTAATAAATCACATGATAGCAAATACATGCTCTAACCTTTGGTTGTTTCAAATAAAATTAAATAAAAAAAACATTAAAAATCTTATTGGACAAACAAAAGAAAGATAAAGGTGATTTGACAAATGCAATAAACTTGGGCGTGGAAAAAAGCACGCCAAAAGCAATTTGGGCAAAAAAAACACCCCCAAGGTAGAGAAAGGGTGTTGTAAGGCGTCTTTAGAAGAAAAACACCCCAAAAAAACCCCACTACGAATGTTCTTATATATTAACTAGTCGTTTACCCGCGCGATGCGGCGGGAAACATATCACTTAGGTTGGTGAGTTTAGGGCTATGTACGGGGAGGTTCAGTTTTGAGCCATAACCAAAACCAAATTCGTGATTCAACGACAGTTTACAATGTGATACTCGTTTTTCGTTAGTTTATCAATCATTTCGTGATATATTGTATAGTACTTATGTTGTTGGTTTGTTACTTTTATGGTCGGTTATTTTGATTATCAAGACAGGCCAAATTGGTTGAAATAATAATTATTTATAAGTATTAAAGTTAATTACACAAATAGTCTCTGCAATTATGAAAAGTCCTTTATACCCTTAACGTAACCCTTAATATCTACACTAATAGCACAGTTTCATCACACTTCTCAACATCATCTCCCAACTCCCAACACCGCCGATTATCATCATCTTCATCGACATCCAACAGACATCTTCATCATCTTCATCGAATCGAGCACTCATTCATCTTCATCAAACAGATCATCTTCATCATCTTCATCTTCATCTTCATCATCTTCATCAGGTTCATCTTCAAAACAGAGGTTTGGTTTTGTTTGATTCTATAGTTTCAGATCGCATGTGATCATTTGGCTGATTAGAGTATAGATGTAGGTTGTTTATTGAAACTATGATACTTGTTTGTTTTAATTTCTGAATCAAATGCGAAGAAACAAGTGTGTAGTTATTTGAACACATCAATATTGTTACTTGAAATGTGAAAAATGATTTTTGGTAAATTTCGAATCGTTTTGGTTGGTTGTTTGAGAACTGTTTAAAAAGAACTGATCGGATCAGTTTCGGATTGATGTGTTCCTCATTGATTTTTGGTTTGATTCGATGATTTGAATGTGTTATTTGGGTATTTTTGGTTTGATTCGATGATTTGAATGTGTTCCTCATTTTGATTTTTGGTTTGATTCGATGATAATCAGTTATTTGGGTATTTTGGGTTCTTCATGTTTGTTTTGCTTGTGAAAAAACAGAGGGTTCTTCATGTTTGTTTTGCTTTGAAAAAACAGAATGTGTTTATTGGTCATTTGAATGTGTTTGATTCGATGATAATCAGTTATTTGGGTATTTTGGGTTCTTCATGTTTGTTTTGCTTGTGAAAAAACAGAGGGTTCTTCATGTTTGTTTTGCTTTGAAAAAACAGAGTGTGTTTATTGGTCATTTGAATGTGTTTGATTCGATGATAATCAGTTATTTGGGTATTTTGGGTACTTCATGTTTGTTTTGCTTGTGAAAAAACAGAGGGTTCTTCATGTTTGTTTTGCTTTGAAAAAACAGAGTGTGTTTATTAGTCATTTGAATGTGTTTGATTCGATGATAATCAGTTATTTGGGTATTTTGGGCACTTCATGTTTGTTTTGCTTTGAAAAAACAGAGGGTTGATTTGTTTTTGCTTTGTTCAGTTTTGTTTGTACAGAATGGATGCGGATGTAAAGATATGCAAAACACCAACTACGAAGGCGAGAACACTTGACAACCTCCTAGAAGATGGTGCGGTGCACACCAGGAACTGATTGATATGAATGAATATAACCCCAGTGTAGCTCTTCGATTTTCCTTGAAATTCCAGAGCTCGCTAATTACATATCTACCACTGGGGTTATATTCATTCATATCTGCTACATTCCGAAGTGCACCCGTCAGTAAAGATCCATAATTGCTTGTCTCTGTATTGTACGTTTTGTCTAAAGGCGACACCTGTCAGTTTTCCGTTTAGTTTTGGTAGAACCTTCATTACAGCCTGAAGGTTAAAATATAAATCAAAGGTGGAAATGAATAGGACGGGTTAACAAATCAAACAGGCAATTCTGAAATAACTGGGTTTAAGCAGGTTAACGTTGAATATCGGCTCATTTTGTATACCCTTGTTTCTCTATTAAAGACATTTTTTTTCAAATAATACATGGTATTTAGATTCAAACACGGAAAACACAACACAAACAACTGGCTTTCGTATACAAACCCGAGACTAAACCACTTTGTATGAATTTTGGGTTGGTCTCAGGTAGGGATGGCAATGGGTCGGGTTTGGGACGGGTTTAGGTAATCCCAAACCCAAACCCGATTAGATAAGCTTGTCCCAAACCCGTCCCAAAACCCGTCGTGTTTCTAGCGGGTAAATACCCATCGGGTATACCCGCGGGTTTCGGGTAAACCTGTTAATTTAAAATGATTACTCGTTAGGTATACCCATCTCAAAACTGTAATGCCCCAAAAATCTGAATGTTAATATTTGTTGTGTGTTCTTATGTGACACGTCATGAAATAAATAACTAGGCTATTTAACCTAGTTAAGGGTACGGTCGAAAGTATTAAATGATGAATGTAGTGTCAGTTATGTTTAAAGGCAAACCCGAGGGGCTAAAGTGGAACAAATGAAAGATAAGTTATTAAATAACTAATCATACACAAACACACACATACGTGTGTGTTCGAGAAGAGCAGGAGGCTCCCATGGAGCCTCAAACCCTAACTTCATTTTGATGCTCAAATCGGAAGGCAAGATGAAGCTTAAATCCATAACCGAGCATGGATTAATGATCACCAACACGAGGGGATCATAAGGTATGTCCTAAATCTAAGATTGGTGATCATAGGTGAAGTGGGTTATGTTCTAATCCGTGAGTTAATATGAAATTGATCATGTACAAGGGTTAGAATCCTCGTATAGAACATGGGTTATGTATGGTTTGTGTTAATTTGATGATTAGAGGTGAAACCCGTTAGTTAGGGTGAAGGTGATGACTAGAATCACCACCCATGTCCGAGTCTTGTGGAAAGATTGATGTATTATGTGGGTATGATGAATTCTTGTTAGATAAATTAGGAGGAATATGATGATGTTATGTTTAATGTTCATTTGGAATGATACATGATGATTAGTAGTAGGTTTTGATGGGTTATGTATGAGTTTAGAAGATTTATGCATGAATTAGTTGTACGTTACGCTTAAAAGGTAGTACGTACATCAAGTGTATGATAAAATGAATCTAGTGTCGTCCGTATAGTCGATTATGATGTTATAGGTATATGATGATAAGTCGATAGTTACATATGGTTAATAGTTGACTTTTGAAAGTCAAAAAGTATAAGAAACATGATTTAACTCGTTTTGGTAAAAGCAGGATTATAGGAAGTCGTTTGGGCATGTTATGTTAAAATGCGTTAATTGTGATTACATGATGATGTACATGTGTTGGAAAGGATATGACAGTTGATTATATGTTTATGCTTGTTAGAAATGACTAAGGAAAGTTAAGTGTGAAATATGTGATTGATATGATTGTTAACATGTACAAATGAGTATGCTAATAAGAGCGTGATTTCGACGAAATGAAAGTATAGGAATCACGACGAGACGGACTCAAGCATGAGGTGTTAACGGGTCAAGGAGAGGCAAGGATCGGATACGAGCACGGGCGCATAAGGTAAGTGATTTCTGTAATCGCTTCTTAGTTCGATTAAGTAATATGGTGTTTTAAATAACTAAGCACGATGGTTGAAGACAAATATGTGTCGTAGTCTTTCGTCGTAAAGTATGGGATTAAAGTTGACCAAAATGCCCTTGATGGGTATTTTGGGCAAACAATCTCAAAAGTAGTTTAGAAAACAAGCTATTCGATTAGTGTAATGTTTTGGTCAAGTATGAAAGCGAGGAGTATGGTGTTGGAAGCCAGAAATGTTTTAATGCACAATTACCCTTAATGGGTCAAAATAAGCTTTTGAGCGAAAACGGGTGGAATGAGATGTAAGGTATCCGGGAATGAATCTTTTATGACAAATAACCTTGAAATTATCAATTTATATGAAGTTAAGGTCAAACAAACAAGTTATGTGGGTAAATGCATGAACGGGTCAAAATTATGGAAAAGGGTAATAAGCCGAGGGCTTGAAAGTTATAAATTTCGGTAGTTCAAATATTGGATTTTTACTCCATGTGATGAAGAATTAAATTACGATCACGTAGGAAAAAGAATCGGGTAAAATGGATAAAAAATGAGGAAGTTATGCTCGTTTCCGTAAAATCCGAACGTGCAGGGAATATGCAGCAACCAGCTGCAAACTTTCTGCCAAAACAGGGGCTAGGCGTGACGCCAAGGCCCTTGGCATCACGCGAGGCCCCCTTGTTTGGCGAAAATTGTTCGTTTGCTCCGTTTTCGTTTTGGAACTCGTTTAAACGCGTTTTAAGTTGAGTATGACTAATTTAACTTATGTTTTATGACCATTAGGGTAAGCGCATATGTAGATAGGTATGTTTGTATGTCTCTATACACGTATGTAGAAATGTATGAAAGCATGTATGTATCTATGTGGGTATGTTTATAAGTATGTGAGCAAGAATAAACGTACATATGATGGTATGTATGAGAGTAGGCATGTACGAGTTTGGTATGATGCACGTAGGGTTGTATGTATGTAAATATGTATAATGTCATGAGTGTATGTAATGATGTTGGTATGTGTACTTGTAGATACGTATTTAATGATGTAGATGTGTGTATTGTTTGGCATGTATGTGTGTGAGTATGTATGCAAGTAGGTATGTATGCATGTGTGTACGTATGTATATATGGAGATATTTTGTATGAAGTTTAGGTATGTATGTAAGTCTTTCGGTATGATTAAGCGTTTACGTTGTTTATTCGTGTACCTGGAGTTATACGTGAAATGCAGGAATAACCAAGAAGTCTCACCACGGAAGGTATGACAGGATGGAAAAGCTGGGATGTAAAGAGTTAACGAAACAAGAAGTAAACGTGAAGTAAACGTGAAAACCTTGTAGGTTCATAATGCGTACTAATGTTGTGAATTTTATGTGGTGAACGCAGGTAGTACCAGTCATGAGGATATCCAAGGATTGGAGATCGAGGATCGAGTCTCAAGATAGATTGTACGGGAGTGTTGAGTACGTATTGGAATGAAGATAGGTTATGGTTTCTTATTGAAAATGAGTATAATAAATGTATTATACTCATTAATTTATTGTGAAAGAATTAATCTTAATAAGGAATTTAAGTGCGTCAAGGTGTTTGTAACGAAAGAAATTTTTATGGTACGATTTTCCGCTACGACTTTAGTCAGTTACGAATTAGGGTGTAAAAAAAACTCATTAGGTATCTATCGGGTATCTACTAACCGGTTACATTTTGTATTGTTATTATAGAAATATATATCAAATAACTACAATGTATACGGAATAGAATACCTATATGTGTAAAAAAATGGATGTATCATATATATACATATTAATAATATAAAAGAAATTATATCGGGTATACAATCGGGTAAACGGGTACACTTTATCGGGTAATTGGGTCGGGTAAACGGGTATATCACTAAATCCCAAACCCGTCCCAAATCCACGAAAAAAATAAAAACTATTCCCAAACTCGTCCCAAACTCGTCCCAAACCCGATTAACCGACCCCAAACCCGTCCCAAATGTGTCGGGTTTCGGGTTTACCCATCGGATTCGGGTTTGATTGCCATCCCTAGTCTCAGGTCGGGTCAGTTTTCGTGTATGAATGCTACAAGTATAAGTGAATGTAAGATTGTTTCCATTGCCGTTGCGCATCAAAGAATGAAATCAAACCATGCCAAAACTCTAAGAAGATGATGATTACACAATACAAAAATAACTTTCTTTTTTTCTTAATATAATTTGTGTTCATAAATACAACAAATTAAAAAAATTCAACCTGAATACTGATTGGCCTTTTTTCTATCCTTAATTGAAATACACATATCAACATGGTCAAAGCTTCTGAAATCATACATAATGACTATCAAAACAAAACTGGTACACTTTAGCGATCGGAATGTTGTTGCCATTAAATTCTTTCTCTTTTCTACTGGTCCAAAGTCTCCATATCGTAGCGAAAGCTACAACTCCCACCTTCTTCCAAGCCTTAGACCCAACTTGACTTCTAAAGTACTCCAGCATCTCTTTTATGCTTTCACATTGAGCTGATCCACAACCGTATAACAAATATTAGCAGCACAACATTTCGGTTTAATAAATAAGAAATTAGAAGGGCAGCTTAACTCACGTGCTTTTGCAACACAACAATATCTCAGTCTCATCAGCTGCAAATTCTTCTTGGCCTGAAAGTCCCAAAAAGAAAATTCTTGCCAAACCGAATCCTTTCACTCAGACTAAATACTCTATTTGTTCTCTGTTTTGCTTTCATACTGAAACCCTAGCAACTCCAAATCGGTTCAATATATGTTGTGTAAGCAAAATATCACAATAAACATCAAACTATAGCTGATTGATTTCGATACACCACCTGCTCATTTGCTTATCAAAACATCTGGAAGACTCAGACATGTAATTGAGAGATGAAAACAACTACGGGTAAAGCCATGGCTGCAACACACGGTTGCAGAGTGAGAACTATGCAACCTGGATATTGCCCCGCCAAGATGCTACTCGGATCTTCTATGTACCCTCAAAATACAATAATCATCACAGTCTATTGTGTTATGTAACCTTGCTTTAAAGCATGATGTACAAGAGTAATTTGCCACTAAACTTAAAAAACCTTTAAAGCATGATGTACAAGTGTTTTAAGCACAAGAAACACATATGTAACCTCACAGGCTCAGCTTATGCATCATAGCCTCAACACTTTCAGTTCAGACATATTAAGAACACAAGCTCAGCTTATGCATAATAGAATCAACACTTTCAGTTCAGACAGATTAAGAACACAAGCTCAGCTTTTGCATCACAGCCTCAAACACTTTCAGTTCAGACAGATTAAGAACACAAAATCCGGAGTACACAACTCCTTTATCAAATGAATCCGGAGTACACAAAATTTGGAGTACACAACTCCTTTACCACCCACCGGCAACTGTAAAAGCAAAACTGAATCTTATCAGTAACATTAGATCTATAACAAACATAATCAGCTACAAACATACCAGATCTGTAACAAACATAATCAGTAACATAAGCATGTAAATCAGCTACAAACATACCAGATCTGTAACAAATATAATCAGTAACATAAGCATGTAAATCAGCTACAAACATACCAGATCTGTAACAAACATAATCAGCTACAAACATACCAGATCCGGGCTGTCAATATTCCTCTAAGAACTCAGATCTGCAAAGTTATGGTTCTCATATTCCTTAGTCGTGTAACCTCAGATCTGTCAATATTCATAAAAAATCCTCAAAAAATGACGGTAGATCTGAGAAAAATTTCAGCAGAAAAAATTACCTGGCTCGACGGTGGTAAGGTAGATCTAAGTCGACGGTATCTCCACCGCTCCATCTTCATCTATAACAGAACAAACAAAACAACCTCTAAGTCGACGGTGGTACGATAGATCTAAGAAAACATTTGGCCAAAAAAAGTACCTAGATCTTTTTTCCACCGGAGAAAGAAACCCTAAAAGAAGTTGAACCCAGTAAATCTGATGTCGGAATCGCCGGAGAAAGAAACCCTTCAAACCCTAAAATTTCACAAAAAATGCCGATAACGTTAAAAATACGGTACATGAGAAGAAGGATGGGGGCGGATCTAGTAAAATCGCCGGTGAAATCCGTCGCATGCAGACACCGCGTCTGGTGAGAGAGAGAGAGAAGAAGGATGGGGGCGGATTGTAATGAAATGAAATTAGGGTTTAGATTTAGTGAAAGAAAGTATATATTGGATCCATATGATTAAAACGGGTCAAATGCATCCGATTAGTTTATATGAGCTTGTACGTGTGTTGCATGGATTTTTCAACACCTTTGTGCTTTAAAGGTTGTATAATGTGCTTAAAATGATTGTACAATGGCAAATGACCATTCTTGCCCTTCCTATATGCTTATTAAAGTAGTATAGATATAGATATAGATATAGATATAGATAAATTGAATTAAATTATTTAAACCCGTGACATGATATAATTTTATGACATAATAATGCTACACTTAATATTTGCAAATAAAAAAGAAATCATTGGTGGCATGTGGTCCTTTCAGGGCCTGTTGGCTTTCATTTCCCCTATATATATATCACACACACTCGCCGGAGGTTGCGCTCATTTCTCTACCACTCATCTCCAACCACCACTCAACATGGGAAACTGCCAAGCTATTGATAATGCAAGTCTAGTTGTACAACACCCTAACGGAAAAGTTGAGCGGCTCTATGCCGCCGTCTCCGCCGCAGAGGTCATGAAACTCAACCCCGGTCACTACGTCGCTCTTCTGCTTACTACCACCTTATATTCTTCCCGTCCTCCACCGTCCACCACCGCCATCACCACCCACGCCCACCCTCTTCGGATTACCCGAATCAAGCTTCTCCGGCCCACCGACACTCTCACCGTCGGTCATATTTATCGACTCATCACCACCCAAGGTGTGTTGTTAATTATAAATTTGTTTCTTTTAACTAACTTTGTTTAACGTACCAAAGGGAGTCAAGAGGGTCCGTTAGTCGAGATTTATATATATAAAATACGAGACCTTTTTTTTAAATATGCTTTGGACCATCTAGTTGTAGCCGGGCAGAGAAAAAAACATTATGATGACCTTTCTTTGGTTCCGTTAGTGTTATCGTTGGCGGAACCAAAACCTTTTATTGAAGGGTCGTAGTAAGGTTTTACAAGCGTCCAAGTCATGTTTTATTATTAATAAACAAAGTAAGTTTTAATAAATTAAAACCTAACAAGTTTCGATGATCGAAGGTCAGCAGACTCTTTTGACCCTCTTTTGGTTCCGCCTTACCGATAATTATAGATTTTTAAATAGAATATATATGATATATAATGACGTAATATTATACCAGCACTAATGCATCGAATCCTGTTAGAAGTTCACGTATAAACGCTCTTAACTATATATATTATCTAATTTTTTTGTCTTAACTAATTTTTATTTTTTGTTTTTATTTTACAGAGGTAATGAAAGGATTAATGGCAAAGAAGAACGGAAAAGTGAGCGATTATATGAACAAACCGGTGCCGGTTCCGGCCGGAGAACTTGCCGGAACAAATGTAACGGCAGCTGTAAGATCTAATAAATCCGAAAGAACACACCACCAGATGAATAGAGCGGAGAAAGACCGAAGAACGGCGGCTGCAATGAAACCGAGAGGATGGCACCCGTCGTTAAACAGTATTTCGGAGGCATCGAGCTAGCTTAATACTAATCAATTCGCTATGTTAATATTGACCCTGATGATGAATATTTATTAGTTGTTATGGTTTCAGTTTTTTTATGAATCCTGTAGGATTTCGCGTGTAGCTCATTTGGAGGATTCGTTGGCCGTTAAAAAAATGATTAATTAAAGTTTTTTTTTATGAATCCTGTAGGATTATCAGAATTAATGATTAATTAAAGTTTGTTGAAAAAGGGGATTTTGGTGTTTTTTATTTGTTGGGTTCAGAAAATGTGATAGAACATTAGTTGCATGATCTCAACAGAATGAGAAATAGAGGTGTTTGATGAAAGTTATATCAAAAATCAACTTTTATTTAGGGTTTTTTTTTTTCAATTTTTGATTATTTTTATTAAAATAAATAAATTTTAGAATAAGAAAACAATTTTAGATCACGTGTAGTGGTCATGGCTCCTGGAGTCTCTTAAATTATATAATTTGCGTGTAGTGGATGGAGCTCAATGGAGGCCCTTCAATTATATATATGTGTATGTATGTACATATGTATGTATATATGTATGTATGTATGTGTGAGTGAGAGAAATCAAACCAAACACATCATCCCGCTATACACATCACGCCCCTTCATGGATGGAGTCCTATAAAACCCGAAGGGGCATTTTGGGGTTTTGTAACATGGGATGGAGCCCCATAAAGCTTCACCACACATGACCTTATCTGGGTGAAAACTACGGTTCATTTTTTCAAGAAATAAGATGACTTGGGTAAAGAGTTTGCATACGAGTTCGTTTGAGTCGACACATCTTATATAACATATTAATTTGGATTGAGTTTATCATTGTAAGGACCACTTATCACCATTGTTTGTCGTCACCACTTTTTCGTTCAATGGACATCACTTTTTTAAGAGGAAAATTAAAAATAGTAAAAAATGTTGTAATAAATTTATATTTTTTTAAATAGAAGTTATCAAGGATGAAAATTAAAAATAGTAAAGAATGTTGTAATAATTTTATAAGTTTTTTAAATAGAAGTTATTTTAGATTTAGGGTTTTTAGTATTTAAAAAGTATTTGGGGAAAACAATTATTGGTAATTCACTTAATCTGCTCAAAAGTACAATTCCATTGCGATATGTACGAACTCGATTATTATATCATTATATATTTGTTTTATTTGAATATTAAATGTTCACTTAACTACTTGTAAACGTAATGGTGCTACTTTCTACACCCCCTATTTACTTTTTTCACCCCCTCCTCTCACATACTTACAGATGAGGCCTGCGTGGGACCGACAATTTTCCTCTCACAAGGGGGGTATAATCAGGAAGGGGGGGAGTGCGTATAGAATGAGCCAAACGTAACTCTGATAATAGCATATTTTATTATATCTGTTTTTTTTCAATATTAAATGTTCAATAAACTACCTGTAAACCTAACAGTGGCATATCTATATATAATCTAAAATTTAGTTGCATGTTCTATTTTAAAATCAACATTTATGAAGTTTTAAATGCAATACTTAAAATAATATTGATTAAAATAAATACTTAGAAATTTAGTTATATTAACTATTTTAGAAACTTCATTATGAGTCTCTTAAATACATTCTTCCTTCAAATTAATAAAATTAATATTATAATTCTAACAAATTAGGCTTAAAATAAAATTAAAGATAACGTAACTGAATTAATGGAATTAAAGAATAGAATTAAAGGAATTTTAAGAACAACTCTTCATCTCCTTCCATTAACTCTAAATTAATGGAATTAAAGGAGAAATTATAAATGATGAGGCAACGCCCAAGTCGCCGGACCAAACCTATACGCACGGACTAAATTATTCGTCCGCTCAAGCCTCTCCGAACTACAAGATGAGATAGGATCCGTTTAGGCCCAACATGACATTTTAGGGCCCAAGACATATGGCCCAACAAAGACTTTGGCCCATACCATCCCCTATATATATAAATGCTCTCCCATATTAAGACGGATCTTCTTCTCCTCTCTCCATACACATTTACTTACTCCCACTCTAATTTACTTACACTTTATGCATATATGCTCCTATTACAATGAATATCACACTGACTTGAGCGTCGGAGGGTGGTCCAGAGACCCCGGTCTCTGGTCCCCTTCTAACGAGTTGTTCATGTTGTCTTGCAGCACCCACTCGGAGCAGATTGGAGAAGACGAAGTGTGCTCCGTCTATCTCCTCTAGTAGATGCAATGACCAAATTACCCCGGCGGTGGATCTTTGCTTCTTCAGTATGACCAAATTACCCCGGCGGTGGATCTTTGCTTCTTCAGTGGCGCCATCCATGCTCGTTCCCCGGCATCAAACATACTTCGTTCTTCTCTGCTCTTCTTCATATCTGCGTTCTTTTTTGGTGTTTTTTCCACTAACGTGGGTCTAGTTTTCTCCAGATCTATGTTATGTTGGATCTCTATAGGAGAATTCTGGATCATTACCTCCAGATAAGTGTTTTTAGATCTCTGCAGATGCTGATAATGAATCAGTAATCTCCAGATTCGAGTTTCATTTGAGCTATTTTAGATGTTCCTAGATCTGCAATCATCGGTGCTTCCTCAGGCTCCATATTTGATCTGTAATTATCAGATCTGCGTTTGTCAATGTTTTATACGCCAGATCCAGATACGCATGAACTGCATCTGTATCCTATTTATGTCAATATCGAGATAAGTTTTCACCATGTATCTTCTGTTTTCTTCTCCAACTTACACAATAATAATGCCTGGTGTACAAGGTGGTAAACGGTTGTGAGGAAACCGAACACAAAATGCTTTTGGCTAATAAAAAAGTTTTTCCGAAAAACGAGGTCAAAAACTTTAAAATAATGACAGTTCCTTACTAACTGGTTTTCTAAATCAAGAGAGTAATGTACATCTTTTGAGGTGTATTGTACGAATCATAACAGCACTACTATTCTGGTTATAGCAGTTTTATTTCTGGAATATGGATTAACAAAAAATAAATTAAATATTCTTTTCTAACCTTTTGGTGGGAGAAAGAATCCGAACTGACATGTTATACGGTGGCTCACACCGTAAAGCGTTTGTATAGTATCACCTCACGTTGATGTTTAATATTGCCTTTAGGAAGGATCATACCCAACATGAAGGACGATTCAATCAATATGTGAAAGATTGAAGTAGTTCTGATGGTACACCCTCTCCGTTGCAGTTATGGCTAGCTTGTAACCGAGGGATCTCATCAGCTCATCTAACTTGAAAACATCACTGCCGCTTGGCGTTACCATGGTCGGACAAGGCTCCTTCATCCGCATTGACGGGTCGGACGAAGCTCCTTCATCCTTACCGGAGCATTGCCTTGGTCCGACGAAGCTCCTTCATCCGCATTGACGGGTCGGACGAAGCTCCTTCATCCTTACCGGAGCATTGCCTTGATCCGACGAAGCTCCTTCATCCGCATTGACGGGTCGGACGAAGCTCCTTCATCCTTACCGGAGCATTGCCTTGGTCCGACGAAGCTCCTTCATCAGCATTGTTGGGTCGGACGAAGCTCCTTCATCCTTACCGGAGCATTGCCTTGGTCCGACGAAGCTCCTTCATCCGCATTGTTGGGTCGGACGAAGCTCCTTCATCCTTACCGGAGCATTGCCTTGATCCGACGAAGCTCCTTTATCCTTATCGGAGCATTGCCGTGGTCAGACGAAACTCCTTCATCCACATTGCCGTGATCGGACGAAGCTCCTTCATCCTTATCGGAGCATTGTCGACATTTAATGCTGAAGTGTAATTTACACGAAGATTCAAGTATTACCACAGAAGGGTTATTCGAAAGTTCAGATAAGTCCTATCACTTATATTTCCATTATTCCAACTTGTATACATACATGCAAACATGATGCACAACTATGATAAGCATACTTTAATTCTCTCCTATGCCCATGGGAAGTATTTTGATATACACATATCTTCCGGACGATGGAAAAAAAAAATTTGATCAGGTTTTCTATAATTACGCTCTCTAAATGGTCATACATGTCAACATCATTTTATTTGGATAAAGCTCCTAGACATCCTGATGTCAAATTGAGGTCACTAATTTTTTACTTTGTTTATATACGAATGTATCAGAGTTCGTGTATGCATATACTTGTCAAGGAAATTGTACTCAAATTAGAAGTTGACAATGATATGTTTCAGCCTTGATTTAGCTGGTACCATTGGTTCGACCAATTGGTATATTATAAAAACCAAGTGTGGTACAGGTCCTATTAATCCTCCATAACACTATGGTTTACAACAATGTACAAGCGACAATGCATGACACACAAACATGTAATGCATGTTCGTTCCACACATGAGGATTTGGGTAATCTCGTCTCTTTGGACCAATCTTCTCCTCCGGACGCACCTACAACCAGGTAATGATAACTTTTAAATGCCATTGACCAACATGTATGTATAATTATTTGGGCGTATAGCGTTAGGTCTGTTGCATCATATTTGGCGGTACTTCTGGATTGTATGGTCTCCTTTACTATACAACCTTATCTCCCATACCATTCTTGACGAAAGATATCCCTGTTGGACGCCCGTTCATATGTTCGCCGGACGACATTTTGGTCGCATGAACTGTAATTGGATGACCTATTGCACCAAACGTCCTTGATGCCGGACCTTACTAATTTATTTTGTCGAACAAAGTCTCCATAACCGAACCATGCCAACTTGGCTGGATGACCCATACGTCCAGAGCATCACTTTCTGGACAACCTGTCACACCAGGTGATTCTTGCCATGGTTATTTTTCAATGGTCGGGTGGACGGACAACTTGCCAAATGAATTTAATACCGAGCAGCAGTGTTTACCGGATGATGAGTATAAGATGACGTGCCGCTGCAAAATTTTCAGTCTAATGATGTTGCTCAGTACAAACCGTTTGCCGGACATTTTTCTGACTGCATCTCTTCTGAGGGACTACACCTGCCGGACCAATGTGTTCAGAATCCGAAACAAATATAAGATACAACCAACCGACAGATGTCAGACGAATACACGATGCTTATTAATTTCTTGTCAAAATTTTATTACATATACAACCCTCAAAGCCAAAGGTACCGATTCTTATTCGCACTTATATACGTTTCATTGTTCTATGACATCTATAAAAATATAATATAATAGATATAATTTATTCTAGAATATATGGATTTGGTTTGCCTTCGGATAGTTTTATACATGTGCATTTGCTTTGTGCATCTAAAATGACTGGCCTGGCATGACATTATACCACTGTTACTGGACGCATTAAAAATGATCATAAGTATCAGAAAGGGTCCGACTTATATGCCAAATGAACTTTATTTAAGTCTGGTACAACTTTATGCATCATGTCCGTAATTAAGAATTTAAGAAGGATAGGGTACGTATTATGTGTCATACTACATCAAAGAATTAGTGCAATGTCAAATCGCCAGTATCACCCGACTAGCCAACAATTATGTTAGACAAACTCGACGGAGGGCCCTAGTGTCGGACAACATGCCGAACTATGTTAAATGTCAAATGATTCTTGACCGGATCACAAGATTAAGCTAAAAGATCCTTAAAATAAGACCAGAAACGTTACTCCGGTTGACATCAAATAAATTAACCAGGATTATTCGGAAGCCCCGGTGACCCTCATTTCCGAAAAATGGTCTCTCATCACTCTCATCCAAGAGAGTAAACGTGGCAGTGCGTAGTCAGAAATCATCGCCATCACTACATCTATTAAAAGGAAGGTGTCACATTTCAAAGACAACGAAAAGCACCAAGCTCCAAGCTACATTAACCGGGCCACCAAAATAGTGATATGTATACCAGCTATGTCAACGACAAAGGTTCTCCAGACTCATAAGTCATACCCAAGCTGTTTCTTATCTGAAACAAAGTCGAATCAATTTGCTTCTTATTTACACCAACAGGCCGGACTAATTTCTTCTCAACCAAAACGCCATACCTTCTTGTAAAACATATAGCGTTAACCGCGACACCAGACGTTGAATTCCTAACTTCATAGCTATTGGCTAAAATATGTGGCTCCCAACCATCACTTTCGGCGAAGGCGTCGCCTACTTAGCTTTGGTGCAAAAGCCAAAACACCAACCCTAGATTATACAGAGGAGAAAATGGTCATAAGCACGTGATGGGTCACACCCCATTGGTCTACTCAGGCAACACAAGCATACAAAGTTAAACATAACACACATATGTTAGCTTCGGTGGAAAGTGTTGTGACCAAAGTTAGTTAACAGTACATGCCATCCACCCAACGGACTCGAAAATCTGCTCAAAGACCTCTACGTGGGGTTTGAAAAATGCAGGTATTGCATAATGCATATGCATATCCGACACAACCATGTAAGGATTCACCTCTTGTTTTTTATCGTATGGTCCATATATGGTTCATACATTATACGTGTTATACATGACTTTTATACAAACATCATAAGAACATCCCTACTCACCAGATTACGTTCTAAAAATAGACATATAATGCTACAGTTGCGACTGCGAATCAAAGCCATCTATGTGCTGCAGATCATATAACACCAGCCAAAGTCACACTCGTAATTAATGGCAACCAAAGTTTGATAGAGTATCGATACATCTTTAACTTATTTAGAATTTTTTTTTTAGTGAATTAAATAATTACTTACAAATGTTAATAGCAAATAGTGGTTAAAATCTCCTTAGTAAAAAACAGGGATTAAAAGTTTCACTGTTGTCACGAATCGAACAAGTATGCTGAATTTACTTGATTAGCTGTTTGATGAGTATCCCATAATCTTTTTTACGTGTGATGCACTACTACATACATGCACTTACCATTTTGTTTATTAGTAATTGCCATAGCTACTAACGTTTATATTCAGCAGCAATAAACAAGGACTGCGCGGTACAACACCACTAGTCCTACCATCTCCAGACTTGGTCACCAAAGTCGGGTGCTACGGTTTGGAGTCCTGGTTCAAACACCAAACGCTCTTTATCCAAGTCCGTAGTCATGGTGCCAAGTTCAGCTCCAAAATTTATCAATGGCACCCGCGCTAACGAAAAAACTGAAGAAAGTAAAAGACAATAAGATCGTTTAATAGTACCGAGGCATTAATCTAAGATCCCGCTCAACATCTTGGTTACTCACCTAGTCACTTTCAGGTGCGAAGGGCACATCATCTCCATTCTCGGCTCATTTGGTATTTCGAGGAAAAATAAGCCTCATCAGGTGCTGTAACGAGAAGAATCCAGCAGTTTGCCTGTACAACGGAGGTATGACAAGTCATAAACAAGGCCTATTGATTCGATGGGATCCACGCTATGGAGCAGTTTCTTGGTCCAAACAATATCATCCCCGTCATCAGGCAACTTGCAGATCGCTTTCCTTGTTTAGTACGCCAGGACTCGTGATGGATGAAGGGGATTTTTCTTCTTATGCCCGAGTGCGAAAACATCAAATTCGTCTGTTGAAAAGATTAAATACATGATTCGAAAGGACAAATTCTCACCATACAGTCGAAGTGGTCCGACAACATTGCCACAAGTGGTTTGATAATCACCACGACGTAAATGAAGTCTGAAAAGTGCCGATGCAAGTGTTTTGCTGACTTGTATTATTTTTTATATCAACAATACAAGTTTGTCAAGGCCATTAGGTCTTTTGATCTAAATAAGAAGCCCATCTTGGCATATAAATGTAACCAAAGGTCCATGAAGAGTTATTGGGCAACTGGTAAATGATTTGTGGACTGATCTGCTGATTTCCTTCTGTTGTCAATCTCAAGCCGATCTCCTGGTGGGGTTAAGGCATTCTTCGATCGCCTCTTGCTAGAGTTTTATTATGGCTATTGTCGACTCAAAACTCTCCTTATCAGGCTAAAACGCCTGGTATTGAGAACCACTGCTCCGGTGACATACCAATTTACCAAACAATAATCGGAGTTTGACCCAACGAAGGGTATCAACGCCATGTTAACGGCAACCCATGATCATTTTTAGTTTTATTTCACCTTCATGCTTAGTTATGCACCAGCTCCTCACCATCATCAATGGGTTCAATTATGAACACGAGTGATTTCCATCTTGGCATAGAGCTTTAAAATCGAGATACTTAAAAAAAAAAAAAAAAACACGCTCCGATTACCTTCACCACCAGATTGTTCAGAAGAGTCTTGATTCAGTCAGAACGCCCATCTTCCAAATTTCCCCTGAGGTGCATACTTACAAATACATAATTGAAAAGCGTTCAAAAGACATTCAACACACAGTGCAGCTTTAAAGAAATCACCACAGGCTTGCATATGTGGCAAAACAACAAGCTACTCTAAGTCTTAAATGCGGAGTTTGGTCCCAAGATTTAGCAAATTTCATCCACACCAGCAGAAGAAGCCTGAAGAGGCAAAACAAAGTGTTAATGCTTACTCCACAGAAAGATACCGCATAGATCGTACCATCTCCAAACCTCCGTGCCAACGACAGTTTATTCAACTCCAGATGCATTACAATACCGCACCAAAAGATACCCCCGGACCCCGGTAATCATCAACCACTTACCTCAAAAAATCATAAAATATGAGATTATAGTAGTTGCGAAAATCATGCTTTTCTCAACTTGTTACGAAATTTGGGCATAGTATTAATTCGTTTTCAACAACTAATTGTTTAACATTTTTGGAAACTTTCCAATACGGTTAGTTTCAGTTATGACGCGTTTTCAACAGTTAACTATTTCACATCTTTGGAATGTTCCGGTTCGGTTTATATAGCTTCAGTTCGACAAAATATATTTTAATAACATTTTACACCTTTGGATCGTTCAGCTATATATGGCTTTGGCGCCAATTTCGACAGAGCTTTAACACCAAACCATTTTTGCTTCTTTTCAAATGAAAGTTTCAAAAACAATCTACTTCTTATCTTAACCAAAAGGTTGAGCTAATTTATCTGTACCTGAATCACAAGATAAAAATGTTTTGCTTCATATACGAAGCAAAATACGAAAAGTGTTTCTTCTCATGTCTTGAGCCGAACTACAGTTACAAATTGCTACATTCATGCGGCTCCAAAAGCAGGTTGATCCAGCCCAACTACGCAATTCTTACTCCATATGTGTACGCTTAAAGGTTCTGTCTCGAAAACCACTTCAGCATCATTTACAGCAATGTCATGCATTCAGACAGCTTCATCATGACATACAGCACAAACCTTGCACAAAAATCACTCCTCTACATGATTTAGAGTGCAATGCACCTGCTCCAATGACCAAAATGGTTCTAGTAAGTTGTCTACATAAAAGGAAAGTAAATTTGAAAGCCATTAAAAGGTCAACAAGAATTATTGAATACGATGATTTGACTCATACAAGATATAATGATTGACTAATGAAACACTTTCTTTTGCTGTTATCTGCCACGCTGTTGATTAGAAATGCCATGTCACGAAAGAAATATCCTCCACGTGCACATGCACAGGAAAGACGGGACTTTCCACAACCGAACCGTCTGGTTCCGACCACTCACTGTTTCGGTCCAATCATGGCGATGAATACAAGCCTTGCGGGTAAAAAAATAAATAAATAAATAAAACACCCCTTCACATTTGCCTCCACTGAAAACTATATCTCCATAAATTATCTTATATTTCGGTTTTACCAAAGCAACCAACGAAACTGTACCTTCCACCAATAATGCTCCGAGTCCTCTAAAGCAAAGGATAGAAAACTTGATGCAATCAGGAGGTACATCTCAAAATGACAGTGGGGATACCAATATCCAAAGTAAGAGGTACACGTTCGATTAAATTATAGTTTGAACCTTCTCACCAGGTTATCATACGAGTTCAATGTTACTAATCCGATTTAGCAACATTTAACTTGGGGGCTTGCATGGTATGACACAACCACCGGCAATGAGCATCTTCATTCACCAAAGACGATTATACTCTTATGCAAAAACAAAATTGCAAATCCCTGGATATATTGCATTACTTATTATTGTTTGCTGAATTACGGTAAGTCCGAGCAACTCGGACACAATCGGACACAATGATGAGTGCCTCATTATCATTCCTTCAAAAGGGAGATAGTGATAGAGTACCGCAAACTACTACAGACACTCACCCTGCATCAGATATCTGATCTATAATCTGGTCAGGCACAAATGCGATGCCTTGGATTTAAGAGCACGAGAGATGCTTCATGAAAAAAGCCTTAAATTATAGAAAGAACACTCTTTGATACGGCTCATACTCATGTTTCGGCAAGGTATGGATAAATGTCACCGAATCATGTACGAGCAAGCCTAGCTAAAGAAGGCTATCATTAACATGTAACGTGGTTAATCCAGAACAGCGTGGACGCACGCTATGGAAAGACCTATACGCTATTTATGCCGAATATTGGCACACAAATAAAAAATTGTTCGAACAAAAACCTACATACGGGTCTCAACCCATGCCCCACGCCGATTGGGAAGGTCGTAGCATACAAACTGTCGACGACAAACGGTCCGAGTTAGACCACTAAAAATCTCACAATGTTCGGCCGAAACAATGTGAAAGACGTCCTAACGTAAACAACGTCAAAAAAATTATGCGAACAAGGCTTAAGTTTGCTAAATTTTACGGTTGGCGTTCAAATCCGATGCGGCTTGTAAATACTTAGCACGTATCACCATAATTATGTACAAAATCCGAGTCAGCATGGGTAGATGATAACGAATCATCTCAAAACAATGAGCAATCCTGAGAATTGACTCGCGCCAGCATGACTCGACGATATACAAACCATCCGTTATGATAATCGAAGAGGAATTTGACAATGACAAGCAACGAGTCCATTATAATATAGCTCGCACTACAATTACATGGACTGGGGGACTTGATGAGGCAACGCCCAAGTCGCCGGACCAAACCTATACGCACGGACTAAATTATTCGTCCGCTCAAGCCTCTCCGAACTACAAGATGAGATAGGATCCGTTTAGGCCCAACATGACATTTTAGGGCCCAAGACATATGGCCCAACAAAGACTTTGGCCCATACCATCCCCTATATATATAAATGCTCTCCCATATTAAGACGGATCTTCTTCTCCTCTCTCCATACACATTTACTTACTCCCACTCTAATTTACTTACACTTTATGCATATATGCTCCTATTACAATGAATATCACACTGACTTGAGCGTCGGAGGGTGGTCCAGAGACCCCGGTCTCTGGTCCCCTTCTAACGAGTTGTTCATGTTGTCTTGCAGCACCCACTCGGAGCAGATTGGAGAAGACGAAGTGTGCTCCGTCTATCTCCTCTAGTAGATGCAATGACCAAATTACCCCGGCGGTGGATCTTTGCTTCTTCAATAAACAAATAGTAACTTGAGTCACAACCACAAAATCAACCGACGCAACTTTTGAAAATTATTTATTATTTATTTTCATTTTCATAATACAAAAAGTAACTTCACATTTACCGAACCGTTTCACATTAACGCACCGGTGTCATCCTTTCATGGCTTATGGATCCGCCCAAAACTGTTTCTGTTTCACCTTAACGCCATCATTTACGACACACAGACATATGGCGGAAGAGTACTCCGTTTGTGGTGTACGGCGGTTACAATGCCACCATCGCATCGCTTCATCAACAGTATGCGACGGTTTCTAGCCAACCTTCGCATCGATTCGTCAACAGGTAAGGCAACGATCCATTCAGTATATATGTGTGTGCATTTTCAATCCGACTGAGGAAGACGAAAAGTCCATCCGAATCAAATAACTCGCCGGTCACAACGACATCGTTTTATCTCTGGCGAAAGTAAACGCCATCGTCACCGCCACTCTCATCAGTGACAAGAAATCATAACATGTATCGAATAATGAAAACCCGTCTGCAGGTTTAGATTTTCCGTTGCTTTAGTGAACCCGTAGTTTAATTATAATTTGTTCATGTCTTTATAGTGTTGAGTTGTTCATAGATTTATTATCGCATTGGTATATTTTTTAAGAGAAGAAAAACCGATCAGGGGTGCATCAATCCAATTAACGGTGGCGTTAATAATACCGTGTATCTACAAAAGTTTCCGGTGCAATTCGTTAGTTTGATGGGGAAGATGATGACCTTTCTTTTTCTCCGAACCTTAATTTTGGGTTCCCAACTCAATTAAGAGATTATTTTTATAAACCACCAACCGACTGCCTGCAACGCATCTACAATCGGGAGTGGATGAAATGCCTGGCTGATTTTGTAGATACACGGCTTCAATTGCATTCCTTTTTATTTTTATATATTTATTTATTTATTTTTTTTTTGGTTAAATTACATGTAACAAAAGAATTTGGGATTTAACCAGGTTAAGTTTATCTTTATAGCATTCAAAGATTGAGTGATGAAGATGAAGGTGAATATGGAAAAGTGATATGTATACGTATAACCAATTATTAAATTGCTTAGCAAATTTTATAAGGAAAGTTATTCTGGGAAGAATGGGTGTAAACTTTAATATTAAAAAGTTGTTTCAGAAAGTAACGCATATTAATAATTAATATAAATAATTTTTCATCATGGAACATATCAAAACGTCTAGCTAAAACGAAAGACGACCAGTACCGTTTCTGGCCAGCTGAAGGTACATCGGCTACTACTTAACATATGTGTTTTAAATGGTTTTTGAACTTGGTATTGTAATTGTAAATCTAAAACTATCAGATGACTGTAACATAATGTGTAAATTATTTTGTATTTTTTCGTATCTCAATCAGCACATTGGTTGTTACTAACTAACATTTGGTATTTTGAACTTGAATAAATGAAAAACATAATTGAAATTGTCGAAAAATAGAATGCAATGGACAACGAAGAAGCAAGCGTACTCAATTATGAGCAAAGGGTTCTTAATCAGGGATGGCAAGAAGAGAAGCATTGTAAGTCCATTTTTTTTCTCATGTGTAGTTGTCGAACCTGTGAAAAGCACACGGGTGTAAAATAACCATTACTGAACATGTACTAATTGTATCTCTCTTTTACAGTTGTCATGGGCCCATCTGGGGCAGGTAAGACGACATTTCTTTCTGCACTGGCGGGAAAAGCACACGGGTGTAAAATAACTGGTTCAATTCTTATAAACGGGAAACCTGACTCGATCCATTCATATAAGAAGATAATCGGTTTTGTGCCACAAGATGATATCGTTCATGGTAATCTAACCGTTGAGGAGAACCTCTGATTCAGTGCAAAATGCAGGTATGTAAATAATTTACTATACAATAGTCAATTAGTAAAAGTGTTTTGACAAATTTCTTGACGTTTTTTATAATAATATTGTAGGTTACCGGCTAGGATGCTTAAACAAGATCGTGTTTTAGTTGTGGAGTGAGTTATAGAGTCGTTGGGTTTACAAGCAGTAAGAAGTTCATTAGTTGGAATAGTTGAAAAATACCAAGGTGGATGCTAACTTCACATCCACTTCTAAATTCCATAATTGCTGACACTTAGTTTTTTTTTTTTACCTTACTCTAGGATTGCCTTTTATACCCCATAGTAATTTCGGCCAATATGGCCTTCATGACCGTTGCGATTCAAGATCAAATTGTCTGCCTTCTATCCCTGGTCTGGTTCAAGATCGAACTGTTTGCAAACCAATATTTTGATCCTATATTTAATTTTAGTTTCATTCTGGCCTTGGTTTTAAAAAGCGCGCCACTGAGGCGCGAGGCGCACCAAAGCGCATGTGTTGGGGCTTTTTCAATCAGCGCCTAGAGAAATTATAAGAAACACCCAAATGGCGCGTATTTTACGGTTTTTTGCCCTTTTGTTAGCTATAAAAATGTTTGTTAATATTGATTATAAAAATTTCATTATGTTTAAGGGGTAGTGGTAAATAAAGTGTAGACTTTAAGTGCAGAGTACTACTGGTAAATAAAAAGCAGAATTTAAATGCAGAGTTTTTTGTAGTAAAATTTTTCATTATGTTTTGTTTGTTTGTTCACTTTGGCTAATGCTAATCAGGTGCACTTTCTACCATTGGAACTCTCTGATAAATTAAACATACCGAACTGTATAAATATGAGATCGAGCCCATGTTAGTACAGCATGTTTCTGATGGGCCATATTAAAGCAAAGGTAAAATTCATTGTTTGATTTATTTTTTCATTGAAAAAAATACAAAGTATTTATATACTTCATATATTATCTTTAGATCTTGGTGAAATTAGGCCCCTACTTCCATAACCACTTGATGGTATGTAACTATCTATATTGTTTTGTATTTGCTCCTATCCCAAATATGTTTATTTTCATTTTCACATCTTTTATTTTCAGAATTTATCAGCTTATGAATGAAGTCAAAAACGAATATTTTGTGCTCACCCTTGAGATTATTGTTGACAAGTTTGGTGAGAAGATGGCACCCTTTGTTGTTTGCTTATGCCAGAATGGTGATTAATGTTCCTAATTTTTCTAACCTCTTTATTCCCACATTAACCTTCTATTGATATAGGCTGCTACATTAGAATTGGCCATTGCTGTAGAAAAAACTTATCTTATATGGTTTTTGGTTTCCAAAAGGATTCAAGAGTTCATGATTTTAAACCAACACTTTCTGCTAATCAAGGAACGGCGACCCTGTATTATTCCAACTAATCATTATTTGCTCTTTTCTTTTTTAAGAAATGTAACCAGTGCACCCTGATGTGTAAACGCATTTTAAGTAGTTATCCCAGGAATAAAAACGGTTATGGTTTGCAGAAAGTGGGACGTCACAAGTGTCAATGGACGCTACATGAGCACCGACTATGTCGTCAGTGATATAAAGGTAACTCTCACCCTTTTAACCCCCGTTCCCTTTCCCTTTTACGAGCTACATGAGAACCGATACGGATGTTCTTAATAAAAGAATGAACATGAACAATTTTTTTTGTTCATTAATTAAATGAACAAACATGAACACATGCTTCGTTAGTTTATATATGTTCATAAACGTTCGTTCACTTAAAAATTTGTTTATGTGTGTTCATTTACCTTCATTTATCTATGTTTAAGTTCGTTTAATATTCATTTCAAGTTTTTAGGCAGTTACAATTTAGTCTGGTTTTATTTAATTTATTGTAGCATATTGTAATATGATTTAAGGTTTTCATATGGTAGTGAGTTCTCTCAATGATTTTTATGGGTTAGTCATGTATGGAGAGTCATGCGTGCACATATGTTAAGATATTTGATTTGACTAACTCATAGCCGTTGCTTATGTTGCTTAAACATGTTGTAGACAAGAAACTACTAAGGGGAAGGGCGACTACATGGGCATGCATTAGCGGCAGAAGATTTCGTGAATTATTGAATAAAACCGAAAGCTTTATGAACTCCTTTAAGTTTTTTTTTTTTTTCTGTAATGTATGTTTTTAGACTTGGCATACATGTTTGTTCTTAAACACATTCCGCAAACAAAGTTTCCTGTGCTATGCACGCCTTAAATTTTGTGTGGCCGGCTTATGGTACAAGCTCTTATGACGTTTTGTATTGCTTCTCTTACATTGTCTTTTGGCTAATTACCTTTTATCCATGCATAAACATTTTTCCCGAACGCACCACAAAATGAAGGACACTAACTGTTGGTCATGCCGTGCATCGCACGGGCCTACCCTCTAGTTTAATAGTAAAGTTTGATTTAAAACAGCTGTTCAAATTTTATATATTTATTATTTTTTCATAACTGATATTTAATTGCATAGTAATTATAAAATAAAACAAGGGTTAAAGTTAAAAAACAAGATAACTTTTTTGTAATTTTTTTTTCTTTCTAATAATAAGCTTTCTCCTGTATTTTGCCCTAAAATTTGACTCTCAAATTTGTCAGTCAATTTAAAGCAATACCAAACGAAAAATATATATTAACAAAGTAACTTTGTATATTACAACTAACTTAAAGAATTAAATACAGCCGACTCAAAATTTTCTAAACTCAAAACGGATGATAAAATTAGAGTCATTTTCATTTAAAAAAATAAAAATAATTGCTTATATCCTATTATTCATGTATCAACTTTATATATGTATAATTTATAGATCATATACCTCAATGTCAATAATTTAAAAGCCAAATCACCTATATAATATATATATATAGGACAAATATCCGTTAGGAACCATCCTTTATTGCGAGAACTAATGTGAACACAACAAAAAATGACTAAAAATAGCTAAAAAAACACACAATTTTTTTAAAATATTTTTTTTATAAAAAAATCGCTACTTTTAGTAACAAAAAAAAATTAATTTTTTTTTGCTACTAAAAGTAGCGACTTTGGGGGTTTTAGTTTTTAGCATTTAGCTTGGGGGGTTAGGGTTTTTTTTTTTTTTTTTTTTTTTTTTGGGGGGGGGGGGGGGGAGGGGGGTGGGGTTAGGTTTTTTATAGGTTTTTTTAGCTATTTTAGGTTGTGTTCACATTGATTCTCGCGGTTCTCGCAATAAAGGTGGTTATCGCATAAACCTTACCCTATATATATATATATTTAAAATTTAGTGCCCTATAAAAACAGAGACCTAAAAGCCTTTGTTTTATTTCACTCCCAATAGCCGGTCTTAATCAAATATCATGGTGAAACAAGTATTTTAACTTGTGACATGTCTTGAATATTAACCACCTAAGAAAAGGAATCTAGACAAGTCGACAACCTTTTTAGTTAATTTAGTTGCATTATTTTTACCTTTTACTATTTTTACATATGTTACAGAGCCACACATTTATATAAACATTACTAGACAACTTTATCTAAAAGTTGTGGTAGACAATAGACATGCAATTGCTTTCGTTGCATAATATTGAAAGGGGATAACAAATAACTAATTACACACACTAATATAAGATGCTATCATAGTACCATATATTGTTTTAAAATTTTATCTAGATTATCCTTTAGTGTATGCATTAGTCTTTGCTTGCGTAGGAAAGCGAGTTTTACATTCAAAACAATCATTTTCATGGGTGGTGCGACGGAGCTACAAGTAGCGAAGTCATTATAACGCTATTATGTCAGTGACGTTGATTTGTTTATATATTATATTTTGTTAACGTAAATTTAGCATGTATAGCGAAGGAGGCCAAGTATATGTTCATCTGAGAGTATGGAGGTGGTGCATCGTCAAAATTACAATAATTATAGGTATATATACTTTGAGACTTATAACTTGCATCTTTCACTCGACGTGGAAAAATGAACACAACAACTCAACTTGTGAACACCCCGAAAGAAGACACAGACACATGAAAGCAAGTGAACATTAACAGGTAAAAATTGTGTTACAAATTCTATTATCTCTATAAAATGACATAACTTTCAATATGAAATGATCAGGGCCCGGCCAGCCCGTGCCGTCGCCCGATGCCTAAATTTTTAAAGGGCCCAAACGGTTTCTATAAGCTTTTATATATACATATTTATTTAATATATGCATCCACTTATTATGCAAAAAATTGTTGGTAGTGGATTGGAAAAACCATCTTAAGATAATGTAAAAGTCTTAAGCTCAAGTCTTGCTCCACCATCAATGTTTTATTTTTTTAATTCATTTCCCCTTAACCACAATTTTAGGTCTATTTTTTTTTTGTCGCCCGAAGCCTAAATTTTTTTAAGAATTCTCAGACACGGCTCTGAAACGAGTCATGACATATAGAAACAACTCAAGAAAACGATTTTAATTGACTAGATTGCGACTTTGGTGTTGTGGTCCACTTGATGGGTCCAAAATTTTTTGTCGAAGTTTTGGAATAAAGATTTTCCTAAATTCTTAACCTTTTTGTTTTTATCTAGATTCCTTTCAAATTGTGTGATTGTAGGTCTTATCCGGTCACAAAATATCATAGAAATTAAATTTTAAATTTTTGGTCTAGCATGTCAAAAAATAAACATTAGTTTATTAATTTGTAGCCTTGTTTATTAGTCATGGATCTTAAAGGCTAACATTCAAACTCAAATTCCCATGTTCTATTTGTTAGTAAAAAGTATACTTTTAGTTAAGCTTAAGTATGATTGAGTGTTTGTGTTGTTGAAGGATGTATGCATGCTTGTAAACATATTCAAGTACTAAACATGGAGCAGGCTAAACAAAAGCAAACACTTGAAGCAAAATCTAGACAAAAAGTTAAACAATTGACCAAACATCATTCATATGTTTTCTTTATGCATCAATTCCCATGTCTACCAAGTTAAAAGTTAAGGGAGAGGGGGGTTAACGAGTATAAAATTTTAGCAAAGTCACAACAATAGACATGTTGACCAAATAAGTTAATAAAATAAATATGAACATTTATCTGATACCAGAATAGACAGACAAAAAAGGTCAATCAACAGATGACGAATAGGATCAGATGGCTGAGATGACTAGGAATTAGCTATAACAAAATCCTATGGTGAAGTACAAATGGATCCACAAAATAGCCAGTCAGATTGAAACACATTTAAGGGTGGACGGGGCGTAAGCGACAAGGGGCATCGGTGACCATTGTCCCCGATCGGGAACACCGCCGCCATCAACGCGGTGACCCGAATCGGGGGGTGAGATCGGTGTGGAGTCACCGCTATGTTTGGCTCGAATATTGAGGAACGGTCGGATTGAGCAACGGTCGGATTTAAAAAAAAAAAAAAAAATTCAATTTTTTTAAAACATATATAAATAACCATCCCATTCACTCCATTTTTTATACTCAAACCATATCAACCTCACACATTTTTTATACTCTCCAACCACACCCACTTCACTTTATTTTTTATACTCTCCAACCACACCCCCTTCACACCGAGCAATGGAGAACCAACCCCGCGAGGCCAAGAAAAAAAGTAAGGGACGTGGCTCGCAACCGTCTCGCGGTGGTTCGAGCGGTGCAAGTGCTCAACCACAACCCCCTTTCGGATACATTTCACAACCCCCGTTTTTTTTCCAACAACCTCCACACCCCTCGTTTTACAACACCCAACAACCCAATTTCGGCTATTTTCAAAATTTGTTATCAACGGACGCTCCTCAATCCCCCGCCTTCGACCCATATGCTTTTCGTTCCCCACAAGTTCCATCTACACGAGGAAATGTCGAACGTCGTCCATCTATTTTAGACGAGGAGGACGATGAGGTAGTGCCCGAAACTCAAAATTTGGGCGACGAGGACGATGAATACAATGTGGATGAAGACGCGGGCAACGAAGAAGACGACGCTCGGGAAAAAAAGGGAAAAACGAAGAGCACGAATTGGACAAAGCTCGAAGAAGAGGCGTTGGCTAAGGCGTGGGTACATTGCTCTATCAACAAAAAGAAGGGCAATCAACAAAACCGTGACAGTTTTTGGCGTAAGATTTTAGAGCATTTTAACAAAACTGTCGGTGGAACTAACCGGACCGTGCATCAAGTACGGTCTAAATGGGGCCCGATGCATACGAAAATAAACCATTTCAACGGCCTATACCAACAAGCGGTAAAAATTATATTTTTTTTTAACATTGTATATTTTTAATTTTTTTTATACACTTTTTCAACTTATTTTTTTTAACACTTATTACTTTATTTTTATTATTGTATAATATGTAGGATCGCACACGAGGGAGCGGATGCAAGGATTTCGACGTGATGGCAGTCGCGTTAAAAGATTTTAAAGAAAAATATCCGAACGGTTTTCAACATATCGAGTCGTGGGAGGTCGTTCGAAGTCACGAGAAATGGGCCCAAGTCCCATTGTTGGGTGAGGAAGGTGAAGGTTCGGCACATAAAAGAAAACCCGTTGAGGTGGACCCTTCGATACCGGATATGAACGAAGACCCCTCGCCACAAAGACCACAACGGCGAGACAAGCGTCAAGCTACATCGTCCGAGGGAAGCTCGGCCGAGTTGGCGGCACAATTCAAACAGTACACCGCCATGAAAGAAAAGAAAACCGCGATTGAATATAAGGCGGCTGAATTGAGGATGAAAAGAGAGGAGCAGGCTCTCGAGCTCATATCGGAACAACGCGAGACGATGAAAAACTACAATTACGATCGAGATATGGAAATATTCATCAAGCCGCACGACGATGTTCCGCCAAGTATGTTGCCGATCATCCTCGCCCGAAAACGCGACATCGCTAAGAAGTACGACTGGCCAATCGATTTCTAAAATTATTATTTTCTAGTTTGAATGTAATTTTTATTTTCTAGTTTGAATGTAATTTTTATTTTCTAGTTTTAATGTATTTTCTAGTTTTAATGTTATTTTTATTTTGTAGTTTTAGTTTGTTAAATTTTATTTAAATTTTATTAATATTTTTTTATAAACATGCATAATTTCAACAAATAAAAAAAAAAAAAAAACAAACCAAGTCACCTAACGAGGGGAGTGCCGCCATCAAAATGGGGTGTTAGGGGAGTTTAAGAGGGGAGTTGACGTGACACAAGAGGATTGGTTGGGTGTAAGAGAGGGGACTCACCTCTTAGGTGAGTGCCCCTTACACCCTAAAGTGTGGGCTAAATTTAACTGGCGACTATGATTTAGGACCCATTTTAAGTTGCCTGCTTGTAACGCCCCAAAAACCCGAAATGTCTAATCCTCTAGTAAGTTCCCACATTACATGGTATTTGTAACACCCCGTGTTTTCGAAAGTCAAAGTCAAAGTCAAGATTGAAGTCAAATGAAGACAAGATTGCTAATTGCGATCTGTCTCTCCTTGCTCAATTCCTGTTTTGACTTCTTTGACTTGATTTAGTCTATTTTGTTGTCGCGTTGATTGTATTATGTGGAGTATCTAGTAATAATCGCATGGTAATCACTATTTAGCGCATGATTAATCGATTTATCGCTTATCGCACTCGCAACTCGAACTACGCATTTTGGTTATTGTTATACGTGTGTGTGCCTTATGTGTTACTTGTGCATGTTTATTTATGTTATATTGTGGTGATCAATCGAAACGCAATCGAAACTCAATCGCAATCGAATCGCAAACGCTAAACGAATACGAAATAAGGATACTTGTATGTTGATATAGTAGTTGGGATTAAAAGTAATTTGACTGGGAAACTTTATTGCATCGCATCGCTCGCAATCGCAATCGAAACGGCAAAACTCGTCGTACCAAACACTCGAACCAAGCGACTGTTCGATCAGGTGACCAGCCGATCGACCAGCCGTTCGATCGAGCTGCCGCTCGATCGGTTAGGCTGTTCGACCGGGCTGCCACCCGATTGGCCAGCCCTTTTCTCTTTGGGAAACCCTATAAATATCCCCAGTCACTATCAAACTTACTACTTTTGGAACTCTCTGTCCGACCAGCGCTCCAATCTCATTTTTCCTTTGATTTCTCGCGATTCCGGTAAGATTTCAACCTAAATCTTGTACTTCTTTAATCTACACTTGATTCTAAACCTTTCTATCTTTTAAATCTAAACTTTTAACCGTGAAATCACTAGATTTGAGGTGTTCTAGGATGATGTCATCATGGTGTTCTTGGGAACTTCATGTTTTGGCCTCAATCCACCGAGAACAACTTAGATCTAACCGATTTCCACATAAACAAACAAAGATCTTTCATAGATCTAAACATATTCCCAATGAAAAGGATTGAAAGATGGTTTTCCAACTTTCTTTCAACTCTTTTACACTCAATGCATTCAAAACCGATAGAATCGGAGCTTGTGCTGACTTACTACTCATTCTTGTGGTTGTGTTGGTTCAAGATATGGATTCTATCCACGAGACTACCGATTATGGGTTAAACATGGAACATCGTCTCGAACAGTTAACTGGTCGGATGTGGGTGATTCTTGTCCGATCAGGAGTACCAAGTATTGACAAGGTTTCTGTTGCTTAACACGTTATCAAAATGTCTCGAATAAAACGACAAACAATCAAAACAACCAAGTGTAAGACGAACAGATCGACCAGGACGGAGTGCCGTCCGAACGGACAACCACCCGAACGACCGGCCAATCCAAACGACTTGCACCTTGGTCCCACCTTAGTTTTCAAATCAACCCTCAAGAGTTTTGGGAACACCGAACGGATTGCCGTCCGATCGAGTTACCAATCGACCGACCGACCATCCGACTATGTGACGTTTCGAAACTTCAACACTTAAACAATTTTCAACATGTTCAATGCACCAGGGATGCCACCCGATGGAACAACCGCCCAATCGAGTGACAACCTGCTGTGAACTTGTTCTCGCGGAAGTGCCAACCTATCGGACAGTCGCCCGATCGAACGACCGTTCGATCGATCGGCCTGAAGGATAGAGGTACTTCTATGTTTTCAAAATACTACAACGAAAACTTCAAAAGTCAATCCATCATACACAAACACATCCTTCCCAAAGGAAGTAACAATCCACTCGAACGGTCATCCGACCAGACGACCGTCCGAACGGACTATCACTCGAACAATCGGCTGTCCGATCGGACTACCATCCGATCGAACTGCTGTCCTCCCCACTTGCACTCTGTGTCATTTTACGTGTCGCTTATCGTTATGCTATCAATCTGTTCAGGCTAACCCTACTCTCTAGCGCTCCCTTCAATCCATCAACCGCTGTGAGTATACTCGATCCCTTTTTGCTTTTCTCACTTTTGGGTGTTACATACGTTACCTATTCTAAATCACATCGAACACATTACGCTACATTTTAACGCTAACCGTTGTCGCATGCTATACGTGACTTAATGAATGCTTGTTTGTTATGTTTACACATGGAATGCTGTCTACCTGCCTTAGCAACGATAGTACTATAGTTTGGACTTAGCACCTGTTTACTCAGGGGTTGTTAAGGACAATTACCTACATGGCTCACAGTGGTGAGTGTGTATCGCGAACTGCCTTGGGCAGTCAACCCGCAGTCATTGGTATCGATAGGTTCATGTCGACAACTAACATGCCTCATTTTACACTATGTACGTGCTGGTTATGCGTAACGATTTCGAACTCTATATGCTATTATCAAACTTGTATGCTCACCTTTACACTATGTGTATTGACTTTTACTTTAACGTATGTGGCAGGTGCTTAGGATGCTTATTTACTTACTTTGCTGTGAAATCGAGGCTAGGAAAGACCTAGGTCAACAATAAACAATTCTCTGTAATAAAAATCTGAGTTGTCGGAACAGAACAATTTGACTAGATCTTTTTTGTAATAATTGTATTATCATGTATGACATGGTATGGGACGTGTTGCTTTAAATACTTGGTAGATATAGTTGTTATGGAAACTTCTGGACAACCTGTTTCGCTCAGTGCCATGCCCTGATGTTTGCGCCATCGGTTGGGGTGTGACAGTATAAGGCGGTTCAACTAACTTTTATTAAATATTCTATTTAAAAATAGATAAAGTATAAGTTATGTAGTAGGGATTTAGTTGTGACAAAAGTGGGAGTATTAGCAAACATGAGGGACTAATTTGGGTGAATTGGGTTTAAGTTTATAAAGAAAAAAAATCACACCCACACTAAGTGTGCGTGTGGTGAGATCGGCCAGGAGAAGAGCAGAGGGGTGAAAACCCTAGCTCTCAAGAACAACAATACAATTCAGCCAAATCAGAGCCAAAATCGAATGGAAAGCATTGCATGGATGAAGATCTCTCACCATCTAATCCTAACAAACGTATGGGAAGTTGTGATTTTGAATTTGATGATCTTTGTATGAAGTGGGTTATGATCAATTCATGAAATTTTGTGAAATTGAGCATGAATAGGTGTTAGTATTATCTTAGGAAGCACGTGTAAGCATAATTATGTATGTTAGAAACTTGTTAGATGAATTGAAGAAAATGTAGTGTTTATTATACTTGATGAACATATGCAAATGAAATTTGTCGATTGGTAGAAAGGTTGGATGAATTATGTATGAACTTGGGAAAAATGATGCATAAATTAGTTGGGAAAAATGTGTATTGACTTTTACTTTAACGTATGTGACAGGTGCTTAGGATGCTTATTTGCTTACTTTGCTGTGAAATCGAGGCTAGGAAAGACCTAGGTCAACAATAAACAATTGTCTGTAATAAAAATCTGAGTTGTCGGAACAGAACAATTTGACTAGATCTTTTCTATAATAATTGTATTATCATGTATGACATGGTATGGGACGTGTTTCTGTAGGTCCGTTTTTCCGGTGGATCGATAACGTAAACCTATTCCCTGTTTATCACGAACACGGTAACGGGTGCGGAATCCCCGTGACGGTGCAAACCAAACAAAGTGTAATAAAGAACACGGATTAACCAATGAAACACACTCTATTGATTAACGGGATGAGAACCGATTACAATCTGATACAAACACAGTTTTGACGGAATTTTGACAGAGTTTCTTTACAAGTATTTTCTGATCTCTCTGCACTCATCTCTGTTTCAAACAGAAACAGAGAGACCTATTTATACTAAAACATACACTGACTTGACGGAACACATAAAGCACTCGACGAAACACCCTAGTCGACGAAACACATTATGTTTCGTCGACATACATATAATCTATTCTGTTTCGTCGTTTGTTATAAGCCCACTCATAAGTCAAAGTCCATTCACAAGTCTTCGGCCCATATTGAAGAGTTCTCGGCCCAGACAAGGTTCTGTTATAAACCATTCACCAATTTCACATATAGGACAAAGGGTTGACATCATCATGACATCACAGAGATGATGTCATGGTGATGTGTCTTGCGGGACTTGTTCGCGGCGCTCCGTGCTTCGCATGTCGAACTCTGGGGCGCACGACAGAGGAATGTCGTGACGTCGGGCTGGAGCCGGACCTAACCGAGTCGAAACCAAGTCGAACTGAGCCGAGTCGAACCGAGCCGAGTCGTGTCCACATAAAGTGTACCAACAATCTCCCCCTTGGACGCTACTCGTGAGGTTCGACTTCTGTGATGGTTCGTCTTCTGTGTCTTTCATGTCGGAGGATCTTCAAAGTCTTCACGCGTCGTAAGAAGAAAGTGTATCAACAAACTCCCTTTATCATTCAGGTAGTGTGTTAACAAACTCCCCCTTAAATTGATCTCTCCATTGAGTCATGCTCGTGAATCTTTTGATTTGTCAAATCTTCAGATCCTTGTGGTGTTGATGAAGGGTCAGCGGCAACTCGATCATTTTATCCTTTGAGTGCCTCCACTTCGTGTCTTCACTTTACGGCTTGTCATCGAACATGTTCTCCTCGCCTTTAGCATCTGCACATGCAAGAAAGCTAAACGCATAATGAGAACAACCGCTTGGAATATAGTTATCATTTAAACAAATGACACATATGAGATCAAATCTCAATCAACTACCGACCGACAACAGTTTGAAAGTTTAGAGAATGATCAATTTTAATCCTTTAACTTTCAAAACTTGTTAACTTCGACAGTTTTATGAAGGTGCAATTGTTTTCCGGCTTACGATCAGGATTTTGGGTAGGATAGACTCGAGTTCCAACATCAGTCAATCAAAAATAAACTAGAAGCAAAATCTTTTTGGAATTTTTCATTTTTCAAATGTAAAGATGGAAAGCAATAAATAAATATATACAGAGATGCAGAAACGAAAGCAGTAAACAAATATTTACAAACATTCTTTTTGCGAGTTTCGAGGGTAAGAGAATCATATCAGTGTACGGTCATGCCAAAACGCTCTTGTTGTTCTTTTAGTTAACAATTAGATAAACATCCTATAACAATTATCGGTATTGTTGTCCACATAAGCTCAACTTATCAGATGTAATCATGTTTAGGGGATACGTTAAGGTATGATTTATACTTACCGACCGGTGTTCATCCACACATGACACATTCCCGTATCAAGGTATGCACGAGAGTTCATCTTACCGGTGAGTATACCGATTATCATCTGTTTGACCGTATAAAAGATGTGAGAAACTCACTTATTTTGATTTAAAAACAAGCCCTATGTGATAGAATCACTTATTGATGAGGAACTTGATTTTCATATGCATGAGGGCACAGGAGCAAGTCCGTGAACAGGTCAGTACTTTCGTACAGCAGAGAGACGAACTTGACTCCCGCAAAGAATCTGTGATAATTATATCACTTATTTTGTTTGGACATGTGATTGTTGATCACTTATTGAGGTCGAATGCAGTATGTACACGTATGTATAGTATCATGGAAGATCTTAGACTTCGTCTCCGTTATTTTTACGGTTTGATACAACCATGATACCCAGATGATAAGCAGCATAAAGACCGAATATTTCAGATCTCGGCAATCTCTCAAACGAGATTTCGGTACTAAGACCATATGCCAATGTGTGGTTCCCACCTGGTCTTCAGTCGATTTAAGTTTATATCACCCTGCACACTTTAATCTGATTGTGAGCCTACCGATACATCTTATATAGAGCTGCTTAACATTTTTCATTTTGCATTTCAGTTTAAAGAGGTTTCAACAGACCACTGATGTACTATCATTTTCTCTTTTTCTCGCCAGGAAACTCATTTTTGTTTTTCCAATGTTTTTGGGTTTTGAAATTTTCACTGTTTTTGAATTTTCAAAATTTTGGATTTACTCCCCCTAAAATCAACAAACTAAGATAAATTTAAAAGACACAAAGGTATTTACAAAAACGATTTTCCGATGTCGGTTAACTCATGTTTTACCTCGATGCCGTTTACCAAAATTAATTTTAATCAGAAATGATTTATCAAATTTTGGAAAAAGCAGTTGGCATGTCGGTAAGCGGTGTGGACCATGACAACATTGTCTGGCCAAAGAGTGCTACGAGATGATAACAATTTATAAAGCAGCTTAAATATCCACAAGTAAAGGAGAGATTAGAAATTTAAAACCGTATCCTGCAACTGCTTCGTGCATTGCAAGGAATCTGAGCGCTCTCCCAAACTGGATATCCACCCGGTGTGGATTTTCAAAGTCGATTCTTTGTAGCTACTTAGAAATCTCTTCACAGCAACAAGATCAGAAACCTTTGAGTCCGGCTGATCTTCCACATTGCACCAGCGAAGGTCTTTGTCTTTCTCTTTCATAATTAGTGTGCGGTTGTTCAAACCATGCCAAGGCATCCGCACACCCGGTTGGTTTGTTCAACAAACACATTTTATTCAATCACAATTTTGATTTGAATCTACCCTGGGGACCCGATCAAAGCCTTGAACAATCACATTTTGAAATGATTTTCATTCTGTCGAAGCTTTCAATCTCTTTCGACAGACACTTCTGTCTTCTTTTCTTTTTCTCTCCATCAAAGGCAACCACTTTATTCTATCGCCTATCTTGTGCAAGAACATTCCACTATCAACAATCCAATGACTATCGATAGTTCCTCCTGGAACATCCTACACACTCACTCAGAGATTAGTTGGAGAGGGGGACCCAAGCCTTCACAGACTTGGGTCGTCCGTCATCATCGAGGATTGTGACATCCATTTCCCGATGATTCGGAATAGATTGAGCTCCCCCTGAAACATTTACCGATTTTGGTTTCCAAATCTGTTTTTGTTTTTCATATTTAACATTTGATTCAACAGATTTTGTTAGGACAACCTTCGGTTTTAACGCCTTTTCAACCTTTTTGATGTTTTGACGTCGTTGTTTTGTTTCTTGTTCTTTAACAGTTCTTTTATCATGTTTTGGTGAAACAGGACGACGTTGTGGGTGAACCTTTTCAGGTGGTGCTCTTTCTACAAAATTTGGTTTGGGCGAGTTTGTGCAGTCTTTAATGATATGCCCAAACTTCCCACATTTGAAACAAGTTCTCCTTTCAACAAACTTAGGAGAATTTGATCGACGACCAGACGTAGAAGTTGTAGACCCAGAGGTACTAGCTTCACACCCATTTGTGTGTTGAGTGTAATTGTTATCATTATTACGTTTCAAAATGTTAACCTTTTGAACAAAATCGGTATTTGACTTATTTCCAAAAGTCTCCACTTTATCAGTACCTTTGGACGCCACAAACTTAACGTCTTTGCATTTCTTCTTGTAACGAGCTCCTTTTGTTTCAGCCTTTGGTTGTGTAACCTTAGGCTTTTGAGCTCGTTGTTGTTGTTGTTTACCCTTAAAAGCGATAGGTTGGTGCTTCGTTGGTGATTTTTGATTTCCAAATTTTCTTCTAACTTCAGCTTTTGGAATCGGATTACACTGAGTTACTGAAACTCTCGGGATCCCCTTTTCCAAAAACTTACTGGTAGTATCTTCAAACACTTTATCAATCAAAGATTGATTGACATTTTTAATTGGAAAAGCTGTGTTTGAATAAATTTTGTCATCACCGACTAAAGTGTACAACACGTTATCACTTTTAACAGTAGACACTGTCTTAGTGATAGGATCTACCTCTTGTTTAACAGCAGATGATTGCACAACAGGAGTAGGAGGATCACACAGAATGTGATTCTCAAAAGGCACTTCTACTCCTTTGTTCTTTTTAAGAGATTTATCCTCATCACTCACATCTGGTTCATCATCTGACGAATCATAGTCCTCAACTGTGGGAGGACTTTGTTCCGTACCAACAGATGCTGAATTTTCGGTTATTCCAGATGAGCCCTCCGAGGAACTGTCCGATTTGAACCCTAGACCAGTTGTAAACTCCTCATAATTAAGAGGAACAGTTGGTTCAAACCGAGGCATTTCCTCCTCATCGGGCATATAAGCATAATCATGTCTCAAAGGGGGTGGACACTTCTTATACCCAACACCTTTCTTGTTTCCCTTTAGTTGTTGAACATCAATAATGTGATCGAGCACAAATCGGGAATTAGAGTAACTCTCCAATTTTTGCTTGATTGCATCATGCTCACATTTGGCAATGGCTAGTTCCTTTTTAGTTTCCTCAACAATGTTAATGTAATCATTTATACTAACTTGTTTATGATAAACAGTTTTTGTCACTTCGGAAACATTTTTCTTTTGAATTTCAATCATAGATTTAAATTCTTTTTCGTTTCGAACCAAAGCCATATTCGCTTCTTTGCATTTAGCCATTTCAACAACTAAACTCTGATTGTGAATATGAATCGAATCACAGTGAAGCTTTATTCTATCAAATTCATTTTTCATATATTCACAATCTCTACAGTTGATAAGAATTTCAGATTTTACCTGACTTGTAGAAGCTGAGACATTTGCCATAAAGACAGTCTGAGAAGAGAAAGATCCATCTTCAGTGAGAATCTTCTCCATTTCTTTTGAAGTCGCATCAGCTTTCTTGATCAAGTCAGATTTCTCGTTAGCATCATTCGACAAATTATCAGCTTCAGAATCCATTCTCTCCTTGACGTCTGATTCTGAACTGTAATAGCTTCCTGAAGATTCACCATCACTGACATTCTTGACAACTTCAGCATAAAGCGCAGTTCTTGTTTGATCACTGTTTCCTAACGGTATGGCCGGACCACAATCGACAGTAGGTTTAGGAAAATAGACACTTGGATCGAAAACCGGTGGTGGAGCTGATTGAGGAAACGGAGAAGAGTTTGTATTTGATACAAACGCCGTTTGTAACTTTGGTTGTCGCAGATAAGCTGACGGGTCAAAACCTCCTCCAGAATACATTTGAGCTGAACTGGAACTAGCTAACGGGCTAAAACCTCCTCCAGAATACATTTCAAAAAAAAAAAAAAAAACTGGTCACACACTTGAAACAGACTGTTATCACACTTTTGGAAGTCTTCTGTTTAAAATAATACAAGTTTCGACGAAACCCAAAGCTTAAACAATTTTGCGATGAAACTCAAAGACATCTATTGACGAAACCTCTTGAATAAAGATCTGATCTTGATTAAAAAAAATTGTTTTTTTTTTTTTTTTTTTTTTTTTTTTTTAATGGTGACGAAAGCTTTAATTAGACAAACTGTTCGATGAAATGCTACTGGTGTTTGACGAACTCTAAAGACTTATCATTCCATGCACATTTGAAGTTCACTAATTAGTCAACCATGTCATGCTCTAAATGCATATATCATATTATAAAAAGGAATTATTAATATATTGCTAATCAAAGTGACGAAACCTTTATGAAGAAGCAAATAGATATGACAACCTAGGTGGTATTGAATGACGACGGAACTCAATTAAATAAGATCCATTTCGACGAATTAGAATGAATATCTCAGACACGAAACAGATTGTTGTTGGGTCCGACGAAACAGAATTATGTTGGGTTTGTTTGGAACAATTATGACGAAACAGATGTGAATACCAGGCGACGAAACAGGTTGATATTTAGATAAGATTTTGAGATATTTTCAAATTTGCCTTATCTCTTTCTGACACAAAGCCACAATATTCAAACTACTCAACAATTTCAATACTTTTTGCTGTTTCGAGATTTTCTATTTTCAACAAACCATCATCACAATGTCACAAAATTCAAACAATTATATTTTAACCCACAAACACAATAATTCATCTCAAAATTCAGATCAAACATACCACAAATGAAGAACACTATGAAGGTTTGTAGAACACTATAAAGTTTCCAGTGACCGATAAATTTTCGAACAACAAATTTGCACAAAACTTTCAATAAAAACCAATTCCTATCATGCTAACATGCAATAAAACAAGGTTTTCACTAAAACTTATAGCAAAACAACACGGTTTTAACAGATTTTTGAACAATTTTCCAGAAAAATATGAAACCTTTTAAGAACAAAAATCTGAAAAACACTATAAAACAACTTGTTTCAAACACGACAAAGTTTGATTTTAAACAAGGAAAAGAGCCAAAGCTCTGATACCAATTGTAGGTCCGTTTTTCCGGTGGATCGATAACGTAAACCTATTCCCTGTTTATCACGAACACGGTAACGGGTGCGGAATCCCCGTGACGGTGCAAACCAAACAAAGTGTAATAAAGAACACGGATTAACCAATGAAACACACTCTATTGATTAACGGGATGAGAACCGATTACAAACTGATACAAACACAGTTTTGACGGAATTTTGACAGAGTTTCTTTACAAGTATTTTCTGATCTCTCTGCACTCATCTCTGTTTCAAACAGAAACAGAGAGACCTATTTATACTAAAACATACACTGACTTGACGGAACACATAAAGCACTCGACGAAACACCCTAGTCGACGAAACACATTATGTTTCGTCGACATACATATAATCTATTCTGTTTCGTCGTTTGTTATAAGCCCACTCATAAGTCAAAGTCCATTCACAAGTCTTCGGCCCATATTGAAGAGTTCTCGGCCCAGACAAGGTTCTGTTATAAACCATTCACCAATTTCACATATAGGACAAAGGGTTGACATCATCATGACATCACAGAGATGATGTCATGGTGATGTGTCTTGCGGGACTTGTTCGCGGCGCTCCGTGCTTCGCATGTCGAACTCTGGGGCGCACGACAGAGGAATGTCGTGACGTCGGGCTGGAGCCGGACCTAACCGAGTCAAAACCAAGTCGAACTGAGCCGAGTCGAACCGAGCCGAGTCGTGTCCACATAAAGTGTACCAACAGTTTCTTTAAATACTTGGTAGATATAGTTGTTATGGAAACTTCTGGACAATCTGTTTCACTCAGTGCCATGCCCTGATTTTTCCGCAATCGGTTGGGGTGTGACAGAATTGGTATTAGAGCCATAACTATAGGGAATTAGGCAAGACTCGACCTAGTCTGGGTCGATGTCTTAGAAATGACCTAGTCTATAGTTAGGAACTGTCACACCCCAACTTTCCACATTTGACCGGTGGGCCCGGTGGGGAGTATCGTGACGTAGTTGATATCATCATAGTCAAACAACACAATATATAAATGCACAGCGGAAGCAGAAGATAAAAATATATCACAATCCGATTCAAAGTAATATCAAATATTACAACAGAATGTAAGATGGATCCACAGGCGGATCTTAAACAGAAAGATAATATCGTTCAACAGACTTTAACATCTAAAGCTTGCAAGACTTGATTATTGATGTCTGGAGTAGCCAGCCTATTACGTATAGTACCTGCATTTAGCCTTTTGGAAAATACGTCAGTTTACACTGGTAAATACATTCAACTGACTCATTTTGAAAAGGTTTTATAAAATTGATTTGAATGCACGTGGCACAAACTCTTTATAACTTGGGATAATTATTTAAATATATAATCTCGTAAAAGAATTACATGTTTCTTATGCGTTCAGTAGCTCGGTTCGTGCCGGGTTAAAGATTAATAGACACACCACAGGTATAATGCCCACAAGGCTGATTCCTTAAGGTGGGATACCAGTTTTTACATATGCAGCTGTCAGGTGTACGCCTACACCCCGTGCCTAGGTCGTGGCCATTTCATGAATGATGCCAAGGATATCCGGGACATGGTCATTAACCCCCCAAAGGCTTTAAGTAAACAAAACGATTTAAACGGGCCGATCAAATTATTCAATTAACCACCAAACGATGGAAGATTTAATGCCCGAACAAGCGGTATTTTATATACCGTAACCCAAGCCCGTATAGGGAAAATAAGTTAAAAGTATTTACCTGAGCTAAATATAAATTCAATCCCAGCCGTATATCAATTCAGCAAGTACAGATAGCTTTTACTGTGCTCCTAATCTGGAACGAAGGTTTTTAATAACCTATTAGAATCCTAACGGGTCTTTAATTAAGTCTTGACTTTGACCGGTTAGTTTTCAAAAGGAAGATACGGTTCAAACGCATGATAAGGCGAAGACCAGAATAGAATGTGATTTAGACCCGACAAGATTGAAGACTTGCCTTATATGGGTAATCTAGGCACATTCTGAATTTTGGGGTAAAACCGATAAGGTTTGACCCGTTTCAGCTAATTTATGTAAACTAGTTACATAAGCCGAACCGTACGCGCAGGAGGCGTAACAGGTAATCATAAGGGTCCTAACCAGGTTTCCTAAGTCAATATGCCTCAAATATGTTGTGATATCAGTAGGATACCTTCCATTATGCCCAAAACGAATTTAAACACAAACTATGCCCCGTAGGGGTAATTTGGTCATTTATAAGGTTATAAAAGAGTTTAAGTATTAATCTGAGTTACAGGTCTGATAAGTTCAGCAAAAATACTTAGTTTACCAAGTTATACCAGTAGGGTATTGTATATATGTGAAATTTATCAATTTTAACCAAACTATGCACCGTAGGGGCATTTTGGTAATTTCACATAAGCCGAAAAGCTCAAAACTGAAGTCTGAGTTAAACAACTTTTGCTTACTGTTAAAATATTATAATTTACCTAAAATATCAGTAGGTATCAACCCTTGTATGTTTAAAATAGTTTTAGTACATACTATGTGTTAAAAACGCTTAAAAGGCGATTAGGAGCCATTTCCGGGTTCTATACACAAAGCTGATATTTTTACTATTCCAGAAGGTTTAAATAATGTATTTATCATATAAAATCAGTAGCAAAAAGGTTTGGGGTCAAAGAGATATGTAAAACTCATTTTATAGCCCGAAAGGGCAAAACCGACAATTACCGAATTATGCTTACGACTCTAAGTTATGCTCAGCCTAAAATTAATTAAAAATCTTTAAAAATCCCAAAATAATATATTACATCAGTGGGTAAAAAGTTTTATATCAAAAAGTGGGTTTAAATAGGCTATACGCTAATTACGCCGTTTAATTAACATAAAGCTTTCAATTTACGCTAATGAGCATAACTCTTAATCTAGACCTCAAACTGATGTCAAATTTTAGGTGCAAGTTTATAAATCAGTAATTAAGGTTTCTTACTCTTTTTCTTTTTCAAAAATCATGTTTTATAGTCAAAAGGGCATAATGGTCAACATATAGGCAATTAACGGAATCATGCATATTAATTGGATAACTAATGATCCATGGTGTATAATCACAGAGGGTTATACTAGCATGTAACCTGGTCCTAAGGAAACTCTAAGGAAATTCCAAATCATACTAAAACGGGTCATAACTGAAGTCAAAGCAAAAGTCAAAGTTTTGCGACTTTCGGTTCCGAACCGGGTCTAAACAGAAAATTGTCGGGTTGAACATGTTTAGACATGTTCTTACACTAATTACCAAGTTATATTAATGATTAAACATGTTGTATGGGTTCTACATTGCTAATTATGCATAAATTGGAAAATAAGCATTCTGTTGACTTTTTACTAACAAGTTTGACCCGACATTTGACCTAGTTAGAGTGGGAATCAGAGGGTGCCCTTTTAAGGGTTTATTGCCCACATAATTACCAACTTATAACTACTTTCAATTCGACTAATCACTGGACCATTAGTGATTAATCGTGAGGTCAACCGTTAATTACGACGGTTTGACTTTTAAGCTAAAACTAAGCAAAAACTCAACTAAGAAAGGTTAAGCATACTTACCAAAGCCTAATGCACTATTAGGGATGACTTGGGTCTGCTTCTATGCTCCAGGAAGCTCCACAAGTACAGATGGAATGGTGTGATCACAATGTTGCAACTATGAGGCCCTTTTATAGTGTTCTTGAATCAATTTGATGATGCCAACTAAGTCTAAGGGGTGTTCCAGATCATTGACAAGTGCCCCTAAGTCCTAGGAACTATTAGGGGTCGCCCATGTATGAGGAAAATCGTTTTTAAGTCGGTTGCAATGTTTTAAATAGCCAACAGCCAACTTTCTGTCGCTGGGCAACCCTTGCGCACCGTAAGGGTATGTCTTGCGGTGTGCAAGCCTTCTGCAGCAGCCAAATATTTTTGCAACTTTTGTATCTTGGCTCTTGGTCTTTCCAAAGGTCAACCAAACTTATTCTCTTGCATTTTGAGCCCCTCAATTTTACTTATAAGGGCTTCAAGACTTGTTTAAACATTGGCAAGTCCTTGGTTAACTTTGTGCTTACCCGAAAAGTCATAATTTCCAACGTTGACGCTTTTAACCACTCTTATACGAATTTGATCATAACTTTCTCATATGATAACGAAACTTTATGAAATTTTTATCATGCATTCTAGTGAGCATAATTTATCGTTACAAAAATTCGGGTTTGCTAGAAGGTCACTCAGAGGTATAACTTAAACATGTTGACACATTTAACCCCTGTAGTTTGAAATCTCTCACTTTCTTTCACAATTAGCTTCGCATGATCCATGATTTATTCGTGTAAGGGTATGAGCATCATGTAGGGTTACTGTAAATTATATCTATCCCTTGTTGACATTTAGAACCCTTATTTTCACATACTTTCCATGTTTGTCAACTTTAGTCCCTCTAGAGTATACTTTCACACGTTCAAGTTTATGACACGTGTCAATACATTATAGGACGTGAATTTTTGGGGTGTTACATCCTCACCCCCTTAAAAGAAATCTCGACCTCGAGATTTGTTAAAATACATGAGGGTACTTTTCTTTCATTGTGGACTTAACCTCCCACGTGTACTCGGGACCTCTACGGGCATCCCATTTTACCTTTACAATAGGCACATGCTTCCTTCGAGGCTTCTTAACCTGTCGATCCTCGATCGATACAGGTTTTTCAACAAACTTCAAGCTCACTTCTATGTGCACATCTGTGTGTGGTATAACTAGTGATTCATCAGCGAAACACTTCTTCAGATTGCAGATGTGGAATACATTGTGAATACCACTGAGTTCCTTATATAGGTCTTAGCTCATAAGTTATTTGATCTTGATACATTCGATTTCCTTCGAATGATTCTATATATTCAGAGCTTAACTAGCCTGATTATTTTACAAATTGGCACACCCTTCCTGGGTGATATCTTTTGTTGAGCCTTATTCTTTAACAAGATCTTAGGAGGTTTGCTACTTTCATTAATTCTTGATTTTCTGCCGAATACTGGCAACTTACAGATGATTTGGGATTTGTATGAATCTTATTCGTTGTTTCCAATGCAACCTTCAGATCCTTATAAGTGTACTTCCCAAAGTCTCGTCCATCCAACGGATGTTTTGATATTTCATTTATACAAGGTCTCCAAAGGAGCCACCTTGATACTTATATAGCAACTATTATGGAAAAGCTTATCTTAAGGTGAGATGGTTATTCCAACCACTGCTCAAAACTAATCTTAAGGAGTAGCTAATCCTTACAGTTAGTCGAACAATCGATGATCCTGGGCAGCTGATGGCGATTCTCAATCGTTGCCTAATTAGGGTTGCGGTAATTTATACATAAGCAATATGAACCGTCTTTCTTATTCAATAACATAAAACCCTCAGAATATTGAGTTAGGCTATATGAGCCTATGTCTTAAAACCCACTTAATCAGGGTTTTGATTATTCCATAATCAACATGGAGTTTTCTCAATACTCCAGCCCACAGCGGGATGTTAATCTTAACTCTACCTGCCTCTCAGGAGGTAAGCAGGGAAAACTTATGAGAAGATACTTAGGTATAAGGAGATTACAGAGATTTTCCAAATCTCAGACTCCAATTCATCCATCAATGCTTGTGTCAAATAAGTGACACCTGTATGTTACAATTCCACGAATTTCCTTAACCGGAAACATTTACTTGTGCAATTCCATCCTGGATATCTTCTTTGAATACCATTAGTTGACTTTAGCACCATATGACCTATCGGAGTATCTTTGTGGTCCCATTCATTAAACCTCCATACTGATCAGGCATGGAAGCAATCTATGGAACTTATTAAGATACACCAATCCTCATATGACGCTTTTATCATACCATCGGGTATTCGGAATCGACAGATATCAAAGAGATATCGACTACGTATGCTGACGCACTTCTTTTTAGAGAGGGGATACTTCTAAAATTCTACGACTGAAGGTTTCTGATAAGAACAAAAGAAATGGTTCTTATGATAAGGTTTTACCTTACACTTAACATCTGGGGTTCTTACAGGGAAAATTTCTAAAAGTTTGCTAAGTTTATGGTCTTATGAGAGACTTAACAGCACCAGAAACCACATGTAATTTCTAGCAATAAAATCACAAATAAGGATTTATCTGGTGACATTCCTAATGGGAGCTGCCTCTAATCATTCATCAGGAGGGTTAAACGCCTCCATTCTTAATCCTTCTAAACTTAGCTGTAAAATCTTAGATAACTTTAGGGCAGTCTCAGCTTTGACTGATTATTCCTTAATCTATAGAACGTGAGTAGCTGAGATTGATCCATAATGGATTTATAATAAGCAGGCCTTGAAACCTTAATGTGCCCTCTTATTTCTGATGCTAACCCCCAACAATTATTGCATTAAGCTTAGGTCTTGGGTAAATGGAATAGAGCGCTGTCTCAGCCAAAAATTTGCGTTATGCTGTCAAAAGCCTAAAACCTTTATGGTGAGAGTCAGAAAATTCATATTCCGTCTTTTCCCTTTTCGCGAAACAGATACTAGGTTTTTCTAATAAGGTCCTTAAAACTTGGACCATCCCATTCCTATCACGATATCGAGTCCCTTATTGTATAATGGAAACAAGGACAGCAGAAAAGAATGATTCCTAATGGATATAAAACATCCATCTAATATTGTTGAAGCAGTCTCTGAGGTACTATCAGTCAATTTTTTTTTACTTTATACTTAACGCTTAGAGTTTTAACATGCAGATTTAATGATTTACAAAATCTATTGTCTACGGAAGACTTATCTGAACCTGTATCAAATAATACTCTAATATGAGCGTTATTGATATAGAAAGTACCCGTTGTGACCTTGTCATCCTGAATAGCCTCTTGAGTATCCATTTGGGAGTTTCCGGTTTTGGTCTTCTTAGCCTCGCCAGACTTCTTGGTTATATTAGGGCAATTAGTTTTGATGTGCCCTATTTCATTGCAACCATGGCAGGTTGCGTCCTCCATCTTCTTGCAGTCCAAGGTCTTATGCCCCTTGGACTTGCAGATTCCACAAGGTGAAGGCTGAGATTTAAATCTGCATTTCCCGAGGTGGTATTTCCTACAGGTTTTGCATTTGGTTTTTTCACCTGACCGCTGGTTGTTCTTCAGGTCCTTGCATTCATGGGTCTTGTGATCCATCTCCTTACAGATGACACATCCCCTTGTCTGATCATAGAAACATTTTCCAAAGTGCATCTTCCCGCAGGTTCTACATTCGGGTTTTGCCTTCTTTGGCTTGGACTGGTTATAGCTCGAACTGGTCCTACCCTTTTTGTAACCTTTATTCGGGGTATTATCATACTTTCGCTTATGATCCCTTAACGCTCGGTTCACGACCTTGTTTACAGCTGTATCTAACATAGCCTGTAACTCGGCGCCCGTTAAATTCAGTCTTGTATCATCATTCTGATTAACTGGATGATTGTGAGCTTCAGAGGAGTCAACCATGGTGAAGTTTTGAAGGCTACAAACCAATTAGTAATAATTGATTTAATTATATGGTGAATTGTCGAATTTGTTGATTAAATAGCTAGGGTGTAAATAAACCATATAGGCCAAAAGATAGTATTTAAGTTATTTTGATTATGTTCTGCCTAGGTTTTTAAATAAACCATCCTTGGCGTGTAAACAGAATATAATCCTTCATATTTATTAGACAGGGGACATAAATCACGACTGTCAATGTCGCACTGACATTTTATATTAGCACAAGAGCTTGTTCCCAAGGACTCTTGATGGCACAGGGCTTTGTCACTAGGGAAAAAATCTAAAACATAATCGATGATTCCTTTGGATCGGAAAATTTCATAGTTCATTGTCTTGACAAGAATTTATGAAATAAAAACTATCTTTTCATGTATACACCTTTGCCCGTAGGTATACATCCCAAATGGATGCTTTGATGCGTACATCATGTTCGACGTTTACTAGCCGTGATTCCTATTGATCATTTACGCTAATTAAGGGATTTGGAAAACTCCTAATATAAGGATGACAAGTGTGATTTTATCGCATCACTGTTGTCGAGAGTGTTAACACATTTTCAGATGTTAACGAGGATCTGAATCTCTTTTTAAACAGGTTTTACCATTTTAGCTAGGTCTTCAATGACATTCAAGCTAGGTCAAAACCTTTTAAGATTCTCTTTTAATATTTATACTGACAGGAAAGGAATGATATTTATTTTTATTCAGGATTTTTATTAATATTATCCTGGATTTAATTAAAATATAACTATAGCACAAAAAGTCAAGTCACAAGGACAAGTTTAATTTATAAGCCATGATTTCAGAGAATCGAGGCAAATTTATAAGTTAGTAATAGCACAAAAGGCATAGTCACGTGGACAAGTTTAATTTATATGCCATGATTTCAGAGAATCGAGGCAAATTTATAAGTTAGTAATAGCACAAAAGGCCTAGTCACGTGGACAAGTTTAATTTATAAGCCATGATTTCAGAGAATCGAGGCAATTTTATAAGTTAGTAATAGCACAAAAGGCCTAGTCACGTGGACAAGTTTAATTTATAAGCCATGATTTCAGAGAATCGAGGCAATTTATAAGTTAGTAATAGCACAAAAGGCCTAGTCACGTGGACAAGTTTAATTTATAAGCTATGATCGTTTGGGATCGAGGCATTTAGGTGTGAATCAAAGTTCATTACTTTTTCTTGACAGGGAGTTGTAGGCTACCACTGTCTTTAGTCTCAGAGGACATTAACTATAGCCCGTAGGCATTTCCCTTCTAAGGGATGTTTATAATATGATCATCTTATAGGATGGTATAAGCCATGATTTCTAAATCAATAGACTAGATAAGAAAATTGGAAGAATCCAATATAAAAATGACTGTTGTGATTTTCTCGAATCACATCTGTCAAGAGTGCTAACACGTTCTTAGGTGTTAACAAAGATTTGAATCTCTTGAATAGGTCCTACCATCTTGGCCTCGTCATCTAGGCTAGGTTTACCTTTAAGATTCCTTTTTAATAATAAACGCAGAACAATCCTAACTCGGGATGTTAATAAGGATCTGAACCTAAATTGAGGAACTGCCATCTTGGCCGGGTCGTAATAATGACACGAGGCTAGGTCTTGTCCTTTTTAGATTTTGCCATTTTATTATATTGGTAGATCTTATAATATAGGAATGATATTTTAAACATAATCGTTCCTTTAAAATTTAAACAAGTATATGGTTGCCCTAAACGGGACTTCTTAAGAAAATGACTTGCCCATGCAAGGGCTAATCAGGAAAATAACAAAGGAACCAAATAAGGGAAAAATAAAACGAATTTGGATTAGTCCTATGTTCTTGTCTAGACTCAAGAATGTGCAACTGTGTAACTGACTTAAACACAAAAAGGCTAGCGTTTAATTCACTCAGTGTTGGCTCTGATACCAACCTGTCACACCCCAACTTTCCACATTTGACCGGTGGGCCCGGTGGGGAGTATCGTGACGTAGTTGATATCATCATAGTCAAACAACACAATATATAAATGCACAGCGGAAGAAGAAGATAAAAATATATCACAATCCGATTCAAAGTAATATCAAATATTACAACGGAATGTAAGATGGATCCACAGGCGGATCTTAAACAGAAAGATAATATCGTTCAACAGACTTTAACATCTAAAGCTTGCGAGACTTGATTATTGATGTCTGGAGTAGCCAGCCTATTACGTATAGTACATGCATTTAGCCTTTTGGAAAATACGTCAGTTTACACTGGTAAATACATTCAACTGACTCATTTTGAAAAGGTTTTATAAAATTGATTTGAATGCACGTGGCACAAACTCTTTATAACTTGGGATAATTATTTAAATATATAATCTCGTAAAAGAATTACATGTTTCTTATGCGTTTAGTAGCCCGGTTCGTGCCGGGTTAAAGATTAATAGACACACCACAGGTATAATGCCCACAAGGCTGATTCCTTATGGTGGGATACCATTTTTTACATATGTAGCTGTCAGGTGTACGCCTACACCCCGTGCCTAGGTCGTGGCCATTTCATGAATGATGCCAAGGATATCCGGGACATGGTCATTAACCCCCCAAAGGCTTTAAGTAAACAAAATGATTTAAACGGGCCGATCAAATTATTCAATTAACCACCAAATGATGGAAGATTTAATACCCGACCAAGCGGTATTTTATATACCGTAACCCAAGCCCGTATAGGGAAAATAAGTTAAAAGTATTTACCTGAGCTAAATATAAATTCAATCCCAGCCGTATATCAATTCAGCAAGTACAGATAGCTTTTACTGGGCTCCTAATCTGGAAAGAAGGTTTTTAATAACATATTAGAATCCTAACGGGTCTTTAATTAAGTCTTGACTTTGACTGGTTAGTTTTCAAAAGGAAGATACGGTTCAAACGCATGATAAGGTGAAGACCGGAATAGAATGTGATTTAGACCCGACAAGATTGAAGACTTGCCTTATATGGGTAATCTAGGCACATTCTGAATTTTGGGGTAAAACCGATAAGGTTTGACCCGTTTCGGCTAATTTATGTAAACTAGTTACAAAAGCCGAACCGTACGCGCAGGAGGCGTAACGGGCAATCATAAGGGTCCTAACCAGGTTTCCTAAGTCAATATGCCTCAAATATGTTGTGATATCAGTAGGATACCTTCCATTAAGCCCAAAACGAATTTAAACACAAACTATGCCCCGTAGGGGTAATTTGGTCATTTATAAGGTTATAAAAGAGTTTAAGTATTAATCTGAGTTACAGGTTTGATAAGTTCAGCAAAAATACTTAGTTTACCAAGTTATACCAGTAGGGTATTGTATATATGTGAAATTTATCAATTTTAACCAAACTATGCACCGTAGGGGCATTTTGGTAATTTCACATAAGCCGAAAAGCTCAAAACTGAATTCTGAGTTAAACAACTTTTTCTTACTGTTAAAATATTATAATTTACCTAAAATATCAGTAGGTATCAACCCTTGTATGTTTAATATAGTGTTAGTACATACTATGTGTTAAAAACGCTTAAAAGGCGATTAGGAGCCATTTCCGGGTTCTATACACAAAGCTGATATTTTTACTATTCCAGAAGGTTTAAAATAATGTTTTATCATATAAAATCAGTAGCAAAAAGGTTTGGGGTCAAAAAGATATGTAAAACTCATTTTATAGCCCGAAAGGGCAAAACCGACAATTACCGAATTAAGCTTACGACTCTAAGTTATGCTCAGCCTAAAATTAATTAAAAATCTTTAAAAATCCCAAAATAATATATTACATCAGTGGGTAAAAAGTTTTATATCAAAAAGTGGGTTTAAATAGGCTATACGCTAATTACGCCGTTTAATTAACATAAAGCTTTCAATTTACGCTAATGAGCATAACTCTTAATCTAGACCTCAAACTGATGTCAAATTTTAGGTGCAAGTTTATAAATCAGTAATTAAGGTTTCTTACTCTTTTACTTTTTCAAAAATCATGTTTTATAGTCAAAAGGGCATAATGGTCAACATATAGGCAATTAACGGAATCATGCATAATAATTGGATAACTAATGATCCATGGTGTATAATCACAGAGGGTTATACTAGCATGTAACCTGGTCCTAAGGAAACTCTAAGGCAATTCCAAATCATACTAAAACGGGTCAGAACTGAAGTCAAAGCAAAAGTCAAAGTTTTGCGACTTTCGGTTCCGAACCGGGTCTAAACAGAAAATTGTCGGGTTGAACATGTTTAGACATGTTCTTACACTAATTACCAAGTTATATTAATGATCAAATAGGTTGTATGGGTTCTACATTGCTAATTATGCATAAATTGGAAAATAAGCATTCTGTTGAGTTTTTACTAACAAGTTTGACCCGACATTTGACCTTGTTAGAGTGGGAATTAGAGGGTGCCCTTTTAAGGGTTTATTGCCCACATAATTACCAACTTATAACTACTTTCAATTCGACTAATCACTGGACCATTAGTGATTAATCGTGAAGTCAACTGTTAATTACGACGGTTTGACTTTTAAGCTAAAACTAAGCAAAAACTCAACTAAGAAAGGTTAAGCATACTTACCAAAGCCTAATGCACTATTAGGGATGACTTGGGTCTGCTCCTATGCTCCAGGAAGCTCCACAAGTACAGATGGAATGGTGTGATCACAATGTTGCAACTATGAGGCCCATTTATAGTGTTCTTGAATCAATTTGATGATGCCAACTAAGTCTAAGGGGTGTTCCAGATCATTGACAAGTGCCCCTAAGTCCTAGGAACTATTAGGGGTCGCCCATGTATGAGGAAAATCGTTTTTAAGTCGGTTGCAACGTTTTAAACAGCCAACAGCCAACTTTTAGTCACTGGGCAACCCTTGGGCACCGTAAGGGTATGTCTTGCGGTGCGCAAGCCTTCTGCAGTAGCCAAATATTTTTGCAACTTTTGTATCTTGGCTCTTGGTCTTTCCAAAGGTCAACCAAACTTATTCTCTTGCATTTTGAGCCCCTCAATTTTATTTATAAGGGCTTCAAGACTTGTTTAAACATTGGCAAGTCCTTGGTTAACTTTGTGCTTTCCCGAAAAGTCATAATTTCCAACGTTGACGCTTTTAACCCCTCTTATACGAATTTGATCATAACTTTCTCATATGATAACGAAACTTTATGAAATTTTTATCATGCATTCCTGTGAGCATAATTTATCATTACAAAAATTCGAGTTTGCTAAAAGGTCACTCAGAGGTATAACTTAAACATGTTGACACATTTAACCCCTGTAGTTTGAAATCTCTCACTTTCTTTCACAATTAGCTTCGCATGATCCATGATTTATTCGTGTAAGGGTATGAGCATCATGTAGGGTTACTGTAAATTATATCTATCCCTTGTTGACATTTTGAACCCTTATTTTCACATACTTTCCATGTTTGTCAACTTTAGTCCCTCTAGAGTATACTTTCACACGTTCAAGCTTATGACACGTGTCAATACATTATAGGACGTGAATTTTTGGGGTGTTACAGGAACCAACAGACCAACTTGTGCATATTCGGTAGGGATTATGTACGAGCTCATAATTACTTCTCGCCTACGCTACACTATCACTGCACTTTAGTTTCGAAAAAGAACGAACAATTGAGCCGAGAATAGGTGTGAAACTCGCAAACTCTCGACTCAAATGGTTGTTCGACCCGCACTTTTCAACAACAAACAGGAGAATTTGCATGGAAACAGGAGTGAAATCCATACTTTGGCGCATAATTCTCTTGTAATTTAACAAAACAGGAACAAGGTTTTTACGATAGGGGTGAAACCCAAACCTTGACGACTTATTCCGCCCTATTTTGTTTTACAAAACTCTCACCAAAGTCTCGACGGACTCCAACGACTGGACGTCACGCCAAAACTGAAAGGATATGTGGCATTCGCCCAATAATTGAGGCGGAAGCACAGTCCTGAAGGTTAAAGTGTGTACAACGAGTCCTTGAGAATAGTCGAATCACTTTGGATAATCAATGTCTAATAGCCGCAGACGATCCATTTCCCAATATTTATGTGTTTCGATTCTGAGCCCACAACTGCTGACTCTGATGATTCGTCGATTTTATGTGTTGTATGTGTATTTAGTTGCTTATGTGTTTTAATTTTTGGAGATTTATTCGATTTTCGACTTTCGCTTTGATTGACACGCACGCTTCGCCCTGCATTTCTATCCCAAATCGCTAATAAATCGCTATCACTATAAGGAACAGCTTTACGCCATGTTGATTGCTATGTTATTCGCTTATGCTATGCTATTTACAATCGCTATACTCGAACATTCGCGGACCTTGAACGATAGGTTTCTGTAGTCTGAGCCAGTCAGAATGCTTTTGTGTGTGCTAAATATCTCTATGTGGCTCTCATGATTATGTGCTTCTATGCTTTTGTGCTTCTGTGCCTTACATGCTTATGTGCTTCTGTGCCTATGTGAATATGTGATTATGTGCCTATGTGTTTTTTGTGATACATGTTTCACTATGTTCCTGAGCTTTAGTAGTATTAGGCGTGTGAGGTGAGAATCGATTACATTGTGTTGAGTCTATGGCGATGTCTGTTGAAGACAATGTCGTCATCTGGATCTCGCGCTACTCGAGACGCCCACCGAAAGCAAGCAGACAAACGCCTCGCTACCATGATCACAAAGCAAATGGCAAAGGTTGTACCCCAAGTCGTCAGTGAACTGTACGGAAACATGAGCAAATCGTCTGAGGAATCCAGAACTGAAACTCCCAAAGCTGCTTTCAGCTTCAAACAATTCAAGGCATGTGGACCGAAAGAGTTCACCGGCGAAGAACGCCCTACGGCTTTGTTTCAATGATTTGACTCAATCGAAATCACCCTGCGACAGAGTGGATGTCCTGATAATCTCTGCACATTGAACGCCACCGGCGTCTTCCAGTCCCGCGCTCTAGACTGGTGGACAGCCGAAAGGAACAAGCGCGTAAATGATACAGCCTATGGTCTGCATGGGACGAGTTGAAGAACGTTATGCTCGAAGAGTTCTGCCCTCCCCATGAGCGCCAGAAGCTGGAGGACGAGTTCTGGCACATTCAGCAGAAAGAAGGTGACAACGCTGCCCTGACTGCTCGCTTCAAGCAGCTCAGCATCATCTGTCCCGATCAAGTGAAGACGCCCGACATGGCAATCAAAAAGTACATTCTAGCTCTACCCGACTGTGTTGCAGATTTTGTGCATGCCGCAAAGACAGCGACAATCGAAGAAACTTACTTGCTTGCCGCTAAAATCAACGACAAGCGAGTAAAAGCTGGTTTTTGGGATAAAACATCAAAGAACCTGCACCAAGTCACTACCGTACCATCCACTGAACCCACAACCGCTCAATCATCGAAAGTCTCTCACCGCAAGAAGAAGAACAACAACAGCAGCTCCAGCAACAAGAACTGTGCTGTCACTACCACTGCTGCTCCACTTCAAGCCGTACCGGCTCACCAGCAATCTCAACACCGTCCAGCACCAGTTACCTGTGCACCGCCTGCAAAGCGTGCATACACAGGCCCTCATCCTGTCTACCCAACATGTTCTTATCATCACCCGGTGGGTCTCGCCTGCCGCTTTTGCGCACATTGCAACATGTATGGCCACTTTACCGCCAATTGCCGTACTTATCCCCGCCAAGAACCGATTTAAGCCACTGCTCATCAAGCTCTGCTCCCAGCCCCACAAGGCCAACAAGCGGCTCAGGCACCCGCGATCAACGCCCGAGTCTGCTTCGCATGTGGTGATCCCAACCACTTCGCGAACATGTGCCCAAACAGGGTTGTGAAACAAGAGCCTCAGCAACACCAGCAGCAGCAACCTCAGCAACATCAACAAGCCACACGTGCCAGAACCTTCAACATCAATGTGCGCCAGGCCCAGGCTGACAACAACGTGGTCAATGGTACGTTCCTTGTGAATGGTATTTATGCATCGTGTTTGTTTGATACTGGAGCCGATAATTGTTTGTGTCGTTTGAATTTGAGAAACTCCTTAGTCGTAAACGCTCCCATCCCTCCTCGACTTTCGATGTTGAATTCGCCACTGGAAGAACTGTCGCCGTCAACTCTGTTCTTCGTGATTGTACTCTTGAGCTCAACAATCACATCTTCCCAATCGACCTTATCCCGATGCAACTCGGAAGTTTTGACGTCATAGTAGGCATGGACTTTCTTCGCGAAAACCATGCTGAAGTTGTGTGCTTAGATAAAATGATTCAATTCTCGCTCGCGAATGGTGATTATTGTGTGTTTATGGTGAAACTTCTTCGAAAGGTCTCAAGCTCATGTCATGTGTCCAAGCTAGCAAGTATCTCCGCAAGGAATACAGAGCCTTCTTGGCTAATGTTGTAGTAGCGGAGAAGGAAAAGAAAGGTAAGCCGGAAGTGAACGGTGTTCCAGTGGTTCGAGAATTTCCTAGCGTCTTTCCTAAGGATCTTCCCGGACTACCGCGAAGTCATGATATCGACTTCCGTATCGACCTCATTCCTGGAGCCAACCCTGTTGCCAAAGCTCCTTACCGACTCGCTCCCTCCGAAATGCGTGAACTCTCGAGTCAACTCCAGGAATTACTTGAGAAAGGCTTCATTCGCCCGAGCACCTCTCCTTGGGGCGTGCCAGTCCTTTTCGTCAAAAAGAAGGATGGGTCGTTCCGGATGTGCATCGACTATCGGGAACTGAATAAGTTGACTATCAAGAATCGTTATCCCCTGCCTCGCATTGATGATTTGTTTGATCAGCTACAAGGTGCTACGTGCTTCTCGAAGATCGAATTACGTTCAGGCTATCACCAGCTACGCATTCAAGAGGAAGATATACCCAAAACCGCTTTTCGAACTCGCTATGGCCATTATGAATTCGTTGTTATGCCTTTTGGTTTAACCAACGCACCCGCGGTTTTCATGGATCTGATGAATCGCGTGTGTAAGCCATATCTCGACCGTTTCGTCATCGTGTTCATCGACGATGTCTTGATCTATTCCAAGTCGAAAGCCGAACACGCGCAACATCTACGTTTGGTGCTCGAACTATTCCAGGGGAATCGACTCTATGACAAGTTCTCCAAGTGTGAATTATGGCTGGAGGAAGTTCAATTCCTGGGTCACATTGTCAATAGTCAAGGTATTCATGTCGATCCCGCGAAGATTGAAGCCGTTAAGAGTTGGATTACACCTAAGAACCCGTCTGAAGTCCGTTCTTTTCTCGGATTAGCGGGCTATTATCGTCGATTTATTGAAGGATTCTCAAAAATCGCTATGCCGCTTATCGCTCTTACGCATAAAGATAAACCTTTTGTTTGGGGAACCGAACAAGAGTCTGCTTTCCAAACCCTTAAGCACATGCTTTGCAATGCTCCTGTTCTCACATTGCCCGACGGAAACGACGACTTTATTGTCTACTGTGATGCCTCGAACCTTGGTCTTGGTTGTGTTCTCATGCAACGGGACAAGGTCATTGCTTACACATCTCGTCAGCTCAAAATCCATGAAAAGAACTATACAACCCATGATCTTAAGCTAGGCGCAGTTGTTTTTGCGTTAAAGATTTGGCGACACTACCTGTATGGTACCAAGTGTACGATCTTCACCGATCATTGGAGCTTACAACATATCTTTGACCAGAAGGAACTTAACATGCGTCAACGCCGATGGGTAGAACTTCTCAACAATTATGGCTGTGAGATACGTTATCATCCTGGCAAAGCAAATGTCGTTGCCGACGCTCTCAGCAGACAGAGTTATTTGCTTAGCATTCGTAATACCCAAGCCCAATACGATCTCGAAACCCTCATTCGCGAAGCTCAGCATACCTGTTTTAATGAACGGACTCTGAAGAAGGAACGAATCTATCACGACGGAGCCCAGCTTGTGAATAAGTCGAATGGGACATTCCACTTTCTGGACCGAATTTGGATGCCTAAACGGACCAACTTGCGACGGATTTTGATGGACGAAGCCAACAAATCCCGATATTCTATTCATCCCTGTGCCGACAAGATGTACCAGGACCTTCGCTACAAGTACTGGTGGCCGGGCATTAAGAGGGATATCGCTCTATACGTTGGAAAGTGCCTGACTTGCTCAAAGGTCAAGGCTGAACACCAAAGACCCTCTGGTTTACTCGAACAACCCCCGATCCCTATGTAGAAATGGGAAAGCATAGCCATGGATTTTATAACCAAACTCCCGCGCACGCCATCAGGTCACGACAACATTTGGGTTGTTGTTGACCGTTTGACCAAATCAGCTCACTTTTTACCAATACGGGAAGACTACAAGGTAGAGCAATTAGCCTGAATCTACACCAATGAGGTCATTTGTCGACATGGTACGCCTCGCGACATCATTTCTGACCGTGATGCTCGGTTTACTTTGCGACTGTGGGAGACGTTTCAAGCGGCTCTCGGTACTACGCTTAACCTAAGTACCGCCTTCCACCCTCAAACCGACGGTCAGACTGAAAGAACGATCCGTACTCTTGAAGACATGCTCCGTTAGTGTGTCATAGATTTCGGTGGTAATTGGGATGCTTACCTGCCATTGGTCGAATTCTCGTATAACAACAGTTATCATTCCAGCATTCAAATGGCACCATTTGAGGCTTTATACGGAAGAAAATGTCGATCGCCAATTGTATGGTACGAGATCGGTCACTCGCAATTAACCGGTCCTGAGCTATTGCAAGAAACGACTGACAAAGTCCTCCAAATTCAAAACAACTTGTTGAAAGCTCGGAGTCGACAGAAAAGTTATGCCGATAGACGACGCAAGCCCCTTGAATTTGACGTTGGCGACTACGTACTCCTAAAGGTATCACCTTGGAAGGGTGTGGTCAGATTCGACAAGAAAGGGAAACTAGCGCGTCGATATGTTGGACCTTTTAAGGTTCTGCAAAGGATCGGAAAAGTCACCTACAGACTCGAACTACCGGAGGAACTTAGTAACGTCCACCCGACTTTCCAAGTGTAAAACCTTCGAAAGTGCCTAGCTGAGCATGATTTAATTGTACCTCTCGATGACCTCCAAGTAAACGAAACACTACACTTCGTGGAGAAGCCAGTCGAAATCATGGACCGCTAAACCAAGCAGCTCAGACGCTCGGGCATTCCTATTGTGAAAGTCCGATGGGAAGGCAAACGAGGCGTAGATTTCACTTGGGAACTCGAAAGCGACATGAAGGCGAAGTACCCGCATTTGTTGGTTACGGCTTCAGCCTAATTTTGGGACGAAATTCCCTAAACTAGGGGAGGCTGTAACACCCCGTGTTTTCGAAAGTCAAAGTCAAGATTGAAGTTAAAGGGAGACAAGATTTCTAATTGCGATCTGTCTCTCCTTGCTCAATTCCTATTTTGACTTCTTTGACTTGATTTAGTCTATTTTGTTATCGCGTTGATTGTATTATGTGGAGTATCTAGTAATAATCGCATGGTAATCACTATTTATTGCATGATTAATCGATTTATCGGTTATCGAAATCGCACTCGCAACTCGAACTACGCATTTTGGTTATTGTTATACGTGTGTGTGCCTTATGTGTTACTTGTGCATGTTTATTTATGTTATATTATAGTGATCAATCGAAACGCAATCGAAATTCAATCACAATCGAATAGCAAACGCTAAACGAATACAAAATAAGGATGCTTGTATGTTGATATAGTAGTTGGGATTAAAAGTAATTTGACTAGGAAACTTTATTGCATCGCATCGCTCGCAATCGCAATCGAACGGTAAAACTCGTCGCACCAAACACTCGAACCAAACGACTGATCGATCAGGTGACCAGCTGATCGACCAGCTGTTCGATCGAGCTGCCGCTCGATCGGTCAGGCTGTTCGACCGGGCTGCCACCCGATCGGCTAGCCTTTTCCTCTTTGGGAAACCCTATAAATAACCCCAGTCACTATCAAACTTACTACTTTCGGCACTCTCTGTCTGACTAGCGCTCCAATCTAATTTTTCCTTCGATTTCTCGCGATTCCGGTAAGATTTCAACCTAAATCTTGTACTTCTTTAATCTACACTTGATTCTACACCTTTCTATCTTTTAAATCTAAACTTTTAACCGTGAAATCACTAGATTTGAGGTGTTCTAGGATGATGTCATCATGGTGTTCTTGGGAACTTCATGTTTTGGCCTCAATCCACCGAGAACAACTTAGATCTAACCGATTTCCACATAAACAAACAACGATCTTTCATAGATCTAAACATATTCACAATAAAAAGGATTGAAAGATAGTTTTCCAACTTTCTGTCAACTCTTTTACACTCAATGCATTCAAAACCGATAGAATCGGAGCTTGTGCCGACTTACTACTCATTCTTGTGGTTGTGTTGGTTCAAGATCTGGATTCTATCCACGAGACTACCAATTACGGGTTAAACATGGAACACCGTCTCGAACAGTTAACTAGTGTAAGACGAACAGGTCGACCAGGACGGAGTGCCGTTCGATCGGACTGCTGTCCGAACGGACAGCCACCCGAACGACCGGTCAATCCGAACGACTTGCACCTTGGTCCCACCTTAGTTTTCAAATCAACCCTCAAGAGTTTTGGGAACACCAAACGGATTGCCGTCCGATCGAGTTACCAATCGATCGACCGATGATCCGACTATGTGATGTTTCGAAACTTCAACACTTAAACAATTTTCAACATGTTCAATGCACCAGGGATGCCACCAGATGGAACAACCGCCCGATAGAGTGACAACCTGCTGTGAACTTGTTCTAGCAGAAGTGCCAACCTATCGGACTGTCGCCCGATCAAACAGCCGTTCGATCGATCGACCTAAAGGATAGAGGTACTTCTATGTTTTCAAAATACTAAAACGAAAAGTTCAAAAGTCAAGCCATCATACACAAACACATCCTTCCCAAAGGAAGTAATAATCCGACTAGACGACCGTCCGAATGGACTGTCACTCGAACAATCGGTTGTCCGATCGGACTACCATCAGATCGAACTGCTGTCTTACCCACTTTCACTCTGTGTCATTTTACGCGTCGCTTATCGTTATGCTATCAATATGTTCAGGCTAACCCTACTCTCTAGCGCTCCCTTCAATCCATCAACCGTTGTAAGTATACTCGATCCCTTTTTGCTTTACGCACTTTTGGGTGTTACATACATTACATATTCTAAATCACATTGAACACACTACGCTACATTTTAACGCTAACCGTTGTCGCATGCTATACGTGACTTAATGAATGCTTGTTTGTTATGTTTACACATGGAATGCTGTCTACCTGCCTTAGCAACGATAGTACTATAGTTTGGACTCAGCACCTGTTTACTCAGGGGTTGTTAAGAACAATTACCTACTTGGCTCACAGTGGTGAGTGTGTATCGCGAATTGTCTTGGGCAGTCAACCCGCAGTCATTGGTATCGATAAGTTCATGTCGATAACTAAGATGCCTCATTTTACACTGTGTACGGGCTGGTTATGCGTAATGATTTCGAACTCTATATGCTATTATCAAACTTGTATGCTCACCTTTACACTATGTGTATTGACTTTTACTTTAACGTATGTGACAGGTGCTTAGGATGCTTATTTGCTTACTTTGCTGTGAAATCGAGGCTAGGAAAGACCTAGGTCAACAATAAACAATTGTCTGTAATAAAAATCTGAGTTGTTGGAACAGAACAATTTGACTAGATCTTTTCTGTAATAATTGTATTATCATGTATGACATGGTATGAGACGTGTTGCTTTAAATACTTGGTAGATATAGTTGTTATGGAAACTTCTGGACAATCTATTTTGCTCAGCGCCATTTCCCGATGTTTGCGCCATCGGTTGAGGTGTGACAGTATAAGGCGGTTCAACTAACTTTTATTAAATATTCTATTTAAAAATAGATAAAGTATAAGTTATGTAGTAGGGATTTAGTTGTGACAAAAGTGGGAGTATTAGCAAACATGAGGGACTAATTTGGGTGAATTGGGTTTAAGTTTATAAAGAAAATAAAATAAAAATCGCGCACACACTAAGTGTGCGTGTGGTGAGATCGGCCAGGAGAAGAGCAGAGGGGTCAAAACCCTAGCTTTCAAGAACAACAATACAATTCAGCCAAATCAGAGCCAAAATCGAATGGAAAGCATTGCATGGATGAAGATCTCTCACCATCTAATCCTAACAAACATATGGTAAGTTGTGATTTTGAATTTGATGATCTTTGTATGAAGTGGGTTATGATCAATTCATGAAATTTTATGAAATTGAGTATGAATAGGTGTTAGTATTATCTTAGGAAGCATGTGTAAGAATACTTTCAGTTAAAATGATGTTCACAAATGAAAACCCACTAGTGGAATGGTGAACATGACAAGAATATTTCACCATGTTATGTATGTTAGAAACTTGTTAGATGAATTGAAGAAAATGTAGTGTTTGTTATGCTTGATGAACATATACAAATGAAATTTGTCGATTGGTAGAAAGGTTGGATGAATTATGTATGAACTTGGGAAAAATGATGCATAAATTAGTTGTATAATGTGCTCTATTAATGCGAAACCCGCCAAGTGTTCGATGAAATGCTTAAGAGAACAAGTATGTGGATTTCTAGTAAAAATAATATGTCGGATTCATGTATCAGTGTTTAATTAGTTAATCTTGAATGATGATGTTGTTTCTTATGGAATTATGAGATAAGTAGTATCGAAGGAATTAATTATGTTGTGTATGCATACGTGACCTTACGGTTGTATGTGTGTTTTGCTACGTGAGTAGGGAATGTATATAATGTCCATAGCATAATCGACTATAATAATGTGGATGTATGTGATTAGATTGATAATTAGTGAGATAAACAATTGACTTTCTGAAAGTCAACTATGCATAAATAGCGTACTAAGGCTTTTGTCACAAACGTTATGTTAAGGGAATCATTAGGTACATACTGTGTCAATATGTGATATATGTGACAACATGAAGAATTACATGGAATGAAAAGGAGCTATTACTAGCTTATACATTGTGTTGTTGGAATTTGGCGAATAAAGTTTAATGTAGGATATGAATGTGAAATGAATGCGATATTAGAATGTGAGTTATACTAATGATGTGGTAATCATGATGACATGACAAGCTTAGGATCGTGTCAATATGGGGGAAAGCACAGAAGGTAAACGGAACGGATAGAGGAAGCATGTACGAAACGGGCACTCGAGGTAAGTAAACTTCCGGACTCCCTCCTTAGTAGTAAAAGATTTTATTGTATGATAAAGATTAGAAATTATGTGAAATGCATTATTGTTAATGATATCAAGTAAGGAACATTAAGGAAGTGATTTTCGAATCACTTCCTAGTCTATTTTAGCAAGGTTATATGCGAGTCACTCTAGTGTGGTAACCTAAGTCTATTTAAGTTTTGGTTATTAAGAGAGATGGTATTCGCTAAGAAGACCGAATGGGTCAAAGTGAGGGTACGCCTCATCACGGAATGTTTGTACGAGTAATGACGATGGTATTTCATGTACCCGGTTAGTGTAAAGGTGTTATAGCATTATCATTATGTGAGTTTTAAGTGTAAACGTATGAGTTGCTTGATAAAGTCATGAATGGGTCGAATAATTATTCTTAAGTAATGAATTGTCAAGGAAATTCGGTTAGATTAAGGGCCCGGGGCAGGACCTTTTAGTTAGTTATGTAAGGAATAATTTTACGAACATTTAGGAATAAGTTTCTAGTGGTACGGATGCAAAACAAATGAGTTAGGAGAGTTTTTGGCATAATTTGGGATGCTGATCTGGGCACCACCGTAGCTTACGGTGCCCACCGTAAGTTACGGTGGGTGGTGGGCTTTCTTTTCTGCCGTAAGGCAGTCCCTAGCTGCCGTAAGAGTTTTGAGGGCTACCGTAAACTATGGTAGTCAGCTGTCACGCCCCGCGAAGAAGTGAACCAAAGTTGTCGCGTCCCGCGAGAGATCTCGTTTCTGGCGTTTAGTTTGATGTTGTTTGTTTTGATTACAGAACTTATTCTTGAACGATCTTCAAGGCCTCAAAAATTAGTATTAAGTCGGTTTTCTTTTAATTGATTGTCACGGTTCTCCGGATAGCGTAATTACGAATCTACCAATGTGTAGTAGAGGAAAACTATATTTAAACGCGTCCAGAATGAGTAAGAATTTATGCTAATACGTAAAAGGCATTGATTGAATGAAGGATATGAGTTCGAGCGATAGTATGAGCGCAAGACCACAAGATGGAAGGTAAGGGCTTGGAGATGCATGTATAGGAAAATATTTGTGTAAAGATATAATTACTATGAATGCTTATGCTTAAGATTTTCAGAATGTATGTGCATCGATGAATACTAATAATGTGCTTGAGATTTGAAGGTAATGCAGGAATGAGAACATAGAGTTCATGAAGATTGAAGCCGAACTTGGAACTAGAGACTATGAGAAGATGATTGAACGAACTCAAGTTCTTAGTGAATTATCAACTGATTTTAACTATATAGAGTTATGTTTTATGGTGTTGCCAGTGACTAACAGTTAAGTTATTTCTGGTTTCCATAGGAATTGCACGGATCTCTCTGTGGCTAATATAACCAAGCGAGCGTAGATCGAGTCAAGAGCAAGGATTGTACGGAAAGAACGGTTACGTAGTCTTAATTTTGTAATGCATTAAAATGTAAATGGAAGTGAATTTTGTAAACTTCTTTTTGAATGTGTGTATTGTTATAAAATCATAAACAAATTTTGAAGGCTTATTTTCCGCTGCGTCGTTTTTAAGATATTACGTGTTAGGGTGTTACAAGTTGGTATCAGAGCCCTGGTTTGAGGGAAATCAAGTATGAGGAGGCAAATACTTGAACTTAAACCTGTGTGCTCTCGTGACAAGGAACCCCGTACAATCCAAGACTCGATCAAGATCTAAAGGTAGAACCGAATGTAAGTATATATTTAAGTATCTATATGAAGAAACTAACATTATGTCATGTGTAAGGTAAGCGTAGTTGTTTGGACAGATGATCCGTGAGAGCGGTCTAGGACCGACACCAAGACACATAGTAAGATAAATTGGTTCCAGGTACGTATATTTAATATATGTAAGTACATGTAATGGTAAAGCCTATCAATGAAAGGAGAATTTTAAATGAAAGATAATAATGGAATAGTAATGAAGTTTTGAAAATGTTACATGTGCTGAAAACTAATTCTTTGGACATAAGGTGACGGTTACACGAAGACACGAAACTAGTATATTGATTGTGTACCTGGCCAATACACAAGAAACATACGACGTTCGTGAGACCGTGATAATTGTTACAGGTATGTCCGTTAGAATTAGGGAGTAGGTGGACGTGAGGGTGAATGGAAAATGTAAGACTCTCAAGAAATTGAAAGTACCAAACACGAAAGAGAAAATGTGAATGATATGTTAGAATCCACAAAACGGATTCGAAACATAGAAAGAATGAGAAAGTATGAATGATATGTTGAATCCGCGAGACGGATTCAAAACATAGAAAAGAATGGAAAGTGGAATGAAAGGTCCGAATTTGTAAGTAAATGCGGACCGAAGAAGTAAATATTCTTAAAGCAGATATTAACCAAGCTATGTTTTAAACTTTTTACTATATATATAAATATATTTATGTAAATGCATTGTATGAAAGATGGTTGAGAAGGGCAAATGAGTCACACGGGTAAAATGGTGATTACCATTTGAACCCGGTATTTAATGTTTTGATTGTTCAAGTCTTACATTTGTAGGTGGGCATAATGCATGATCATCCAATACCACAAATTGGAAAGAAATAACCAACGCAAGGAATGGATAACGACTCAATAGAATTGACTTACATTGGTATGTATAAAGATTATTTTTCAATAGGAGCTTATAGCTCGACTAGAGAAGGATGTGTCAGGACTGGATAATTGGTAAGCATAGGTCAGAATGTATTTACAAATGGACTTCCGAAAAGTCAAACAAAGTAAGTGGATAGTTATTAAACTAGTATTAGTAAAATAGTATGAAGTACTTAATTCGTCAAGCAGGTAAGACCGATGAAAGCTATTGTAGTAGCAAGAAACAGTATGTGAGAAATGGAATGTGTAATATGTTTTAAGCATGTATGTAAGAAATTTGTAAAAGAGTCTTAGGCGAACAAACACCATGTAGGATACAAAAAAAATTGATATGCGCTAACCGAAAATTTTACAGTTAAGAATGGAGGAAATTCTCAGTAAGATGATGGTAATAAAGCTGAAGGAAGGATTCTCACGAGTGGCAGCATTTTACACAAGTGAATGATACCAATTTTTGATGTGGAAGGTACCTATTACGATGCAAAAGAATCCGGCGTACGGATCGCTGACATATGTAATGAAAGCGAGGTTAGTAAAATGTTTAGTTCTTGATTAATAAGTAAGAGTCTGTAAAATTATTTGCACGTTTGAACGAAATTGTAAAGTAGGATAATTATGGTATGGTATGAAATAAATCGACTTATGACGAATAGCTTAAGAAAGTATTTATGTCGTTAGGAAGAGGGTATAAAGGCCCTGAATAAAAAAAATGATATGATGCTCAGGCATGACATACCGTTTAGTATAACAAGTAGTATATGCACAGAGCTAACAATAAAGTGTTGCTAATGACTATTTTGAGGCTAGACTTAAAGTTGTAAAGTAGCTTAAATAATGGTACCAACCATTGGACGGTGTTTTATCCTTGTATTGAGTAAGAAAAAGTAATTATGAGGAGGATAGTCTTGTTTTTAGTACTACTAGGTAATATAATGTTTAAAGTATGCATGTGATGATACAATGATCAGTTGTATGAGTAGAAGGGTGATTAGAAGACATGTAGAAATGGAACGTGAGGATATATTTATGATGATCAAATGGAAACATCATGGAAAATGTAGGAATAGAATGAATTGAATTGAATTGAAATATTTTGAATAATCAGAAACAGGAGGACATTATGATTAATTAGAAGATAGGGAAGAACCGTTAACTTAGACTCATACGACCAATGGTGTACATTTGGAATAAAATTTTAACGAACGGACCGCTAGTGATGATGTGTACTAGGAACTAGCATTGTAAGGTGAAAACGACACTAATAAGAGTTCTGGAGCAGATTCTAACATAAATGTGAATATGAAAGTAATTTACTTAATTTAAGAATGTAGGGACGATGCGCACAATTACGTTTAAGCATGAATAAAACGTTTGCCAAGATCTCGGACGCATTCATGTTGTAGTAGCATTGTGAATGAACAACTGAAAAAGGTAGAGTAGAATTGGTCTAGTTGGAATGAGAAAGGTTTCGGGGACGAAACCCCCTTTAAGGGGGTAGACTTGTAACGCCCCAAAAACCCGAAATGTCTAATCCTCTAGTAAGTTCCCACATTACATGATATACGGCGGTTCGACTAACTTTTATTAAATATTCTATTTAAAAATAGATAAAGTATAACTTATGTAGTAGGGATTTAGTTGTGACAAAATTGGGAGTATTAGCAAACATGAGGGACTAATTTGGGTGAATTGGGTTTAAGTTTATAAAGAAAATAAAATAAAAATCACACACACACTAAGTGTGCGTGTGGTGAGATCGGTCAGGAGAAGAGCAGAGGGGTGAAAACCCTAGCTCTCAAGAACAACAATACAATTAAGCCAAATCAGAGCCAAAATCGAATGGAAAGCATTGCATGGATGAAGATCTCTCACCATCTAATCCTAACAAATATATGGTAAGTTGTGATTTTGAATTTGATGATCTTTGTATGAAGTGGGTTATGATCAATTCATGAAATTTTGTGAAATTGAGCATGAATAGGTGTTAGTATTATCTTAGGAAGCAAGTGTAAGCATAATTTCAGTTAAAACGATGTTCACAAATGAAAACCCACTAGTGGAATGGTGAACATGACAAGAATATTTCACCATGTTATGTATGTTAGAAACTTGTTAGATGAATTGAAGAAAATGTAGTGTTTGTTGTGCTTGATGAACATATGCAAATGAAATTTGTCGATTGGTAGAAAGGTTGGATGAATTATGTATGAACTTGGGAAAAATGATGCATAAATTAGTTGTATAATGTGCTCTATTAATGCGAAACCCGCCAAGTGTTCGATGAAATGCTTAAGAGAACAAGTTTGTGGATTTCTAGTAAAAATAATATGTCGGGTTCATGGATAGTGTTTAATTAGTTAATCTTGAATGATGATATTGTTTCTTGTTGAATTATGAGAGAAGTAGTATCGAAGGAATTAATTATGTTGTGTATGCATACGTGACCTTACGGTTGTATGTGTGTTTTGCTACGTGAGTAGGGAATGTATAAAATGTCCATAGCACAATCGACTATAATAATGTGGTTGTATGAGATTAGATTGATAATTCATGAGATAAACAATTGACTTTCTGAAAGTCAACTATGCATAAATAGCGTACTAAGGCTTTTGTCACAAATGTTATGTTAAGGGAATCATTAGGTACATACTGTGTCCATATGTGATATATGTGACAACATGAGGAATTACAAGGAATGAAAAGGAGCTATTACTAGCTTATACATTATGTTGTTGGAATTTGGCGAATAAAGTTCAATGTAGGATATGAATGTGAAATGAATGCGATATTAGAATGTGCGTTATACTAATGATGTGGTAATCATGATGACATGACAAGCTTAGGATCGTGTCAATATGGGGGAAAGCACAGAAGGTTAACGGAACGGATAGAGGAAGCATGTACGAAACGAGCACTCGAGGTAAGTAAACTTCCGGACTCCCTCCTTAGTAGTAAAAGAGTTTATTGTATGATAAAGATTAGAAATTATGTGAAATGCATTATTGTTAATGATATCAAGTAAGGAACATTAAGGAAGTGATTTTCGAATCACTTCCTAGTCTATTTTAGCAAGGTTATATGCGAGTCACTCTAGTGTGGTAACCTAAGTCTATTTAAGTTTTGGTTATTAAGAGAGATGGTATTCGCTAAGAAGACCGAATGGGTCAAAGTGTGGGTATGCCTCATCATGGAACGTTTGTACGAGTAATGACGATGGTATTTCATGTACCCGGTTAGTGTAAAGGTGTTATAGCATTATCATTATGTGAGTTTTAAGTGTAAACGTATGAGTTGCTTGATAAAGTCATGAATGGGTCAAATAATGATGCTTAAGTAATGAATTGTCAAGGAAATTCGGTTAGATTAAGGGCCCAGGGCAGGAACTTTCAGTTAGTTATGTAAGGAATAATTTACAAACATTTAGGAATAAGTTTCTAGTGGTGCGGATGCAAAACGAATGAGTTACGAGAGTTTTTGGCATAATTTGGGATGCTGCTCTGGGCACCACCGTAGCTTACGGTGTCCATCGTAAGTTACGGTGGGTGCTGGGCTTTCTTGTTGGTGCATATGTCTATCGACTTCGTCTTATATCGAGTCTTGTTATAGTGTAGAAAGATCAGGGCACGTAATTCGAGAAAATCAATAAATGTATGGGATAGATGCATTTCGCACAAAATGAGATTTGGTCCATTTCGTACGAAATGACCATTTTGCATGAACCATTTCGTGCGAAATCATTTGCCTATATACGTGTCTTGTCATTTCATTTAAAACGATCTGATTCCGGTGCCGAAGTGCTGTCGAAGTGTCTCCAGTCTGTAAAACGTTGTGTTATCAATATACGAGACAGTTTAAAGTGAATCTTGTGCAAATCAGCTGAAACAACATCGATACGATTGAATTCCGCCTTTCGTATTGACAAGAACTCTTCTGAACGACTATTTTTGGTCGTGCAAACGATCCTATAAGTGGTATCAGAGCTCAGGAGGAAGAGTTTTTTTTTACCATTTCAGCTGAAATTTTTGATTTCTACACCTTCTTTTCAAAATTAAACAAGTTTTCACGGTTAAAATGGCTTAATTTTCTCACATTATAAGCGCAATACTGTTTTAACAAAGCCTTGAAAGTATCAGACCTAAAATCGAATTAAAATCTGTTCAATTTGTCAAAAACATGGCTGATGTGATGACGTCAGCAGCATTTTGCACGAAATGAACTTTTCATTTCGCACGGAATAGTTCTTCAGGTTCATTTCGCACGTATTGATTCGTCCATTTCGCTCGAAATCGCTTAGTTTGGTTCTTTTCACACGAATTGGATAGTTTTGATCTCATTTCGTACGAAATCAGTTCATTTCGCACCAAGTTGGCATTTAGATTGATCATTTCGCTCGAAATCATCATTTCGTTTGAAATATTGCTATTTCGTTTGAAGGGTCATTTCGCATCAAGTCATTTCGTTTGAAAGCCAAAGTTTGTGAAATTTTTAAAACTGAAACATGGAAGAAGAGTTTTACAACGTCTTTGCTACTCCGATTACTATTGCACATAACACAATGTTAGAAAATGAAACGGGCACCATGCAGAAACCGCCAAAGCTTATGAATATTGAAGAGTATAAGGGATGGGAGGAGCGATTCGAAAATTGGGTTCAAGCAAATTACTTGGTTGCTTGGGAATGTGTTGAAACAAAATATGTTAGACCGGTAAATGATGATGAAGAGGTTATTGCTATTAAAGACCTAAGTGCTGAGGAGAAAAAGAAATACAAAGATGAGAAAATGATGACTAGTCTTTTGCATCAAGCTGTTAAAGAAGATATCTTGGTTTTATTGCCACACAATGAAAGAGCACTTAAGAATGCTAGAAGAGAGTGATGACAGTGATGATAGGAAAGTTCGAGTGAAAAAGAAGAAAGTTAAAAAACAAGTTAATAGTGATGATGAAGAAGTTCGTGTGATAAGGAAAAAGGTAAAAGAAGTTCCAGCTTTCACGGTTGAAGCAGAAATTGATGCACGAAAGATTCCTGTGAAATGTGAAACCTGTGAAACAGTGAAGAAGCAAAATAGTACTTTGATTCATAACATGAACAGATTGAAAGAATCCTATAATGTTCTAAACAAAGCTATAAATCAATACAATCAATCAAGCAGTGAACAAGCAACAGCTATGAAGACACTTCAAGGAGCTTTCATGACAAAGCAGAAAATCGTCAATAATTACATTGAGAAATGTGCTGTGCTGGAACAGAAACTGGAAACCCAGAGGATAGAAACGGAAAGGGTAAACAGGTTGTTAAAAAGTTGCTCATGTACTTCTTATGTTATTGACAGGATTTATTCAACACTTGAAGGCATGAAGGCGTTTGAAGAAGAGGATACTAAAGAAAAGAATTCTGGTAAGAAACATAGTGCCAGTTATACAAAGTGTCCACCTCCGCTTGAAAATGGATATTCTCCACGAAATCCTAATTCGGAGAGAGTCATAAAGGCAACCAATTTACAATGGGAATCTGAATCTTCAAATAACTTGCCAGACAACATTGATGTCACTTTCACTTCGTCTGATACTGATCATGAGTCCGAGTTAATAAAGAAAGTGGTCGATCAGGTGTTGGATAAAGATGAAACCGAGGAGTCAAAGTCGGAGTCAAATTCAGAGTCAAAGTCTGAAACGTCAAGCCCAACAGTCAAAAAGAACAAACGGGTTTATAATAAAGAATTTCTATTATCAAAAACTAATTTGAATGACGAAATATTCAAAGTAGCTTATACTTTGAAAGATTCTGACAAATTATTTTCTGAAGAAGAATTTCCAATAAGAGGTGTCAAAACTGAGATGATCAAAAAGGTTTTCAAACTAACAGAAATTAATATTTTTGAAATAAAAGATGTAAATCTTTCTAAAAAACCTAAAAAATACACCTCAAGAGTACAACAAAGAGAAAACAAGAAAAAGGGTTACAGTTCTGGTTCGGGTTATCGAAAGAAACCAAACCATAACGGTAATTTCAAAAAGAAAGGACTTGGTTTTATTCCACCAGAAAATCATAAAAATGGGAAAATTTCTAAAACAAAAACAGTATTTGTTTCAGGAACATCATCAGAAGAAGAAAAAGAGCATTTGTTCAGGAAGCAGACGAACAAAGAATTCCTTGCTAAAAAGCAAGAGGAAATGAAGAAGGAAGTTGCTTAGAAGAAGGAGACAAGAACCTGTTTTCAATGCAAAACAGTTGGTCATATTGCCAGGAATTGTCCTAAGGCAATCCAAACAAAACAGGGGATCTCTGAAAAATTGAAAGAAAATACGGTTGAGAATGAATCACCAACCAAACAATTTAAAGTTTTCAAAAATTCAAAGTTTGAGGTTGGTGAAAGTTCAAAAAGGTTTTACAAAAGAAAGGTAAATCTTGACAACCACAAGTGGGTTGTTAAGAAATCTGATGATAGTTCTAGCAATGATTCTGATTCGTCAAAATCAGAGGAGCTATTTTCTGGCAATGAATCTGACTCGTCAAAGTCAGAGGAGCCACATGTTGATCTAAAATGGAAAATTCAGTGCCGCCAATGGATGATGCAAACTTTCCACACCATTGCGGGCTGAGAATTTTAAGCAAAAAGTTGGAAAATTTGAGATTTCAAATCAATTTTTTTCTGAAAAGGAAGATTTTGATGTTGAAAAGACTTTTAACCCCAAAGTAAAGCATATTTTTGGAAAAATGATTGATGGAAAGGTCAAAGGGGTTAAGGAATTCTATGAGAAGAAGAAGAAAGGAAAGAAACTGAGTGTTGATAACTCAGAATCTCCCAAGGACCGTCAGGCTTGGGAGAATCTCTCTACTTAAAATCCAGACT